>OW618050.2:2905533-3576413 GCA_939531255.2 Thera britannica | reverse complement strand
TCTGTTCATTGTCATGTTAAGTTTACTTATTACTTAGTTTGTCATAATCAGTATTCAGTATATTTATTGCCTTATTATGTATGTAAATTTAACAGTGTCAGATCTTAGAACTAGTTTTTGAATCAATACATAATTTACCCTGTAAGGGTGTTGCAATACTGTAGAAGCGGGCCGATATTATTATAATCACGCAGATTGTAAGCAGGTTTAGTATAAAATGTTTTTAGGGTTATTTATAATTAACGTTATTCTTTTCATTCGTCGTTAAAGAACTCGTCTAGTGTGTAGTAAGTTATTAAATAGAATAAATAAAAATAAGTAAATAATTGAAACTATTGTGTGTGTATTGGTGGCTTGTGGGTCCAGCTCATTTTAAAGCGTTAAAAATATGAACACTGACATTTCATCACTCACTGCCACACAACACAAAAGTATTGAAACAATTTTTCGTTAAAAAAACAAAATGTCACTTACTCCATTCAGCCGTCATGTCATCCGAATGCCACAATTCATTTGCAAACAAATTGTCGCATGAATAACAATTTTACATTTTGGAGCGAAATAAAAAATTTAAAGTCCATTATTGCACATGATAAGAGTTAGAGGTATATGCCCATAAAAACACGGAACTGATTTTTCACTCTCTCGTTGAATGAAGCGATTTTTATAATAAAAAAAATCTATAAGTGCTAAGTTTTTTTTAAGATATCACTTTGCAACATCACTAAAATATTATTTATTGCAATTATTATGTTAAATGGTTGAGGCCTCAAAGTTGAAAATGGTGAAGACATAATATGCTCTTAAGTTTAGGGCATAGCAATATTTGTAGTAGAAGCGGACCAAAGTATGAAAAAATAAATAAATAAAAACCTAGCTATTAGTGTTGTATTGTGAATTAAATTTAAACTTTAACGCAGGCAGTGTATCATTGAAGAAGTCATTTAAATTGTGATAGCATTTTTTAATTACCATGTCCCTTAATTTACGTTCAAATATCCTATTCTTTTCTAGGTCTTTTATCTCGCATGATAACATTTTTACATGATAAAAAAAAAAATTGCTAGCCTCTCCGTTTTTTCCAATAGGTATATTTTTACCTATATTGAACTTTCATTAAACGCTATTAAGGCTCGTTTTACAATGGATACTGAAGCATAGAGGATAAAATTGATGCTTTGCACGCAGAATTTCAATATCCGCCGGCAAGGCTTTATAGATGGATGGTTGGTGTTGCAAGCTTGCGACACGTTGAAATTTTACACAATGTGTATCTTCCTTTGTTACAAAATACTAAAAAAAATACTGCACTAACAAAAATAATCGTTAATGCACTGAACACTGGTTTCTCGGTTTCAGAATATGTACAAGTTTTTTTACATAACGTATGGTTTTTTACATTATCTACGTACCTATGTATTTTATACATAGTAGACAAAGGACCTACTTAACGGCATGATTTTAGTAAGAATCTGTAAAGTAAGAAATTAATTAGGAACCAAAATAAATTAATTTAAAACTATAAATCCAACTATAAAATCATCCAAATAAAAGTCTACATTTCAACGTTTGTGTTTTTTTTTTCATTTTTTTAGAAGCACTTAACATCATTATTATATTTTCTAAATATTGTAACGTTTGCTTTTTTTATAATTTTTTTAGAAGCACCTATCATCATACAAATAAATCATATATATAAATGAAAAACGTAGCATAAGTTTATTTGACCTACTTATTTGATAATGAGCAGCATTGGTGTATTACATATTAGCATAAGGAGCATTGGTGGGGCCAAAAAACTCCCACGAGTTAAACAAATAACATTTAAGCATGTCTATAACCCAAATTACTCTAATTTATGACGTCATAACTATGTATAATAAATGATAACTGTATAATATCATTCATATTTGACTCCACACAGCAATATTTACCTTATATCACCATAACCCTCTTAATAAAAGTTATTTATGCCCCAAAATAAACACAATACGCGACTCTTATTAAATACTTGATTTGTTGCCCGAATAGCGTTGAAAAAAGTATAATTTGATTCCATTCCGACACTTTAATACTATTTGGAGATCATTACTATTGTATTTGGAATCATATTGAGCTGTTACAACACAATGCGTATTCTCAATGGGGAGATATAACAATGGGACAGACGCGACAGTCGCTAGCAAAAATGTTTCAAACCACGAAGTTTTTATTGTGATCTTTTTATACAGTTTTCGTGTTTTGGTTGTGCATTTGGAACTTCGCATTTGTGTGTTCGGGTTTTGCTGGCTTTATCGTGAACACTGATATTCTTACAAAGTAGAATTTTTATGAAGATTTTGTGAGCAACGACAAAATAACTACTGTGATGCCTTTCATTCAGACATTTGATATAGCAAGCTAACTTGACAGTGGCTTCTTTTGCTCTTTTTTGTGGATTCGGATCGAATCAGGGACAAACACTTATAATGTTTTGACTTCCAGTTTGTGTCACCAATAAAAAACACAGAACTGTGATTTTCCTACGCACACATCCAACAAAAACTTGATTTGGAACAGAAGCCAAAGAGTGCAACTACGATTACATAGAAACAGCCCAACTTGATTACTATAACAACACTATTTTGTATCTATAAACCTCGGCCTACCTCTATGTTGCTTCACCCTGCACAAGATCCATTTGATACTGACTTACAACTAAGAACTAATGTATGTACCTAAACTAAACCATGTCTTAGCAATAAATATATTATTGAGTACTGACTAATATAAAAAACTCGGTTGTCTGTAAAGTCGGTTTACTGACGATAGTTGAACGTGACAACGTCATACAGCTGTCCACACGGACGCATCGCTCACTCAAGCAGGAGAGAGACAGATGTCGAACGCTGCCGAACGCGGAGGCCGATTGTGCCTCTTTGTCGCTTGTTCCGCGCTCTTGCACATCAAGCCTTAAATGGAACGCCTCAGAGCGAGGTAACGCCGCATAAGTCATGTTTTTCGTGCGTGCAGCCGGCTCCATCAAATTATAAGACGTTATCACGTCAAAAAAACACGTCTGAATAAGAACCTATTTCTATAGCAATCTGTAATGAACGCGCAACCCTTCAAATATGTACGTGGAATTGCGGCGTTAATCACAAATACACATCGGAGTGTCAGCGACACAGAGTGGAAATTACATTTGTATGGTATTGACATCGGTGATATACTGTGTGATGTTTTGCTGTGGTCATTCATTGCAGACGTGTGTTTTTTGGTAGATATATGGGAGCTACATGGGTTTTATGAGCTCAGCTGTTGTGCTTAAATTTGAGGGTGCTTTAATATTTGGCTCGCGTTACACCTAGACACACAAGTTTCAAAATAATTTTTGTGGTTCAATGCTAGATAATTTATGCAGAGAGCTAAATAGATTTTTGTGGAGTTTTTACACTATGGTACATCATTTATACCGTCATCCATCATTTTATCATTTATATCAGTCCACTGCTGGACGAAAGTCTCTCCCAAGCCGCGCCACTAAGCCCGGTCTTCGGTTCTTTTCCTCCAGTGCTTGCTACATTTCGCAGATCACCCCACCTCCCACTTTGCCGGAAAGCGTCCTACGCTACGCTTACCTAAGCGCGGTCTCCATTCTAGCATTTATAATACCAGAATACATTATAAAAACCAAGTATGGTTTTTGGCACTTGGAGTACATATATTGTCCAGAGTAAGGAACTAGAATCTACTCCCCGTTGAGGTGTTAGATACCCCTCGATCTGGAGGAGTTTGGAAAGATTTGTTGAAAGTGGGTGGTTGTGGGAGGCAAAAGTTTCAAAATATCTATCTTTTTCCAACACGTGTGGTTTTTTCTGTCTATCCTTTTCTATCACATAAGGAATTTTCTATAAAATTCTAGATATGCCAAAATGTTCTTAAATGTTCCAGAATTATCTAGAATAATCCATTCCCTGGGCAACCCTGGGATTCGCTGCTTGTTAGATAAATCTTAAAGTGCGACAACACTCTCCTTTTAAAAGTAACTTAAAAAGTTAAACTCGACAAATACTTATAGAATCGTTACATAGCACTCAGCTGGAATTATTCATGAACAGACTAACAGGCACTCGGCGTTGAATCCGTTGTTATGACTGAAGGCCTATCACAAGCTCTGTCTGGCTCCGTCTCTGGCTCTGGTTTTGAGTCTGGGTGAGTGCTCACCAGTGTATTATACTATGTGTGTGACGTTTCGACATAGGATTTATTTAGTCAACACTCACACAGAACTAATAACAAGAGTCAGAGCCAGAACCAGACAGAGCTTGTGATAGGCCTACTGGGCTCAAAGCTCAGTTGGTAGCTCTACCTTCTGCGCTGTAGGCCCTGGGTTTGATCTCATCAAATACATACATTATCTGTGATAAACATAACTTTTCTTCTCGGTGTGGGTGAATATCTAAATTATTTTTATCAAAAAAAATTATTATATCAGTCACACATAAGATTTGTTGAGTTTGAGACTAGACGACGCTATGTAAAGCTTACCACTAATATATATTTAGTTTTTTTTACATGATATAACCAGGGCTCACTCTTATAGTGTCGGCGATCGACCAGATAATATTTTGAAAGCAAGGGATCGACTAAACTAATAAGTAGGTAGGTCATCAGCAATGCTATTCATTGTGGCAATGCCGCCAGCGTCTTGGGGACGCTTGCGGCCTGATGGCCTCTCTGCCTGGCACTGATTTGGATCAGTTGAGCTATCTAGGTGATCTCTAAAGGTGATCATGCATGCCACTACATTATTATTCGCGTATTTCCAGAAATTCTACTGGGTGCCTATAATAAGCATATTGCTGGCGATCGACTCGAAAAGCTTTAGGGGTGCTCAAACGGTCGATCGCGATCGAACGTTTGAGCACCCCTGGTCTAGACTCTAGATACCTCTAGATACCTATTCACTCTTGCATTGAAAACGCACAAATTTTAGTGGTCACTAAAACAGTTTCAAAGATGTTGATAATGATGATAAACAAATAAGTGGTTATAAAGCGGTACAACAAAATAATAAACTAATTGGTTTCATTACGAGTAATCCACGCTGCTATTACTACACCAATTAATTTGTAATTTATCAAGTAGCTCGGACAATTATAAGCCCGTGCTATAAATGCTTTCAAATACTTGCCATTCAAATAGTATTTCCACTTTGCTCCCCTATTCGTTACATATTTATTGTATTTATGGTACAAGTTATACGCTGTTCTGGAATACATTTTTTGTGAGAAGAAAGAGGATAGCATGTACCGACCCCACGTAAAATAATAGAGCGCTGGCTGGTGGGCTAGTGGTAGCGGCCCCGCTTTCCAATCCTAAGGTATCAATCCGTAGGTTCAAATCCAGTCGTGTACCAAAGAGTTATTCTGCCAAGAATGTATGTACCTAGGTACACAATGCCAGTGCTCTCAAACGGTGAAAATCATCGTGAGGAAACCGACATGTCGTAGAACCTAAAAAGTTTAAAAACATGTGTCAACTGTACGAAAGGAAACTCTGAGGCACACTTAAAATCCTTTCACCACACTTGGTTCGAAACAACAAATGACTCGATAAGAAGAAGAACATAAAATAAGATCAGGAAGACTGCAGTGCACGAAATGAACCTTTTTGAGGCGCACTTAAAATTTTTTCACGACACTTCTTTGCTAGAACTAGTGACACAATTAATTACAAGAAGGAAATATTGACTGGCCTCTCAGCTCAGTTGGTAGTAGTTTTGCCTTCTGCGCCGTAGGTTCGATCCCCACCGACAACAAATATTTGTGTGGTGAACACAGATTTTTGTTCTTTGAATGGGTATTACATTGTATTCTAAGTATGTATTTACAAAAAAAGTATTTAAGTATAATATCAGCTGGTTCCCATAGTACAAGCTCTGCTTAATTTGGGGCTAGATAGTGTTGTGTGGTTGTCCACGATATTTATTAATTTAGTTAGCTTGTTAACTTGTGACACAATTAGAAGAAGAAGGAAGATAATTTGTAAAATGTTTTTAACTCATTCAAACATTTTGTCTAGACTTGGGAATTGAACCGCACCTCTTACATCTCAGTCCACGCTAAGGTTATAAGCACCCTGAACTGAATTAATAACAGCCTTTCCAATACCAGGTTTCAAATAGGCTCTAAGTGCATTTCGATATTAATTGCAGTGAATCTATTGGTCGGAATTCAACTACCGACGGTGATTGGTTTCCAGTAAATGCTTTTATAGCTAAATTGTTGGATTGATTGGTGTTAATTATTATTAATGGTGGGGGTTTATGGTAATTTATTCTTTTATTTTTGCTGAAAATCGACAAAGAACTCCTCGCTCACACACTGCAACATTTTGACGTGACAATGTCTTATAATTCGATGGAGCCGGCTGCACGCACGAAAAAATATGACTCATGCGGCGTTACCTTGCTCTGAGGCGTTCCATTTAAGGCTTGAAGTGCAAGAGAGAGCGTGGAACGAGCGACAAAGAGGCACAATCGGCTTCCGCGTTCGGCAGCGTTCGATATCTATCTCTCTCCTACTTGAGTGAGCGATGCGTCCGCGTGGACAGCTGTATGACTTTGTCACGTTCAACTATTGTCAGTAAACCGACTTTACCGACAACCGATTTTTTGAAGATTTTTGGTCTTTGTTATTGCGAAAATAGGTTCGTATATACATTTTTATGACATAGCTGACAGACGAGCAGAGAGGCCACCTGATGGAGAGCAGTCACCGTCACTCATAGACACCTGCAACACAAGAGGCGATGCTGATGTGCTGCCGGTCTTTTAAGAAGAAAGACCCGCCTTTTGAACAACACAAACATATCAAATTAAAATTAATATCTTCTACTTCTTCTCCTTAAATCCTACGTCGAAACGTCCTTTGCGTAAGCAAAAGCGTGTTGGCTGCTCTGTGGAAACGTCACACACACTTTACACTTGTGAGCACTCCCCCAGACTCAAAACCAGAGCCAGAGACAGAGCCAGACAGAGCTCATGGTAGGCCTACTGGGGTGAAGGTAGTATGATGATGGTTTTATTTGGTATGAACGTCTCTGCAACCGTTCCTAGAAAAATGATTAACATCAATTTAAAACAAGATTCGATATCGTAATGCCATCTCATCCCCAACTTACAGTTCCCAAACACCCTCCTTAACGTCCTCAATACATTGTTACAAACGTCTTATTTCGAATTTCGTAGTGTGATCGAGATACTGTGCCAAAGAGGTGTAATAACAGTTAATGGCAGCCATCTTCAAACCTATTTACATTCGCGAGGGTATCTTGATCGGCACCGTTTTTTTCTTTCAAAGTAATCCTTGCCATTCAAATAATTTTCTAGATTTTTTTTAGCAGACGTTAGACCTATTATTAAAACGGTCAGAGCCTGGCCTAAAGCCTTGCGGACATTTAAGCGTTCTGCGGTGGTGATAAGTGAATGGCTTTCAAAAATGACAGCGATATTTGACAGTTTTTTACTGATCGCCATTGCCATTGCCTAAATGTGCGCAGGCCTTTAGCCCTAGCTCCAAAAAAAGTAAAGATTTTTGAAAAAAATAAATATGCAGTTATTGTTTTCTTTAAATTGAGGAGTTTTACCTTTGACCGTAGACCTTAGTTTGACCTTTCACGAGTTTTCTTTAACTCTCGTGGTTTCGGACTTGGCCATCACCGCCTTTCTCAAAACACCACCCTGTTTGAAAGAAAGTCATGTTAATTACACTATTTATTGCTTGAAGCGCGAGGAACTCATGAATGGCTGAACCAATTTGGCTACAAAACGGTGGGGAGGTAGCTTAAAACCAGGAGACGGACAAAGGATACTTTTTATCCCAAAAAAGTTACGGGAACGGGACGTAACGGGAATATAGCTAGTATATTATATATTACATTACTTATTCCAGTCCGCCCGTGACCACGGCTATTGCAACATAGTCCAAAGGTCGGGAAAATAAATAAAATAAGGTACAAATTTACTGGATAAATACCCATGTTATCAATTTAGTTTGACATAATCAACTAGCACGTAGTGACAGAGACGTGGGCACGACAGGGTTCCGCAGTCAACCCCGGAAACGTCACCGAAAACCGTCAAATATGACAGCTATATTTGACAGCGTTTTAGCTGATCGCCATCGCCATTGCTTAGATGTACGCAGGTTTTTAGGTCACAGATCTTCTTTCATGAATGTTCACAGATGTTCGGTCGGCACGCTCACCACGAAGAAGTTGAAATTGTCGTGGCGTAGCTCATAATATTTATCATTTAAGATGTGGCTCATTATTACAAATAAAAATTGAGAGCTATGTTTTGGTACCACAAAACACGGTATAATCCTGTATTCTGTAGTTAGTACGGTTACTTAAAAGAGCTATATCAGTAGTGGTTACTGCTAAACACCAGGAGGGTATAAATATTATGATCCTTCCTTAAACAAGTTGTGTGTAAAAAAGGGGTTTTGAGGCTAAATTTCGCACTGTTAATGTTTTTTGCATAAATTTCTCATCAAAGCTATTTCGTGTGTGTAACACGATAGGCCACTTGTTCCCACTTTCCCGCCTAATTAGCCGGAAGATTAATGTTTTCTGGCGTAATGTCGTATGAAATAAGATATTTCTATGACACTAACGGAGATCATAAAATGTGTGAAACGTTTTGTATCCATTTTAGGCAAATAAATAATATTATGTCCAAACATTTCACCTTCACAGCTCAGTTGGTAGTAGCTCTGCTTTCTGAGCTGGAGGGCGCGGGTTCGATCTCCACCGAGAACAAATATTTGTGTGGTGAACATAGATGTTTGTTCTCTGTCTGGGTGTTATGTTTTGCTATGCTGATTCCAAAAATTCTTTCACCATTGGAAAGCTACATTCACCCTGAGTAACATAGGCTATATTTATGTGTTTATAAAATAAATGCACGTGCAAAGCCAGGACAGATCGCTAGTTAGTGATAATGGTGGATTACTTCTTGGAAAGTTCTGAAAATTTCCTGAACTCATCATTCACTTACTTACGTCTCTCTCCAGTCTCTACATTCTAACTTTGAACCTCAATTTTTCTTTTTAAAACCTCTATGTCCTACAACTATCTGAAAGAAAACAGAGAAAAGAAAATTCGTTTTATCTAACCTACAATCTGAAGTGGCAATTTCTTTGCAAAATCCAGAGGAAATGGAGATTGAATAAGGAAGCTACTCTACTTTACTACTACTGATTGAGAAAGAAAAATTGATCTGCTTGCTGTAAAAAAATTTACTTCTGAAAAACGATGCTATATTTTTATTATCTGCAGTAGATTTTTCATTGTGGCTTGTGGCATGCAGACACGAGTTATGCTGCCTTCCTACGGTGCGTGGTTCTGCAGATCATCACGCACAGCCGACGACGACGCACGGCAACGCACACAGACAGGGCTCCTGTGCTACCGCGCACCTCGGCGCACGAGACCGTTCCCATGGTGTATCGTGCGAGCTGATCCGCCCCTCCGTGCGCGATATCACAGACCGTGGGAAGGGGCTATTATTAGAAGAATTTTATAAATAGTGTAGCGTGAATTCACAATTTGGAGAAAAAGTTCTCGGCTGGCACATCTATTGTCAAAACTGTGCACATTATCACTGAAGATAGAAGCTATACTACTGTTTCTGTGATTATTCTTATCTTGTCGATTTTTCACTACATAACTTTTACTTAGTAGGTACCTTAAGAGGGCATCACACAAGCGACTCTCCATACAAACGTAGTCCCCTATTTCCTCCCTGGATAATGCCTCTAGAGTCTAGAGTAACCAATTTTTCTCATAAAATCCAGATCTGCTATATACGTGCTCGTATGTTTTCCTTTTTTTCAGAAACTTATTGATAAAGAAAATATCACCTCCAATTCATATTTCATATAAATCATATGAGGGTCATATTTTCTTTCTCAATAAGTTTCTGAAAAAAAAAGGAAAACATACGAGCACGTATATAGCAGATCTGGATTTTATGAGAAAAATTGGTTACCCTAGCTAGAGGCATTATCCATGGAGGAAATAGGGGACTACGTTTGTATGGAGAGTCGCCTGTGTGATGCCCTCTTAATGGCACTTGCCGTGACTGTATTGAGGTCTTCCCTTGTGCAGTTGTTCGGGCATACCGGGAGCGTATGGGAGTTTTTTTTATTTAACTAGCTGATGGAACAAGCATATGGCCCACCTGATGGTAAGAGGTAACCATCCCATAATAAAGCATTACCTCGTAAGTCACGCACATCAGGAACTTGCCCTACGATGCCTGACTTGCGTCCATCAATTTGAGGCATAGATGTTTAGCCTCACGTGCAAGTAATTTTACCGGCACCCACACCCTTCAAACCGAAACAACAATGCTGCTTCACGGCAGAAATAGAAATGGTGGTAGTTTTTCCCCGGACCTCGGAGTCCTTCACAAAGAGCTCTACTACTTCTAAAAAAAGTGCTGCATGGAAAGTGTTGGAGAGCCGCAGTCGCACGCAGCCAGACCTTAAATCCCCACTTAAACAGATTATCCCTGCAGCGGCTCACTCATATTTCATTACTCTGCGGTTATCATCCAGTGTATCTAAATTGGACACCAAAAGCACCAAGCAGCTTGGGTCCAGTTTATCCTCATGTGCTTGTTAGCTCTGTCAGTCAGTGTCTCTATTTCCGCGCGGATGTTTGACTCAAGCTCATGACTCACAACGGACGCTCGACTCTTGAGCGACAATACGTGCCCGGCAAAGCATCCCGGGTGAAAGCGTCAAACCGCTTAGATGTGACAGACTGGTTTTAACTCTACTGGTTTAGTACGTCGCAATAAAGGGGACAGCGTTGTGCTGTAGTTTGAACTTCAAAGTATGCTCTTTGGTATTATTGCTGCCTATGCCTACATAATTTATACAAAACCTTTATTTTTATCTTTGTCTATTCCTACGCCTAAGTTTTACTTACTTAATTTGAATGCCAGCACACTAAGCTTCATTACACTATTTTATTTTGCAAAAGGTACGAGGGGAGGCTGATAAGTTCGCGGCCTAAGGTACTTAAATATTACCTATCGTCTTATTATCGAAATCACTTATTGCGTGGTTCAATGGTATTTGAAACAACCATCTAATTAATTTTTAAAGTCATAACTCAATATTTTGTGGAACATCAAACAACATCATGTCAGCCGAATTTACGAATTCTCGCAATTTGGAACACCGTGCCGTAATAAAGTACCTTGTAAAAAAGGGGAAATCGTCAAAAAACATTTTTGAAGACATGTCATCTATTCTTCAGGATTCTGGGCCTTCATACACGATGGTTAAAAAATGGGTACGTTTATTTCAACAAGGACGAGAAAGCTGCGAAGATGACCCCCGCCCGGGACGTCCAATAACGGTAGTGACCGAAGAAAATGTTAAAAAAGTCGAAAAATTGGTACTGGCCGATCAAAGAGTTCAATTGTGGCAGATAGCAGAAGAGTTGCAGATCAGCAAAGAATGGTTTGAAGAAATTTTACATCAACATTTGAGCATGAAAAAAAATTGTGCGCGTTGGGTACCAAAAATGCTTAGGCGCACAACAAAGAGCGACGTCTCCAGGCTTTCATGGATTTTTTGGAGTTAGACGGCGAAAATTTGGACGCAATTTGCGATCGTATCGTGACCGTTGATGCAACATGGGTTTGCCAGTATGATCTGGAGTCCAAAAAAGAATCCATGCAATGGATGAAAAAAGGAGAAAGGGCGCCGAAGAAATTTAAGGTGGAAAAGTCAGCGTCAAAGCTTTTTCTGGGATAGCGAAAGCATTTTGCTAATTAATTACCTACCTAAGAGAACTACAATGAATGGTCAGTATTATGCAAATTTATTGGCTCAGGTCCGTCAGGCCATTGTTCAGAAGAGACGCTGGAAGTTAGCGCGTGGAGTGCTCGTTTTGCAAGACAACGCGCCCGTTCATAAGGCGCGCATTGCGAGGCGGGCCCTACAAGACACCGGCTTTTCTGAAATAGACCATCCTCCCTACAGTTTAGACCTAGCTCCTAGCGACTTTTTCCTTTTTTCCAATTTGAAAAAGAACTTAAGGGGCCGGAGATTTTCAGATGACAATGAAATGATAGCCGCCGAAAATACACATTTTGAAGGCATAGGCAAGGAATATTTTTTTGGTGGTTTAAAGGCGTTATACGCCAGATGTAAAAAGTGCATATGCCTTGAGGGAGATTATATTGAGAAATAAAAAATATAAAACTTGACTTTTCGTTCTTTAAGTACCTTAGGCCGCGGACTTATCAGCCTGCCCATATACGAATGACTTTTAGAAACCAAGCGGATTTTTTTTTTTAATATTGTGAGGTGGAGTAGAATAACAACCGAATGGCAGCCAAGAACCGGCTACAGAAGCTTAAGGCGCTCTGCAGCAAAACTGATTGATTGATTGATTGATTGATTGATTGATATACCTAGCAGTGGGTGAAGTTGGGCTGTGGATGATGATGATGATGAAAGATTGCGAGAGGCATATTTAAAAGCGGATTCCTATTCCAGTGATCTTTTTCAAGCTGATAATGCTGATGTTGACTAATAAAGATAGTTATACAGTTTTACAACCTCTGTGGCCAAGAACATAGAACTGTAATAAATATCAGCCTAGGAAGCGTAATTTCAAACTTGTCCTCAGAATTTCTACACTTTCTAGTAGGTAGTTCATTTTACCGGAAGCGAAACAGCGCGACCAAATTTAATGCCAGTCTGAGTTGGGATTTGTTGTTGACCTACTTCTATAATTATTCGAATATCCCTATGATGCCAGACTTTAGAAGGAAATACAGCCATGTTTAATCACGAAATGATTAGTGGATGTGTTGGTATTTCATTTAAAAAGCAATGGTATTTTCACAGCGCCAGTGAAGCAACGAGTTTTTTGCAATGATATTTTCACAGCGCCAGTGGCCACTTTTCACTCAAGTCCATACAGAACGAATGAAAAAAAAAACGAACAAATTTTCAATAGTGAAAAACAAAAAGATATCATCAAGTTGTTCTGATTGCATTCAACTGAAAATGTTAGTGAAACCAATTCTACTAACAACTCCAATCAAGCCCAACGGATGTTCAGTACTTAGCAATTACGTAAGCTATACTTCAAGCTTATTTTATTTCAAGCTATGGGTGTAGTCTGGCTGCGATTATATTAGATGTTTGAGTTTTTTTAAATCAATATGATGAAAAGATTTTATGATTAATAACTTTTTAAATGAGAAAAAAAATATTACGAATCAAGGTTATTGGTGTACCTGATGATTGTCACACATTATTGTATAATTTAACTTCAATCAATTTAAAAAAAACTACGCGTATGCTGTTAGCATTTTATCATTATCATCCACAGCCCAACTTCACCTACAAAAGATAATAAGATGTTAACAAAGGTGAAGAACCTACGAATCACCTACGAAGGTTAAGGGTCTAGGCCTCCCTTAGTTTGTGTCAACTACCTCGATTCTATGCCAGTCCAACCCAGTTCTAACCTATTTCCCACCCATCAACATCATCATCAGCTTGAAGAAGTCCACTGCTGATAGGCCTCCCCTATACATTTTCAGGAAGAACAACTCTGAGCTCTTTCCATTCACCGACTTCTCGCGATCTTAACAATGTCATCAGTCCATCTGGAGGGTGGTGCCCTACGTTTCTTCTTCCGGTTCGTAGTCGCCATTCGAGAACCTTTATTCCCCAACGGATGTCGGTTCTTCGAGTCGTTGCCACTTCAACTTCATAATTCTACGAGCTATGTCGGTGACCTTGATTCTTCTGCAGATATTTTTATACATAGTTACATTTACGGTATATACACATTTAGATTTACAGTAAATACATAAATATTTATTTCAAGTTGGCTAAAATTCAGCACTAACAACCGATAGTTATAGAAACATACCCTGCGGTAGGTTTCTTATATAGGAGCTTTATTGCCACTATGTAAATGTTTGGCGGATATATTCAAGTTTCCAACAGACAAATACTAACTCCTAATGTTATTAGTTTCAACTTCGTAACAAATAACTAATATAGCCGTGTCTGTAATCACGCGCTGCCTACCAGAAACTTTGCCCTGAGTTACTCCGCAGTTTCCCAAAGGTAACCGAACTCTGTTATAATTCAGTGTCATTAACCAACTTCTCAAATCAGTTTCGAATAGTTGAGCTTACAACTATATTGTACTAGAATTAGGAAGCGCCGCCTGATTGGAAGTTGAGAACTAACAGCCATACTTATAAACGCAATTTAAATTTAGTCATTGTTTAAAGTTAGCCCTGTCACTTTTTGTCATTACCCAGTGGTAAGAGATGGCAATAGTTTAAGCACAGCTTATCTTTTGTCATATTTTTTTAGGTAAGGTCATTAGTTTGTAGTATAGTTAATTTTTAGTTCAATTTTTTTTACCAATATCATCAGGATCACTTTTTAAAATGAATAAACGCTAGTCAATTTCAATCTTATTAGAAAACATACACTCAACACATATTTTCTATGATTTTTTCCGTTACTTTATTATTATGTAGGTATTGTAAAAAAATACTTAACATTCAGAAGAAAATATATAAGACTACCCTTTTTACAGGAATATAAAAATAAATACAGATTATTTGTTACTTTTTATTATTTTTCAAAGTTCCATACTTAATAATAATTTTAAACTGCTACAACTAATTATTTACAATACAATTACTTTCAATAATTTAATTGGTAAATTAGAATTAATGAGTTTATTATTTTGGTAAAATCTTAGGAGCTTTGAAATTATGTGATAGCTTACATTATACAATTTACAGTTTAAATTAATTTTATTTCTAAATCCTCTTTTTATACGTAAAGTACCTAAGACTTAAGTTTTCTCTATGTCAAAAGATTGAAAAACATGGAGATTTTTTTGTAAATATTTTTTAGACCCATTTGCTGCAAAATTAGCAACTGGGTAACACCATTTTACTTTTCTATTGGTTGTTTTGGCTAACCAACTCTAATAGCTTTCTGACAAAAATAAAAAACTGAGTCTAAACTGAAGATGATGGTTTTTTTTACATGATATAATAAATACAATAATAATTTAAAATCATAATAATTTATTCACTCTTGCCTTGAAGAGGCCCAGATAAAATGATGATGGATAAAAATCTTAGAAGACTCCTAATTCTATGAACAGTTCGAAATACTTACATAGTTAAGTTATTTACTTGATGCAACAATTTCAATTTGTCACCATATTCGTTTTTAATTAAGATTTGAATGATCATTGATAAGATATCGAAAAAATTAAAGATTAAGATTTTAAAAAGTATTTTTAAGAGATTGAAAATATTTTTACAAATCGTTAGGTACTTGTTATAATTATATTCTTGTGTTGTACTTGTGTGGCATAAAGTAAATATTTTGATTTGATTTGATTTGAAAATTAGTTTTACGGATCAAAATTCTTGCATCAACTACAAAATATCACTTAATTCGCTTATCTATTCTAATTGATGAATATTTTTAAATATGTAAACCAGTCTTTATGCTTACACTATTAAAGAATGTCGAAAATACAAAACTTACAAAGAAATAGCATTCAAGCATTCACACGTTCACTTCAATTCAATTCAATAGTGATAATTGAATTCAACTCGCAATAATACATCACACGTTTTAGGCTTGATCGCAATTTAGATAATACGATAAGCTATCAGTAAGGGTGAGTCTGGAAGTGTGGACTAACCATATCTAATGCTGATTCAAAATACATATAACCCCTTCATTCATCATCATCATCATTAAAATACATATAACTCCTTCATTCATCATCGTCATCATCAGCGCGAAGAAGTCCACTGCTGGACATAGGCCTCCCTTTCACATTTCTAGGAAGAACGATCCTGAGTCTTTTCCATCCACGGTCTTCACGCGCCTTAGCAATTTCGTAGGACTATTTGGTGGATCGGTGTCCTACGTTTCGTCTTTCGGTTAGTGGTCACCATTCGAGAACCTTTATTCTCTACCATAATTCCAAATTCCCTCAAAAATCTGAAAATTTTTTTGGGGCTCGCTTAAAGTTTAGTTTAATTTATTGCAAAAATGTTAAGTTATATTACAGACGGATCTATTAACAACAATTAAGAAGGTAGCAGACTAAGCGGCCTGTCTATAAAATCATTATGAATGAAAGCAAATTATCAAAACATTAATTATATAAACCCTTGGAATTCGAAGACATTTTTATACTTATTTACCTCCAGATTAAAGTCATCTGTATGAAATCCCACGCTCTAAACCAGGCTGTTTGAGCAAATTGGTATTCGGTCTGAGTTATTTTTCTTTAGGTTTTAAGTAAGTACGGCGTTGAAAGGGATAAGAACCGATTTCCATAATAAATTAAAACATTGTTGCTATCAATAATGTCAGCACTAAAAATATGTTTATCAGAATTTGGCTACCTGAGCTAGCTTGCCAGAAGCTTTCGTCTTTCGATGAGAGCATCAAGGAATCTTCGCCTTTCTGGACTAACTCGTTGGGACATGGCATTAACTCTAATGGCATATCGACAACCGATACTTGGCTTGCAACAATTGATTGTACCGTGGGTTCGATCTTTTCATTCAGACTAGCATCTTCTTCATTGGGCTCGCTGTTTGCTTCAACTTCATATAGCTCTACTTTGGGCGATGGATCGCTGTCATTAGTGACGTCATTGACAGCGCTGTCAGTTCTGTCAATGGGGATGCATGAAACATCTTCAAGAGCCAGTCGTAGCGGTTCGCTTTTTGTTTCATTTCGGAGTACTTGTATCCAGGAGAGTCGACAATCGCACGTCAGCTTATTACCTGCGTAAAGATAGATGTATAAGTTTTCTGATTGATTTCTACCTCTTATAACATATTCATATAAAGAAATGTTGTAAGGAGATTATTTCTTTGAATGGATAGAAATCTTAGGAGGTTATTCTCGGAACATAATGTTACATATTGAAACCCTGGGCTTTCTGGGACACAAAGAAGGGTCACACAAAGCATTATTATGATGTCCGTGTTTATGAAGTATACTCAAGCCCTGACGGCCGAAATGCTTTTGTGTAGACGGTTACTGCATTTGATGTTTAATTATAATGCATTTGATGATTTATACAACCAAAATCTCATGAATGTAAGCTTATTTATTTTAGCAAGTATTTATTTGAAATTGAAAATATCTGAAGCCATAACTCTAACTAAAGTCCAAAACCAACAAAAACATCTCGCCAAGTTATTCCAAAACTGAATCCATAAAATATAGTGCTATGTAAATTTTGGAATCCGAATTTCAAAAGTTTCCAAGGTTATTTATATTCGGGTATAAATTCTTCTGCTTGGGTAAGTTTAAACTTCAAATACACAAACTTAAGTATTAAACCACGGTTTCCAAGATTGAGTCGAATTGTAAACAATATTATCAAGACTTTAGTCATGATTTTACAATAGTTACTCTTGATCATTAGCCTGAAAAAATCTTCTGACTGTACATTAATTAAGTCAGATACACTCACTTGAAATAGTTTTTTTGTCTGTGTCTCTCTAAATATTTTGACTATCTAAAGAGTAAAAATAAAGCTCAATGCATTACAACTTGGCAGAGTTAAGTTTAATCGTTCCTAGAAATATGTTATGCCCAACCAAGCAGCTAAAATAAAAATATTTTTGTTGAATAAAAAAGTAAATTAATAACAACTACAAAGCAGAGTAGCAAACACGTGTCATTTAATGAAAAAAATATTTTATTTAGGTTAAACAATGTTTATCAAAACAAAACAAACGGACACCGCAGTCTTTATTCTCCGAAAATCGAGCTATCACAACACTGTTGACTCTAAGGGGGTTGTTACACTCATTAATGTGCTTAATGGATGTAGAGGGGCTTTAGATTACACCCCAGTAGGGAATAAGTCATTGTTTGCAAAATACAGTTATTATTTTCAAAGAATGCGGTGTGAAAACTTCTCAATACTTTTGCTTTGTTATTACTATAACCTTTTTCAGTTATTAACATCAACAATATTCTGAAATTTATTGAGCCAAGTATCATTCAAAAGCAGCATTGGATGTTTTAAAAGCAGCACATTTTACAAACAATAAAAAGTAACTCACCACTCAGATAAAGAACAGACGTTTTCATTTTCAAATTCTCCAGAATTGGTTTGATCGTTTCATAAGTAAAATATTCCATGTCATTGTTCCTCAAATCCAATAACTCAAGCCCCCGCACGCCTTCCAATAGCCCTTCATTGATGGATTTCAATCTATTACCAGTCATCGACAGTTTCTGAAGCAATGCGAGTCCATCGAACGCCCGTTCAGACAGATATTTCAATTCATTATTATCCAGTAGCAACTCGTTCAGATTCCACAGTTCGGTAAATGTCAAATCTCCGATCATCGACACTTTGTTCGACCGCAGATCCAATCTGGTCAAATTGGCTAGACCTCTGAATGTGTCCTTAGTCAGCACTGTGATCAAATTTGCCTCCAGTATCAGATCATTAAGTACAATCAGATGATCAAACGATCCGTCATGCACTAAATTAATGGAGTTGAACGACAAATCTAAGAAGCGGAGATTCGGTAGGTCCACAAATACATCGCGCTGTATCTCAGTGATTTTATTATCTTTTATGGTTAGATTTACGAGCGAAGGTAAGTTAGTGAAGGATGAGAAGTCTAGCTCCGTTATTTTATTGTTCATCAACGTCAGTTCTCTTAGCGTTGTCATATTTGAAAACGTTTTCTTTTCTATCTTCGTTAATGTTGCGTAGTGTATGTACAGTTTTTGGAGACGCTTCATGCGGTGGACGACGTGTAGAGGGACGAACTTTAGCGCTCCGTCCGATCTGACGTTGAACGTGAGCCTTTCTAGATGAGGTTGAGAGTTGAAGGTTGCCCATATTGGATCATTAAAGTCGATCCCACCGTTGAACACCCAGCAGTCAGCTCGTGTAGCCGTTTTCACCTCAGTATTTTCGCAGTAGCAATGAACTTTGGACTCTCTGTTGGTTATTTCACAAATATTATCTTTAACGAGCGCACCGTGGTGCCTCCTCTCGGTTTTATCTCTGCGTTTTTCATTTAGACGGCTTTCGGTGTAGGATATTTGCACTGAAGTCAGCGCCAGGGCAAGGAGTAAATATTGGACGACGGTCTCCATGCTTTCATGAACCTGAAACAAGGAAAAAAAGAATAAAACATGAAACGGTCGAAATCATTCTACAGTATTAATTGGTTTCTCAGTGGGGAATAAATATTAGTTTCACACATAGAGGGAGGTATATATTATACAGTTGATGAGTTTTAATAGATTAATACTTTATTGGACACAAAAGAATACATTTAAAAGAACCATTACAAATAAAGGTACATGGGCGGCCTTATCCCTAAGAGCGATCTCTTCAAGACAACCTTTAATATCTCTAAAGCCTTGCGTTCATCTAGGCTGCAACAACTACGATCTGCGATGGCGATCAGTTTCAGCATAGGGTTTTGCATTCATTTTTGGTACTTTCTCAAAGGTGATGTTCAAATATCATACAAACTACAAAATGTACTTATCTACTACTTCTAAGTTATACAAGTATCGTAAAAGATATCTACTTTTCTATCTTTAGAAAGGTCTATGGGATGTATCAAATAAACAACAAAAAACACCCACTCGTCATTCGTAATCTTTCCTTTCTCAAATCTAATTGTTAGTTTTTTGTTGAGTGTTATGTTATTTAGAACTCAAAATCTACAAGAATGAAAATTGCTATCAAAAACACATACTTTTATTGGAAGTCTGGACAAAAAAAGTGTATGTCACAAACAGAGTTTTCATTTGTGAGATGTTTTATTTATAGTCGTAGAGCCGACTGTGTGCAGTCACGTCCATGCAGTTTTTTTACTGCGGTTTTTACGTTGGCACAAAAATGGTGATAACACTATGCAAATCGCAACTTAGACTCGGGGTATTTTTTGATGTTCTACAAAAATAATGTTAGATTTACCAAAGAATGAACAATAATTTAAAACAATTAAGAACTAGTGACAGTGACTGTACCGATAAACGACTCATAGTGCTCTCAGCCTAATTTGTTTGGGAGCGTCATTCACCCTACTATATTATCCATTTTGAATGGCCAGCCTAAACAATAGGTAGTAAGCTTATAATGCTAACGCATATTACTTTATTTTCGCAAGAAAAAAAGATGTATCTTGGACACATTAAATTACATGATACATTAGCTAGTCACAAGCTCTGCCTGGCTTTGTCTCTGGCTCTGGTTTTGAGTCCGTGTGACTACTGTCTAAATAAATCCTACGTCAAAACGTCGCACAATACACTGGTGAGCACTTACATAGACTCAAAACCAGAGCCAGAGATAGAACCAGACAGAGCTTGTGGCTTAATGGTGTACCGTGCCGGTAAAATTACTGACACGTGAGGCTGAAATTCTGTATGCCTCAAGTTGATGGACGCAGGGTAGGGTAGGGCAGGGTAGGGTTAGGTGCATAGGGCACTTTCGTGACGTGCGTGACCTACGAGGAAATGCTTTGCTCATCAGATGTGCCATATCCAATATGTTAATTGTATTGTATCCAATATATCTAGTTGTTTAAAAACAAAAAAAAGCGTGACCAATTTATGTTATTTCTATACAGTATTTTCCTTTTCGTTTCGAGTTGTTTTTTATTGTTACCTACTAATTTGTGAAACGTGTTTGTGTGTCAAATAAATAAGTTTTCTTTCTTTCAATTTACTAGCCGTGAATAGTAATAAGTTTAATGTTTCATCAGTCCCCATTACTAGACATTACTGTCCTAAGTGCTATTGATCCCCTAATCGCCCACAATCATCTATCTACAGTAAGAACTTTCTCATACATGTATAACGTGAAATGAAAATGTATTTATATCGTGACTTACAAACATTCCCATCCCCTTCTAAATGCTTTATCTTTTTTATCAATGAATTATGATAACGATGTTTAATGCAGGGTGGGTTCTAATTGAAAAGGGTGGATGTGGGCATCTATTTATTGCATACGTGATGTGAAAAACAAATTTGTGCATGGGAAACTCAAAAAAATTTGGAAAATCTATACAGAACTGTATAGCCCCAAATTAAGCAGAGCTTGTACTTGATAGGTGATCTAATACTTATATTTTTTTTCGTAGAATATACACAACATAAAATAAAACCCAGACTACTAAATATTTATTTTGTTCTCGGGGGGGATTGAACCCACGATCAGCGCGGAAGGCAAAGCTATCAACTGAGTTGTAAGGCCAGTCAGAAGAGTCTACAATTGTTGAATTTGTAAAACTGTTTTCTTATGCCTTGCGTAAATATCACTGGAATTTTTGATTTTTCACTGATCGCCACCGTAGAACGCTTGTATGTGCGCAGGGCTTATTCAAACTCGACTTGTAGGCATTACAATAATATTGTTTTTGATCCGACGGTTAGTTTATTTGACCGAGTTGTTTCAGGGTAAGTCCAGAACAACAACTCAGAAGTTTCAAGTAACAACAGAAATGGAATAATAAATAATATTTAGTTTCTTCTTGAAGGCAGAAGGAGTTGAAAGTCAACAGAATCTTGTACTTCAAGTAGTAGGTACCTAATTAACAATATAGATTAAATAATATTAATAAACAAATATTATGGGCAATCCACACAACACTATTTAGTCCTAGTCCATAAAGTTGATATAACACTTATATTTTTTTTTTTTGCAAATACATACATAGACTACAATATAACAGACAGAGAACAAACAGATGCGTTCACTACACAAATATTTTTTGTTCTTGGTGGGGATCGAACCCTCGACCTACGGCACAGAAAGCAGAGCTACTTCCAACTGAGCTGAAAGGCCAGTAATATAAACCAATCCACTGAAAAAAAAAACAATTATAAATGGCTTACTTCTCAGACACGATTGCGACACTGGCAGGATTTGTAGGTACCTACATTTTTTCATCATGCTTTTTAACTTTTTTAAAAACAAAGCAGATCACCTAGTTATAAAATAAACTCAATTTTCTCCAGTGATCTTAATTATCTGTCTTCCCTTTCTCACAGAAGCTCATTAACCCAAGTGTGACAAGAAAGGCAAATGGACCTTTTTTTGTTAGGTATTGACGATATCCCCAATGCCCTTTTACCGTTTTTAATTAGAAACATCGTTAACTTTATTGCAGAAAGTTTGGCAGTTCTTTGTTTGCTGAGAAAATGTAGAAAAGTTTAACACCGTAGATATTTGCGCAAATCATTTTTGCGCAAAGCTTTTAACGATCTTACTAACGGTTGGAGAGATGAAAATGTAGCTTATAACGCTATTAAAACGGTTAAGTTGCTTGGTCGAAAGATGAACTCCAGTACACGAAGTCGGAGTTTTGCTACCAAATATCGTCTATCAAATGTTGTTTTGGTGTGAGCATGTATCTCTCTCTTTTGTATGGAAATTTTATGAGACAACAACTCGTTTAGATAGTTTCTACGTAACGTATTTTTGCTGTGTGTGTAAGGTTATCTGAAAAATATCGTTTTCAGCAATAAGGTCACCCATAGTTTTGCCAAAAAAATCATAAATCCTGTATTATTCCTTCCTTCTGTTCAGTAGGGAACAAAGATTGAATAAAATGGATTGCTTGATGATGTGGTATAATTTCTGCTTAAAAAATGTAATACAGGTTGATAGAGAAAAATAGTTAGAGAGGTTATATGTTGCGAGTCCTTTGACACCAAGTCGCTTGTCACGTGATGGCTCCTCATTGGTCCGCAGAACGCGATGCGTTCTGCCTGCGGTGCGTTCGGCGCCGACATCTTCCCGGCGTTGGAAGCACTAGGTTGCTTTCAAGTTTCAAGGTTGGTTCTCAGTGTCAGGAAGAAGAACCAGTCGGTTCAAAGCTCTACGTAGAGTCCCGCGAGCTGTAGATATATCCGCCACTCTTGGCGTCTCGTCTGAACCAACGTAGAGACGGCTGATTCTTCCCAAGCGCCAGCAAAGAGGCGGCGTGCTGGGATCCTTTATTAGGACCAGATCGTTGAGCTTCAGATCCCGGCACTTCACACGCCACTTGGCCCTTTGCTGTAGCTCGGCGACGTATTCGGATGACCATCGGCTCCAGAAGTGTTGCTTTATTTTCTCTAGTCGCTGGTAGCGATCGAGGCGAGGTGAGCTGGAGTCCAGGAAGCTCGTTGAAGGAAGCGCCGTCATTTGCCTACCGATCAAAAAGTGAGCTGGGGTAAGAGGCTGGAAATCGTTAGGGGACGGGCTCAAAGGACATAGGGGTCGGCTATTTAGGATAGCTTCTATCTGTGAAAATACTGAGGTCAATTCCTCAAATGTTAGGTGAGATTGACCTAAAGTTCTATAGAGATGGAACTTTGCTGACTTGACTCCGGCCTCTGCCAAACCGTTGAAATGAGGAGCGTATACGGGAGAGAAGCGAAATTCAATACTTTGACGGGCAGCAAAGTCACAGATAGAGTCGTGATTAGACTGTAAGAAAGTACCAATTTCCTTGGCAGCAGCTACAAAATTACTACCATTGTCACAATAAATAATCTTAGGCATTCCTCTGCGAGAAATAAATCGTTTTAAGGTTAGTATGAATGCATCTTTAGTTAGTTCACTTACCACTTCTAGATGCAAACACTTATATCTAAAGCATACGAAGATGCATAGATAACACTTAGTTATCTTGCAGCCTCTACCCTTACGATCTGTTATTAGAAAGGGACCAGCAAAGTCAGTGCCAACAGTACTAAATGGAAAGTCAGGTTCTACCCTATCAGTAGGTAGGTTACCCATTATATTAGACATCGTTTTAGCCTTAAAGCGACGACAGACAAACAGTTTCTTGATACATCTCTAGCGAGCTTGCGACCTCCGATAGGCCAGTAGTGCTCACGGACAGAAGCTAGTAGATGCTGCGGTCCAGCATGAAATAGTTGCGTATGTTTTGCTTGAAAAATAAGCTTTGTTAAATAGTGATCCGATTTCAGAACGATTGGATGCCTTTTTTCATAGGGGTAGGCAGAAGTATCAATACGCCCTCCAACTCTAAGTAGACCGGCATCATCAATAAACGGGTTCAACGAGCAGAGATGAGTACTTGTTTTAAGAGGTTTCTTTGAAATTATAGAACTTATTTCCTTTGGGAAAGATTCATTTTGAGCTATCTTAGTGAGAACAGTAATGGATTTTCCTAATTCATCAACTTGTAGGGTTCCCGTAGCCTTGTCAGTCGAGTTCTTACAATTATAGAGAAACCTAAAGACCCAGGCATATATTCTTTGTAGAGTAGCTAATTTAGAATAATTTTGAAACTTTATGAATGGGACCACCATTGCATCCTCCGCCACTAAAGCGGGCATCGCTTTCAGTTCAGGTAGGTCTACTACCTTTTCGAAAGAAAGGGAAGGCCAATCGGATTCAGGTTGCTTAAGAAACGATGGTCCATGCCACCATAACGTTGAGTCAGGGACCTCTTGGGGTTCTACACCTCGTGATGCAAGGTCTGCGGGATTAGCAGAAGTGGGAACATGGCGCCAAGCTTTAGGGTCGGTTAGTTCATTTATAGCGGCTACTCTATTTGCTACAAAAGTTTTTGTTTTATCAGGAGATCTTAGCCAGCCTAGCACAACACTTGAGTCAGTCCAGAAGACGCAGGGTTTTAGTTCTAATCTTAGAGCTTTTTTGACAGCGGAACTCAATTCAGCACCTAACAAAGCACCACAGAGCTCTAATCGAGGAATAGTGCAAGCTTTGATGGGAGCTACTCGAGCCTTGGCACAAAGTAAATTGACATGTACGTTGCCATCCTTATCCCGAGATCTGAGGTAGATACAGCTTCCGTAGGCTAGCTGTGAAGCGTCACAAAAACAGTGAAGTTCAACGTCGGTTGCGTTGTTGGCTAGAACTTGTCTTGGGACTTTAAGAGTTGCTAAGGTACCAATCTGCTGACTGAATTTTATCCAAGAACCTTGGATAGAGTCGGGAACAGGTTCATCCCAATCTATTTTTTCGGCCCAAAGTTTTTGGAGTAGTATTTTTGCGCTGATAGTGCACAGAGATAAGAGACCAAGTGGATCAAATATTTTAAACGTTGTCGACAAAATACTTCGTTTAGTGAAAGTGGTGTCGGGTGCATAGGTGATTGGGAAGTCAATGTGATCTGACTTGGAAGACCAACCAATGCCTAGGGTGCTAGAAGCATTGCTGATAATTAAGTTTGAATCTTCAGGATTCGTCGAATCAGACGAGAACAGACTAGGTAAATTAGAGCGATATTTCCTAAGTGGGAAACAGCCTTTAGCTAACTCATCTGAAACCGAGTGCTGAATGTAGCGTAGCTCTTCAGCAGTGTCAGCTCCGGTCAAAAGATCATCACAATAAAAATCTCTTTGTATAATAGTTTTAATTCTAGAATCGCTACATTCTTCACCGATCTGCCAAATGCATCTAGTACTAAGAAAACTCGAGCTTGCAAAGCCATAGGTTATCGTATTGAGCTTAAGAGTACGCAGATCTTCATCTTCATTATCGCGCCACAGTATGAGCTGGAGGTCACGGTTTGATTCTCTCACATTAACTTGGCGATACATTTTCTCTATATCTCCTGAGATCACGTAGCGATACTGACGGAAGCGTAGAAGAATGTTAAACAATGAATCCTGAATAGGGGGGCCTACCATTTGGAGGTCATTGACCGATAGGCCTGAAGTAGTGGGTTCCGAAGCATTAAACACTACTCTAAGTTTAGTAGACTCACTCTTCTCTCTCATCACTGCATGGTGAGGAAGAAAATAAGAATTAGGGGGCTTAGTCTCCATAGACTCGGAAAGGTGGCCAAGGTCAGCATACTCATGAATGAAGTCAGAGTACATTCGCTTCAAATCTGCATTTTTTCTAAATCGAGATTCAAGATTGAAGAACCTTTTTTTTGCTATGAAATAGGATTCGCCTAGACAATCTGGTTCGTCCTTTAGTGGAATACCTACACAAAAACGACCATCGCTTTCGCGGCAAGTAGTGGAGAGATAGTGCCTTTCACAAAGCTGCTGTTCCTCAGATAGAGGTTGAATGGTAGGGACCTTTTCAAGTTCCCAAAATTTAGAGAGCTCCACCTGGATGTCGGTAAGATTCTCAGTCTTTTGAAGAAAATTACAGCTTAGGGACTTAGTAGGCGGAGGTCGACTATGAGTAGGCGCAGGACCTGCGATGAGCCATCCTAGCTTAGAGCTCCGAAGATGGGGGTTGTTGGACCCTAAGGACTGCTGTTTGGAGCCTATCAAATCCCAAAACAGGTCCGAGCCGATAAGCATATCAATAGGGGATGGTTCATTAAAGCTGGGGTCTGCAAGAGCAAAGTCATTTAGGTTGAGTGAACTAATATTGAAAGGATGCTTGGGTAAGTCATCAGTTATAGTTTTCAATACAAGACAAAACATTGAAACTTCAAAAGAAGTTGTTTGAGAATGAAGGTTTAGAGAGCAGCGCTCTGGGTTTAGATTTAGAGTGTTATTTCCTATAGCAACAATACTGACATTGGATGGCTGAGGAGTCAAGTTGAGTCTTTGCTTTACACTCTCAGTGATAAAGGACGATTGGCTCCCGCTGTCAAGTAAAGCTCGAACGCTAATAGATTCACTTGTATTAGGATTAGTTAGTCTTACCTTAGCGGTACATAATAGAACTTCTGGTGATGACAAAGCGGACATGACTACAGATTTAGGTGTGCTAGGGACAGAAGAATCTGAAGCAGGCACATGCAGTAACGAATTATGTTTTTGTTTGCATAACCTACACGAGCCGGGGAGCCTACAAGCCTGAATGTCGTGGCCTGCTCTCAGGCAATTAGGACACAATTTTAGTGAAGCCACAGTGAAATTCCTATCCTCGGGTGCCTTTGCCTTGAATGTGGCGCACTCGTAAACGCGATGCTTGCCTGAGCAAACAGCGCACTCAGATGGGTCCCGGAAAGAAGAAGAAGAAGAAGATTGCTTAGAAGTAGCAACAAACGATTTAGTCTGTGTCCTATAAGGGGCTGGGCTTATCTTATTAGAGGCTGCTAGTTTTTCTGTTTTAGTTTTATTAACAGTCTCAAGAACGTCTGCACGATTTTTCAAAAATGAGAAGAAATCATCTAGTGTAGGTATATCAGCTATAGTATTACGGTGCTCTTCCCATTTGAAGATAGTACTGTTGTCTAACTTTGCTGCCAGAAGATGAATAATTAGGACGTCCCACTTGTCAGTAGGTAGTCCTAGCGTGCATAGGGCACGTAAGTTTTTAGTAACATGATCAATAATATACCTCAGAGATTTGTCAGTTTCTCGAACTGTTTCTATAGACAAAAGGGATTTCAAATGGTTGTTTATTAATTGCCTTTTGTTGTCATACCGGTTGCAGAGGAGTGACCAAGCTTCTTTATAGTTTATGTCGGTGGCTTCCAAGTTACTGAGAACTCGAGCAGCTTCACCCTCCAAGTAAGAACTGAGGTAATGGAATTTGTGAATGTTTTTAATTTTAGGATTGTCATGAATCAAGGAAGCATAAATTTCTTTGAACTCTAACCATCTGTAATAGGTACCATCAAATTTTGGTATGTTTATGGTAGGTAGCTTGAAACCTAAAGTATTACAACCATCATGCTCGTGTTGATGATGATTGCAACCATTGGAGTGAGAACAGCTTGAGAGATTATCTGCTGTCTGCTTGGGGGGTGAGCCGTGCATTTGTATGAAATCTTGCGCAACGCAAATACAATTATCAAATTCTTGTTCAACTAAATCACGAGTGGTTAATTCTAAATCTTGATTAGCCACGTCAAGTACCTCTATTTGGCTCTGCAACCCGTCGAACTCAATGAACAGCGCTTCTATTCTTGATAACTTCATCGCAAGTTTACTAACTTCCACCGGTGAAATACTGTCAAAGGTTACTAATGAGTCTAAATACATTTTGAACTTGGTTAAGCGGCCCTTAATGTTACCACGCTTAGCATTTAACTCTTTATACTTTACATCGGAAGTCATTGCGAGAAAGTGTCAAAAATATCAATATAAAATAGTAAAATTGTATACGCTACGCTCCTCGTTTCGTAGTCCGGCGCGCAGTAGAGGACCGGTTTCTAGTCAGCGAAGCCGGCGATCAGCTGAGCAGTGTAGGCACCCAAGTGACCGCAGGAGAAAAGCGCGCGCCAGGCCGTTGACCCCGCGCGCTCACTGGCGCTGCTGGAATCAACGTCAGAGCACTTTGTACAAACACAGATAGAAGAGGAAAGACCTAGGAAGAGTGATAGGAACGGGCTCACGTTTAGGATGGTAGGCAACAAGGCAGGGTTCCTGGCTCCAAAGCTTTATGCACAGCTTATTTAGGTGGGTCCAGAACGTAGGCACCTCCGATGCTCCACGATTGCCCGTTGTTCTCCTCCGTAGGCAGTCCCAGCGAGGACCGATGTCCTCAATGGTGATGAGACTGTAGTTGGTATGAAAAATATCCGAAGATTACAGGTTCTTGTGCTGTTACGGTCGCCAAATTTTGTTCAGTAGGGAACAAAGATTGAATAAAATGGATTGCTTGATGATGTGGTATAATTTCTGCTTAAAAAATGTAATACAGGTTGATAGAGAAAAATAGTTAGAGAGGTTATATGTTGCGAGTCCTTTGACACCAAGTCGCTTGTCACGTGATGGCTCCTCATTGGTCCGCAGAACGCGATGCGTTCTGCCTGCGGTGCGTTCGGCGCCGACACCTTCTTCCTTCCTTCCTGTATTAGTTTGTGTGTGGTGAACGATAAAAAGTTATTCATGTATATTCTAAATAAATAAATTTCTTTTTTTGCCATTAAAATGCGCAATAAATCGTTCTTTCCTCCTAGGAACTGCATTTCCCACACGATCGAATATTATACCTACACTTTTTTTTACAAAGAATTTTATACAATTTAAAAACACGGACAAAGAAAAAACCGTTGTTACTACCTGGACAGGTTGGTGTCAGACAAAAATGCACTTTTAAAAAGAAACCCAAACGAATTCATGCCTCCGGCTTTTGTGTTAAATACAAGTCCTTTGATACTGCACGACTATTTTTTTAAATGTTGGTTATGTTACTTTTTATATAATTATAGGAAAGTCTTTGGCGTTTTGTAATAATAGTTTTGGGCTACTTCCACTAATGCCACGCTTTTTTCCTACTGTTATTGGATTTGAAAAAATAAATGAGTCGCTACTTCACAACAAGTACAAATACTCAGTACAGTAAGCACACAGTTGTACAGTTTACATCAGCATATTAATAAGTTCATACAGCCCGCCGCCAGAATTGGATTGCAGAAGCATTGATAAGGTATCTTTCAAAATATAATATTCGGGAGGGCGTTAACGACTGGCCTCTCAGCTCAGTAGTTTTGAAAATTTGGATTGATCTAGATAAATGGACAGACAGACAGACAGAAAGAGAGAGAGAGGAGAGAGAGAGGAGAGAGAGAGAGAGAGAGAGAGAGAGAGAGAGAGAGAGAGAGAGAGAGAGAGAGAGAGAGAGAGAGAGAGAGAGAGAGAGAGGGGAGAGAGAGTTCCATAGCCGTACGCAGCTTGTATGGTAAATTACTTGCTATAGTACAATGGACGGAAAAGCTGCAAAGTTTCGGAAGATCGAAGATTTCAATCAAGCTGATATAATAAATTTTGGCACTTTTTTGTAAAAACATATTTAGAATACAGTGTAACACATAAGCAAACATCTGTGTCCACCACACAAATATTTGTTCTCGGTAGGGATCGAACCCACGACCTATGGCGCAGAAGGCAGAGATACTACCAGCTGAGCTGTGATGCCAGTAATAGATACTAATGATTATAATCGACTAAATCACGTTTCAAATTAATCTCAAAAGCATAACGCGTGATTTAATACACCATTAATTTCTCTTCAGTAATCTAATACAATTAGCATAATGGTAATGATTCATATAGATAAGTTATCGTTATTCCCCGCTTGGATCTTTGATTTGAATATGATAGATGGCGCTTTGCTCTCAAACGGTGATGGAAAACATCACGAGGAGCAAGTGCTTTCCTCTGAAACGGTCAAGGAAAACTTCACAAGGAGTATGCTTTGCTTTGCAACATTTTGCTCTGAACCGGTGAAGGAAAACATCATGAGAAAGCTGGTCCCGGTTTAATAAAGCTGACAATACAACATATACTCGTATGTCACAAAGCGACAAATTTGTGGAATTGTCGCGCTTAGGCTATTGATAAAAGTGACAAATATGTCACAAAAGCGCGACATTTCCACAATTTTGTCGCTTTTTGACATATATGTCGAATTGTCAGCATTATTAAATAGGGGCCTGGTATTCCGATAATTTTAAAGTATGAATTTAAAAAAATATCGATGTAATTTTCTAACTTGCAACTTGCTACGATCCTGAAATACTTGCCGAAAATAGTAGAGCCTACTAAATGAGCTTATTGCTATTTATAAACTAACAGAAACACACAAGCATCTTGCCTTCAATAGATTTGCAGCTAAGCCACAGCTGAAACAGATCAATGCAGAGAAACAATAGCATTGGTAGGATTACATCACATCCTCTCCGATAAATTCAATATGTCGAGAATTTCTGCCTCACGTCGGTATAATACAAGCATGGTATCCGGTTACCGATAAAGCGGACAAATGAACAGTTAGATGAAAGGATGCATTGAAACAGAAAAGACTATACAGTCCTATCCATTAATGCCTGCCTTTTGAGCCGAAGGTCGTAGGTTCGAACCCCACCGAGAATAAATATTTGTGTGGTGAACACAGATGTTTGTTCTCTGTCTGGGTGTTATATTGTATTCTAAGTATAGTATATCAGCTATCTGGTTACCATAGTACAAGCTCTGCTTAGTTTGGGGCTAGATAGTGTTGAGTGGATTGTCTAGAATATTTATTTTATATGTAATTTATTTATAAATGCAATGTTTGGATGTTTGTGAATCGATCACGCTCTAATCTATAACACAGATGTTTTGTTCTCTGTTAGGGTAACATTGTACTCTAAGTATTAATAAGGGGAAAAATATCCATTGAATACAGCTAAAATTCTGTTTATCTAAAAAACACGACAAACAGTCACGCATTACGACGCCATTTTTCTATATCCCGACTAGTTGTCTTGTTGCCCGGTCTCAGTAGGAATGTCCCATTCCCAAAACCGGTTAAAGGTATGTATTAAAATAAATGAATTTAAGTATTTTATCAGCTATCTGGTTCACATTGTAAAAACTCTGCTTAATTTGGGGCTAGATAGTGTTGTTTTGATTATCCATGATTATAAAAATAATATAAATGATAAGACCGATTTGGAAAAAACTTTAAATGAACATTATGTCCCGAAAACTAACGAGACAAGATAAAGAAACAAACGGAGAAAAAAAAACTTTTAGATAGGCGAAGCCGCGGGTGGTCGTTAGGTTGATAGTTCAGTGGAAGTTTCTTAAAAAGGTTACCAGTTTGACGCGAAAACGCTTTGCAATTTAAAAAAATAATAAACTGCATGGATAACTTAAAAATTCCTCGAATACCAATAAATTCAATATGTTGATAGGATATCTGCTTGATACCGGAGTATAACACTCGTATAATAGTGTGTGGTGAGAGATATAGCGGGCATATTATCAAAAACTTTGATCATCATATTTTGTACCCTACCATTCACAAGATCATTAATAGGCAAAAAAGTTTTATTATTATAGAAAATGAAACAATAGATACAGAATCAACAAATACTACTACTTAAGTAGTAGTAGCTAAGTAATTACTACTTGGTACTTATAAATAAAATACCTAAAGACCAGGCCCCTATTTAATAAAGCTGACAATTCGACATATATTGTCAAAAAGCGACAAAATTGTGGAATTGTCGCGCTTTTGTGACATATTTGTCACTTTTATCAATAACCTAAGCGAGACAATTCCACAAATGTGTCGCTTTGTGACTTAAATGTCGAATTGTCAGCTTTATTAAACAGGGCCCAGATAGTGAGAATGTTTGTTACTCAATGACGTCACAACGATTTAGCTGATTTGTACGAAACTTAAAGACAATATAGTTCGAGGCATGGAAAAAAAGCCGATTTAATTTCGGTTACTTTGATAATTTTCTATGAAAGATCAAACTCGCCAAATTTTGGAATGACGTTTTACTAAAGGAGAAACTTGGAACAACTAAAACTAAAAAAAAATATGTGAAGCAAAGCTGCGGGCAGAAACTTATGAAATATAAAATGATATTATTTTGCTCGTTACAAGTGTGACCATACCATTCCTTCCGTCAGAAACGGTTATTTTAGATGAAATCGATATTTGTGATGACCGCTCTGGAATATTGTAAAGTTTCCAACGACCTCTCCGATATCGAGGTCGTTTTGTTATTGGTTATTGAGTTTACAGTATTGGGAAATAAGGTTGAACTTACAGAAATTGGCGTTTTATAACATAATCCGCTTACATTTTGTACAGCTCTATATTATCAGTTAATAAACATCTAGAATCGATGACAGGTTGAAATGTAACTATTGATTGGGGAATACTGAAAATTTTAGGCTAATGTTGAATGAAAATAATGTTAGTTTTCCCTTTCATTTGATAACATTTATTTTGTTAAAAGCTTTGTTATGCATTAAGCTTATTTTGATAGAAGCTTACTAATGGCTTGTGTTGGACCTCAATTTATTAAATCCTTATGTTATCCTACAGTCAGGGAAGTGCCTTCTCCAAAGATTTCCAATTCTTTATATCCCAAGCCGATTCCCATCACTTTTCATAGGTGGTCATAGGTATCCGAACACCTGACTTTCTTGTTACATTTTATTTTGTTTTGTCATTTGCCTTTTCAGTCTAATTAAGTGCCTTGCGCACATCTAACCATTCAGCGGCGGCGTCAGTGAAACGCTGTCAATTAAGACAGCAATATACAAAATTGTTTCACTGATTGCCGCCGCAGTATTAATTTATCCAATGTTTTTTTTCTAAAACCGAAATTGCTTCCGTAATCTATTTGAAGTATTTGTAATTTACCTATGTTTTTGCCTAAAATAACAGTAAACAACACAACTAGAACTGGACCTAATTTAAAATGTTCATTTACGCCCATAACGACAGACATCTGTATCAAAACTTTACTGTTTTTTGTACTCTGTAATTATTTCAAAAATATACGGCCAAGTCCGTATAATTACCGAAGTGTGAGGTACAGGGTTACCATCTGCCTGTATTTTCTCGGATATGTTTAGCTAGACTTTTCGCTGTAGGTTTTGTTTAACTTTTAGAAAAAAAAAACAGGATACACTACATAAGATTAAAAATCTTTTTATTTGGCTCAAAAAACACGCAATAGTACAGCACAACTTATCAAGAAACACGCATTCAAAAGAAAAGTGGAACGTAAAGCTACACAAGAGAAAAAAACACACTTGCCTATCATTGGAATTAATATTTTTAAAATCATGTATTCAGTAATATTGTCAAGTATAACCTAAGTAAGTTTTCTATACTCATAATATTACTTACTCCAAAAATGGTTTTCAAAAAAGTTTTGATTTTCTTGGATGCATTTTTTTTTAAGTTGTTGAGTGATTTTTTGAATGATCTAGTTAAATCTTACAAAATCCATTTTTTCATGTAATTGAAAAAAGTTTTTTTTGCCAGGGTTGTACAAAAATGTTTTCCCTAAACTCATGGTTACTCACGGTTACATGGTAAGTTGTAGGAAACAGAGGGTGGACAGTGGACACATATGGCACGTACGATAACAGGGTTCTGATATAGTTTTCGAATGGGAAACGCGGTTTATAGGGTGTCGGCGTTCACATTTAGGACAGTATTACTCCATTATATTTTGTAATAACATAATTGAGATCTTTATCTCTCACGGAGGTCTGTTACTGTTTTATATTAGTTTTGAATTAATAAAATAAATAAATAATGCGCTAGCCCCAAACTAAGCAGAGCTTGTACTCTGGGAACCAAATAGCTGATATAAACTTGCACATTTTGTTTGTAATTACCTACACACATAGAATACAATAACACACAGACAGAGAACAAACATCGATGTTCACCAAACAAATATTTGTTCTCGGTAGGGATCGAACCCACGACCTACGGCGCAGAAGGCAGAGCTGAAGGCGCAGAAGCCAACTGAGCTGTGAAGGCAGTTTTGAAAGGAAAGCTGTGGCTTTATTTTATGAAAAGTATAACATCTTTTAAATTTTATCTTTCAGTCTCAAGAGCACCTATTATTGAAAAAAGCACCGGTGGCACCCGTATCTTCTTAAATTTCAACACAGAGAAGAGAATGACACTATTTGGCAGCAGTGGTGGTTACAAATCTTGGCCAAAGTGGACAAACTTTTTTACAGAAGTAACAGAATAAAACTGGTTCAAACTCGCTCGGGCATTGTTTTTATACCGTGAATTTTTGCGAATAGATTTTTTTGGTATGTGAATTGGTCTATGCTACTGAAAATAATTTCACCAAAACGTGTATATAAACTTGAAATGAACAGTAGGCCTACCACAAGCTCTGTCTGGCTCTGTCTCTGACTCTGGTTTTGAGTCTATGTGAGTGCTCACCAGTGTATTATGACGTATGTGACGTTTTGACGTAGGATTGATTAGTCAACACTCACACAGGCTTAAAACCAGAGCCAGAGACAGAGCCAGACAGAGCTTGTGGTAGGCCTACACTCAGTTGGTATCACACAAAAGTTTCTAGACTTTATTGATGAGGTGAAATGCTCATGAAATGATATAAAAGTTATGATGAGATCATCCAACATTGAAGCCTTAGTAAGTAATGTGACTTTCAGAATCAAATTGAAATCGTATTCGCCAGATTAAAAAAAAAAAAGACGGGTTGCACTCCGGGAGTGCCAGCAGAAGTGAAAACTTGATTATTAACGTTGAGCATGTTTGATATTTTGGAATGGTTAGGGAATAATTTTGCACCAATTGCTTTATCAGTATAAAAGTACTATCATTTATGTGGTAGAATACAATATTCATTTATTGCGCTATCGTACACAAACATGACAATTTATATTACATTAAAAATTTAACACTTTAAAAAATCTATAATAGGTATGTACCTATACCTACTACAGTCACGAAAAACGCCTTGGTATGCTTGCTACTAACTATTATCTATTCTGTGACGTTACCGTGTCATAGTAACTACTAGCGTATCTGTAGCGTCTTACGCTTTTTCGATCAGGTCACGTGATCCTGACGCGAGTTTAAGATTTTATACCCATTACAGAAAGTGCTCAACGCCGCTAAAGAAGCTTTCACTTCAAAAACATTTAAAAAGGTATGGCTTTGCAACAAATTATTTCCACCTGCAAATTCATCCAAATAAAAAAACATTTCAAAGAAACTGTAAATTCTTTTACCTGCTTAATTATTTAGTAAAAGTACCTGTTCAGAGCCCTCAAAGTGCCTCTGTTCAAAATGAACTTTAAAGAGTCTGTACAAATTTGATATTTGTTTGAATTCTTCATTTCTGGGTCGGTTTCTTTTTAATAAATATCTCAAAAGCTTCAAAAGGCACGTCCTACCTGTCCCTGTTTCTTATAAATGCGCAGTACCTGAGCGTAAACCGTATTTATATAGATAGATAACGCTTGAAATTGTTGGTAGCGGTTCGTTTCTGAGAATTTGTGCAAAAAAATGACAAAAGATTAGAGGTACCCGTTTGTGAGTACTCGTTCTTAGAATTAAAAAATGATAGATTCGAAGAAATTAATAAATAAAAGGTTGTGTGCAATCTACACAAACCTATCACCTTTTTTATGTTCTATTTTATTTTTGCTTTCTGTTTTTGTTACTGATAGGTGAGTTCCTTAATTTTAGTACTTAAAATGTTCTCTATTGGAGGTGTGGCAAATAAAAAACGTTTTTTCTTTTTTCTTTCTTTCCTTCACTATCTAGCCAAACTAAGCAGAACTTGTATACCTTTTTTTTTTTTTTTTTTATGTAAATAGCTGATGGAATAAGCATATGGCCCTCCTGATGTTAGGTGGTAACCATCGCCTATAACAAAGCAATGCTTCGTAGGTCACGCACATCAGGAACGTGCCCTACGATGCACTGTCCTGCGTCCATCAACTGGAGGCATACAGATGTTCAGCCTCACGTGCCAGTAATTACACCGGCACCCACATCCTTCAAACCGAAACACAGCAATGCTGCTTCACGGCAGAAATAGGCATGGTGGTAGTACTTCCCCGGACGAGCCCTTCACAAAGAGCTCTACTACTACTAATGGGAAACAGCTGATATAATACTTTGTGTACTTTTTTTCGTAAATACCTACATACTTAGAATACAATATAACACCAAGACAGAGAACACACATCTATGGATAAGCTATCACACAAATATTTGTTCTCGGTCCGGATCAAACCCACGGCCAACGGCTCAGAAGGCATGGCTGGCTGAACTGAGCCGCCGTTTTCCATCAGTTTGACATAAATCTAGTGCAAGCTTTGCTTATTGGTTCTTAGCTAGAAAGTGTGAAAGAAATATTTAATTTGATAAATAGCTTTTTCGTAATTTAAAGGACAGCTCGATCTCAAGAGCGAGGAAACGGCAGGTAGGTTGTAGTAACTACTACAAGACCAGTCTAACGTTTTTTTTAATGCAGCTTATGAAACGGAAGATCAGCCACCATAAGTCCAGTCTACAATGCTTTATAGGCCATCAAAGAAACATTTCATGCCGGACCTAGCCAAGCCATTCATACTCGGAGCCTCCGCCGTTAATCTGGGTAAGGGCGTTCACAAGGAAGGTTCTATTTCGTGTCGGTGACAAGGACTTACGGTATGGTCAGCCTGCTGTCCGCAGTAGCTTTACTAGCACTAGTTTTTGCATTCTGTTTTCACTGCATTATCGAATTTGTATTATTTTGCATGGTCACAATTTGTGCGGAACTCTCGTGGTGCTAGGTTCTTCTAAATCAATCGACTATGTTACTGCTCTAAGATGTAATTTTTTTATCGACATAAATGAAAGGGTCAGATAAAAATATACCCATCTCTTTTTTAGGCTTGTCAAAAACAAGGACTGTCATTTTTAATCGACATTATTCTGTTGCTGGTAAAAACAGTCCTAAGCTATTGAACTTTTTGTTTTCTGTCTTTTTAATAGGTTATTTTATAATCCACAGTTTAATTTTAAAATCAGATTTTTTATCTCTATAACCATTTTTGTCGAAAACAAGTGCTGATTTTTTTTATTTGACGAAAAGCCTCATTTCGTAGATGGAAATGTCACTGTGGTGTTCAATAGTATTTTCTATCTATTCATGGCAGAAATAGGCATGGCGGTAGTACTTCTACCTGGACAAACCTTTCGCAAAGAGCTCTATTACTACTACTAAGTTAGTAGTTACTAGTTGACAAACCGTCGAACATTCAGTCTTCGTTTTGAATAAATCTTGTTTATTTGAAATGCACTGACATGTTGTAAAAATGTTTCTGAATTCCGATTTGTAAAGGCAAGTCTATGAAAAGGTATTCATAGGACATCATACTTCATATCAAAGGAAAAGTTTTGGTAAAAGACCCATAGAATTCCGTACGACCAGTTTGCCAAAGGTGACTAAATGAAACATAATATATAAAATAGGGAAATACATATTAGCTAAAGAGCAATGCTCTCTTTCATACGGGGCGTTTTCAATAAATGCTTAAAAGGATTAAGCAACACACATGTGTGTGTACTTTATGCCTGTTGAAGCATGAATAAAAATAAAAAAAAATATCTAGTAACCATCGGTTTTTTTTATACAACTTGCTGTTGGAACATTCATATGGCCCACCTTATGTTAAGCGGTAACCAAAGCATTATTAGTGATGTGTTTACTTCTTAAAACTAATTTGTATTATTTGGCAAACAAAACCTGTCCTATACGTTACTGTGTAAAATATAGTTGACTTTGCACTATCCTGGGATACGGAGTACGAACTCAACATTTAAAAAACAAAGGTACCGTAAGCTTATTCACAGTTTATTCGATCAGTTTGAACATTTCGTTATGCGTCTCTCTCTTTTGTATGGAGCAATGATGAGACAACCACAATACGTTCTGTTGAAACGAGCAGTTGTCTCATCATTTATCCATGCAAAAGAGAGGGACACGTAGGCGAAACAAATTGGTGAAAATCGAGTAGAACTCAAAATAAAAGTACGGGTAGGAGAATGAAGTCAAGGTCTTATTGTGTCTCTGGTTCTTTCAAACCAGTATGGTGGAAGAATTTTTAATTGCGCCTTATTTACTTTTGCTCTTTTTATATTGAGTTACACTGCGCGTTATTTTCGGCAACAAATACTATATTGCGGAACGGTAACTATCCTGCCGCGCAATGTACTTACTTCCAAACACAACATCGTCCATCTTTTTCCAGACCTCTTAGCGTTCATACCATGCCCGTAAGTTGACAAACTTAATAAACCATTAATTAGGGACCCCTCCAAGCCTGTTTCAACATTTACAGAATTATAATCAACTTTACCGAACAAGTTTTACAAGTCGCCTTGTGTAAAACTTACCTTAGAGCTTAATTCGCGGAGTAGTCCATTAGGGCGTAAACGGGTTCCGAAGCCAGTTGAGTAAATATGGAACATGATTAACTTAATTAACTTGTTCCCAAACATCTGCTCTAGGGATGATCTTGCCAACGCCACAGACTATCATCATCATCAGCCTGAAGAAGTCCAATGCTGGACATAGGCCTCCCCTACACATTTCCAGGAAGAACGATTCAGTACCCCTACCGGGAACCAATCGTACAGCAGCTGACGTGGACACGTCACCGTCTCGCAATCGCTATTCATGCTTCTTGAATAATCCGCTAGGGGCGCTTTTGGTTTCTCCATACAAAATGGTGGCAGAGGTGGGCGATATGATCGGCGATAGGCGTCAGGCACCGCACACCGATTTCATACGATTGGTTCCCGGTAGGGGTACTAAGCTCTTGCCATTCACCGACTTTCAGCGATCTTAACAATGTCGTCGGTCCATCAAGGGAGTAGATTCGAATATTTTCTTCAACTCTCATGATCTGAATTTATTTATAGTATTTTGCGGTATGTTATACAGCATTGCTACTGTTCTTAAATGTTGTAAATATATTTGATATAAGGGTATTTTAACCTCCTTTCGACTTTACGGGTAGTTTTGTAACACCCTGTTTAAAGTAATAACAAACTAACAAGAAAAAGTTCGTACATACGTGGCAAGGCCACAAATTCTATAAGTAAGGAAACAGTTCGAGAGTCGCAAGTTTTTTATTGCATCTATATTGGGCACAGAAAAAAGTATTCTATTTTTACGTTCATCATTTAGAGATGTAAGGTTTTACTAGCAATTTCAACAGACAATTTGTCAAATAGAAATAGAGACGCAATGAATTTACTGCTGAAAAAAACTTGTAGGGTTTTGAATCAATTTCTTGTTCGGCTCATTTCTAGGAAATATTGCTTTTCGATATCAAATATGTATATCTATTTGTTAACCTACTCTAGCTGCCTACGCGAATCTACATTTGATGACAAAAGGGCAACTAATTTCGTTATTAATGTCTTGATAGCCTCCTTTTGCTATTGATTTAGATCAAACTACTACAAACTCTTTCTGGCTCTATCTCTGGCTCTGGTTTTGAGTTTGTGAGTGCTCACCAGTGTATTATACTGTGTGTGTGACGTTTTGACGTAGGATTTATTTAATCAACACTCACACAAACTTAAAACCAGAGCCCAAGACAGAGCCAGACAGAGCTTGTGGTAAGCCTACCGTTGAACAAATAGATCATAATCTGCGAAACAGTTTTATGATTATTTCATAGTTTTGTTAATAAATTTCGAGGTAAGAAAGTTATCACCACTAACTTAAAATATTAAAATCTTTATTCAATGTCGTTGTAAAACTTTGAACACTATCCCTAACTTTTGCTTTTATTAAAATCTATCCCATTAAAACTTTCTAGAACATGGCCAATACAATCTTTGCAGTTTTATTTATTTCAATTTGCGATTGGCTGATTCTTAAAGCAAAAGAAAATTAATTGAAAAGGACTAACTTGGAGAATTTCAAAGTAAAAGGACATATTTTAAACCGCGACAGATTCTCTATTAAAAAGTGATAAAACTAACTTTTGAAAAAAGAAAATGCAGACTCAAAACTTATAGTTTACACTCTTGGGGAAGGAAAACAAACGCTTAAGTGAGGGGTGCTTAACTTGAATTTAGAAAAATCCTCTTATAGTAAGTATAATGTGAGTTCAACACTTCACAACAAAAAATGAAGTACTTTAGCCTTGTTTTTTAACGACAAACTTTAAAGAGCCAAAAAGCAAAAACTATGGACTTGAAACCCTTTTTTACTTCAAACTTGTTTGTGTTCCATACTTTGGAAATGGAAATTTAACTCCTAAAGGTCTGCATTGTTTGTTAGTCAGTTATCCATTGGTTATTTAGCATGGTTTGTGACTTTAAATTTGTCATTTTTGTTTATAAAAATAGTATAATATTAATTTAAAAAACTTACTAAACCTAACTAGCTAGTCTTTGGTCTTGTGGCAACTACCTTAAGGATTCATCGCGGACATTTCAAAGTGATCCTTCCGTTTCAAATGATTTTGACTTTAAGCTTGGTTATTGATTGCTTGACCATTTTAGTCCGTAGACATAAAACCTGTTTAAAATTAGTTAGAAATAGATATAGAAAGACTTTTGTTTGTTCTTTTCTAGGCAATGAAAACTTCTTCTAGTTAAGCAAGCATGCTTACGAATAGAGTTTACGCTCCAGCATATTGCTTTATCCATTGTTCAGTAATCACTGCCTTCACTCCAGCTTGCTTGCTAGCTCGCTGCGCTCTCGTACAAATAGCTACTCATCAATAAAAACCATCTGTGTACCGAAACCTGCACAGCCTTAAGTTTCTATGCTTCACCTTAATTAATTACTCCTGCATTTCTTCTGAGTTCAAAGATTTATCCTTTGAAGATTGATCCTTTCACCACACTTGGTTCGAAAGAACCTGTTACACGATAAGAAGAGGCGCATTGCTGAAGTTGATGGACGCAGGGCAGTACATCGTAGGGCACGTTTCTGATGTGCGTGACCTACGAAGCAATTCTTTACTATAGGCAATGGTTACACCTAACATGTTGATGTTAGGAAGATCTTACAAAAAACAAGGATATAGGTGGTTATATCCTTGTTTTATATATATTGTTTTATATAAGATATTCATTCGCTTCGCTCACTCGATCAATAAAATTGCCAATAATAGTCAGTACTACCAGATGTTTTATTAATAACACAAAAACTCGTGCAAAAAACGTATAATATCCTTTGAACTAAATTGCTATAACGAGCAGAAAACTTATAACAACTCTTAAGTTTGCAGAACGAAGTCTGTATTGCTAACTCAGACTTATTGAAATATTATGAGCAAAATCAATGTGGAAAATCTAATTTGTAGTAGTTTCTCTCAATATTGGATCTCTCGTTGAAGTTATGGAAACTGTACAATCTGTCTTCAGTGAACTGAGATATAGATTATAAGTTACTTTGATATAGCCACAATTGAAAGAGTGTTTTTATTTGTAGTACAGTTAGTTAATTTCATCTAGCTAAATCATTATATGATTTATCTAGTAAATCAATAAATACAAATACCCATTAGTTGCTTATTTATTTACACAAAGAAACTTACAATTAAACAAATATTTACAAAATGTACAAAATACACAAGAAACAGTTGAGCTATCTGCAGATCGTTACAAACGATCTAGAGATAGCTCAACTGATCCAAATCAGTGCCAGACGGAAGCGTCCCCAAGACGCTGGCGGCATTGCCACGCTGAATAGCAATGCTTATACGCTGCGCCAGATACCCACCAGCTCTTGGGTCACGCGTCGCCTCGATCAGTCGCCTAGACAAAATTTTGAAGACCCGCGAGGCCTCGGTTCCCCACGGACCCAGAGTCTCAACCCCAAGAGGAGCAAATAAGTAGGCTCTGTCGAGACCTGCATATTTGCGCCTCTTGAGATCCTCGGCCAGATCTGCCGCCGCGCCCGCCACAACGGATGTCCTTGGCAGATGAGAAGGCGCAAGTGTGTCGACACACGTAGCATCCCACACAAGTGGCCTCCCCAACTCCCAAGGAACAAGCGTCATACCGTCAGGCCGCTTACCATCGTCACGCAACAGACCATTCGGTTCGAGAATGGCTGGTACGTTGACGGTTGTAAAGGCCCGTCGAATGACGTCGTTAAGGCTGGCGTGACGAGATATCCGACCGGCGGCCCTAGAACACGATAATCCGTGGTGCCCAAGCTGATCGACTGCAGTACCGCACTGGCACCGATGAAGTGCGCAGCACGGCGCACCCAACCGTAAGCAGGTTGCAATACGGAACGTGACGGGATCCATTAAAGTACCAGTGTTACATGAAGGAAGAGCTTGTAACCAATAACCTGACTCCAATTTGGAAACAGCAAGAAGACGGGCACAATCTGCAGAGCTGGAACACGTTTGTAACAGACAATTCCGTGTCAACTCACACAGAGGCCCGTCCCATTGCCGTTGAGACGAAAGAGATTTGGGGGGAGCAGTATTGGGACATGCACTATGCCAAGCATTTCGAGCTTCGTCTAGATACGAAATTTGGAGAGTAATACCAGATGTAACCGAAAAAGACTGAGATAGAATTTGTTTAACCAAAGAGCTAGTGCTATAGACAGAAGACAAGAAAGCTGGTAGGGCTACACTCGAAATTTTGCGAATACCTAAGCCTCCCAATTTGACAGGCAGGGAGGCCTGCGACCATGCCCTGTCATCCAAGGAAATATTCAAAACCGATGATAAAGTAGTCTTTAGAATGTTGTCTAAGCCTTCCACCAGCTCACTGTGTTTCCACAGTTGACAACATCTTAAAGAATAGGTAAATTTAGGCACAAACAGACAAAACCGAATAATTGTAAAAGCCATATGGCTATTAATTTTGAGTAATCTGTCCGAAGTTCTGTTAAAATTTTGAATTTTCTCATCTACAAATGCCGGAAAGGACTCATCAAGAATTGGTGAACCAAGGAGTCGAAGTGAACACTTATCTACAATTGTAATGTTTGGAGCCAAACTATTAAATTTATTAATGACATAATTTTTGTCCACAAAAGTGTCGGAAATAAATAGTTCGCACTTTGAAAAATTTAGTACATTTTTATAATGGGTATTTGTATTTATTGATTTACTTTAATAATGACGGTTGACACCAATTACAATAATTAAAAATTTATAGACAGAAAGAAAAAGAAAAACAAATAAAGCAAATTTTTTGGTAAAATTTTGTAAATGTCAATAGTAAAATATAGGCAAGGCGTTAAAAAGTTTCAAACATTATGAATGAAGGGATTAGATTTTGTACAGAATAATAATTTCCTAAATGTCCTATCTGTCCGTCCATAGTAACCAAAATATTATATATATATTACTTAATCATATCTTGTAAAAAATTACCGCCCATAAAAACTGCTCTTACAAAGACAACAGAAAACAAAGTTTGAAATTTAGTCTGAACACGTTCACTTCAGATTGAAAGCTAAAATATTAACCCGTGAGAAGGCGCGCCGAATATTGTAACATGGATAGGCGCGCACGAGTTAATTGCTCACACTACTTTAAGTGCTTATATTTCTACAATATTAGTAGTTTTGGCTTTAAATGGGTCCATAATGAATAAAACAACATTTATTTAATATGAAAACCAGAGTTTTCATCAAAACTATGAAAAATAAATGCAACTTCTACCACAAATAACGAATTAACCCATTTTGAACCTACTATTTTTGGTAGTCTTCAAAAAATCTCGATAAAAAAAAATTTGCAGTTAAGTTTTAAAAACGTCACTCTACCATGAGTTCAGGACAAGTGTGCCTCTCGAAACACATTATACATGCATACGTTATGTGCTCGGTTTAGAGTAATTGCTTGCATGAAGTGCATGCTTTTTTGGACCGCCTATTTTTACATCTAGGACATATCGCACAGAATCCGCACGTATTGTCAGCACGATTTTGTACCCCATTCTCAGGATCTGCTAGCAAATTATCGAAATCCTCTTCAAAAACCAAAGAAATTTGAAAATGTAGTGCATTATTCAAATCACCTACTTTTCATCTAATCTGTAGATAGAACGAAAAATATAAGCATTCATGTATGTCTTTAGAGTAATTAACCAATAAAAAATCAATTTAATACAAATTTACATAATAATATACAAAAAAAAACAACATAACTATTTCTGATATGAAAAATAAAACTTGCGCGGATAGGCGCGCAATAAGCAAATTGCCGCACAATGGTATGGGACTTCTACAAGTGCTTCACTGCGCAGTCACAGTGGGGCTGAGCAATGCGTAAGTTGCACAAGGGGAAAGGGGTTGAATAGTTAGGAAGGTACCTAGGCGCCCGGGACGCTATGAGGTCAGGAACACCAAAAACTTTCACAATAAATTTTTGTGTGAGCAAATCGCTCATAGCGCGCCTTCTCACGGGTTAAAGACGCCTTGCAAGTTCCCACTCAAACAAATTACAAAAATTTTACCAACAAACGTAAATAAATATAATAAAAATACGAGTATTGTGGACAATCCAGACAGTATCTAGCCCTAAATTAAGCAGAGTTAATATTCTTTTAAATACATAACTATCTATTTAGAATCTTCTTAATATATAAAAATGAATTGCTGTTCGTTAGTCTCGCTAAAACTCGAGACCGATTTGGCTGATTTTGGTCTTGAATGATTTGTGGAGGTCCAGAGAAGGTTTAAAAGGTGAATAAATATGTTTTTTTTCAACAGGAACGGTAACGGGGCGAGCGAAGCCGCGGGCGGCCGCTAGTAAATAATAAATATTGCAGACAATCCACACAGCACTATCTAGTCCCAAAACGAAGCAGAGCTTGTAGGTACTATGGGAACCAGATAGCTGATATAATACATAAATACATTTTTATTGTAAATATTATACAATACATTAAATAAAATATAACACCCAGACAAAACAAACATTTGCGTTCACTACACAAATACCTAGACTGTATCTACTATTACCTGGCAACGAATAATAAATTACTAAATTGTATTTTCTCTGTAAGTGAATTTGTAAAATCTTTTGAAAAAATAAATGTTTAAACCAAACTAACCAAATATTTAATTTTATTCTCGGTGTTTATCGAACCCTAGCCCTCCAGCGCATTAGGCAGATATCAACTGAGCTAGAGGGCTGTCAAAAATTTACTTGTGTTCAAAGATGAACTGTATATTTGTGTACAGTACAAAGTGTATAAACCCGCCAATTATCTAAGCGAGTTAATGGACCAGGAACATCGCACACCTGAGCAAGTAAACTCCACTTTATAACTCATCCATCAAAACAATCTCATTATTAGAGATTAGAGAAAGGCCAGGTTAGGAGTACCCTAAACCGACGAGCATGTATGAAGAATGTTATGAGAGTGAATGAAGCGAAAGAGGTGTGTCAGGATCGTAGCAAGTGGAAATCCGTGATCTCTGCCTACCCCCATGGGAATAAGGCGTGATTTTATGTATGTATGTATGTACAAATAACGGAACACAGAAATAAACAGCCGAATAATGAAACTCGACTTTACGCCGTGGTAATAAGGACTTTTATGGTCGTTATTTTTATAGGCCCTGAGCCTGTCGTAAGAATACTCATCAGGAGGTAGAATACAAACGTGAAAGTCGGGTTTACGTCTTTTTGTACTGGCGACTGGAGGTGACAAGCACAATGGAACCTTAGCTCTCTTTGTTTTGAGTTCATTTTGATTATGGCTGTTCTTTTTTTTAGGTGGCAGTTTGAATAAACAGGGCCAGCACCAGTTAGCCATCGAGTTCTACATGCCAAGATTTTTGAAAAACACATTTATTTGATGTTCCTCGTCAATTTCTTTTGCAATACAATTGTGCTTTTTTCAGTTCCGAAATATAATAATGCAAGCCGAGTTAACTTCAGTTTCTCTATAAAAAGTGACAAGAAATCTATACTTGAGGGCCCACGTCGATATAAGCATTCTTCATGAATACTGGTTTCTGAGACGTAAGAGTGTGCCTATAATTACACTAGCGCTCATACCCTTCAATTCGGAATACGAGCATTGCTTGGTGACAGAGATGGGCTCGTTATCGTATTACCGGTTCTTTCGGACCAGTGCCAGTGTGGTGAAAGGATTTTAAGTGTGCCTCAAAGATAAACTTTTCGTGCACTTGACACATGCCTTTGAATTTTATAGGTTCTTGGCATTTATAGGTTCATGGTTTTCTCAACTATGTTTGGCATAGTGTATCATACATTTTTGAACAGTAAAACTGGTGCTGAGGGTCCAGAATAAAGGGGATCCTTTTAATTTAGTTGCACTCCATTTATTTTCCCATCAAACTGGATTTCATTGTTTTAGTGATTGGAATGTTCCGTGTATATTGCTTTTAACCAACTTTGACAAAAAGGAGTCGGTGAACTGTTTAAACGCTGGACATTTTTTACGTTCACTGCGACTAAAGGCTGGTTTACACTTTGATTAGTGTGAGTGCAGGTGATTAGTGCGAGTACAAGTGTGTAGTGCGAGTAGTGTCCAATTCACTGCGAGTGTCTTCAGTCCACTTTACCAATTTTTACAACAACAAGCGTCCGACGCTACACACTAAACGCTAAACACTCCTGTCCAGACGTGTTTAGTGGCAGGCACGCTGCGAGTGAGGGGGAAGGGAGGGCGCGCGGGACGGCTACTTGCAGTCCACTCGCAAAAAAATAGAACACGCTTAAATTCACTTTACTACACAGCCCACTAATCACTTGCACTAATCAGTCGCTGTCCACACCAAGTCACTAAGCACCTGCACTAATCACCTGCACTCGCACTAATCAAAGTGTAAACCAGCCTTAAGATAAAAAAAAGTAAACAGGCTCTTGCATCTACTGTAGATGATTTATATAGCGTCAGGGGCAACTGGTGATTACACAAGCCCTACTTGCGGGACGCTATAGTGCCTGGGACAAGACTTTAGATGGAATAGGCTTGCCCAGAACCTATACCATCCTGACAGCTCAGTTGGCCTTATCCACAGGAAAGACATGGCCAATACGTGTGGTGACTAAGCCGCGGGTTTCCTCACGATGTTTTCCTTCACTGTTTGAGAACACTAGCATGTGTACATAATTTTTTCAACAGAAAAACTCACTGGTACACGAATGGATTCGAACCCACACCTTAGAATCGGACTAAGAAATGAAGACATACATAACATCTGTTTAATAACTCTTATCAAATCTAGCAATTAGCTAGATTTGATAAGAGTTATTTAACAGAGAACCAAAGTTAGTAGATATTATCTATTCTCAAAGGATCTCAAAGAAGTAGCAAGCTGGAGGGATAGTGGGCAAATCTTCAAATATCTTAGTTTTAATTATTTTACCATGTGAATTAAAATATTAAATCATGAAATTGGTTGTAGCTCTGCTTTCTGTGCAACTGGCCTTTCAGCTCAATTGGTAGTAGCTCTGCCTTCGCGCCGTATAGGTCGTGGGTTCGATCCCCGCCGGAAACAAATATTTATGTGGTGAAACAGATGTTTGTTCTTTATATAAGTGTTATATTGTATTTTAAGTATGTATTTACAAAAAAAATCAAGTATTATATTATTATCAGCTATATGGTTCCCATAGTACAAGCTCTGCTTAATTTGGGGCTAGATAGTCTTGTGTGAATCGTCCACAATATTTATTATCATCTATTTATTATTTAATTTAATAAAACTAAGAGCAGAGCGTGAAGCAAGATCTCATTTGCAAGGATAAAACGGATAAGTGAAAATATAAGTCCGTGAAGCTTAAAGCTCTGGTTTTTACGACACGGCCAACGTCTTAAAGCGGTATCTATTTTCTGAGCCTGCAATTTTTTCGGTTATCCCTGCTTACATTGTGTATTAAGCTTAACAATCATGTATTTAAAGTCCTCTTAGGGTATATTGTTTCTCAAGATCCTTTAGAGTAGAAGTGAAATTACGGGCACGTGAGGCTGAACATTTTTATGCCTCAAGTTGATAAGCATCTTTAGAAACAGAGCTACAGACAGAAAAAAATATTTTTTGACAAAAAATCAATTAATTCATATCGGACTATTGATTATACTTTTTAATTGTATTTCCCGCACTAGACCACAAGCTCTGTCCTACGACGAAAAGTCACACACACACAGTATAATACACTGGTAAACACACAGACTCAAAACCAGAACCAGAGATAGAGCTAGACAGAGCTTGTGGTAAGTCTAAAGGTTTTTATCATTTTCCTTCGAATCTTCGCGATTTTAAGAATTTGAAATTCCGTTGATAACGTCCGTCATTATCACGGCGGTAGCTTTTTTCATTTTTTTTCGCGAAGTTTTGTAAGTAGAGTCTACGTGACTAAGATTATCCTGTGTTTCAACGAAGTGAAGTCTAAAATCCCTTAATCCTTTGCAGAAGAGAGTTTTACCTGAGAATTTTTTGTGAGGGATTCATTGTTTTTTTGCGGGGTTTTATAGCGTGTTTGTGTTTTCATTTGAAAGCCTTTTTGTAGAGTTTCTATGCAAAGGAATTTCATTTGTGAGTTGAAATCTTGGTATACTGTGCAACAAGATTATTGACTGATCTGTAAGTTTACCACAAGCTCTGTCTGGCTCTGGTTTTGAGTCTGTGTGAGTGTTGACTAAATAAATCTTACGTCCAAACGTCAAACATAGTATAATACACTGGTGAGCACTCACGCAGACCCAAAACCAGAGACGGAGCCAGACAGACCTTGTGGTGGGCCTACTGTGGTGATGGATTGGTCTATTAGCTGTTAAAGCGGTTAGTTGACTCCACAATTTACAAGTGTTTTGTTTTTATCAGCCCTTTCCGACCATAATTTTATGTTTACGGCGAAGGCCGGCTATTATACTCAAAATTTGCTTTTTTATATATCCATAATTTAGCCTGTAGAAACTTGAAGTCCCTCTGCTAACAAAACATTAAGCAAGGGTAAACATTTTAAGTGAAGATAAAAAAATCTAGATAGCTATGTGGTAAAAGACATTCGCTGGTGGCGATGAAGAGTTTTGCTTTTATTTCGCTCTCTCGACGCTTTTTTTTAAGTATAGTAAGCTCTATGAAGGGCTCTTCCAGAGAAGTACTACCACCATGTCTATTTCAACGTGCAGCAGCAATGCTGTGTTTCGGTTTGAACGGTGTGGGTGCCGGTGAAACTACTGGCACATGAGGCTGAATGTCTGTTTGTTGTCACACATTGTTCCTGACGTGCGTGACATACGATGCCTCGTTACAACGCATGATCAACACGTTGTGATCGATATGATGGTTACCACTTTGCATCATCTGATGGAACAAACGTATGGCTTGTTCTATCAGGAAGTTGTATAAAAGAAAGCTTCTCTTTCAGATCAGTGTGATGAAAAGATTTTAGGTGCGCCTCAAAGAGTCGCGTCTCGCTAAATATTTTATTTTTTATAAAATTACTTATTGCTTTCTTCTTCTTCCTGCCCTTAACCCATTTCCCTCTTTCAGCCGTCATCTCTGCATTCACTCCTTTCCTATCCATGTCATCTTTCACACAGTTCATCCATGCTTTCCTTGGCCTACCTCTGCTCACATATCCATCCACATCCATACTCATTACTCTCCCAGTCACATGACTTTCATCCCTCCTCATGAAATGCCCGAATGAAAATTACTTATTGCTTTAAAATAATGAAATACTAAATCGTGATTTTTTTAAGAATAAAAAGTAGTTAAATTAAATTATTAAATATTGTGGATAATTCACACATCATTATCTAGCCCCAAATTAAGCAGAGCTTGTACGAAGGGAACTAGATACATATTTTTCTAAATATATATTTAGAATGCAATACAACGCCCAGACAGAGAACAAACATCAGCGGAGTTACCAGAGGATTAGGTCATTGATCCGCCTCGCTGGCCGCAGACAAATTAAACCACTTAAAAAGTGGAATATTCACAAAAATAGCCTCTAAATAAATTTATCCTCACACTTACGGGCCCTCCTCTCACCAAGAACTAATAAACGAGTGACACTAATTGGGCCAGAGCTCCCCCTCTTTGTAAAACCACTCACAATGAAAATTCTTTAAAAAAAAATCTCTTCAAATACCGTCGTATTTTTTCGGTCATTATTAAAAACGACGGAATATTACACGTAAAATTCTGTCTACAGATATTCCTAAAGGAAAGTGATGAGACCAATTTTGAGACAACGTACTTGAACGAAGGTAATTGACGTTTTTTTTGAGGGTTTATAGCAATTTTGCTCAGGTTGGGTCCAAACAAGCGGTATAATGGCTACTGGCTTTTATGTAACAATATTGGGACTGTGATAAACGACAGATTCAGCAAATTCAAATTGCTTGGGCCTTGTTTCTCTTAAGTTTTTAGGCCATCATAAATAAAGCGAGCAGCCTTGAAAAAGTCGCTGGGTATTTCGTCTTATACGTTACCAAGGCCAAAGAAAAGATGGATGAACAGTGTGAAAGATGACATGGATAAGAAAGAAATGAATACCGAAATAAAGATATGTCGGCTGATAGGGGAGAATGGAAGAGGAGAATAGAAGCAGGATGAAAAAGAAGAGACGTAACCAAGGCGTATTCAGATAAAATTCTATAGAAATAAGTAATAAATAACAACTTGCCTTTTTTAATCCAAGTATCGTTACCTAAAGAAATTGCGTTGAAAAAGGGTAAACTGTAGCTTTATTTTTCATTGGAGGAAAATATTTTACTTTATCAAGAGATTTTTAAAAAACTTGATAAACCAACTTCATGGCCAAACAACATACTAAAACTTATGTATGCGGCCAATCTAGAAGTATTACCTTTTAGTTAAAGAGAGCATCTATACTTTAGATATAAAGTATTAAACATTCAAATTGGTTCTTATATGACGAAGTTATGCGAGAGCATACATTAAAAATAATACAACCAAATTGAGAACCTCCTCCTTTTTTATTTGGAGGTTAAAAATGAAAAAAGGTGAACATCTTGATAAGCTTGTAGGATTTTTGAAGTGAAAATGTTCAAGTAACACCGTCACGCGTCAAGTCATGTGACCGACGTGACGCACACCTATTCAGAGCAAAGATCAACAAACTTCGCCAAAAGTTGGGGGGGCGGAGAACACCCCCGGATTCCGGGATAGTTATCGAACTGTTGAAAGTAGAGCCAATGAACTTTTATTTCATTAAAACCAAAGCTACGAGTACACAAGCGATTATTCCTGTTTGTACAAAATTGTCGGCAGAAGGACAATCAGACTGTTAACTAGTATAGGAATAGCCACTCGTGAGAAATGACCTAATGGAGTTTACGTGTACGATATTGATTGGCAGTGTAGAGTGGACCTAGAACTGAGCTAAGTTTACTTACGCAAAGCACTTCCGAGCTGTGAACGCGGTAAAAAAGAAGTATTGCTCTCGCCTAAAATTAGCCCAATAAATCGTAGGAACGCAGGCAGCAGCATAGGCTTTGAGATGTCGTAAGTAATAAGCCTGAAAAAGTCCACTGCTGGACATAGGCCTCCTATATAGTACATATTTAGGAAAACCAATACTGAGCCCTTTTTATCCACCGACCTCCCACCATTCTAACAATATCGTTGGTCCATCGAGTGCAATATCGTTGGTCCATCGAGTTCAATATGAAATAAATAATATAATAATGCGGACAATCCACACAACTAGCCCTAAACTAAGCCGAGCTTGTATTATGGGAACCAGATAGCTGATATTGTATTACTTAAATACTTTTTTTTTGTAAATACATACATATAATACAGTATAACACCCAGACAGAGAACAAACATCTGCGTTCACCACACAAATATTTGTTCTCGGTGGGAATCGAACCCCACGCCCGCCAGCGCAGAAGGCAGAGCTACTACCAACTGAGCTGTGAAGGCAGTCAAATCAATATCGTTGGTCCATTGGGTGGATGGGTACCCTACGTAGAAACATAACTGAATGCAAACTCGATCATCCTGAAAATCTAGTATCGATATGGATAAATAAATTAATATTGTGGACAATCCACACAACACTATTCAGCCCCAAATTAAACAGAGCTTGTCCTATTGAACGAGATGGCTGATATAATACTTATTTTCATTTTTTAAATTAAATACATACTTATACAATATAATACCCTGACAGAGAACAAATATATTATGGAGATCGAACCCACCACCTACGGCGCAGAAGGCAAAGGTACTACCAACTAAACTGAGAGGCCAGTCATCTAGATGATGATAGATCAGATCAATCACAGACAGAGATTGAATTATCGACTTAGAATATTCGATTAAATGTAAATGTGTTGTTGATTTGTAACACAATGATCGAATTAATCTAAGCCGAATTATTCATGTAATCTCAGATAATGCTACTAATCAACCCTATTGATTTCCGGATTGATGATACCGACCCGCGGATTAGGTAATGGATAGGATGTGAATAGACTGAATATAGTTTTGCTAGTCATGTAAAATTGTTTGATCAAAAAATGAGAGCATTGCTGGGAGTTTCACTACGTGATAGAATCAGAAATGAACATACCCGTAGAAGAACTAAGGTCACCGACATAGCTCTTAGAATTAGTAAGTTGAAGTGGCAATGGGCAGGTCATATAGCTTGAAGAACCGACATCCGTTGGGGAATAAAGGTTCTCGAATGGCGACCACGAACCGGAAGACGAAACAGAGGGCGCCCACCCACCAGATGGACCGACGACATTGTTAAGATCGCGAGAAGTCGGTGGATGGAAAGAGCTCAGAACCGTTCTTTCTGGAAATATGTAGCAGGTACTAGGTATGACCAGCAATTGATTTCTTCAGGCTGATGATGATGATGATGATGAAGGAACCCAAAGTATTTTTTTTTGTTTTGAAATCGCTGTAGTAGTGTTTATTTGATAAATCATTTTTCACGCCACGCTCGCGGAAGCGTCGTTAAGGATGGTTATCGCTTGCTCGACCAAGTGGATAATGTAGCAAAAATCAAATTATTTACAATTACTGTACCGGCTCTGGTAACATTTACATTTTTATTATAATGATTTGAAGTATACTAAGTATGTTACTATTTATTTATTTGTTAAATATAAAATAAGTTAGCCCGTTGGTTGTATAATTAATATTTACAGAATATAATATTTTTCGCGTTAAAATCGAACCAATGTAAATAATGTACTTTCCAATTTATTTTATGTAAAAGATTGACAAACGACGGCCACCTGATGGAAAGCGGTCACCGTCGCCCATAGACACCAACAAGACCAAAGGTGCTGTCGTTGCGTTGCCTACCCTGGAGGAGTATTTTTATTTTAATGTATTGCTACTGCATTACTTAGTTAATAGGTATACCCTATATTTTGTGAAAATAAGACAAACAAAAAGCAACCTTCCAAATAAACCGGTGAATATTGGGCAATATTTTTACAATTTTTCCGCTGATATTTCTCACAAAATGCTGGTGTTAGTTTTCGTTAAATAAAAATATGGAAGGTACGCTGAAAATATACAGATACGAACGAAATACTGAAAAAAAATTCGTTCCATGACGAGAACGTTTTTCGAATATTTTATTTTTGGGTAGAATATTTTACGGAATTTTATATTCATTGTTACGCTTATATAGACGTATTTACTATGCATGACTACATTGATAATATTACGTGCAGAGTAGGACTCCGTAATTTGCAATCAATTTCATTGTGAGTTCTATTTTAATGTAATAGTAATAAATTTATAAAAATTAAAGTAATAAATAGTAAATGTTTTAATGTATTTTTGTTGTGGGTGTGTGTTTTAATGTACTGAAGTTATGTATTTTTTATTCACTGTTGGGAATTTTTTTTTTGAGGAGACTGGCAGAAAATGAACAGCAAGAAGAAGAACCTTTCTTCTCAACAAATTAATCGCGAAGATAAACAAGTTCCAGTTAATTAGAACGCGATGCTGTAGGTACTATATAGGTACTCATTAGAGCAAGGACTTACGGCTCACTGGTTACAACCGGTCGGGCAAGTACTTATAACTTCCGATACCCTATATTATTTCAACCGATTTCCATGAAGAGAAGGCTTTTTTGTATTCCTGCATGATAGCTGGAAATAATTGGGTATTCTGGGAATTTATTCAAAAGGCTTCATCAAGCAGATAAGTACGGCATTCTACCTTTTATCTGACTATAAAAAAAAGGTTTTAAATATATGATGGTACCAACCTACTTAGTTACCTGTCGGCTGACTCGTCTCATTTCAAAAAGGTTTGCATAATTTTTAAGTTTTTTTTCAAAACCATCAGAAACATTTTTGATCAAATCAAAATATCACTTTCATTCCAACTGCTAACACTTTGACCCAAGACGTCAAGTAATGTTGGTTAAAAATACCACCGAAATTACACAGCAGAACTTAAAATAGCACCAGAAAAACAATTAAAATGAAAAACCTGTGTGACTATTAATTTCATACTTAAAAGTTGGTCTTTAGGTAAGCTTATCTGGAAAAAAATATACATAGAAGAAAAATAAATATTTTTTCTCTAATCAATCCAGATGAACTTATTGTTGAACAAAGTTAAAATAAAATAAAAACTAAAATAAAAATGAATGTTCAAAATGTCAACAAAATATTTCCATCATAATATTTTTATTCTATAAAAAGTATTTTTATATACCCTTTCACCAGCTTTCACAAGTTTCAAAGTCTTTTACCCACTTAGTTATGTTATTATCAGGAATACAATACAATACCTTTTTATACATGTGAATACGCCGTAAACAACCCAGCCTTCATAAATACATAAAAACATTACTCACAAAAAATACCAACAACAACAACAATCCAAAAATAACTTACCAAAACAGGCGAGCTTCACACTTTTCCACTCACAGTCCCAAAGTTCGAATGCCACCCAGACGCACAATGCTAAAGTTCGTAAAATGCCGGCAAAACACAACACGTAGTACAACGCACGCGATGTAGCAACTGAGTGAGGTAGGGTATAACGGGGCGGGGACCCCCAAAACTGCAAGGGTGGGGGGTACTGCGCAGGGGATGCTGTGGACGGGTGAGTAAATAATTTAAGAAAAGCCTAAGAGCTTGTAATGACGGATTATCTTTGAGTGTAGAACGGAAAAGCGTAATATCTTCTCGATTCCCCGAACATAGAGGCGAGCTTTTTGCTTCGAGAAAATTGAACTTAGATACGGCTTAGCAAAAATTTCGAAAACCTTCTCGTAAGTTTTCATAAACTGTAAGCTGTAATCTATATGCATAAAAAAATTCGTGTATAGTTTTGTCGTGTACATTATTTAGTTATAAATAGTGTACACGACGAAACTATATCCAACTTTATTTTATACTAGCAGCCTGTCCCGGCTTCGCACGGATGGATATTTATGGATTTTTAAACACATAATAATATAGCCTATATTACTCAGGGTGAATGTAGCTTCCCAAGTGTGAAAGAATTTTTGAAATCGGCACAGTAGTTTTTGAGTTTATTAATTACAAGCATACATACAAAAATACAATTTTTTCCTCTTTTTAAAGAAGAAAAGAAAGAAGCTACAACCAAAGTGAATTGATCCCAGTGATAGTGATTAACACAAACATTTATTCCGAATACGCAGCTCAGAATCGAGTGGCTGTGAGTTTTGCCGCAGCTCAATTTGCTGACCGTAGAAAACCTAACAAGACCTCTGCGATAACAGGGAGAAATCAGTCTGTGGTTTGTTAAAAACAGTTTAAGTCTTATGACGCCCGTTATTTTTATTTCACTGATCATTCAATACCCCTTTTGGAAGTTTTGTGAATGATTTTATACCAGTCTTTACCTAACTTAAAATAATGTAATACTTTTTTAACTTTTGCGATCATAACTCAGACATGCTGAATCTATTACACGGTTAGCTTTTAGGCACTATTTAGCGCGTAAGTTACCATATTTAATTTGTTAAGTTGCTTTTTGCCGTGATCGCCGGCAGACTGCAGCATTGACATGAGTGACATTGAGTTTTTATGGGTTCTCGTGACATTTCTATTTGATTGCTGTTCCATATTTTTTAACCGACTTCCAATCAAAAAAGAGGAGGTTCTCAATTCAGTTGTATTTTTTTTTTTTTTTTTTTTTTTTTAATGTTTGTTACCGCATAACTTCGTCATTTGTGAGCCGATTTGAAAAATTATTTTTTTATCTGAAAGGTACTGCTTCCAGATTGGTCCCATTTTAATTTTATTAAAATCGGTGTTGCCATTTTTTTTTAAATATTTTTTTTAATGTACTGCATGCCTCCGTCATTTATGAACCGATTAAGAAAATTATTATTTTATTTAGAAGGTTATTATTCTTACGTCCACATTGTCCCAAACAAATTTCATTAAAATCGGTTTAGCCGTTTGGCAATGAAGTCGGTTTCTCTAGTTTTTTAAACTTATAATTATTTATATACCACTAGCTGACAAAACATGCATATGGCCCGCCTGATGTGAAGTGGTCATCGCTAATAACAAAACATTGCTTCGTAGGTCAGCAAGTATAATTATCTTGATTCAGCAAACACTCGCTTTTTTGTCTCTTTCTAAAGCGTGTGAAGTTTATTATGTCTTCACTTGTCTTGCAATATGAACTATTAGCCATACGCCATGGACGGACTTCCGGACAATACTTTCACGGCTGTCATAAGTTGGTCATCGTTTTCTGAAAACGATAGTTTACCCCGACGTGAGTCTATAAAGAAACATGGAATAAGAAGTTAAGTTAATTTACCGAAGCCGATCACTTCAAACAGTGCTTCATTTAATTGGAATGTACTCGTTACTTGTAAAGTAAGTTTGAGTATAAATGGAAATCATTTTCAGTATTATATTTGAAACTCAGCTTTCAGTATTATATTTGAAAGCTGAGGCAAAAATAGGTTTTCAGGGCTGTTTTTATTATTCTTTTCTAAAATAAAAATAGTAGATTGTAATATAAGGAACTAAAATGACCCATTATAAACGAGGTATTTTTACTCCCGAGTTTTAGGGAAGGAGTAAATAGAAACCGGGTTTTAATGGGTTTTTAGCGCCGTGTGTTACACTCTGCTTGCGAGACTACGATTGCGAGAAATATAAAATAATGTGATACAATATGAAATGTCTAGTTGAGAAAAATACTAAAGATTTCACGCTAATGTTTTTTTTTCATTTCTTCTGAAGCCGCAACGCATTGCATGCATTCTACCAAAGAGATCGTCGGTTAAAGTTCCATTTTCAAAATTAAAATGTTGTTATTTTTTTATGAAACAGTACTTAATAAGTCAGTTTTTATTCATAACTAGTGGCCGCCCGCGGTTTCGCTCGCCCGTTCCCGTAACACCCCGTTCCCGTAGCTAAAGTATCCTATGTCCTTCTCCCGGTTCTAAGCTACCTCCCCAATAATTTTCTGCCAAATCGGTTCCGCCGTTCTTGAGTTATAAATAGTGTAACTAACACGACTTTCTTTTATAAATATAGATTATTCTGCTTATGATTAAATTCGTTTTCGTTTTTGTAGGCTCCTTGTCATTTGACTTCCTCTGTCTAGCATTTGACAGTCAAAAATAAAAATAAAAACGTTTTTCCTTATAGGAAGAAATACAATTTTTTCTTCGCTCTGGTACGCCACAGTAACGATCTTTTTGGGCAAGAAGAGTGAAAAAACTATCTTTAATATTTACTTCAATAATCATTTGTAAGTAAAAGTTTTAGGAAATAAATATTAAATAAACTTTAGATACCATAATAATAAAAAAATCAAGACTCTCTAAAAGTATATCTCTTGCCAAGCTTTGAAGAGCTTTTGGCATAGAAACTCATTTCGTAGAAACTCATAACAATATCCTGCTTTATTAAGCCCTTGATGTTATAATAAAGAGGTCATGGGTTCAACTCCCGCATGAGACAGTTACAAATTTAAACTTTCGTTTCGTCAATAAAAACACATAAAAAGTGCAGTTGGACTAATCGAAAGTACAGATAATAAGTAGTATACTATATGACTGGCCTCTCAGCTCAGTTGGTAGTAGCTCTGCCTTCTGCTTCGTAGGTCGTGGGTTCGATCCTCACCGAGTACAAGTATTATGTGTGGTGAACATAGATGGTTGTTGTCTGTCTGGGTGTTTATTATATTCTAACTATTTACAAAAAATATATATTATATCAGCTATTTGGTTCTCAGAGTACAAGTTAAACTTCATTGGGGGCTAAAAAAAACATAGGTATCTTAGTATACCTACTTGGTGCTTAAAATAAATATCTTAGGTCAGGCACTAAATTTAGGTAAAAGTAATCTGAAAATTTTCATGTTTTAGGTTTATGAGAAGCTAACTATTGGTGAAATAAAATTGTTTAATGTTATATTTTAAGGGGTCACCCTATTCCATGATTTTATCTTTTAACCAATTGAGTAAAAGAGTTAAACTAAAGATACTCGTAATAATATTATAAATAAATAAATATATTTTTTAAAATATTTTGGACATTCCACACAGCATTATCTAGCCCCAAACTAAGCAGAGCTTGTACTATGGGAACCAGATAGCTGATACTTGAATACATTTTTTTTAGATATTGAAAGATTTGTATGTACTGTGCTGTTGTGTACCTATGTTTTCTGTTTTATTTTCTCTTATGATTTCTTGTGTACCTTTACTCAATGTTCTTCTCTTTCTGTGGTTTCATTTTCTTTTTAAGTTGTGTTTTTTGAGCCAAATAAAAAAGTTATCTATCCATCTATCTGTTGTAAGTTAGGTATGTTTCATGTCCTGTGGTGTTCTAAGTTAGGTTGTTAGGTACTTACTTACTACATAGAACATCTGCATTGCGCTGCCAAAGTTACATTGTAGATGATTGCATTCGTCACAAGCTACAGTAAAGCCTTGCGCACATCTAAGCGTGCTGCGGTGGCGATCAGTGCTTTTTTTCAATTATAAAAGTAAATGAATGACTGGCCTCTCAGCTCAGTTGGTAGTAGCTCTGCCTTCTGCGCCGTAGGTCGTGGGTTCGATCCCCACCGAGAACAAATATTTGTGTGGTGAACACGGATGTTTGTTCTCTGTCTGGGTGCTATATTGTATTCTAAGTATGTATTTATAAAAAAATGTAGGTATATAAGTAGTATATCAGCTATCTGGCTCCCATAACACAAGCTCTGCTTAATTTGGGGCTAGATAGTGTTGTATAGATTTTCCAAAATATTTATTTATTTAATACAAACACAAACCGCGAATGAATACTTTGTAATGTGGGTTGACCTAAAATGCAATTCCCTTTAGGGTTCATTATCTAAATGCTTGTTTGTACTTTACTGTACAGTCAGTATCAAAAGTTGATGACAATTAAATAATTACTCATTTCATAGATTAAAATTAAAATAATTGATTAAAGCAATATATAAATCTAAAGAAATGTAGACTTGAAAAATAACGCGCACGCACGTCAGGAACGTGCTTTACGATGCACTGCCCATCAATTTCTTCGGCACCCACACCTTTCAAACCGACTTTACTGCAGAAATAGATATGGTGGTAGTACTTCCCCGGACGAGTCACACACAAACAGCTTTAATACTACTATTTTGTCATGCAACTTATTTTTTTTTTATTATTAGTGACTTGGCCATGAACTTCTGCTGCTGACTGTACGCCGGAATGGTTTAATAACATTATGGGGCAGGTGATGTGACTCATCGGTGTGTAAACGGGCGGCGACAGCGTGAAGTAACGCAGAAGAACCATAAAAACAAATATCAATAGTGAACATTTTACACTGCACCATATATTTATAAAGCCCTAAGGCCAAAAGCGTACGGCCTTGTAACTTAGATAAATATTATAATTGAGCCAAATAACTTTAAAATAAAAACTTAAAAAAGAAATGACTTAAAATTAGAAAGGAAGAGGTTCTCAATTCAGTTTTTGTTTTTTTATGTTTGTTATGCATAACTTCGTCATTTAACCTATTTGTTTATTTTTAATTTGAACGGAAAATTCATCGTAATCAGTTCTGCAGTTTGGCCATTAGATTAAAAACAATACAAAATCATGATATAATAAATAAATAAATACATATAAATAAATAATAATAAATATATATAATAATACAACGTGTATCAAAATATGTGTACTATCCTGAAGGGGGGTGAATTTCCACCCCCCGGGGAACAACTTTTGTTCAACGACTTTTCGAACTTCGATTGGTATCTCTGAAAAAAACTGCAACGAAGTTTCAACATGAACAGCTGACTTTATACAAAGTGACAACCCTAAACTCAGCTACAGAGGTAGTAGGTAGTAGTAGTAGACCTACAGAGGTAGTAGGTCAAGGGGTAGGTGAGTTACAAGGATAGGGTTGTCAATTTATTTAGGTATTATGAAATTAAATATTTTTGTATGGGAAACTGAAAATAGGAATTTTTAATTTTCTCCCACCCACAACTAATCACCATTGTGGTCTGAAACCCCCCACCTTCGCATAGTACACATATTTAGATACACCTTGTATACTATCGTGCCTAAGAAAAACATACTAGACCTAAATAAAAATAAGTTGAACTGGTTCTACTCAAACATTTTGGTACACTGTTCACAATTTGGGGGCAAATCAAAGGGTGGTTGTGCGTAATAAAACAATGGATAGACTACCTATTTTCACAAATGGAATTTATTTTATCAACGGTCAATCTTTCGTTACTATAATAGCATTTATTATTGAGTCATTGATATGTTTTGTTTATAGAGCAATAGCTTAATAATGGATAATTAAAAACTGGTGACCGCAGTTTTTACCCGACTTCAAATAAAAAAGGAGGACATTCTTAATTTGGCTGTTTTTTTTATGTGTTATTGCATAACTTCGTCTTAATGAACCGATTAGTTATTTTTTATTTGGATGGTAACATTTCCAGATTGGTCCCATATAAATTCTTTCAAATCGGTTTGGCCATGAAGTTGGTTTCTCAAGTTTTTAAACTTCACTTGTGGAATACTGTAGTAAAGTCCATTAGTGTTGTGTTCTCGTAGACTTATGATATCCACAGTGATGAAGGGGTAGTAGTAGTAATAATAAGTCCACAGTGGTAATGTTCTAGGGAATCTATTCTTCTTGTACGTATTAACCAATTTATTGCCTATAAGGTCCTGCTCCTCTATTTTAAAGAGTTGGGCTGGCTGAGGTGAAGTTAGCAGAAGGAAAATCCACAATACACCCCATCGAAGGACGTTAGTACATACCTTATTACCCCAACTCAAATTATAATTGAAATATTATTTTCTAATTATCCTATTATATATCGTCAAAGATCTTTTAAAGAAGTTTAAAAGTAGCGCCAATAACGGAGAAAATGAGAAGTAATCGGCTAGCGTGGTACCGTCATGTTATGAAGAGAGAAGAATGTCATGTGACGAAAAAAGTGGTAGGCATGAATGTAAATGGATATTATAAAGGTAGAGGTAGACCTAAGAAAAGATGAATGGATTGTGTGAGAGATGATAATAATATGTCCAAGAAAGGACTGAGTACTCAGATGACGAATAATATAGGGGAGAGTGGAGGAAAAAGATATGTTGTTCTGACCCCACCTAGTGGGATAAGGGCAAGAAGAAGAAGAAGATATCATCAAAGATTTTGAGCACAAGGTGGTTTAAGATGTACCAGTCTTAAACCTATAAATTGTTATCTTAAGAAAAAATAAGTTCTAAACTCACCCTTTTATCATTCATTGTATTAAACTGTTGAAAGGTAGATCCCCTACTAAGAAACTCAAAGAGAGCAAGTTCCTTCCGACAATGAAGTTAAAATGCCTTTATAATATCCTTTTATGTTGAATTCTTGGTATTGAAGTAGGAACGGCGCTTAGGCGAGCACGTCTCGTTGTATAGAACAATGGAGGTAATTGCTGTCGAGTATTAGCACTTGACCTATTATTGGGTGTGGTCATACTGTGAGCGGTTTGAAATGTTATGTACTGTACATTAACGCCTCGTCTGCACACAAAATCTGGTTGAGACGTAGTAGAAAATATTTGTGTATCGATCCGGATCTCCCCACTAAAGCTAACTATTATACTATATATTTTATAATGATTTTAAATTTTACTTAAGAGGGGGTCGTGCGAAAATTTGAGATTTGTTTTTAAAAATTCATAACTAAATAACTAAGTGACATTTTAAAAATCGCAAAAGGACTAATTGTAGACTATACATTTGAGATTAATTCGAATTTAAGTGTGTTAAAAAAATATACTATTTAACATGACATTCTATTTAACGCTAATGAAAATCGTATGTCAGCGTTAAATAGAATGTCATGTTAAATAGTATATTTTTTTAACACACTTAAATTCGAATTAATCTCAAATGTATAGTCTACAATTAGTCCTTTTGCGATTTTTAAAATGTCACTTAGTTATTTAGTTATGAATTTTTTAACAACAAATCTCAAATTTTCGCACGACCGGCTCTTAAGCCTTACGCACTTCTAAGCGTTCTGCGGTGGCAATCAGTGAAACTCTGTCCAGTACGATATTTTACGGTGTTTAATTATTCACTACCGTAGAAAGCTTAGATGTGCGTAAACATTAAAATCTTTATTCTTTATTGCAAACACAAAGAAAACTACCTGTTGATTTATTATTTGGTAGTTTAGATCCAAAAGTTTCGTAAGTCCATACACATAGGTTATTATAATAATTGTAAATCACCATACTATAATCACAAATACTTGCATAATTATCATATTCACAAACATTATTTTGCTGCACCAACTAACATTAAAGCTTTTAAATACGATAACACGATTAATTTAATGGAAGAAACGGGTATATACCGCGATAACCTTTATTTCGACTTTATTCCCGACGTTTCGACCGTGTTACAACAGCCGTGGTCGCGGGCAGACAACACACACACAACGCTAACACGCTTTCAAACGAAACAAACCTTGTACCTGCTTTAAAATATTCAGCGCGCAACCCCAACATAAAAATATTGTTTCCACTAAACTCAGAAACAAGTGCTACAATGAAAGTTTTGTATACAGACAGTGTAGACTGTTTTGTCTGTTCCAAGAGCTTTTATTAGTGGATACATTGTTCTACACAATTGAGGATCAAGTATGCCCGGAATGTTTACTGCCTTATTTAACCCTTAAGTGGTCTCAGGTAAAAGAAAGTTTTTGCACTTGCACCAACTAGTGAAGTTAAAAATAATAAGCGATACAAAGAAAAGAAAAAAAATAAGTGCATCGACTTCAATTTTCAGGTTCAGTAAAATAGTTCCTCCCTATCCTTATCCTGCAGATCTTTTACAGCATCTGAATTCAAAACAAGAATACTTACTTAATGACATCATATAGTGATTTCTTCTTTTTGGGTTCCGTAGCCAAATGGCAAAAACGGAACCCTTATAGATTCGTCATGTCTGTCTGTCTGTCTGTCTGTCCGTCCGTGTCACAGCCATTTTACTCCGAAACCGTAAAAGCTAGACTGATGAAACTTGGCGAGTAGATGTATTCTGTGAACCGCATTAAGATTTTTATACAAAAATAGAAAAAAAACTATAAATTTTGGGGGTCCCCATACTTGTAACTGAAACTCAAAAAAAATTTCATTGAACCCATACGTGTGGGGTATCTATGAATAGGTCTTCAAAAATGATGTTGAGGTTTCTAATACCGTTTTTTTCTAAACTGAATAGTTTGCGCGAGAATCTCTATCTTCTAAAATAAGAGAATGATAAAACTAAAAAAAAAATATGTTGTACATTACTATGCAAACTTTCAACGATATTTGGTTTGAACGAGATCTAGTCAGTAGTTTTTTTTTATACGTCATAAATCGTAAACCGCAATTTACCTTTCGACGAACTACAAGAACCTTTATATTATGTTACTTGATGCTACGGAACCCTTCATGGGCGAGTCCGACTGCGAGTCGGCTTGGCTGCTTTTTTTATTTTTCTCACTAATTATACCACTTCAATGCGGTTCCATAGTAACATTACAATCTAGCCATGTAATGAGCAATTTTGCTTTGACTTTCTTTTATAGAAATAAATATCACTAAGAATGTGTCCATTGGCACTTTTCTTTCAGTCTCTACGTAAGAGGCCGGCGGAGGGTGAATTTTCATACAAACGTAATACCAAAATTATTACTAGTTTAGACAGATTTTCACTATATTATTGTAATAACTGTATTTGTATAGTATTTATCTAGGTTCTTGAATAGTTTTTATTTTAAATTACTTACCTACCTCAAATGAAATAAACACCAATCGCATTTTACACATTTTTTTTTCGTTGTGTGATTAGCGTTAATTTCATTTGAGGTAAGTAATTTAAAATAAAAACTATTCAGGAACCTAGATAAATACTATACAAATACAATTTTTACAATAATATAGTGAAAATCTGCTTAAATTAGTAATCATTTTGGTACCTATTACGTTTGTATGAAAATTCGTCCTCCGCAGGCCCCTTAAGGCGACACTATGTTCTTGTGTGTTCATTAAAAGTAGGACTATTAGGTACCTACTACACTAGAAATTTGACACTACACTACTAACTCAAAAGGTTTGGTTTTTTTGAGCCTTCTCAATTTGTCTGTGTTGTCGATGAGCTGGATGGTCTCTACATTCACGTGTGATGAAGTCTGTTTTCGTGAGCTTCTGCAAATATGTAAATGCAAGTAATCATTTGATGGCCCAGAACCGGTCAATGTCTTTTCTTAAATTCATCAAACAATTCAATCTAGAGGTCCCGGTGCAGATCTAAAAGTAAAAAAATACCTTAAAATTTAAATCCCAAGTGACAAGTTGCAAGCCCATCGTCACTGCTCAAATACTATTTTCTCGCGGTGTTTTTCTTCACTGTTGGGAGTATTGCACAATGAAATTTAATAATATCAATATTTGCACTCAAGCGTAAGTAATACCAGTTGTCGTTATCTCAAATTATGGGGTTCGAAAGTATTGAACAACTTTTTGTCCATTTCTCAAGGGCTCTATGCTTTTGATATTTGATTCATATTTTTATTAAACGTCCCCTAACAAACCCTAATAACACTGGTCCAAACATTATCGACAATAAGACACCATGGGATATTTTTTCATAATAATCCCATTATGAATGAAATCATAAAAGCGTGACTTCTTTGTGCTAATATTATGACAAACAATAAACCTTAGTACGAAGGTAATAAGGTCGACGATAATCGAGAGGAAAGAAACGTACGGAGCATTACCATAATTTTATAACGAAGGGAGATTTTCTAATATTACACTCATATTCTGGTTTTTATAGCAATTCTTTCATAGGAGTTATATTTCCCATTAACGTACAGGATAAGTTCCGCCCCTATTTGAGGGCATAATATTACTTTTCGTTCTTATGGAAGTGCTTGAAGTTTAATAAGTTTTTGTCGTATGGAAATTTTTAGTACCGGTTTGTTAGCAGCGGTTATCGTCGAAATTTGGTGGACGTAAGGTATGGTGTTTATTAGAAAATAATTACTTTTTTTTATTTTTAATAATTACCATTTGAAAAGCGGGCAACACCGCGTAACGTCGAGGTTTTTCAATTTAGTTTATAAATCTAAAAAATAGCTAAATCTATCCGTATCGTCATGCTAAAGGGCGAAAGTAATTGTTAAATAACCGCGAAGTAATGGGAATAATGCACTGGTGCACAAAAATGCATTTCAAATGTGAAAATTGAGTTTCAACAAACACTCATTTTAGCGCCACAAAATTGATGGCTTGTGGAAAATGTCATGCTAGAAATACTTTAGAACAATGATAAAGCGTGGTAAAGAAGATATTGTGTCCAAGAAAGTACAAACGAGCTTGTAAGTAAGCTATTAGCAAGCTGAAAAGGGTGAAAAACTAACCTATAAAAGTGCAACATTCAGCATCTAAGAGTTGTTTGAAAATTAGTGCCAAAAGGTCTCCTGGAACTCTGAATGTTATGAAAAACTGTACTTCTACTGTTGTATGAAGACAACCTCGTGGAAACCTACCATAACACCCACTTTACACCCAGTTTGCAGTGAAGTTTGAAAACAACTAGGACCTTGAATTGTTTGACAAATTGAGTAAGTACTAAGAAAAACTAATCTACATTCAAGATGTCAGTTACACGCACTCCTATAAAGGAAAGAGTCTGTGCTGGATGTCCTCAAATGATTAAAAATAGACAATTTCTCATATGCTGTAAATGTACTCTAACATTTGACTTGGAGTGTGCGAATGTCTCCTTTACAAGGTTCACTAGCAGCCTCATCGGAGAACGCAGAGCTTCCTGGATATGCACTATGTGCTATGAAAAACCTAAGGGGGATAATACGAATACCCCAGTTGGTATACATAATGAAAAGTATGCTCAGGATAATGTCACCATGCGCCGGAAAAATAGAAAAAAACTTTCTCTTCAAAATTTATCAGATGATACATTGAACTGCTCTGATACCATGACATCATTCTGCAGCCTGAATAACAGCCAAATGAACACACCAAAAAATATCACCCTTGATACAACAAAACTCAAGCAAGAAGTAGAAGATTTGACCTACCTGCTAATCAAAGCAAAGGAGGAAATAAATGTTTTGTACATGGAAAATACAAACCTAAAAAATTTGATTTTACAAAGTAATGAAAACAGTAACATAGAGAACAAAGATATAATCGGACAACGAAATGGACTTCCTGAAAAGTTCTCAACCTGGATCCCTAGTGATACAAATAATAATTGCATGAATGTACCTGATTTGGCACCACAACTTGTAACAAACCCAAAGATGATTGTAGATGTAAATCTAAATGGTCAGACAACCTCACAACAGGTTTTTCTATTAAATAAAAAGGCAATGCAGGAAAATGAAGTTATCATCTCACAGGAAGGTGGACCCACAGAGGGCTTAGCAAGCCCGAGCCAAAATAAAATTTGCATCGGAAATTCGAAAATGATGTCAGAACCACAGACCAAGCCTAAAATAATTATAATTGGAGATCAAGACTGCCGGAATCTAGCATCAGAGCTCATTTGGAAACGGTCAAATGAAAAAAACTCTAAGAACTATAGCGTTGTAAGTTCTTGTTACCCAGAAGCACCAATTAGTCACATTTTGAATAACACAAACATAAGCGAGCTGGATCCGAAAAATGAAGATTGGATAATATTATCTTTAGGGTCAAATGATAATAATCCCACGAATGTCCTAATTGAAATAGCGGCACTACTGAAAAAATTAAGCAAGCCCAATATTATTTTAAATGAAATTGTTTGTAACCCATACCTAAATGAGGACAAACTAAATGCTAAATTAAGAAACATCACAAAAAACTTCATAAATTGTTACTATTTAGCACATGATAAAAAAAATGCTTTGCATTATAACTTGCAGGAAATAAATGATCTTATCAACACTCAAGATTATAAGAACTGTTTTTTAGGTAAAAACATAAGAAAAATGACTAAGACCATTCTAAAAAGTCCTCAGGAAGTCTATACCTCAACTGTAGGAAGACCATTCAGTAAAACTAAAAACCAAAAAGTGAACAAAGGTACTATACCTTTCTATTTTGGAAGAATGAACAGGGCAAAAATGGATGAAACTGTACAAACTAAAATGAACCAAAAACACACGCAAATAGAAATGCACCAAATAGAGACACCAAAGCGTGGAACAATTCCATTTTACTTTGGAAAAAAACTTCAAGTAAATGATAACCTCCTTGATAGAGAAGGGGCGTTAGCAAAACAGTTTTTTCGTTAAAAACAAAAAAGAGCACAACATTAACATAATGCACCTAAATGTTCAAGGTATTAGATCAAAAGTAGACCAACTAGAGATTTTTACTAACTCTCGAGATGTAGAAGTTCTTAGTATTGATGAAACACTTTTAAAAGATGATGAAGCCGATTTTTTAAATATTGATGGGTATCATAGAGCTGCAAACTATTCTAGAAAAGGTAAATCTCGATGGAGAGTTGGAGGTGGAGTTGGTATTTATGTCAAACATTCAATTAACTTTCGAAAACTAGACTGGGTTTCTGATATGTCGATAGAACGACATTTTGAATGCTGTGGAATAATCTTAACTGGATTAAATTATATTATAATATCCTTGTATCGTACACCTAACAGTAATTTCGACCTTTTTATAAGTTCATTAGAATGTCTTTTACATAAACTTGCAGTAAGGCTAAGAAATAATAAGAAAAAAGTGATTGTATCTGGTGATTTCAATATAGATCTGCTTATAAATTCTAAGAATAGTGAGTTATTCAGAAATACTTTGAAGATGTTTCATATGCACCCTACTGTGTATACACCCACTAGAATAACATCACACTCCAAAACATGTATTGATAATATAATAACTAATATAAAAAACTATGATATAGAAGTATTAAATTTAGGTATCTCTGACCACACTGCACAAATATTAACAATAACAGTTGGTAGAGGATTTATAGAAAAATTTTGGTATTGCAAAAGACGAAATATTGATAAACATTTAGATTCATTCAATAAATACATATCACAAATAAGTTTCTCTGAAGTCTATTGTGAAAATAACCCCGACATTGCATATAAAAAATTTATGGAATTACTAAGTCTCATATTTAATCTTTGCATGCCGTTAGAAAGGTATAGAATAACGTATAAAAAGAAAGTTAACTGGAAATCGAAGGGTATAGTCCTGTCTAGCAAAAAAAAGCGTCAAATATATTTACACAGTTTAATGAATAATGATCAGGCTAAATACGATTTATATAAGAAGTATAGCAAAAATTTAAAAAAAGTAATTAGAATATCAAAGAGAATTTCTAATACAAATTATATAAATAATAGTACTAATAAAACTAAAGCCACTTGGGGAATAATTAAACAGTATACTAATAATACAAATAATATACAAACTTCAATAGATAGCATTACTATAAATAATGAAAGAGTTACAAAGCCTCTTGATATTGCTAAGTCTTTCAACAATTACTTTATAAATTTAAATAATAATAAAAAAACGTTTGCACAAAGTCACTTAAATATGGTAAAAACTAACTGCAACAGTATGTTTCTTACTCCAGTCAGTGTAGATGAAGTCATAAATATAGTTAAAAAAATTAAAAACACTAAAAGTTCAGGATTTGATAGCATTCCAATACAAATTATAAAAAGCAGTATCAAATTACTAGCCCACCCATTAGTTCATATAATTAACCTTACATTTGAACATGGAAGTTTTCCTTCAGATTTAAAGAAAGCGATTATTAAGCCGCTGCATAAAAAAGGTTCAAAAACTGACATGGGGCACTACAGGCCAATAGCAATTCTTCCCAGCATATCAAAAATTTTTGAAAAAGCGATTTACAATAGAATCTTTTCATTTTTAGAATCAAATAACATTATAAATCCTAATCAATTTGGGTTTCAAAAAGGAAAAAATACAACATTAGCCATCTTTAAAACTTTAAGACAGGTATGGGAGGAAATCAATAACGCTAAGCCTGGAATCGCTTTATTTCTAGACTTGTCTAAAGCGTTTGACTGTGTAGTCCATGACATTCTTCTTGATAAACTCGAAAAAATATAAGAGGCGCAGCACTGTTATTGATGCAGTCATATTTAAGTGGAAGAAGTCAATCCACTATGATAGAAACGTACAATAAAAAGTCAAAAACTATAGAACACATAGAGTCTGGGTTTGAACATATCTTGCTCGGAGTACCACAAGGTAGTGTACTCGGCCCACTGTTATTTCTTATCTACATAAATAATTTGCCACAAATAACAAACCACGTATGCGTCATGTTTGCAGATGATGCTACAATCTTCATACCTCATGACAGCAATAACATAAGTGAATTTGAGACTGAAATAAACGATACTCTTAGTAATATAATTAACTGGTTAGATTCAATAAATCTCAAAGTAAATATTGATAAAACTAAACTTTTAAGGTTCAAACACAATAAAACACCCTCAATCAAATTGAATGTTTCCCACAATAGTACCAATGTTGACGAAGTTAATGAAATAAATTTTCTTGGCATAAAAATTGACACAAATTTAAACTGGAAATCTCATATAAGTAAAGTCAATAAACAAGTTTCTAAATATTGCTATGCAATCTCAACTCTGAGCCATGTTTCTTCTACATCTGTAGCAAAAAATACGTATTATGGCCACGTTTTTCCTCATTTATGTTACGGTGTTATATTTTGGGGAAATTCTGTAAATGTGAAAACTGTATTTATAATGCAGAAGAAATGTATTAGGGCTATATATAATATGAAAAGTACGGAATCACTTCGTCTTGTTTTTAAACAGGAAAATATGCTCACTTTAACTGGGATATTCATTCTAGAGATTTGTCTATTTGTCAAAAATAATTATACCTACTTTAATAAAAAATCTAGTCGCTCGAATAATTTACGTAGTAAGCACAAATATAATATCTGTATTCCTCAAGTCAATAATACCATGTTTTACAATAGTACTTATTACACTGCCATTAAAATTTATAATCACTTGCCAACAGAATTGAAAGAAGTAAATGGAAACCTGTTTAAACATAAACTTAAAAAATGGCTTATAACCAAAGTTCACTATAGTTTAGGAGAGTACTATGATACCTAAGTATCTATTATAAATGTTGTACCTACTTAGCTTAGATAATATTGTGTTTAGAACGCTCTAAAATGTGCAAGTACCTGCTAATGTATAAATTAGGTTAGTTAGTAAATTTTGAGTTAGCTACTTTGTAAGTATAGCTATATTGTACGCCCGAAATGGGTAAGCTGTTGGAACATAATTACTTTTAAGATCTTTTATACACAGTTTTACAATAAAAACATTTTATCTTATCTTTTATAGTTCGGCCGTTCAGAGAATGCGTTCCTGACACGTCGCGATTGAACTGACGACGTAACTTTGTAATGGCGTTGCAGTTACGATAAAAATATGTTCGCTGGTTGTTTACCGTTTTAACAATTGATGAGCATTAAAACAACATTATTATATTATCAATAATCAATGAATTTTATAATTTTGTGCCAAACTGAGTGTCAAATAACTTGTTATACAATATTTTACTAAATCTATACTGCGCTATTACAAGGTTATGTCAGCGCTTTATATTTGTAGTGCTGTACTAACTATGTGACTAACTGTGAATAACTGATCAAACTGTCAAACGCATTCTCTGAACGGCCGAACTATAGTACGGATAAATGACGAATTAAGCCGACAAACCCTTTGATCTTGAGCAGTAAGACATAGACGTAAAATAAAATAAAAAGCCTCTATAATATACATAAAATATGTGAAAACAACTTAAATCTAAACTAAGCATTTTAAATCTAAAAACTATTTGTATAGCTAAATTATTTAGTTAATTATCATCTAACACGATCACTACTGCATAAATAAACGTATCATAATAAGTAACATATTAGTAAATTTATTTTGACTTTTAAACATGGCGGATTTATTACCATTCCAAATTCACTTCTAGGAATCAAATAGTTCAACATAAAATATGTATTTGCTATCTAAAACCCCAGTGTTCTACAATTTAAGCTATCATTCCCAAAATAATTATATGAAAATCCCTTGACCGCTATAAGCTTTTGAACAATCGAACAGTGCAGTTGCAATACATAAATACCAGGAATACAAACTATTCCAACCGACTGACCAACCCCTAATACCCATAAATCGAAATATCAGATTGTTTGGCGCGACCAATGTGATAGCGCATAACTCTGGCGCATTAGCTATTTGACGGCTGTTTTGAGCATAGCACGGGTCACTGACGCTATTGATCGTAGAAGAGCTCGCGTAAGATAACTCTGCGCTTGACAGATGGCGGAAAACATGAACAAAATGGACTGTTCAATCTATTTCCCGATCACAAAATTATGAATGGGGAAATCGAGAATGTCGGTGACGAAAAGAGTGTTAGGCAAGAATGGAGATGGATATAAAAGTAGAGGTAGGCCTAAAAAAAGATGGATGGGTTGTGTGAGAGTGTTCAAGAAAGGAGTGAGTAATGAAATGGCGAGTGATTAGGGGAGAATGGAAGAAAAATACATGTTGTACCGACCCCATCTAGTGGGATAAAGGCAGGAAGAAGGAGAAGAATTTGTGATTGGGAATCTTTTCTTGTCAGTTTTTTTTTACATTTTCTGTCATCTGTCACGCGCAGTGTTATCTTGCGCGTGGTTTAGTCAAAAAGTTAAGTCTAATGGTGAACCGATTTAAAACGATCGAAGTCTTGCGAATGCTCGCTCGTCTTCACTGTTTTGGCATTACCCAATGAATAGCAATGGGTAGCAATGCTTGTCGAGTGCTCGCTGTATATTCTCTTTGATGTACTGACAAATGGCCAGAGTACGCACAAAGGCAAGCGAAGGCACTCGCATGCCTTTGCTTGATCTCAATAATCATTAGAGCATGCACAGTATGCACACTCATAAAAACAGTTCTTCCTGCAAGCTTATGAGTGAGGCTTAGATTTGTTTAGTAGATAGATAACACTCTATTGTACCTAGTTTTAAAAAAAATACTAAATTATGAAAATTAGGCATAACAAAATAAAGTACACTGGGCCTTCTTATTGCTGAAAGCGATTTCTTCTAGGCAACTTTAATTCTTAACTATATTTTGTCTGAAAGAAGTGAAGAAATAAAATTAAAAAAGTGCTGATGTATACTTCACAAATAGCGGTTAATAGCGGATAATAGCGGCTCACGACATTAATTTTGCAGTAGTAGAGTTCTTTGTTAAGGACTCGTCCGGAGAAGTGCTACTACCATGCCTATTTCTGCCGTGAAGTAGCATTGCTGTGTTTTGGGTTGAAGATCTTGGGTGCCGGAGAATTGACTGGCACGTGAGACTGAATATCAGTATGCCTCAAGTTGATGAGCACATGGCAGTGCATCGTAGGGCACGTTCCTGACGAGCGTGACCTTCGAAGCAATGCTTTGTTATACGCGATGGTTACCACTTGACATCAGGTAAGCCAGCAGCAGCTTGTTCCATCAACTAGATGGATAAAAAAAAAAAATTGCAGAGCAACTGATTGCATGATTTTGTAAACCTAACTTTTTCATTTTAAAGTATCGTAAATGGTGTTTGTTTAAAAGCTTAATTTTATTTGTACATGTACTACCCAATACACTATATTTCCCATCAGTCAAATTATTGTCCATTTTTACAATCAACATTAAACTGTCTGAAGAATAAACTAGTTTCAACAAAATTGTCCCAAGATAACGACTTTTTATATTTACCTTACGGCCTTCAACTTCCCATAAAGCCAGTTGAAAGCCCGCTATCAGAAGTAATCAGCGTTACTTACAATAATAGCCTCACAAGCCCCGAATCGAATCTCTCTGCCCGAACAATACTATCTTTACGATGTAATCTGAATCCAACAGATTAATCTTTGTATTGACTATTGTGCTGTCACAGTTTAAGCAGCAGTACTTCTATAAAATATCGACGAAGCAAAATAAAAATTACCTAAATGACATTTTTGAAAATATCATCGTTGACAGCCGTCAAATGCATCCTCATCAATTACTCAGTGAACATCCTGTTGTTTTGAATTCCTAGGTACTAAGTATTTCATCAGCAAAATCTGGTTTTTCATTTAATACATTTTAATCAATTTTGTTAGATACTTTTGCACACTTGGAAAAGACACACTTTACAAAACAGCTCAATATAAAAATAACAAAAGTGTTCGTGAAATAATAATAATTATTGTTAATTGCTTTTCTCAAAATACTACTTTTACATTTAGAACGTTTTTGATTCGCCACGACGATATCCAGTATTATTAAAGCTGACACAGATTGATAAGTAGTTCGATACTAGTGCGGCAGAGCAGATGGGAGGATTATTTTAAATTAGTTTCTGATAACGTTTGTGGACGATTTCGTGATTATTGTAACTCTATTATGGAGAGAGTGAAATTAATGTTGACAACTAAAAGCAGCCATTCAGCAGCTTATACTAGGGGAAGTAAACAAAACGATCATAAGACCTCGATCTTTTAGGATCTGTCAAAGATGACATGAGCAAAAAAGGAGTGAGCACTGAGATGATGAATGATAGATGTGAGTGGACGAAGAAAAACTGTTGTGCCGACACAACTTAGCGGGATAACGGCAGAAAGAAGATGAGATGACATCTGCCATTCAATTTTGCTGCTTGTTTTTCCTAAACAAGTTCAGTATGTAGAGCTCTTTGTGAAGGGCTCGTCCGGGGAAGTACTACCACCATGCCTATTTCTGCCGTGAAGCAGCATTGCTGTGTTTCGGTTTGAAGGGAATGGGTGCCGGTGTAATTACTGGCACGTGAGGCTGAATATCTGTATCCCTCCAGTTGATGGACGCAGAGCAGTGCATCGTAGGGCCCGTTCCTGACGTGCGTGACCTACGAGGCATGGCTTTGTTATAGGCGATGGTTACCACTTAACACCAGGTGGGCCATATGCTTGTTCCATCAGCAAGTTACATTAAAAAAAAAAAAAAAAACTTTTTATAATGGATTTACTAAATGCCGAAGTTATCCGTCAACATTAAAACACATAGCCGACACATACATCATCATCATCATCAGCCTAAAGAAGTCCACTGCTGGACATAGGCCTCCTCACACATTTCCAGGAAGAACGATTCTGAGCCCTTTCCATCCACCGACTTCCTGCACATACAATCATACATAGTCACTTTATAATGTTATAGGCTGTCTGTATTGTGTATACTAAAGAATAAATAAAACTAGCAGTTGGTGACCGAGCTTCGCTCGGTATTTTTTTTTGGTAAACTGTTGTTGTGAATTATATTTAAATACGAATTACTTACATACTGATGAAATATTAATAATATTTTTCGATCTTACCGACATAATAATAAACTCCACTACTCGTCAATAGATGGCGTTCTCTGTCCCACTAACTCATGACTAAGCAACAGATTGCGCTAGGAGTTATGACTTTATGATAAAGTTGATTACTGTAGTTGATACTGATTACTTTACTACACGAATAACGCGACATTTTCTAAGAATGAATCCTAGCTAGATCGTTTTATCGTCCCCGAAAACCCCTGTATACAAAATTTCATGAAAATCGTTGGCGTCGTTTCCGAGATTCAGATTATATATATATATATATATATATATAAGATTTTCTCGTTTAAAGGTAAGTAAGGTAAGTATAAGATAAAATAAGATAACCAAATTAAGAATTTCCTTCTTTTTTATTTGAAGTTGGTTAAAAAACAATAGACTTTATTGTTTAATAAGTTTGTATCTTTTGTTGTGAAAAAAGATTGGATTTCACATCATCCGCGCCCCTAACCCAAAAACCTTATAAAAATAGCAGACGAAATTAAAACCAAAATTACAATAGGCAAACTTAATGCTCATTCGGAGCGGATAAATCATTTTGATCGATGAGCGATGTGAGCAGTTCACTCACGTGCGAAACAGGGTGCATTGTTACAATGCCCTTTTTGTGGTGTGTGTGACTAGCTGAAACCGTTATGTTAAACTACCCACTTCCACTAAAAAAAGACGACATTTTTACATTTCTACAGATCAACCCGGTCAAATACAAATTCCCTCATATAAAATGCTCGACACTTTTTAAAAATAATCTAAATTCAGTTAAAAATCCATTAGTTATGGTGAATTCTCATTTAAGTATCTAACAATTTTATCCAGCCAAGTTAAAGTAGTTTTTGAATTCCATATTTCTTCAAATTTGATATCTCTATTTTCAACGCAGTCAATTGAATAATACTCGTCATGCTTATTTGTATAATTTCCAGCTCACCAATCCATAGATTTTGAGCATTTTAAGGATTAATTATTTAAGTTTTCACTCAGGGGTATCACACGCGCCAATACAGAAGCTAATTTTAAATGATATAACTTTTATTTACCTTTCACTCATACACTTGATCCTCAATAGTTACCTTTCACTCTTACTCGTGAGGGGTATACATTGGCGCCGACATTTAAAACTTCTTTCTGTATTGGCTTGGGTTATCACCATTTTAAAACAAACGTTACCAATTGCGCCAGTTTCGAACGATGCCATAGAAAAGACGTTAGACCGTTGTATATTATGAGTAAAATATATCCTTTCACCACACTGGGTTGAAGGAAATTAAGACACAAAAAGAAGATTGGCAATGGAAATAACAACGTTTCACCTATCACTAATGATAGCAAACATAAACGTGTCGTTTTCAAGGTAAACCATTTAAAAATACCACGGACCAAATTTTCAAAGTACGCACAAATTCTCAGAAAATCACCGTTCCGTTAAAATACCGGTTTTTACTAAAAAACCTCTTCTTTCCTAACTTCTGCGCCAGTCAAGCTGCATGTTAACGAGTCCTCAACTTAGAACTCACTTACAAACTTATACCACCGACTATGTATATAGAAAACTCATACGTTAATAGCTGTCTGACTGGCTTTATCATCATGATCATCTCAGCCTGGTATCACCCACTGCTGGGTAAAGTCCTGTGCGTCTCTTGTCCAGGTGTTTTCTTCCTTTACGATGTCGTCAACCCGTCGCTTTTGGACGACCCAGATTTCTTCGGCCACCATTCGGTCAAGGCTTTGCTCCATCGGCTGGCTTAGTCAACGAAAAATCTAAACTTGAAATTACAAACGAAATCTTAACTTGAAAGACACAAAAAGCGCGTCTGGCGAACGGGTTGGGAAGTCTGATGTCTTACAAAAAGGGCTTCGCTTAGAGCAGACGTCAGAAAACGTACAAAAACTTGGAATAAAAAAGTAAACAGGCCTTTTGCATCTTTTGTAGATGATTTATATAGCGTCAGGGGCAACTGGTGATTACACAAGCCCTACTTGCGGGACGCCGTAGTGCCTGGTTCAGGATTAAAGATGTAAAAGGTTTGCACAGCACCTATACCTGACAGCTAGCAAAGACATGGTCCATACGTGCAAAGCTGATTAAGCCATGGGTTTCTTCACGATGTTTTCCCTTCACCGTTTGAGAGCAATAACATTGCATAAATCTTAGAATAGGGGAACAGAAATTAGATGAACGAAGTCGCGGGTTTCAACTTATAGTCATCCACATGCGAAGGCCACTCGGCCGGAAGAGGATTCCTTTGAGCAATATTCTGGCTCCATTTTGAACTTATAACAATGAAATACCATCGGATTAATTGTATTATTTTTGGGGCGGCTTTTGTAATCATTCACACGTAAATAATTTGTTGTTACATCAATATTTTTTAGCTTTGTAGTTGAAATTACTTTTTAACGTGCTTTTGGTGCAGTGAAGTTTCTTGTTTGGCTTGGCACTGGTCCTTTGATGATCATCAGATGTGTTCGATTCTCTTTGGAAGATTTGCATGAATAATTTTCTTTCATTTTTCATCCTCAATCTGAAGAAGGTCAGTGCTGGATAAATAAATAAATAAATATTGTGGTCAATCCACACAACACAATCTAGCCCCCTAATAAGCAGTGCTTACTACGGGAACTAGATCGCTAATTTTTTTTTTGTAAATACTAACTTAGAACACAATAAATTTATACGTTCACCACACAAATTTTGTTCTCAAGTGGGGATCGAACCCACCTTACTTATGGCTACTTATGGCGCAGTAGGAAGAACTACAACCAACTGAGCTGGTAGGCCAGTCAAAAGCAGCTATATAATGCTGCCTTTCTACGGTGCGTGGTTCTGCAGATCATCACGCACAGCCAACGACGACGCAGGGCAACGCACACAGAAAGAGCTCCTGTGCTACCGCGCACCTCGGCGCACGAGACCCTTCCCATGGTGTGTCGTGCGAGCTGATCCGCCTCTGTGCGCGATATCACACACCGGTGGGAAGGGGCTTTGATGCGGTGGATGGAGATATCACAAAACTGCTCTTCCAGGAAATATTATATGAGTGGCCATCAATCGATTTCTTTACTTTCTTTAAAAATCCAGATGCGGTAAACTCAAATTTATTGATGTAACATTAGAATGGGACAAGTAAGAGGTGGGTCGATGTCTTTATTTCTTTTTTTTTGTTAAAAAACGCGTGCCTCACGGCTATTTGTGGAATAAACAAACCTTTACAAGGTTCTGTAGATTTCTCCCTGGCCTGGAATTAAATTTTGGCGAGTTCTAAGAATTTTAATAACTTGTCTGTTCGCAAAAGACCCCGCAAATTGATTACCTACTTATTCATTTTATGAAATTCCGAGTGGAACTCCACGTGACTTCGTCCAAATTTGATAATTAAAAAATATTAGGTACCACAATTAATTTAAAATAAAATACCTCAGGTCAACAATTCTAGAATATCCTCAATCCTCAATGGTCTGATGCTGCCATCAAGCTTATAGATCGTGTTCTCAACATCGAGATTTGAAGTCGAACAAAGGTAAAATAGTTAGGAACGAGTAGCTGAACTAAAATGAAGCTGGTAAAGACACCTGGCGAGGCAAGATGATGATAGGTGGAGTAAAGCGCTAACTGAATGGTTTCCAAGAACTAGGTATAGAAGCGTTGGTCGTCCTGCGACAAGATGGGCAGACACATCGTCCTTGATTTCACTCGTCTTTAGGCCTTGGCAGAATACCATGTGTTGCACTAAGTGGGGTGACCTACACGGTGCAACAGATACTGAGCCAGGGCCTAATTGACCTTTAGTTAGTTGCTATTAGATGTATGGTACATGCCTACAATTACATGCCTCTTTCTTATTGTATATTTAGTTTGTATTGCTTTTTTTTAAGTAACTTGTTTTTTTAAGGCAGGCAGTAGCCAAAATTATTGTAATTAGTTCATAAGACCAATAAAATGTTTTACATCATACATGCTCAGTAAATAGGATTTACTTTAGCGCAAAGAGGCTGTGTAAGTAGGCGTGTGCAGCCCAGTGCATTGTAAATGCGTTCCATTTTCAAATCACTTTTACCGTCACACTATGCTTGATACGTAATGGTTCATTACAGTTCAAGAGCTAAGCAAACCTCCTTGGTGAAACAATCTCTTTTCTTACAAAATGATATGAAAACTTTTTACTGAAAAGATATAGTAGCTCACAGATGTGTGCATAAGTGTGCGTCTACGACTGTTTTAGCAGATACCTACCGGTACAAATATTTTACTATTAATTTTAATAATACTTATATTATTATTGTAATTTTATTTTTCTCAAATTAAAATTACATTTTGTATACCCGTTTAAATGTAATGTTATTGTTGTATTGTAAGCCTACTTCTGCCGAAAAGCAGCATGGCTGTGTTTCGAGTTGAAGGGTATGGATGCCGGTGAAATCACTGACACGTGAGGCTGAACATCCGTATGCCTCAAGTTGATGGTCGTAGGGCAGTGCATTGTAGGGCACGTTCCTGACGTGCTTGACCTACGAGGCAATGCTTTGCTATAGGCAATGGTTACCACTTAACATCAGGTGGGCCATATGTTCGTTCCATCAGCTAGTTAAAAATTTACCTCGCATGAATGATGTAAAGTAGAATGCTTACCTCGGTCATAAGTAGCTATTGCACCCTCGAACTATATTTGCCCTCGCTCGCTTTGCTCGCTCGGGCATCTAAATATCTCGGGTACACTCGATCCATTAGCGCCCTTTGCGAGCTGCGCTCGCACGGGTGCCAAAAAGGATCTTGTTCTGCAAAAGCTCACTTACTGCCCTTGTCTATCATTACATATCGACTGGTATATAAAGCAACTTTCCCTACTGACTGCACGAATATAAACTCCAGTATAGCATCTACAATCAGACCTATACAAACACACTTATCAATCCACGCATCTAGTACCAGCGTCCTACTGGTCCTACCATTTCTACTGGTGAGTTATTATCCGGTAATACGGGCTAAATGTTCGCGCTTTTTCTTTATGTGGCTTACACACGCACGTATGGGTAAGAGATTAGAGTATAAGTGAACAGACATGCCGGTGAATAAGTTAGGAGATGGAAATTGTTTTATTTATGGCGCGATTCAAAAACAGGGCTAATAGCCCCGGGGAGACCGCGCCTTGGCACAGGTTCAAACGTTATAAAAAAATGTTTTTGATGAAATTAAATTATTTATTTATTTATATAGACGAGTAGAACAAGAACAAAGTGTCACCACAAAGTGTAGAGACTGTAAGAAAAGTACCGATGGACACATTCTTAGTAATATTTATTTCTATAAAAATAAGTGAAAGCAAAATTGCTCATTAGCCTACTTGGCTAGATTGTAATATTATTAGGGTACCGCATCAAAGGGGTATACTAAATTAATGAAAAAAAATATATATACAGCATGAGTTTGAATTCGTATGTTATCCCGAAAGGGGGTTATGTTAGGGGGTAGGGGGTTGTGAGGGGGTAATGTGATAAGGGGGTAATGCCAACAGCATTAGTTCTATGACTTTTCTGAATCAGGACTTTTTCATTCAACAAATGGTGTGTAAAGTTTACGCCATGATTTTGCTTAAAAGCTTGTTAGGCAACCCTATAACCAGCTGATTGAGAACTTGACCTCTGTTGAAGTATGTCTTATTTGACACCCAAAATCTGCCATTGGCAAGTCAAAAAGCAATAAAAATTTATTACCGCCTCCTTTGAATCGTCACCCTAATTTTATAAAAATGGGGTCTGTTGGGTTCCGTATAATATTTTTCATGAAATTTATGTTCAAGTATTTATTTTGTTTATTTGTTGTATGATTCAGAACGAAGAAGATGTGATGCAATGCCTACACTCATTAAAAATTATTTTATTTACACATTGTAAAAAAACTAGTGGTAGGTACTTTCGTACCAAAACATAATGTAAGACAAGTTTTATTTGTGTGATTGAGTGACAAACAACAAGTGCATTTTGCGACTACCTACTTTATGAAAATCTCCGACTTTGGCATTGCTTTATGATATGGTACGAGAAACTTAAATAAGGTACGTACAGAGTACCTATTTACTTTAATTGAATTCGAATCGAGAGCTTACGAAGTCATACACTATAAAACCATACACACGACTTACTTAACCCAATATTGGGTTAAGTAAGTATTTCATAATGTTTGTTTTGCCGTTTTTTATTTCAATGAAAACGGGACGGGACCCTAAAATTATTCGGCACTGTCAAACTTAGACAATTAGGTTAAATTGTCTAAGCTGTCAAAGGAAACCGAACTCGAAAATCTAAAAATAAACTTAGGCATTTCAGTCATTTTCAGTATTTCGTGGACTATTTCGTTGCGAGCGCATGTTGAAAAGTTAAACTCAGTGTACAAAAATCATTTAATTGTCGTAGGTATGGCCTACTTAAGTGCTTGTGAATAATGTGTGCAAAACCTACCTGTACCTAGTACTCGTAGTAGTACCTACCTATGTAGCTACCCGTCTTCAGAACAGAGTGCTTATACCATGGAAAGCCAGTAAATTGGTATGTACCTAGTTTGTAAGTTTTATTACTACTTACCTATTTACCAAATTAGCGCCGGCCCCGCCCAAGATGTAGGGTTTTCACACAAAATATTTTGTCAATTGATTATTTTTTTTGTATGGAAGATTTAGATTTCGTATTTCACAGAAAGGTTTTCATAGCTTGTGCAAAACCATGGTCCCTATCACCACCTTTCGGGATAACATACGAATTCAAACTCAGGTGTATATTGATATTGTTCTTTTAGATCACTATTTAAGCACTGATTTACCAGTTCAATACATATTGCTAGTTAGTTATTGTATAGACAAATAACATTCAATAAATAAATAAAAAAATAAAAAAATGCTACAGGAAATATTTATTTTTTGCTATAAAAGCCTGAAACCTGATATTTACAGAAGGGTGTTCGGCAAGTTTAAAAAATGATTTTTATAAGTATTTGACTATAGTTTCAACTAACTATATTCATTTTTTCGGGATTTGGGATGATTATAATGCTGATTTAAAAAAAATGTCAGATCTGCCGGATGTTTTGGCCCCCAAAGTAATAAATGAACTAAAATCATTTTGTAAGTTCTTTTAATTATTGTAACTTTCTTTGTTTAAAAAGAGGTTTTAATGAATAAATTATAAAAATGACTGAAATTGGCAGTAATTTATCCTTTAGCAGCATAGGCACTTTATAATGGATAATTCACGGAATGGAATCATGGTTAATTCACGTCAAAAGTGGCTTTATAAGTAGTTCAAATTGTTTCAAAAAGTATTTATTGTCTTCATAGAAGTTAAACAAACGTATAGGCATTCATTATATACTGTTATGATTTTGATCTTTGGTTGCTTCAACATCATCATTATGTAACACACACATGCAAGCACCATATCTTAATGAATTATATCACCTAAACACCATCAAAATTATGGTTTTAGACAACTTCTTCTTCTTTTTATTCAATGGCATCTGTCCATTTTTGATCAATTTTGCCAGTGTCAAGTAAGGTTATATTACATTAATAATAAAATAGTTTCTAGTTCGTAAGAACAATACATTCACTTACAGAGAATAACACATTTTTACAGATAGTATGTACACAGTGTACTGGTTTGAGTCCAGTGGTGCAACAGTGATACATATTAAATACTTAAAGTTAGAATTGACAATTATTACAGCTTATAAGATAGCAATGTTTTTTATGATGTGTTGCTTTCATATTTTTGTAAATGTGAATATACTTGTAGCTTCCTTATTGTTAGGTCTCATAGTTTGTTCTAGGTCGTACTAATACAAGTTAAGTTAAGTCAGTCAGATTTAAAAAGCGAACGTACGTAGAAATACGACAGCATACTGGCATCTTACTGCTGTCACAATTTGTAACAAATGCCCATATGCAGAAATAAGCATAGATTTTTTGATTCTCCATTAAAAAGTGTCAAAAATCTATGCTTGAGACAGACTCGATTCAGACTCAAACAGTTTTTTGCATACGGCCTTAGAGTTACAGAAATTAGGTCGGTTACAGAGCCAATAAAATATTACATTTATCACTTAGCAATATTTATTATTTATTGTATAATCTAAATAGAGTCTCTTTTATACTAATAATTATTTATGGGGCGCCAGATATAATGTCTAACGGGCTCATTTTCAGGGTGATGATGATGAAGAATATACTTAGGTATACTTACATATAAAATGTAAAATAAAAATATGAAAATTGCCTATAATACACCGACCTTTTACTTGACTTATATACTAATCTTACTTACTAGACAAAAGTTTGTCCTAGTAAGACTCCGACGTGGCTGTGCAAAGGTTGTCTTTGGACAAAGGCCTCCTCCAGGGTTTGCCATTTAGTGCGGTTCAGATCATGATCTGTGCCAATTCCGTAGGGAGATCTTCCCATCGCTTTAGCTTTCACCCTCTGTTGCGTTTACCTTCTCGTGGGTACCCATGAACATACTTTACTTGGGTGCTATTATATTTAAGTTTACCACGCGTGTTTCAGTTAAAACTGGCTAGGTCTTAATTATTTGTGATCTAGAATTTCATGAAAGCTTATGTTAGAATTAGTTTTGCATTATTATATTTATGTCTATTTTATGTCTCTATATTTATGTTTATTAATAGTTAATGGTATTTTACAAGATTAATCTAGCTTTAAGATGTTTCAAAGTGATCCTTATTGTGATACAACTGAATAAAGAAATGTTTTAATTTAAATTTGGTGAAACACAAAGGGTATTTTATTGTTTGATTTAAAAATATATTATCATAATAAAACAAATTATATTTAAAATCACAATCACAATTTAATTAAGCTTTCATATTATTAGAATTTATCTTTAAAATTCGTCGTCTCACATTACTTATGCACCCCAAATCAAACATATTACAAAACCAAACACCCTGTACAATGCACCCCTTACCCCCGTGCAATCTCACCCCGGCACCCCTCAGCTTCGAGTGCAGTGGATGAGCCCTTCAACAATGAGCAATCAATGGCTAAATTAAACAACTGCCTTTCGCTTACATTTTATAAAGTTTCTGGAAGCGTCACGTAAATAGGAATAAAAAAATGTGTGTGTCAGCTCCGACGCACGACTGGAGTTTACTCTCTAAAGGTAAAGTAAGGGTACACGCTACCCACACGATCTAGCTGCACTGCTCACACCAAATTAGAAAGTTGCGCAAGATAGGTTGCGCACCAAAAACGTAACGAGGTCATTCGTTCAGACGATTTTACTCACCACATTTTTCTCATACCGGGCGCCTTATATCAAAAAACCGATTCTTCAGGAGTAAACTCCAAAAACACAATGTGCTATTATACAATAGTATAGTACTTCCCGTGGTGTGTATACAATTTTTCTGCTCGACGGACGGCGGAAAGGGGCAACTTCGGTTCGTTCAGCGGGCCGAAAGTTGCCACTTTCCACCCGATGAGCTGAAAAAGAAAGTTCGACGTCTACCAGTCCTGAAGATCTTAAGGGTATCTATACGTTCCCATTCAAGAAACTTTATTGTGTAACGGTTATCGGCATTAAAAATTACACTGAGGGCTAATTTTACAATCCAATCCGTCACATAAAAATAATTCACTCACTCTAAAGGTTATTCTGATGTTTCCATTTTTGGAATAACTCTATGCTTTGAATCAAACATGTCAGTCCTTGTTGACACGCTTAGAATGAGATGGATATATTTTTAACTGACAGATAAATTTATCTGTAGATTGAAAAATTAGCCCTTAATCTAGTAAAAAACAAAGGCAGATTTTTTTATTCAACATAATTAAATAGCGTTATTCAGTAGATGGAAAAACTGCTGAAAAACTAATAAAATATGATTGCCGCTTCTAGTAGTTCTAAAGCCCTGACTACCCCTTGTTTGCTTAGCGTGAAGATGCTTCGTTGAGTGATCGGCTTATTTCGGTGCGTATAATTAAGTGAAGGCACAAAGGAAATGATACATTTTAAGGTCTATAGTGGTAAAGTAAAGACTCGTATGGGACGTTGATCACTTTACACACTTTGGTTAAGTATTTCCTGGTTTTACAGTGCTGAGTCATGCTTAGATTTTAGTATAGTATATTTGTGTAACCATTTGGTGGAAATCTTTCCGTGGTATCCAAATGACTATCATACAATTTGTTTATCGTTTGAAGCCTTGCGAACGTCTAAGCGTTTTGCGGTGGCAATCAATGAGACGCTTTGAAATATGCCATCGATATTTGACAGCGTTTCAGCTGATTGCCATCGCTATCGCCTAGATGTGCGCAGGCCTTTCAGAAATAGCCATTCAACTGTGGTTCGCGAACTAAACTGCGCACATAACAATGTTGGTTCAAAGTAACTGACGTCCGGGCTCGTACACTTCTATTGTAGGTTTCTTAAATAAAGCTGGTTATTTTCTTATGAAATGTTTCTTGTGCTTTTCTATACTTTTTAATTATGGGGGGCAAATAGAAGGCATGCATATTAAATACTTGGCATTATAATAGTGGATGTTTATAATATGAAAATTATTTATTTACACAATTAATAAGGATTTTTACAAAATTTATTACATACACAAAAACAGTTAATCAAACGCTTACAAGCTATCTGCAAACGATTACAAACAATCTATAGATATGTAATAAAACTCCTGTTGTTCTTTCAATCACCCGTATAATATTCTTCACGTTCCTAGTCGTTACAATATTTCAGCATACATATACTTTATTTTAAACTAGCAGATCAAAACCACGTGGTTAGACTCAGTAGCTCGCTTACGACCAACACTTCCGAGCGCTCGTACCAGAATGTCGTCCAAACGTTCGGGCCTCACCGCCATCTTTTTTCCGGAAGCGTTGCCAGTATGCAAACCAGCCTTTTAAATCAATGACATGAACTCTAATACTTTTACATAAACAAAATTAACTAATTAGTTTCTTAAATAGTTATTATAAATTACAATAGCAATTAAATCATTATTTATACACAATTAAATTATTCAGATCATCAAACTTAAAATCAATTGACTCAACTGACTATCTGTACATGATTACTTTTAAATCAATAAACTCATTCAAAATCCCAAAATCATGATGAAATTATACAATTTTGATCGATTATTATTAAAATAATTTACTAAACTAGTCGACGCTAACAGATAGCTCAACTAACCCAAATCACTGCCGGAAGCGTCAATATTACATTTTGTATTGAATCTTTCTACACATATCTCACATTCAATAAGTTTTGGCTTGAACTGAAAGCATTATCTTAATTTATTAAGACATGTTTTTAAATTCCATATTGCTATATATTTTATTCTGAAAAACTTGTTATGTACGAGAGACTTTTCTTTTTAATCCCCCCGTAAACCGTCAGGTAAGTAAACACTACAAAACAAAAAATAACGAATACCAAGGATAGAAAAAAATCGATTTTCATATATTTACACAGTCATTACCCCCGCTTTGGGGTTGTGAATTGTGACTTGGTAAAACATCCCTTACAAGCCATCAGTGTCAGTCTTATTTGAAGGGGGAATGCTTGTTAGAATTTTCATTAGAGGTGTTTCTCAGGACGATCTATTTTGCATTTTAGCTGTCATTGCACTAAGCAACAAATAAAAAAAAGGAGAAAAGATTTTATCGGTAGAAATAAAGAAATAAAACATGACAAATCGACTTCATGGCCAAACGACTTAACCAATTTTTATGAAGTTTATATGAAACCAATCTGGAAAAATATAACTTTTTAGATGTAAAAAGATTTTTCAAATCGGCTCATGAAGTAAGGTATATTATGCAATAACAGACATTAATAAATTATAGTTTAAAAAACTAAAAAAAAAACGCTTTTATAACTAATTGAACTAAAAAGTTAAAAATAAAACTGTAATAATCAATTGAAAATGTATATTATTGTACAAAAAGCGTGGGGTGCTTTTTATAATAACTTCACATATAATAAACTATTGATTAAACATTTACAACAATCACAATCAAGCCCCCCACGCTTTTTGTACAATAATATAAATTTTCAATTGATTATTACAGTTTTATTTTTAACTTTTTAGTTCAATTAGTTATAAAAGCGTTTTTTTTTAGTTTTTTAAACTATAATTTATTTTTTACCTTTGACAGGTGTGCAAAGTTTGAATCAAATCTGATCGTTCAAAGTAGGTATTTTTTTTATTTCTTTTGATTTTGTTTTTTTTTTTTTTCATATTACTGCATTGTCATCGACCTTTGACAGGTGTGCAAAGTTTGAATCAAATCTGATCGTTCAAAGTAGGAAAAAATCGAGCTCAAAGGGGTCGGTTACATACAAACATACATACATACATACATACAGGTGAAGCTAATAAAAGCGAACTTCCTCCTGTTTGATTTGAAGTCGGGTATCAATAAATATGATTTGCATATTTATAGATATGCAATTCACCTAGATCACACAGTTTTTCACAGTTTTATCTTCAAAATAAACAGTCTCAGTTATACAATGGGCGGCCTTATCGCTGGCAGCGATATCTGCCAGGCAGAACTTACGCAAAAAAAATAAAAATTAATTAAATTTGTCGTTTTGAGCTGACAGCACAGTTTAAATGTGAAATATTGTGTGTGGTGATGTAGTAACACAGTTGGTGACTGATGCTTCTCCGCCGTGTCCTGTTAGGCTCAAGCAGTTCCATCGTGCAGAAGGATACAACTCAAGTTACCCAAAAACAAAGAAAAATGACGCTTACCGCAAAGACATAAGAGCTAGCAAAGTATACTATTTAGTCTGATGTGTATCCTTGCGTACATCTGGGTCACTAATATAAGGTTGTCAGACTGCCGTAGTGTGGTAAGCATAGCTATTAAACCAACCTTATCTTTGACAATAGATGATGGAGCAATTCCCTTTGCCGTAGATATTAATACCGAAATTGGGCTATAATAAAATATATCTAACAATAAGCTCAATCTTCAGTACAGGTACATCCAACGGCTATAAAGTCACCACCAACCAAAGATAAATGAATATTAGGAGAAAGCTTATTTCGATTTGTTATAAACTAAAGCTTCAGGTGGCCTATACACTTGTTCCATCAACTAGTTGTATGAAAAAAAGTACTGGGCTATATAGATTTACTTTCTGATAAGATGATGAACACCGTGAAACTGAGAAGAGTTTAAAATCACTGAATATATTCATCAAAAATCGCGAACTCAAAAACCTTTTGTGTAAAATCAGTTTGGCTAAGATGTTTTGTTTTTATAATTCTTTCAAAATGTTTTGTAAGAAATGTCTTCAATAAGAGCGGATTTTCATACAGCTGTTACTGACGTAATTATGATCTAAAAACTAATATTTCCGTCATATTTTGGTCTTCAGGCGGTTCAATGCAAAGCAAAACGCATGTTATGCCTTTAACGGTTGAAATTCACAAATCTGAGGGCAGCAGTCATTTTTGCCTGAACGGTCTATCTCTTTTACCTAAATCTGTGGTTTAACTATCTTCCTGTCCATCTAATGTACCCCTGCCTTAGTTCCTTTACGACCACGTCCTTTCGAGAGCAGTAAAACCAATCCTCATAGGATACTAACAAACTTATGTATTGGTACGTTCGGTTTAACAAGAAACTACTTGATGTTTTTACGACAGTTTTGGCATAAAATATGTACGAATTCTGATGGGAACGATCGGTCTTGTTAGGATGAATAACAATAGCCATGGGGTTCATTTTGAGTGGTTGAGTAAAATGGATCCATCTGATACGACCCGATTGAAATTTTTAACGGAGAACATGAGATGTAATAGTGAGCCTCTTTGAGGCGCACTTTAAATCCTTTCACCACGCTTGGTTTGAAATAATCCGGACACTAGATAAGAAGAAGAAGTAATAGGTTAGCTTGGTATGGACATGTTATGAGGAGAGAAGAATGTTATGTGACGAAAAGAGTCTTAGACATGAATACGGAAGGATATAAAAGTAGAGGTAGGCCTAAGAAAAGATGTATGTATTTTGTGAGAGATGATTATTATAACAAGAAAGAAGTGAGTACTGATACGACGAATGATAAGGGAGAATGGAAGAAAAAGAATTGTTGTGCCGACCACCACTTTTTAACCTTGCCTCTGACTATCCCTCAATAACTTTGTATGGTAAACAAGTTTTAACTCAATTAGCCAATAATTGATTGAAGAGTTCCGTTTGCAAGATCTTCGTTCGCTTCGCTCACTCGATCAAATAATTGTTTTTGATTTAGATTGTTAATTTAAACTGCTGACTGTACCTTGTTTTTTACTGAAACCTTACACTTTACGGTGCGCAAAATTTATATCTATAAGACATTTTATTCCAAGCATAAAATATCCGTATCGTATTTGTTGTGCTTTATAAAGGTTGTATTTCAATAGGTATCCCAGTACGGGTGGGTTATAAACTTAATACAGTCTAAAACACACTGACAACTGAGCTTGGATGGCTTTCCATGAATTTAGCTTTTACAATACCAGGTGGCTTTGTCATCCTGTCACCTATTCCGTCTTTATTAGTTTGACCCTGCACGTACTTGTATTAGTGATCAAAGCTGTTATTAGGATTGTAATATTGCTTACATTTCTAAGAATAACGAAATTAGGACGTTATCAACCGACTTCTTGTTTAATTTAATATCATCGATCTACTGATTGTAGGGTGCTATAATGTGTTGTTGTGTCCCTTGAATTTTTTTGTAAATGAGAAAGCACGCTAAGCTGCTGTTTTATTAAAAATGTACTGTCTCATTTCTATGCGCACATGCAACGCTTTGCATTCTATTATGTACTCTGCAAAGGAATGAAAAGTTGCTTGCATCTTTCAGGACAATATGCTTCTCGTCTTCAACTGCCGGTGAATAAGTCTTCACTCTAGTATAGCGACGGCACAATTTCAGTTATTAAAGATCCTTCATATATGATGAATGTATTTTTTTACCTATATTGAACGTACCTTCATTATATAAAAAAAAAAAAATATTGTAGACAATCCACACAACACTATCTAGACCCAAATTAAGCCGAGCTTGTACTATGGGAACCAAATAGCTAAAATTATACTTAATTTTTTTAAATACATACATAGAATGCTATATAACACCCAGACAGAGAACAAGCATCTGTATTCACCACACAAATATTTTGTTCTCGGTGGGGATCTAATCCACGACCTACAGCGTAGGAGGCAGAGCTATTAGCAACTGAGCTGAGAGGCCAGTCAAATATATGAGGGAGGCCTAGGTCTGGTTCAAGCTGGTAACAACCTCCTACCACCTCCTACCTCCTCCTTACTCTGGGCTAAGAAAAACAAAGATGAGAATAAGAGAGGAACGATTAGGAGCCTAATTTTCGGGCCGACCGAGATTCTCAATGTCCCTTCAATACACATTGGCATTGCACAACCCCGCACTTTTTCTACGTTTTCCGTATATCGTAGCTGTCGAGGCTTCTACGATGAGGTTGTCAATGAATTACTCAAGGAAATCATCCATTCGCTCTTCGAAAAGAAGCAATAAAATTAAATTGTAAAATGATCTCGGTCGGCCCGTGAATTAGGCTCCAGAACATGTAATTCATAATATACAGGGTGATTCCAGTCTACTACCAAAAAGCCGAAAGGGTTCTCTCCTTGTATCCTGATAGGCGACTATCACTGTCAAACTTCACTTTGATTGCTAGCTATTGACAGTGAACCTGTCGCGATTTTTACGTAATAAAACCCCATCTCATCGCCCATTTTAAATTGAGAAAACAGTTAAAAATCTAATAATAGCAATTAAAACCGGGAACCCAATAAGGAAGTTTCTAGTTAAGAAATCAACCAAAATTCTGTTATAAATCTAACCTACCAAAATCCAATTAAGACCGACCATCTGTTCCAATCCTATTAGAATGCGGAGTTTTGGTCAGCGTCAAAAATGTCTGAATTAACATTCCTGGTTGGACCCTCCACGTAACTAAGGACCAGGTAGGGCTTACTCCCTAATTCCCGATGGACATACTCGTAATTTAAGAATTTAGGCTGGAAGATTAGAGCGGATTTGAATAAAAACATTGTTACAAAGATATTTTTTAATCATAAATGCTTACATACTTATTTATACAAGGTGTATCTAAATATGTGTACTATGCGAAGGTGGGGGGTTTCAGACCACAATGGTGATCAGTTGTGGAGGGGAGATAATTAAAAATTCCTATTTTCAGTTTCCCATACAAAAATATTTAATTTCAATATGCCTAAATAAATTGACAACCCTCTATCCTTGTAACCCCTTGACCCCTTGACCTACTACCTCTGTAGGTCTACTACTACTACCTACTACCTCTGTAGCTGAGTTTAGGGTTGTCACTTTGTATAAAGTCAGCTGTTCATGTTGAAACTGCGTTGCAGTTTTTTCAGAGATACCAATCGAAGTTCGAAAAGTCGTTGAACAAAAGTTTTTCCCCGGGGGGTGGAAATTCACCCCCCTTCAGGATAGTACACATATTTTGATACACGTTGTATAAGAACATCAAAATCATCAAAGTTGAGTCAGGGCCGATTTGGCATAACATGTTTCACGGGACGTAGCTAAGTTGTTTGTTTTGTTCTAATAATATTGGTCACTCTATCATTTTTGTGGCTATTTTTATTTTTTTGTGACTATTTTTTTATAGTTGTCAATGTTCCGTTCTGTGTATTTTATGATAAATAAATAAATTTTCTTTATATTCTTTCTTTTCTGAATTTTTTTACTAACATCCCGAATGATATAAAAGCTAAGCCCTTCAAAAATTTAATTTAAAAGTATTTTAAGTTCTAGTTGCTAAACCATTAGTTTTACACAGTTAGGAAATACATAGATTTTTAATAAAATTCTTTCTCACCAGTTGAACCGACGACAAATTGTTAGGATCGCGGAAAGTCGATGGATGGAAAGGACTCAGAATCGTTCTTCCTGTAAATGTTTAGAGGAGGCATTATGTCTAACAGTGAACTCCAGACTGATGATGAAATAAATTTCATTTAATGGAGTTTTTAAAAACGCTATCTTCTTACCTTTAAGCCATACTCGAATAAGGGTGCAACACCGTGCGCCAGAGGCATAATTTCACGCGTCGCTGCCATCGCCTGCTCGATAATAAGCGCCGTGTTTACATGTTGTTTTGCCTAGACTGTTTACTTTATCTACCTTTAGTCGCCCACGGCTTCGCTTGCGTGGTTGCTGTTTTAGTAGTCGCGTTTCGTGCGTCGTCATGTTTGAGTAAATAAGGTAGTTGGTCGCGATTCGAGCGTTATACAAAACGACGAAAAAAATACCTACTCGATTGGTACCTAGGTTCGTTATCTTTTGAAACGCATTATGAGTAGGGCCATAGAGCTACGAACATCAGTGTACATAAATCGATAAAATATGATTGTATAATGATTACTTGATCGTTCTTTTTATTGAAGTGAAAACTTCTTTAGCGGCGTTGAGCACTTTTTCTGTAATGGGTATAAAATCTTAAACTCGCGTCAGCGCGTCAGGACACGTGACCTGATCGAAAAAGCGTAAGACGGATGGAGAGTAGACAGCTATCCCCTCTCTACGGCGCGGCGAAAATGTATGCCTGGGCCTACTGTTTCGTTTAGGCAGCGCAGGGCGCTTGCGCGAATGTTCGTGTATGTTACAGCGTGCCAAATAACAAACAAGCCCCCCCTAACCATTCCAAAATATCAAACATGCTCAACGTTAATAATCAAGTTTTCACTTCTGCCGGCACTCCCGGAGTGCAACCCGTCTTTTTACGCGTATTGAAATTCTATTTTATATAACGGGATTTAAGATAGCCCATAAGATCCTATATAAGATACTATATTCACTCCATGCTTCATCGAAATTGGTACAGTGGTTATGACGTGATTGAGTTCACAAATATCCAAATTTTGTAATGTAAAAGTTTGACTTTTGATTTTGCCTTATGGTTTTCGTACAGCCTTGTTGCATGGAACTGAAGTTTTGTTTTGAATTGAGCTTAAATCCGCACAGCAATAATGTTTGTTTTTTGTACTTTGGTAAAACAGAGAGAAGAAAATATTCGTGTTTTTGAAACATTTAATAGCTCCTAACATTACACTGCAAGGAAGAATCTAAAAAAATATATAAAAAGTTCAGTAGTTCAAAAATACATCTTTAAAATCATCGTTGTCAATCAAAGCACTATCAAACTAAATGGGAACTATGAGTAATATTAGAGCTCTTTGTGAATGACTTCATCCGGGGAAGCACTCAGTCAATTTCCTGTATTCCGAATTGAAGGGTAGTGGTACCGATACAGGCACATGGGAGTTAACACCTTTATTACCTTTATGACTCAGAGTCAGAGTGAGAGTGTAAGTGATGGTGCAGAAAGGTAGCTTATTTTTATTTTATTTCACTTATCTATTTTACTTATTTAGGGCATCCAATACAGAAACACAGAAATACAAGAATACCTAGAAATGCCAACCGTCAAAGAGGAAGTCAGCAAGTACTGCACGAAATACAAACAAAGACTCGAAAATCACACGAATGATCTGGATAAAAAACTGTTAAATACCCTAATGAGATGGCAAATACTCAACTTGGACCAGAGAACCTGAAGTTCTTCTACTCATACGATGTCGCCTCGCTGAAAACACACCTCCACCGCATCAACCCAGAACACATCTGATTATGGCTAAGAAGCCGACCGCAGATGAAAAGCAAAACAAAAAAAAGGGCATCCAACAGATAAATCACTTATAAATAAACAATATCTTAAATGTAAAGTAATCAGTGCGTTGTGACTCTCTTATAGAGCATTCACTTAACTTTAATATGTTTTAAAGTGATCCTTCAGATACTACTGAATGAATACACTTTTGATGTTGAATCTTAGGCTTTAGTTAGTATTATTTGAGCATTCATTTGTAAAATTATAATGATAGTGCAATGCCACATAAAACACTCTTTGAGATGCTTTGATTCTTTCACAGGCGTGTTTTTTCTATCAATTACCCTCGTTATACATTTGCGAATACTCACATAAGTATGTCAAAAATGCTCAAAAAGCTCAAAAAACGCTCAATAATAATTCCCCAAGTTACCTTTTCTAACAAAGATAAATAAAACATTTGGCCCGCTACAATCAGTCATTCTCAAGAGCGAGTCGTTTTTAGGGTTTTCTTCCAACAAAATACAAAGTATTGACATACTTTTCTGGAGTATCAGTACAATAAGAATTATTGGTGTCGTGCGTAAATATAGCATAAGCGCTATACACGACGCGACGTGGAAACATCGAAGAATGCGGAGATGTGGCGAGGCGAGTTCTCAATATGTCAAGACTTGACAAAGACTTGACTGAACAAAGCAGGCACATCAAGTTTTTTGAACAATTTTGGACCGCTTCCGTATGATAAATTAGGTATAATAAAGATACATCATCTTTTTATTATCCTACTAGCAGCTTCACTCGCCCCATTCCCGTTAATTTATGAGTATAAAAATCCTATGTCTATTTCCTGGTTCTAAGCTAACTTTCCACGAATTTTCAACCAAATCCGTTCAGCTGTTCCTGAGTTATAAATAGTGTAACTAACACGACTTTCTTTTATTTAGAATTAAATAATCTGTATTTATCAAATTACGCTTATTACTGAACCACGTACCATTGGATCGCTAGGCACGGTGTCGTGTGTTATTCGCCTTAAGCTGCAAACAGGTGGAAACTGATCAGCAAATAAATAACAACAAATAAAAACGAAATTTACGGAATAAAGCCAAAGCCTAGAATATAAAAAGAGTCTACATCACAACTTATGAAATACATTAAGTTCCTGACAGTTTCCGATTGAAGAAATTTCACGAAACGAATCGTTTGATTGATAGCCATTATAGAGATTTACTGGAAATTGGGTAGGCTTCAATATGACACCATCCAGTTTAATCAGACCCCCGATTCCAGCAACCATTTTATCGATCCTTCTCACTTCTAAAGATCATTTAAGCCTGGTTCTGAAAACTCGTGTGCAAAAATTTTCTTAGGACCGTATTTTCAACGTGATAAGTGCTAAAGTTGATTGAACGTTGGTGTTTTTAGTGTAAAGGGGGGTCTACACGTGTGTTGATTGGCTCCGATGACAGTTAGGAAGATAAACGATCAGTATCATTTGTCATTTGTCCCTTGACGAGTTCTTGCACTCGTCCTATTAAATGCAGATTATAATGAGTTTCGTACGTTGATTGATGATGGTAGTGTTAGATGGGGTAGGCTGATGGGTAGTGGAGTAGTGCTAAATACTCATATTACTGTCACTTTAAACATGATAGTCAGAAATTGGAAGTGAAGATTGTGTTTTTTTATAATCACAAAGATTTATAGAATGTCCCAAAAGTTAAGAGCTTTTGGGACATACTATCAATCTTTGTGATTTCTTTAAGAGCGGGTCGTGCGAAAATTTGAGATTTAAAAAAAAAATTCATAAAGTAGTCCTTTTGCGATTTTTAAAATGTCACTTTGATACTTAGTTATGTTTTTTTTTTTTTTTAATCTCAAATTTTCGCACGATGCGCTCTTAAGCATAGTAAACAATATAAAGTCAATAAAAAGCGTAGATTGTGTTGTCTTTCAAATAATTGTATTATACGGGTATCTCCCTAAAAATGAGTAAAATTTTTTTTCTTCGAGCTAACGGTGCTCGTCTGTCTCATTTTTAACATAAAAAAATTACTTATATTGTGAAAAGTAAAAAACTTTTTTTTTAAGAAATCAATTTTTTTTTTACAAAAGAAACTTTTATTAAAATATACCTTAAACAACAAAAAAATTCATAATAGGAGTTTTGAAAAAATCAAAAAGTATTTTTCTAAGTAGACAACATCATTTTCTTATCAGTATGGCAGTTCGTGTCATAGGTATGCAAATGATCAATAAATGCCTAAGTTTAGCGAACCATTTCCACGTGATTTGTAACACCCCTTAAATGGGCATCTACCCTAACTATTCGATCCTTGGGTTTTAAAAAGCGGTCACCGTTAAATTGACCGTAATTATCTTGTGTCAAATTTTCTAATACGTATTTTTCAGCCTATCTTATCCCACTGCAAGGCAAATCCCTCCCTACTTTTTTTACAGCTTTCTCAGTCCATTGCTAGATGGGACCTGTCTGGTCTCCGTGGTAGCCTATCGCGTGGACGTCTTGTATTGGGCACTCAACCAGTTCTTAGCCCAAAGATTGGGCAAAGATTGGGCTGTGCAGATTTCTTGCTAACGTCATAAACTTTGGTCTGTGCTCGCAGTGTGGAGTTTCTGACTATGAATATGATACAAGCCTTATTCACAACTACCTCTAGACAATAAACTTGTCAATAAAGTAGTCAATGACACATTTAAGGCCTGCGCACACCTAGTTCGCTGGTGGTAGCAATCAGTGAAACGCTGTCAAATATCACTGTCAAATATCGCTGTCAGATTTGAGATTTGACAGCGATATTTGACTGATCGCCGACGCCAGCGGCCTAGGTGTACGCAGGCCTTTACACGTTCGTCAATCAATGCCATTTTTGCTGGCAGCTGTAGTAATGTTATATTTGTAATGTCAAGCGCAAAATCACGGAGACCGACTTTTTAAAAAATCGGGAGTCTAAGGGAGTTTTTATAGACTGTCATAAGGACGTTAACAGAGTCGGCTCTCATTCCAAATGAGTGTTTAGGAGGAAATTTTCAAATATGTTTCGTTTTACGTATTTCTTGTAATAAACTCCTGGGAATGGCATCTTTGGGAGACGTGGTCGCAGATCCACGAGCAAATAGATGCGGTGTTATATGCTCAAAATAGAATGCACATCATTATCATTACCAGTAGGCCTACCACAAGCTCTGTCTGGCTTTGTTTCTAGCTCTGGTTTTGAGTCTATGTGAGTGCTCACGAGTTATACTGTGTGTGTGACGATTCGACGTATGATTTATTTAGTCAACACTCACACAGACTCAAAACCAGAGCCAAAGACAGAACCAAACAGAGCTTGTGGTAGGCCTGCAGTACAAAATTAGATCATTGTTGGATAAAGACCACCTTCCTCCATAGTTGAGGGATTTGCCGATGTCTCCATACATATTTTCAAACATTCCACACAACTCCAAACTCCAAACTAAGCTTAGAATGTTATGAATACCAAAGACTTGACATGATAAACAAATATTTTTTTGTAAATACACCACACAAATATTATTTCTCGATGGAGTTCGAACCCTATAGGCTTCCAGCGCAAAAGGCAGAGTTACTACCAACTGAGCTGTATGGGATGTCTAAATGTCGCTTCAGACCCATGTAAGTTATTTACTGATTGGGATTCATACCACATCTATGACTGTACTACCCATTCTACTTAATTACTTAGTACCTACCCGTGGTACAATTTATCGGCCAACGCTTGGCCGCAATCCCACATCAAAAAGACCGCAAGTGCTGACGAGACGATTGTTTTTATATGTAAAAGATAGACAAGTGAGCTTACGGCCCACCTGGTGGTAAGCGGTCACCTTCGCCCATAGACAACAACACCAATTTTTCTGTCATTGCGTTGCCTAACCTGTAGGAGTTTTTGTTTTGTTGTACTTGTATTAGATTGTGTATTTAAACTTTTAAAATACCATCTCCATCCGTTCTTACATTCACCACCTTTTCCCTCAGCATCTTAACGCCACATTGATGCTCCGTCTGCTGGGGGCCCATTACTGCGGATCAAATGGGGTCCAAGGGGCCTGGGACATTAAACAGAATTTTTATTTTTACTGAAAACTTGGAACAGTCTGAGACAAAGTTGCTTATAAAACGATGAGATGATGTCACACCGGAAAATTTGTACATTTTGGTCCATTTGCACGTTTCATATTGCTGTGGCTATTCCAAGCCTCTTTCATGGATGACTAATCAACCAATCATATTTTTAACAGTAGTTACATTTTGCAAGCAAAAATTTAAGTTAGGTTAGTGGCCAATTAGTCATCCGTATGTTTTAAGATTAAAAAGGACTATTGATACGCTGTTGACTGGTTCATTTCTGCATCAATCATCATCAGTCTGAAGAAATCCACTTGACATAGGCATCCCCTACACATTTCCAAGAAGAAAGATTCTGATCCCTTTCCATCCATCGACTTCTCGCGATCTTAACAATGTCGCGGGCGCCCTATACGGCTGTCGGTTCTTCGAAATATTCGAGTATTACCCGCCCATTGCCACTTCATCTTACTAATTCTAACTACTACTAGTGACCTTGGCTCTTCTACAGATATCTTCATTTCTGATTCTATCACGTATTTAAACTTCCAGCATAGCTCAACACACACAGCACAACGAGCTATAGCACGTTGTGCGACTTTGAGCTTGTGTACGAGGCCAATAGTTAGCGACCACGTCTTAGTTTCGTAAGTCATCACTGGCAACACGCACTGGTTAAATACTTTTGCAATTTACCGAACGCTGTCCATCTGAGTTGGTTGACTGCTGTGTGATGAAACCGATTGAAAGACTTTTTGTTTAATTATTTATTTGTACCTGTTACGGATAGGTGCGTAGAGTGGCGAGATGCCGTGGGAACTAAAACACCGAGTGCGCGCAGACAAGCATAGTTGTCAGTACCGGTGTTCCAATCTAACTATTTTGCAGCTGTCGCAAGCGGGGGGTAGGCTTCAGTTTTATTAAACGAAAATCGTAAGTGCATTTTCATATTATTTAAATAATAATAAATAGATAAATAATAATAATAAATAATGCAGACAATCCACACAACTAGCCCTAAACTAAGCAGAGCTTGTACTATGGGAGCCAAGTAGCTGATATAATACTTCAAAACTTTTTTTTTGTAAATACATAGAATACAATATAACACCCAGACAGAGAACAAACATCTGGGTTCACCACACAAATATTTGTTCTCGGTGGGGATCAAACCCACGCCCTCCAGCCCAGAAGGCAGAGCTACAACCAACTGAGCTGTGGAGGCAGTCGAATTCTATACCTACACTGTTTTTAATTAAATAATTGTCTGTTATATTTTATTTCAGGTTCGCGAGGTGCGTTGTCTACAGTCCCCTACCAAGTGCCTATGACGAAAATCAACGATGTTTACGCATCGTTAGTTTTTGTCGTGTGGTAGTAAGTCTTATCACGTATCTGCAACAAAAAACCTCGCACGGTATCGCTGGAAAATAAAACATCGTGCGTCGCCGATTCGTTCGGTTCGTTAGCTTCGACACGCGGTGAATCTAATAACATCAGAATGCTTACAGAATTACGGTGGTTTACAAATTATTCAAGCAACTCACTACGGTGGGGATTGGTAAACGTAGCTTTTCATACCAAGAATACTTAAGAGGCCGACGGAGGGTGAATTTTCATACAAACGTAATACCAAAATGATTACTAGTTTAGGCAGATTTTCACTATATTATTGTAATAACGGTATTTATATAATACTTATCTAGGTTCCTGAACAGTTTTTAGTTCAAATTACTTACCTCAAATGAAATAATCACCAATCGCATTTTACACATTTTTTTCATTGCAAAATGTGAATCTACTTATTCAAAGTGGTCTTTAAAAAAAAAATTTTTGACTTTTACTTTAGTATTGCAAACCTGCTGATTGGCAATAAACCTTTCACCATTCCATTGAAATTGCACCAAACTTTATTGTTTATTTATTCCCCATTTTAATGTTTCACATACAACCTCACGCTTCCCAATTCATGGCTTTCAGGTCAATAGCCCCAATACCTTTGCGTTTAAGTGCTTTCAACTCTCTTATTTTGAACTTTATTACTATGGGCTAAAAGACTATAGTGGTTTTCTCTGGTGGTCGCGTTCGTAGTAACTGTGGAACGGTGTGTAACATTGAAACCGCGTCTCAGGGGAGTTAGGACACGCAATGCGACAAGGGCTTGTAGCACCTTCGTGGAACAGTTATCCCAAGGGAAAGCAAAAGCTATTATCATTACCATTTAAACTTGTTATTGTCCACTGCTGAACATAAGCGCTAGTATTTAATGTTGGAGTCTAGTACGAGTCTTGCACTCAACAACAACTTATATTCAAACCACGGAAAAAGGGTGTAATCATCATCATCATCATTAGCCGGCAGAAGTCCACTTCTGGACATAGGCCTCCCCTACAAATTTCCATGAAGAACGATTCTTAGCCCTTTCCATCCCCTGGACTTCGCGCGATCTTAACAATGTCGACGGTCCATCTGGTGGATGGGCGCCCTACTTTTCGTCTACCAGTTCGTGGTCGCCATTCGTCAACCTTTATTCCCCAACGGTTGACAGTTCTTTGAGCTATAAATGACCTACCCATTGCCGTTTCAACTAAAAAGGGTGTAATTGCACTGGCTTTTGTTAAAAAAAAAGCTCTGTCTGGTTATGTCTCTGGCTCTGGTTTTGAGTCTGTGTGAGTGCTAACCGGTGTGTTATACTGTCTGTGTGACGTTTCGACTTAGAATTTATTTTGACAGCACTCACATAGATTAAAAACCAGAGCCAGAGACAGAGCCAGATAAAGTTTGTGGTAGGCCTGCAGGGCTAGATAGTGTTGTGTGGATTGTCCACAATATTCATATTCATATTCATTTATTCATTGTTTCATGTGTATTATAGGTCTTAGGGGGTAATAACGTCCAGAACATGAGCCCCGCTGGGGCATTACAATGGCCTTACGGCAAAATTAAATTAAATTATGTAAATCTAGGTAACAAACTTCTTATATAGAGAATCTAGCATAAAATCTTTAATCTTATTATATCTATAATATAAATATAAATATTTTCTATGTATGACTATTTGACTTGGACGGCTTGGTAATATTTAGAGGTAGGTAAGGTGTAGTTTTTAAATCTCGTCTTCCATAAATTCCTTAAAACTGTAGTATGATTTATTGATGAGCAGTTTTTTAAATTTTCTTTTAAAAGTGATATTTTCAGCTTCGTTTTTAATTTTATCTGGGATTTTATAAAATATAAGTATTGATCTATAGTAGGGACTGTTTTTATACATTTCTAATTTGGGTGCAGGGAGGACAATTCAAAACCATAGAAGATACAAGATAGTTTGTCTTAGGAATTTAAAAGTATGGATAATGAATCGTCATCATCATCAGCCTGTATCGCTTCTGCCACTTTTAAGGCTACCAATATTACCTTTGAATCGTCATTTAAATTCCAGTTCTGAGTTCCAAGGAAAAAGCCCTAAAAGACTTTAAGCCCTAAGGCTCAAAGCTGGAATCCTTTAAATAACGATTCAACAAATCCCAATTACCCCAGTAAGTCTTAATTATTCTCTTCACGCAATCAAACCTAGCCTAAGCAAGTTCAATAAAACCGATCCAATAAAACAAATTGGCAGAATTGGCGTTCCCTATACCTTCGTTATGAAATTCGCCAGGAAATTGCAATGGGCGTGCCTGCATAATCCGGGGTTCCGTATGTCGCCAGGACTTAATCATAACCAGGATATTGTCTAAACGGGGGTGAATCGAGTTTTACATGCATAGATAGGTACATAGTACTTTTTGAACTTGTTATATTGGCCAAACTAAGCGCACAATAGCAGAGCGGGTGAAGGAACACATCGCTGCAGTTAAAAACCGCCAGGTAACCAAATCAGCGATAACAGAGCACCTTGTGGATTCAGGTCCTTCACTGGATAGAATTGCATGATCCCAAGGTGCTATCCAATGAATACAGAGATTTCCACTTGCTATGATCCTGACTTATCTTCAGCGCTTTATTAACTCTCATAGTTTTCAATGTTTAAATGGCAGCCTTGGTTGATTTGCAGGAATAAAACTAAAATAAAGGATCAAAACGTTACCTAAACAAAAAACTCTAAAGCCAGCTAGGCGATCTGCTATGACGATCAGTTTGCATACATCCGCACACACCGCTGCGAATTTTGACAGTGCGATATTTGACAGCGATACACTGATTGCCATCGCAAGCAATCTAGATGTGCACAATACTTAACATAATATGATAGAATTTAGGCGTCTGGAGCAACTGGACAGAGTTAGCATTGAAGTATTTGAAGCTTACGCAAAAAGTAGTACAACTAAAAGGCAAAACATTATTCTAAAAATATTACATGAAAATATTCAAAATCAAAGCCCAATATTAGCAAATGAGGCGCGCGAAACCAGCAATCTTTATAACATTACGGTCACGTTAGGCTTATGTCATCGTTTTACAAGAAGGCTTGACCGTCATATCACTGCCGTAATAATCTTGACTGAGTTCACTCAATTCTTTTCAGTCTAGAGTTTAACCAAAAGTATTTTTTTTATAAAACTAGCTGATTGAACAAGCATATTATGACATCTGATGTTAGGTGATAACCATCGCTTTATCAAAGCATTGCCTCGTAGGTCATGCAGTCAGGAATGTGCCTTACGATACACTACCCTGCGTCCATCAACTTGAGGCACACAGATGTTCAGCCTCACGTGCTAGTATGATGAGTAAACTTAACCAAAATTTGAAAACTGTGAAAACAATAGAAAAAAATTGCCGAGAGAAAACACAATCATCCCAAGTATTTGAAGTTTTACATAAGGTACATATTAGATGATCTATTTTTTTACTAAAACCCCCGAAAACATGCTATTTTGAAAACTTGGGGTAAAGGTGTGTTTCCGATGTCGGCAGCAAGCAGCACTGCTGTCCCCAAGGTTCATACGACATTACATTCCAAGCTCGGCAGCAGTGTCGTGGCAGCACTGCTAACGCGACACTTTCACACAGCCGTAGCCGAGCGCACAGCATTTGCTAGAAAATACCTGCACAACACGCAAGGGTGCTGCCACGGCGTGGAAGCAGCAACTTTGCTGACTACTGCTGTTATCGGAACCATACCTTTACGCTGTGGTCGGATTAAATTTCGTTGAACAGGACGGCAGCCGAAAAACTTACGTGAAGGAAATTATGTAAGGTGGCTGACAAATGTGGACGGACTCAAGGACTGATGGGAGAGGGGCGGGAAGAGGAACTAATGAAATGGTGACCATATTTTAGGTCTCCCCTATACATTTACAGAAAGAACAATTCTAAGCTCTCCATCTACCGAGTTCCCATGATCTTTACAATGTAGTCGAATAACTCCAGTAGAAGGGCATCTGACGTTTCGTCTTCCGGTTTGTGGTTGCCATTCAAGAACTTTTATTCCCAATGGCTGTAGGCTGCTTGACTCTTTGACTTATCCTGTAATCGGCTTATTACCTTGCGCACATCTATGCGTTTAGCGTTGGCGATCAGTGAAATGCTGTCTAATGGGTTGTGACCGCCACTCAAAAACCTTTATTCCCATATTACCACCATTATATTGTTGTAGGTTCTTTGTCTCTTTGACATAATCTGTAATGTAAATAAGTCGGCTTCTTGCCTTGCGGACATCAGCGATAGCGTTCAACGGTGTTAATCAGTGATCAGTGAATGATGTTAAATATCGCTGTTATAATTCACAGTTACGCGTTTCACTGATTGCCACTGCAGAACGCTTAGATGTGCGCAAGGCTTTAGCGGTAATGAGAAGTTTTCTGGGTCATAACTTTTTTCTTAAACGACTTCAAATAAAAAGTACGATTAGATATTTTTTAATTTTGGTTATTGTATAACTTTAACATTTATGGGGAGCAAATTTATTTATTTTTAAATTTGGAACGTTATAATTCCAGATTTGTATAATTTGATCGACATAATTATTGTTTCACCGGTTTGCCCATGAAGGTTTTTTTTTTATTTTTTTATTGTTGATAGCTAAACGTTTGACTGCCATCACACCTGATGGAAAGTGAAAATGCAGTCTGAGGTGGAATTATTGACGACGGTAAAGAGTTCCGCTCCTTGGCAGTTTGCACTAAAAAAGTAGTAGCGAAGCGCTTTGTGCGATGTTGCGGGACCTCAACCATGATATGGTGACAGTTATCCATTCGCCTGGTAGTCCGAAAGTAAAAGGGTGATGGGAGGATCAGTTTCTTAAGATTTTAAACTTCACTTGCTTATGAAAATAACTTTTTTGTCCCCCCTACCTGCGTGCTTAATACGTCCATGCTGACGAATTAATTGGCTTCAGACCCGACTCCTACAGGGTTCGAACGGTTAAGGCAATTCGAACGTCTCCTCGTCCACGACAATTACTTTTTTCGGTAACTGCCTACCGACCTAATTATACAAATGGAAAGTCCTAATGAAGATCTAATGTCACCTTTTTTGTAAAAAGAAATTAGAAAAGAATATTGTCTATCGCTGTCCTTGTTATGGCTAATTAGGTTATGGGCCCAGAGACTGTCATAATTATTTGAATTGCAAAAGTGGAAATAGAAAGTTAGTATTCAGATGATTCATAGTTGGTAGTAGCTTTGCTTTCTGCGCTGGAGGGCGTGGGTTCGATTGCCACCGAGATATTTGTCCCACGGATGAGTAATCGACCAATTAAATATTTGACTGTTATATATCATATTATTGAATAGATTGCGACCAATTAAATATTTGACTGTTATACATAATTTGTCATGTTATGAAATAGATGTTTAATAGATACATAATTAAATACATGTATTTTCTTTGGCAAATTAGAATAAGGCTGCTATCAGGATAGTTTTTATATCGTTCAACTGATACGGTAAAATAACCATAGTACCAAGTACGAGTATTTAAACATGCAAAAAGCGAAACTTGAAATTCGTAAAAGTTAGTTTGTGCTCACATTGTTACAGATAGGTGACGGATGTAAAAATAAAATGGACGTCGTTGTTGACAGCTAAATAAATAAAGCTCCATGTACAACTCTATTTAAGTATTTCAAACAAGGCAATTTTTTTTTTCAACTTTTTCTAACACGTTGAGCTTTATTATTTTCACCTTCATAGATTTCTTGGCACTTTTCTTTTGTCAAAGCTTTATTTCATTCCCCTTAGGTTGTATTTTTTACCGGTACTTTCAAACAATAGGCTTGTTATAAGAACGTCACGTTTTGTAGGACGCGTGTCTTTTCTGAAACGCTCTCAAGTTTGTTTGGCTTGGTGAGTGCAGTGCTCTACCATTTTTTGTTTTTTATCTTTTTAAGAGAAAGACAGCTGATGATGACGTGAAACAACTTCTCACTCGCACACTTTAATCTTTTGAAAGATATAAAATCCTTAAATTTAGTCTCGTGTGCAATTTGATTCCATATTTAATCGTAGCACGTTTTCCTCCGGCAAGGTGGGGTGACAATCTAAGAAAAGAAGCTGGAAAGCACTGGAGGAGAAAAGCCGAAGACCGGGCTCAGTGGCGCGTCTTGGGAGAGACCTACGTCCAGCAGTAGACTTATAGGTTGATGATGATACGGTAAACTCTGTATGTAGTCTGAATTTAATCTGTACCTATAATTATTGTAGCACTTGGCATGTTTTTTTAGTTTTCTGTGTATCAATTATGAATGAATTGGTGTATACGATGTTGGTGACTCTAATAAATAAACAATAAGCAATGATGGTGGTGACGTTTTCCTACTTAAAAAAAATCCAGGTACGAAAACCAGTTTTTAAGCAGGAACACGTGTTAGGATCAAAGTTAGTTTTGCACAATATTTATTATTATTCTCTCCTCATCTTCTTGCTTGTAGGCATGGAATGAGGGTCTGAATAAATACTAAACAGTGCACAGCCCAACTCGAACCTATAACTGATAAAAAGACACGACTAAACAACGAGATAACATAGTAAATATTTAGAATAAAGTATACCTACAAATGCTGTAAGTCTTTCTTTTTCCCATCAGTAGGCCTACCACAAGCTCTGTCTGGCTCTGTCTCTGGCTCTGGTTTTGAGTCTGTGTGAGTGTTGGCTAAATTAATCCAACGTCAAAACGTCACACAAACAGTACAATACACTGATGAGCACTCACACAGACTCAAAACGAGAGCCAGAGACAGAGCCAGACAGAGCTTGTGGTAGGCTTACTGATGAAAGTTGGGTATCTATATCAATAAGTAGGTAGGTACCTTTTCCATCTCGTTGAGAGTTACTTGGTATTTTCTGTTAAGCCTTTATTTTGCATATTTCGTAAAACTATGGGCGTCATGCTACATTGTACTTTGCGTCAATAAAGGTATAAATATAAAGAAATACTTTGTTTAGACACACATAAAAAACGTGACCAAGATTTACAATTTGTGGCAGCAAAAGTCACATAAAGGTGACCTTGGCCCTTAGAACACTTTATTTACAACAAACAGTCAGGGCAGTGGCTGACAGAAGCTATAATTTCCAATGCCTGACACTTCGGTTCGGTTTGAAGGGTTTGGGAGCCGGTGAAATTACTGGCACATGAGGCTGAACATCTGTATGCCTCAAGTTGATGGACGCAAGGCAGCGCATCGAAGGGCACGTTCCTGACAAGCGTGACCTACGAGGCAATAGTTTGCTATAGTCGATGGTTACCATTTAACATCAGATGGGTCATGTGCTTCTTCCATCAGATAGTTATAAAAGAAAAAGAAAGAAATTTACTTTTTGGTGGCTTGCTAAAAGTCTGTTCTCACTGTCACTTTCATATCAACAAATAGAGATGGCAATAGACTTATCGACTTGCTAAGTTAAAATACTGATAATTAAAACCATTATGAATACGAGCGCATTATTGTAACGGTCACCGCATTTTAGAAGACCAAAGATCTTACAGCAAAAAAGCCTCTTTTGAAAGCAAAATACAATGTTCTTAACGGCTTACCCATCCTTCAAAATAAAACGAAACCTGTGTTTCATTAGAGCTCAGACAAGTTCAATGAATTGCCCATACAACACTTAGGTTATATTATCAAGTTTCTTCTTGGACACAGCTAGTGATAGAACAGTTAGTTCACTAGTAACAGTTTTTTTGTTAGTATGTCAATGCTTAGGTCTTGTTTTAATCAGTGAACATATTTTATTGTCAATGTGCCTTAATGCTCTAGAAGACAAGAGAGAATAGGTGTCTTCTAGACGATAGTCTAGAACAATCTAGACTTTCTGCTACATCGTCGCTTACCATCAGGTGAGATTGTAGCCAAAGGATGGTCTATATTATGTTTAAAAAAAAACAAGATAACAATCTAGCCATAATGCTATGTGAGTAAGTTTAAGCTGACCTAATTTTATTTAGTAATGTTTTAAAAATAATAAATAAATAAACTGACAGAATGATATAGATGCTGGGCAAGCCTACCTTACCTAAAAAATCTGTCCCAAGCATTATAGAGTCTCATAAGGGCATTAGTAAAATAGTTGCCCCTAACGCTATAGCGTCAGGGGCAACTATAAATAAATAAACAGACTATTAGTAAAATAATGGCTCCAGCACCACATTATGTGTGATCTAAAGATGATAGCGGAATACCATTTAAGACACAAAGGTCACAATATATGAAATTACAACATTTTATTTCTGGGGATAAAATGTCTGGGTTTTCCAATTTATTTTTTATTATTGTTCGTCTATAATGAAGTGATATTTTCAAGTGTACCAGCTTTTATATCTGAACTTTGACTGCAAAAATAGTGTCTTTGGCCTTGTAATATAATTAATTTTCACTTCATACATTTTTCACGGCACCACCAAATGAAATCCGCCTGAAAGAGTCTTACTTCAGATTAGCGCATTAGCAATTCTTCGTGAAAAATGTAATTTGCACTGTAGTTCGTAAAACTCACAAGAGAATGAATATTTTTGTTTAATCCGAAGTAAAAGAAAAAATGAAAACCACAGAATTTAATATGATTTACTACTGCTCCTTTTCTTGTTTTCTGTGAACTTATTTAGTTAAATTAAATCTGTAACTGAACTGTGTGAAAGATGACATGGGTAAGAAAAGAGTGAATGCAGAGATGACGGCTGACGGAGGAAAATGGAGGAGGAAGACGTGTTGTGTCGACCACACTTATAGTGCGATAAAGGCAGGAAGAAGAGAAGAAGACAGATCGGTTAAACTCATTAGCCAAAAGAAATAATATTAACGGTGAGTTTTAATGTCGAATTTGTTCTTTTAGGTTTGGTCGCGTAAAACGGAGGCCAAGATTCATAGTCGTGACTTTGCTTTACAGCAAAGGAGTCTTCGCAAAATAAGCTTTGTTTATCGAAGTTTACTTTCAACATTTTGAATAAAAAAGTGCTTGACAGAACTATGAAATATATTTTTGGTTGAAAGTAGAACTTTCCATCAAAGTAAAGTCAAAGTGCGGTCTATGAATCTGGGCCCTAGACTTACCTAGCTTTAAGACGATTCAAAGTAATCCTTTGTGTTACTACTGAATAAAGACATCTTTGACTTTGACTGTAAACCCAAAGAACTTTTCCTTTATACCATAAGAAACCAGATTTTCATTTCTAAATTCCTTTGCAATAATATCAGAGGAATAATATCCGTAAACTGAAACATGATTTTCTAAAACGATAAAGATACTCCCCCGCTTTGTTTTTGTTGGATTATAAAACAGCCTTCAGCTGTATCTATTCCTCTCCAAACATTAGTATGTACATAATATGTATGTTTGAATGCACACGGTCAGGCTCAAAGAGGAGTTTCCAATCCAATCAAATTTCAAAACAGAACCAATCTGATTGCTAATTCATTTCGCAAATTTCATTTGTAACATTGTTTGAGTGATAATAACCAAAAAGTTGTAGGCTAGCCAATAGATTCGTAGAAAATTCAATGACGTGAATATCTGCGCCGTAGGTCGTGGGTTCGATCCCTACTGAGAACAAATATTTGTGTGGTCAACAAAGATGTTTGTTCTTTGTCTGGGTGTGTATTATATGTATGTATTTACAAAAATCCACATAAATATTAAATGTATCAGCTATTTGGTTCCCATAGAACAAGCTCTGCTTAATTTGGGGCTAGATAGTGTTGTGTGAATTGTCCACATTGTATATTTATTTGGTGACTTCCAATTTTAATTTAAAACACACTTTTTTGAAAATTGGTGTATAAGTAAAAAAAGGTGCATGCTTGGTGCCTAATAATAGGTTTGATAAAGTCTTTGACTTACCCCTTAGGTCTTGCGAATATCAAAGCAATCTGCGATAGCGATGGCAATCAGTGTCAGGATACACACTGCTGCGATCTTTGATAGTGCGATATATGACAGCGATAACTGCGATCACCATTGCAGGCAATCTAGATGTGTCCAAGGCTTTAGACATTATCAAGAGTCTAGGCTCTAGAGCAGGGATCCCCAAAGTGGTCGATATCGACCCCTTGGGGTCGCTTAACATAACCTAGCTATTTTGTATCAATAGGAAAAAACTAAAGATAAGCCCCCTTATTCATAATAGTCTGCTAACTTAAAGCATTGATAATTCTCACTCTGTCTTCTTCTAATGACCTAAGTCGAGAGAGACCTATGAAAAATAACACACTGTAGCAGCTGTTTTAAGATAGCGGACCATTGTGAATAAGGGGTTGATCATAAAAGTGGGTAATTTAGCCCTGGGGGTCTGAGGTAACTGTTCATTTTGGAAAAGAGTTCACTTGTCCAAAATAGTTTGGGGATCCCTGCTCTAAAGTGTGAACTTCATCATCATCATCATCATCATCAGCCCGTTTGCACCCACTGCTGAGTATAAGCCTCTTCTTTATTGCGTCACTCTTTCAGGTCCCTTGTGAGTCTCATCCACTCATTCCCAGCCCCAGCGAGATCATAAAAATATATCTACAACTAATTACTCAATTTATGGCTATTAAAAATTTACATTTTATTTAACATGTTACACAAACCGTACTAATAACTAAATTTATGGCTACAAAAAATATAATTATTTAACACATCTTGTGTACAAGAGAAGACAACATATTTTATTAAGTTTATGACATATTAAAATATGTTGTACGGTAATATTGAAAAAAATATTAATAAACCGAAAACAGAGAATCTGTCATGAGCATAATAGTTATTTTGTACGTAACAATGAAAATTGCGTGTTTTGCCAAAACCCAGTTATTAACATAATCTTTCGCTAGATAAAGTTCAAAATTACATACCATTATACACCTACAAAGCGTTATTGTCGAATAAATTAAATTAACCCTTGAATCCTGTGGAACCAGTGAAATTACACGTAGCAATTAGGTGGTAACGCCTGAACAATTTAAGGTCAGAGTTAAAATATCACGGGTTTTTTACACATTATCTGCCAGCCCTTTGTTTGCAAATCCAAATTGTATGTTTCTCTAGCTCATTAGAAAAAACCTGCCAACAAAATTCACGACCAGAGATTTGATTTATATAATCTCCAACTGGAAATGTTAAAAGGCTCCAAAACGAATACTCCAATTTGAATGCTATTTTCCATTAGAAAACTAGGTGTTTTAAGATTATTCATCCTTATGTTTTTTAGTTGAGGAAACTTTTTAGTTTTGTGTTGTTTCGTAAAAAATACATTTGCACTGTTTTCATAGAAATTCATGGAGCTGTTTCTAGTTTTCCGTGTGTGGAATCATCTTCAGTAGGCCACTACCACAAGCTCTGTCTGGCTCTGTCTCTAGCTCTGGTTTTGAGTCTGTGTGAGTGCTCACCTATACTGTGTGTGTGACGTTTCGACTTAGGATTTATTTTGACAGCACTCGTACAAACTCAAAACCAGAGCCAGAAATAGAGCCAGACAGAGCTTTTGGTAGGCCTACTGGGATAACCTACTAGTTCTGGAACACCCTATATTTTTTAAATATGCTGTTCGTATCAAATGTATGAATATTATAGCTCAAAACTCGTTACCCAGCTTAAATGAAATCCAATAAATATTGTAGGCTCACATTCAATTTTAGCGTTTCCGACTAATCCTATTTCAATTAACAACTAAATTAGTTTTACCTTAAATATTCAGAAATATACATGATCTATGCATTTTATAAATAATGTTTGGCCTAAATAATCATCATTAAATATTATCTCCTCTTCTTTTCAGCTCAGTTGGTAGTTGCTGTGCCTTCGATGTAGTATGAGTCCAACCTATTTTTATTTTGTTGTTGCTTTTTCGTAGCGGCGTAGCAAAATACTACGCTTTCGTAGCGCTTTGAGCGTAGCATCGTAAGCTGCAAAATAGCGAAACATTTTAAACTTCTTCAACCTTATGTTAATTAGAATAAAGTTTAAAATCAATTATTTACTACGTACGTGCGTGTATACTTTATGTACTAAATGTATTGTGTATTTTGAACTCTTTGCTGTATTGATTTAGGGTAAGTATTTGTCTGTAAAGTTTCGTTTGGTTTGGTCCTCATCAACAAAAGTAAATTCTAAACGTTTTAAAAACCCATACATTTGTACACCCCACATCATTTATATCGTTAATCGAATCGCATTTACCTAATGATTAATGATAAATCATTATCGGTACAACTTTAATTCCACCTGTAGGCCTACCACAAGCTCTGTCTGGCTCTGTCTCTGGCTCTGGTTTTGAGTCTGTGTGAGTGCAGTCAAAATAAATCCTAAGTCGAAACGTCACACACACAGTATATGATACTGGTGAGCATTCACACAGACTCAAAACCAGAGTTATAGACAGAGTCAGACAGAGTTTGTGGCTGTAGCTCTGGTTTTGAGTCTGTGTGAGTGCTCACCAGTGTATTATACTGTGTGTGTAACGTTTCGACGTAAGATTTATTTAGTCAACACTCACACAGACTCAATACCAGAGCCAGAGACATAGCCAGACAGAGCTTGTGGTAGGCCTACCGGTTTTGGATCACATAAAATATATTTTTCAATAAACAAGGACTTTTGTTTACATTACACAATGATAAATGTTTTAAGGCTTTGATTGGCCAACAATGATTCATCGACTGGTTTAGGCTTCTATACAGACTGATCTAAGATAATGAGGCTCGTCAATCATATTTTTGTATGTCATAGCGAGTTGGTATTAAAAACGAATATTCAATAACTGTTTTGAAAAATAAAATATATTGGTTGTATATGTATATTACTTTAGATAAAAATGAATTACCGCTGATTAAAATTAGCTGCAACTATACCTATACTAATCTAGATACTAATACTAATCTAGAATCTAGAACTATATCTAGATCGTTTGTTTGCAAATGAATCAGCTGTTTATATTAATTAAAAATATGCGCACTATTTGCCTAGCCTCTCAGCTCAGTTGGTAGTATCTCTGCCTTGTGTGCCACGGGTCATGGGTTCGATGTCCACTAAGAACAAATAAGTATTTGTGTGGTGAAGACTGTTGAGTTGTTTTCTGTTTGGGTGTTATATTGTTTTCCAGAAAGTATGTATTTGACTGGATTTTATTCTCAATAATCATGTAATTATAGAAAAAATGTCAAAGTCAAATAATATGTGAATACATATTTGCCTTTGACATTTTTTTCAATAATCTCACAAAGATCACTTTGAAGAGAGAGACAAATGTCGAACGCTGCCGAACGCGGATGCCGATTGTGCCTCGTTGTCGCTTGGACTTCAAGCCATAAATGGAACGCCTCAGAGTGAGGTAACGCCGCATGAGTCATGTTTTTTCGTGCGTGCAGCCGGCTCCATCGAATTAAAAGACGGCAAAATTATTATTTTTCGGACTATTATTTTTCGACGTTGTCACGTCAAAAAATAATAGTAGCAGTGAAGTTTCAGTGTGGTGCCACTCCAACTTAGAGGGTATTTTTTTTTATTCAGCCCGGTCTGTCCCACTGCTGGGCAAAGGCCTCCCCCCGTTCCTTCCACTCATCTCGCTCTTGACCCAAACTCGGCCATTCCCTGCAGAACGCGTCCAGGTCATCCCGCCAACGCTTCCTGGGTCTGCCTCGGCGGCGATTTCCGTCTGCAGGGACCCACTCTGTGCTGGCTTTGGCCCATCTTTCGGGTTTCATACGGCAGATGTGACCTGCCCAGTCCCACTTCAACTTGGCAGCCTTAGCGTCCACATCAGCGATCCCGGTTTTTATTATATCAGCTATTTGGTTCTCAAATTACAAGCTATTTGATTTGGTATTATTATTATTATTACTATTGTGTTTAAAGTACTAATTCACCTAATTTAAAATTTTGATCACGCTTCGACCTACATACACTGAAAATGAATGTGTACTTTATTATGATATATTTATCACGAGAGCTATTTCCTTTTTATTTTTTTCTACTTAACAAACGAGGTTGTAAAGGCGAACACACACAGGTTTTATAGGTTGGAACACGCACTTCTGTTTTGTTTGGGGGTTTATGTATTTCGAACAGCTTTTGCGGTAAGAAATCTATTTATAGTCTAAGATAGTCAATTGTATACCAATAAATTGTTCATCTGTCTAAACCAAATGGCTGCGATACGATAGTTAACTTTATAATTGTTGGAATACGTAACGCTTGGAACTAAACTTATACCCTAGAAGCAAAGTCTTTCATCATTATAAAAATTGGTGACAAAATAAAATAACTATGATGTATTATGCAAAATTACGTTATTTGTTATAATATCAGAAGGATGTCATAGTTCTTTTTCATTTGTAAAATTTGTTTATACTATTGATAACTTTTGATTTGATTTGGTTTGATCACTTTGAAACGTTCTAAAGCTAAGTCAGTCTCGGTGCCAGTTCTACTTTAAATGAAAACTGGATTCTTATTATAAAATCGTGGAGAATATACCATTTAATAGACCATTCAAAACCTAATAACAATGGTACGGTCTAACAACGTTCTAATTCAAACCGGTAGGAACCGAGCCGTATTTTGTTGCCTGTTCTTCTAGGCTTGGTTGCGTGGAACTGGCACTCAGCGTTCCTACTGAATAAACACACTTTTTTTTTTTTTTTTTTTTTTTTTTTATGCCATAGCTGGCAGACGAGCAGACGGGCCACCTGATGGAAAGTAGTCACCGTCGCCCATAGACACCTGCAACACCAGAGGTGGTGCTGATGCGCTGCCGGCCTTTAAGGAACTGAAAGACCCGCCTTTTGAAGGACCCCATGGCGAAGCTCCGAGGGAAAACTGCAGAAGGCAGTTCATTCCACAACTTGCTCGTGCGTGGCAAAAAGGACCGCGAAAAACGAGTTACTTACAGTAGTTTGTAAAACCAGCCATCCAGGTGGTGGGGATGGAATCTGGTTCTGATTTGAATCAATTTCACCTAAAAACTTTAACAGAAATAAATGTCTCAACTAAAATGATAAATCTGAAAATGAAAAGCCAAAAGTAGCGCTATAAAACTGAGAATTAATTAAACGAAACCGCACGAGGAGTTGAACACAGCGAGTCGCATAAAAATGCAATTTTGAAGTGTCACTGAGTGGCGAGGGCTTTTAAATTTCGCTATCTCTCAAATGACAGTAACATTGAGATTGTAATGAGTTTCATTTTAATAGTACATTGTTACCCGAGTGTTGAAAGTCACGTTTTTTGAGTCCCGAGACGGGTTTGGCGCCAGAGCGTAGCAAGGGCGCCAATGGAGCTTGAGGGACTTAAAAGACTTTCACCCGAGGTAAACACTGTGCTTTTCATTACGAATACAAGGACAGTAAAAATAAAAACATGAAGAAAAAATGAGTGAAAATGAAGATTGAATTGCCGCCTTCCCAGTTTTTTTTTTCTTTTTCTCCGGCGGGCCTTCGGCTACGGCTCGCACGCATTATTCAGCCATTATTTTCATTTTCATAATTTAAAAAATGGTAAATTGTTTGCTCAAATCTATCTTATTTTAAATAAATAGTTGAAGCTACATATTAATTAATCAAGTAATTTAGAAGATATATTATTTATTTATAATTACCTAACTGACGCCACCTAAATCATCTGCAATAGATGTAAGAGGTCAATGATGATGATGATGATTATTTATTTAATACTATCTTTATGTTATTTAAATTTAAATTTTACATTGCGCTCTAATTAGACTTTTTAAACTTCTTACCGTTGTAATGGGTTTCCAACCTACTTGCTGAATAAAAAGTTGGAATTTGGTTCAACAACCTCCTTGCAGTTAGAAAGACTTTAGAAAGTTGGAACATGGTTGAATAAAATAGAACTTATTTTTTTTTATAATTTGACAGCTGTCAGTAGAAAGCGATTCTCCCTAGGGCTGAAAGTATTACTTTCAATTAGGCCCCTCAGGCAACTCCAGACCTACTTTCAGAGTATGAGCAATGAAAAACATTATGTATAATAATGAGCACGTTTCAGTTTTTGTGGCAAAAAACTAGTTCGTTACTGTTAGTTTTAAGACGTTTCAAAGTACTTTAGAAGTCTTCTTCTTGTTATCGTGTCACTGATTCTAACGAACCAAGTGTGGTGAAAGGATTTTAAGTGCGCCTCAAAGAGGCTCCTTTCGTGCTTTAGAAGTAGAAGTAAGGAAAACGTGGCCTACTACAAGTGAGTGTTGACTAAATAAATCCTACGTCGAAACGTCACACACATAGTTTACTACACTGGTGAGCACTCATACAGACTCAAAACCAGAGCTAGAGACAGAGCCAGACAGAGTTTGTGGTAGGCCTACTACAGTACTGCTTTGTTTTGGTTTGAAGGGTGTGGGGCCAGTGAAATTACTGGCACGTGAGGCTGAATATCTGTTATGTATACCTCAAGTTGAAGGACGCATTGCAGCGCATGCACCCTGATGTGCGTGACTTACGAGGCAATAATTTGTTAAATGCGATGGTTCCCACTTAACATCAGGTGGGCCATATGATTGTGTTATTACCTAGTAATAAGACGAAAACTCTTCATTGATTATAGCTACAATTCTGTTTTACTTTAGTAGACCGCAAACAATACAACTACTCGTAAAAACGCCATATTAATTATCCTTCTTCCGCTTCTTCTTCTCTACTAGAGATGTAACTTGCTTGATTCGAATAGGGACATCCTATTCCCAAAACTGTTTTTTTTTTATGCCATAGCTGGCAGACGAGCAGACGGGCCACCTGATGGAAAGTAGTCACCGTCGCCCATAGACACCTGCAACACCAGAGGTGGTGCTGATGCGCTGCCGGCCTTTAAGGAACTGAAAGACCCGCCTTTTGAAGGACCCCATGTCGAAGCTCCGAGGGAAAACTGCAGAAGGCAGTTCATTCCACAACTTGCTCGTGCGTGGCAAAAAGGACCGCGAAAAACGAGCAGTTGTAGAAAACCAGCCATCCAGGTGGTGGGGATGGAATCTGGTTAACACTAGTTACATAAAAAAAATACAATTACATTTTAAATCCACTATAATATAATCAGAAGTACCTACATAGAATAATTCTTAAAACATAAAATACAAGATTGTACTCTTATTGCCGCTCTATTAACTTAACAGATATGAACATACAATATTTTGCTAAGACATTGCAGAATTCTATTTTATAAAGAGCATTACACTAACTAAGTTATCGGGTACTATGTAAGCAAGCACCTGCAACTAGATCTTAAGTATTCTTGCCTGAAGTCACACCGATCGTCTATTTGAATGTGAAGTAATTATAAGCTTCAAAATATTGAGTGCACTGGGCCCTGTTTAATAAAGCTGACAATTCGACAAGTCCGACATATGTCAAAAAGTGACAATTCGACAATTATTCTGTTTAATAAAACCGACAAGCGACAAAGTTTTGATGGTAGTAAATTTACAAATATGTCAGATTGTCACGACAATTCGGCCTTTTTCTGTATAATATTTTTTTTAAAACGACAAGTGACAGGTGACAATTTGTCGTTGACAACTTGTTAAATCTTCTTTATAAAACATAAAATTGTCGCGAAATATTGACATATTTGTAGAATTGTCGGACGATTCTGACAGGAGCTTTACCCTCTGTCACGAAATCATATTTTGAAGGTGTTTGTTTAGCTCCGTAAAACAAAATTATGTCAGAAGTCGACAAAATTGTCGCGACAACCCGACAAATGTCAGAAATAATTTGACTGTGGTTTCATGACATAATTGTCGAGTTTTGACAAATATGTCGTAATGCCACCCTGTTTGTAACATATTTGTCACTTTTATAAAACAGCTTTAGCGCGACAATTCCACAATTTTGTCGCTTTTTGACTTAAATGTCGAATTGTCAGTTTTATTAAACAGGGCCCTGGTGGTCTAGTGGTAGTGGCCCCGCCTTCCGATCCGAAGGTCGTGGGTTCAAATCCACTCGTGTACCAATGAGTTTTTCTGTCAAAAAATGTATGTGCACTATGCCAGTACTCTCAAAAACGGTGAAGGAAAACATCGTGAGGAAACCGGCGTGTTGTAGAACCTAAAAAAAGTTCGAGCAACACGTGTCAAGGGTCACGCAAAAAGGGCCCACCAGCGGCCTACTTGCGGAAAAACCTGCCCGCACATCAAGTGCGCATGATAAAACTTGCCGGACTTGCTTCAAAATATTTGCTGTATATACTTACGATCCAAAAATTATACAACATTTGTTTTGTTCCCTTGTAACCTTCATTTGACAGGATTTTTTTTAGAAATTTTTGATCAGTTTTTTTTTACTTGTTTGCAAATATATAGGTACCTAGGTACATCAAACAATAACAGAATATGTAGCTACTATCATAAAAATTGCATTTATGTATGTAGTTAGGTATGTGGGAGAAGAAGAAGATACGCAATAAATACCCGCGAAATAAACTCCATAATAATATAATATGTCCATATTTCGGTTTAAAAATATTTATTTTCTCAACGAGCGGTAGAGTCACTTACAGAGAATAATACTTTTATACAGAAAGTATGTGCATAGTGTGCTGGTTTGACCCCGGTGGTGTAACAGTGATAAATATCATATTAAGATTTTGTAATGCAATGTAAGAAAAAAAACAATATCAACATAAATAAATACATTTAAATTACCTACACTAATCAAAAAAAGCCGCAACGTTCCGAAAATGCTGGCAGCATATGGTCTTTGAGCCAAGTATAAACCAGCAGTTTGGTTACGTGTTGCTTCTACCAGACGCCCAGATAAAATGTATGCAATGTTGAAATTCATATTAAAAATCTTGGAGAATTGTAGACGATTCGGTGTGACCGTGCTATCGCCCGCCGTTCTTGTGCTAAAACTTAGTCAATAAATTCATTGTTTCTATGTTCGGCTCCACAGTGTAACTACCGGTGCAGTATCGACATCTCTTACCTGTTACTTAATGTTTATGTGCAGAAATTGCATTGGTTATGCTTGTAGACGGAACTAAGCACTGATGGTCTTAGGACTTATGTGCAGAAATTGCATTGGTTATGCTTGTAGATGGTACTAAGCACTGATGGTCCTAGGATTTATGTACAGAAATCGCATTGGTTATGCTTGTAGACGGTACTAAGCACTGATGGTCTTAGGACTTATGTGCAGAAATCGCATTGGTTATGCTTGTAGACGGAACTAAGCACTGATGGTCTTAGGACTTGTTTACACAACATGCATAGATGCCTGGGTTACAAGAGGCTAGTTTTTCAAGCTAGGATAGCAGATAGAGCATTGAAGTACACGTTGCTGACGTGTTTGATAGCAATTTGAGGCAGTGTTTTGCTATAAGCAACGGTTACCACTTAACATTCGGTGGGTCATAATTATGTTTGTAACATAAGCTGGAAGTCATATAAAAAAATGAAGTATATGTATTACTCTTGGCTCACATACATACAATAGAAGTGACGACGTATTGTCAAAGTTGTGGTTTTAAGATATTTTGATCCTAAAACAATCAGACAGACAGAAAAAAAACCACCTTCAGATACGCTCACGCTACTGGTGCTAGGGATGGGTGGAAAGTAACTAAGGAATGTCAAATTAAAAACTCACAGCGGATTCAGCAATCGCCTGTATGATTTGTGTTCCTTAAATAGCACTGCAGTTCAACTATTCATCATGCAATTGTTCTAGATGAAAACTGAATCACCAACTCTTAGCACAAAAGACTTAGCTGTGATACCAATTTTACACAGTTGACTAATTAAAGCCCAGTTTCCGACAAAGCATAGAAGAACTAGCAATAAGCTTAAGGCTTCTCTGCCAGAGCGGTAGAGGATAACCGCCTCTCACACACAAACATACTTCCTTTGTTGTGCCGACGTAATCCTGGTTGGACAAACAGGGGCCGTACCATGAAGTTTTACTGCGATTCAGATTTCGTTTCAAAAATAGAACAAAAATTTGTTTTAAATGACTTGGTATAGATGGTTCTGAATAGACCTTGTGCGTGTTATTTTGTGTTTCTTGATGTTATAACAAATTAAAACAAAAAAAAATTCAAAATGTCGTCTTTTCTTTCTTTACCTAGGATCCTCTTTTTTCTGCCTATTTCTCTCGTTGAGCAGCATTGCTGTGTTTCGGTGTGAGGGCCGGTGAAATTACTGGCACGTGAGGCTGAACTTGTATGTCTCAAGTTGATGGACGTACGACAGTACACCGTGGGGCACGTTCCTGACGTGAGTGACCTACGAGGCCATGCTTTGTTATAGGCGATGGTTACCATTGAACATCAGGTGGCCAATAAATTTAATAAAAAAAAATATTTTTGTTTTTTTTAATAAAATAGTGAAAATATTAGACTGGTGACAATGGCTTTCTTACAAACGACGCATGATCGTCTTTCTACTTGTACAATATTCATATTTCTGTTGTTTTAACAATTTGAAGAATCGAATCATAATGCAACTTCATGGTAGCCCCCCGTCTCAGAACATCCCGAGCTCGGAACGCTCGTTTTTACATTTCAAAGAAAAATAACTTGAGCCATGACTAATGTCCATCTCTCATCGCACGTTACTAGGTTTTGTTTTTTGTGAAATCGGGATTTGGTAGATCCTATTTTTGGCTTTGATTTGAAATGTTTGTGTTGGGGAATGTCGGTACTATTTTGAAACAGGCTGATATTCGTACAGTAGGCCTACCATGAGCTCTGTCTGGTTCTGTCCCTGGCTCTGGTTTTGTGTCTGTGTGAGTGTTGACTACATAAATCCTACGTCCAAACGTCACACACACAGTATAATACGCTGGCGAGCACTCACACATACTCAAAACCAAAGCCAGAGACAGAGCCAGACAGAGTTTGTTGCAGGCCTACAGCTCAATTGGTGACGTACAAAATCTTCCTCTGAGTGGGTTTTCAGATTTTCCACACTGACGTCAAAGCTTGTTATTCCAACGGTTTTTGTACGAAAATATGAAACCTTTAGTGGGTGTGGAAATATTTCGTGGCTACATACAGAAACCCACTTAAAACGAGCTCGTAGGACGTTAATAAGTGAAACTCAGAATACACACAGAGTTTTATGCTGCCTTCCTACGGTGCGTGGTTCTGCAGAACATCACGCACCGCGCACGACGACGCACGGCAACGCACACAGAAAAAGCTCCTGTGCTACCGCGCACCTCGGCGCACGAGAACGTTCCCATGGTGTGTCGTGCGAGCTGGTGCGGGCTGGTACGCGATATCACGCACCGGTGGGAAGGGGGCTATAACAAATACTTTTGTAGAGTTCACGCTAGTTAGGTGTGCGCGTGACAGATGGCGAAAAATGTTTAAAATTACTGACTTACAATAATCTTCCGATTCATGTTTTATAACATGAATGGGAAAATAAAACTTGTATAATTGTGATTTGGAGAATATTTCAAGTCATTACTTTTTAACATTTTCCGCCATCTTGTCACGCGCAAAGTCATCTTGTGCAGACTTTAGTCAGTAGTGACGTTGCAGCTATTATTTTAAAACTAATTGCTAAAAAAAGTGGGACAGACAGGACAAAATAAACTTATGTTTTCTATTTCTGATAATACAAGGATTTTACTACGCGAAGTCAGGCAAGGTTTTAATTGTGATACCACAAATACCCGTTGTTTGTGTTAATCACACACAAGAAATTTTACAACGTCGGGTCAGGCAAGGCTGTTATATTAGTGTCATCATCATCAACAGCGGCCGGCTTTCCGATACTATGGTCGTGGGTTCAAATCCAATCGTGTACCGATGAGTATTTCAGTCGAAAACTGTGTACAAAATTGCTAGTGCTCTCAAACGGTGAAGGAAAACCTCGTGAAGAAACCTGCGGGTTAGTCAGCTCCGTACGTATTGACTATGTCTTTTTTGTGTATTTGGTTGACTAAGCTGTCAGGATGGTTCAGGTTTAGTGGCGGTATGAAAATGTTCGTCGATTTTCAAATAGATTTGTTCAACGTATCACGATCACATACTACCTTTTGAAACGGAATAGTCAGAATACACCGATAAGTTAACATCACAAATTATGACAAAATGTGTTCATGATCAAGGCACTGGTGCAAGCGAAAACCGACTCTAAGGTGACGACTGTACACAGCGCTCAGCGACGTTGGCTGAGACGCAATGTCATCGATCCATCGCTTTATTTGCTGGCCTGTTTATTTGGGTATGGTTTAGTCAGCGTTACCCTATCAAAACAAAGAACAGATTGACCTACCTACCGACCTTTGCAAGTTTACCTTGAAGTCCTGGGGCGAAGGCATCTTCATGCAAAACCTTTTGGGTACGTTTATTTGTTTAGGCCCAGCTCAAGTCGTGTACCGCATCTTATTATCTTTGCTTGGATTATTTACTCTTTGGTTGTGTGGCTTCGAAATGGCTGAAAGGTATACTAAAAACACGTGGTCAAAAAATGTGGGTACATAAAAACTAAAATACAAGCGAATTTTTTCAATTTATTTATTACTTTAGGCGTAGATTTATTTAAGTATACACAGATAAACTTACAATTAAACAAATACTTACATAATACACAAGAAACAGTTGAGCTATCTGCAGACCGTTACAAACGATCTAGAGATAGCTTATCTGATCCAAATAATCATATTAATGACTTGATCACAAATATTTCCGAATCCAAATTATTACTAACTCTTTTCTCAACTAACTCGTTTTCAAGGTTTAGCCACGTTTTTTTCAGACCAGCCAGCTAAAGGCGCTTGTACACGCTAAGAAAATTTGCCGTTCCTGCGGCAGACAAGACAAATTCTTCGTGTACACGCCAAGAATTTTGTCTTTTCCACACACGAAAACGCAACAACGTTCGCCGCGTCGTGTCTTGCGCAGATAAGATTTTTTTCGTGCACCGCTGCGAGCAGTGTACACAGTTATTTTCTAGTTACGACACGAATTCTTGGGTAGACCCGGCGTTTTTTCTTAGCGTGTACAAGCGCCCCAGAGTTCATTCTGCAGGCCAACGAGGCATGTCTGCGGAAATTAGGTAAGGGCGCTTGTACACGCTAAGAAAATTTGCCGTTCCTGCGGCAGACAAGACAAATTCTTCGTGTAGACGACAAGAATTTTGTCTTTTCCACACACGAAAACGCAACAACGTTCGCCGCGTCGTGTCTTGCGCAGATAAGATTTTTTTCGTGCACCGCTGCGAGCAGTGTACACAGTTATTTTCTTGTTACGACACGAATTCTTGGGTAGACCCGGCGTTTTTTCTTAGCGTGTACAAGCGCCCTAAGGCTTTGCTAAAAGATTGCTTTTAGGAAAAATTTGAGACGAAATTTCATTTTCCAATATTTTTTACAACGAAGACTCAGAGCTGATTTTAGTTTGCAATAGACCGTTTTTCCTACACTTTTAAATAATAGTTTCAATAAAATAACCGATTGTTTTAAAATGTAGCTTTAGTATTAGTGTTATCGTAGATTTCGAGATACCTGTCGAAAATATATAAAATTAATAATAAAATACATATTAGTTACTATATTATAGTGGAAAAAATGAAGGTAGAACGCTGGTGGTCTTTTGGGTAGCGGCCCCGCCTTCCGATCCTTAGGTCGTGGGTTCAAATTCCGTCTTGTACCAATGAGATTTATGTCCAAAAATGTATGTGCACTATGAAAGTTGAAGGAAAACATGTGTAAAATACAAAAGCTTTTTCCACGCTTTAAGACACGATAAGAGGAGAAAATCAGGTTTGAGGGACAACGAGAAAAATGTCATAGCTTTAGAACTGAAAGTGATAACCAGAGCACAGATAACCAGGTAGTTCTTAAATATGTCATATCCTTTGTTAAATCAGCATAACGGGTTTTTCGACAAATCCTATTTCAGACACCAGTCTCTCGCAAAACAGTTTTTCATGGTTGAATTATACCTTTAAAAAAACCACATCCTTGTGGGATGTCTAAGCCAAAACTTTTGCGATGAAAAAATAAATAAACAATCTTATTTTTTATCTCATCTCATGTCCAGTTACTAGAGTACTACAAGCTCTGTCTGGTTATATCTTTGTCTCTGGTTTTGAGTCTGTGTGAATGTTAACCTGTGTGTTATACTGTCTGTCTGACATTTTGGCTTAGGATTTATTATGACAGCACTCACACAGACTCAAAACCAGAGCCAGAGACAGAGCCAGGCAGAGCTCATGGTAGGCCTACAGTAGTGGACTTCTTCATGTTGATGATCATGAATCAGTTTTAAAAGCAATCTAAATATATTATAGTTTATAAAACTAAAAAATCACGCTTTTATAACAATTGAAAAATTTATATTATTGTACAAAAAAGCGAGGGGTGCTTTTTTTCATATTATTGCATTGTCATTGACCTTTGACAGGTGATGTGCAAAGTTTGAATCAAATCTGATCGTTTAAAGTAGGACAAAATCGAGCTCAAAGGGGTCGGTTAATACAAACTTACATACAGGTGAAGCTAATAAAAGCGTTATAAAAACGGATTCTTCCATCAAACAGAATACATCACCGCGGATATATGAAAAACAAAACTAACCTTTTAAACGTACATTACCAGAAATACCGGCGCCAGATCGGTCGACCCACAAAGGGGGGGTAAAAGTAAAAAGTGCAATTTTCGAATGAAAAATGAAATTGCATTGAGTTGTGCCGCTTTCCCGGCAAGAGCAATTCGTTTCAGCACTGAATTGAGTCACGATTTCTGAGGCGATGCTAGATTCTTACCCCTACTCAGGGTAAAAGTCTCGGACGTCCATTAAAAAAATGATCAAAAAAAAAGAATGAAAAAAATCTCACCTTAGATTCTTTTTCATTCTTTTTTTTATCATTTTTTTAATGGACGGACATATTTATTCAGTAGAATCACAAGGATCACTTTGAAAGTCGATAGCAAGGTGAGTCTAGGTGCCAGTTCCACTCGACCAAGCCTAGAAGAACAGGCACCAAACTACAGCTTGGTTTTTACTGTTTTTTATATGATCCTTTTACAAATCAAAAAATAATCGAATGGTATGGTAACATACATATATAATACAAAGTTTAGGTGATCTTTGGGTGCAATTTTTCTATCGCTTTGTTCTAAGAGATTGGCAAACTGACCTTTTTAAAAAATCTTAATTTAACTATTGCTTAAAACTTGAACTTTCATTAGATACGTTGATTTCCCGTCACAATAGCTTATGGGTTTTTTTTATAAATTTCTAGAATCTTGCAAAACGTTGAGTGATGCATATCGATTTTGTAAAAGTCAAGAGTAGGGGCTTTGTTTTATACTGGAAACATCTACAGAGTCTGAACGAAGTGCTCCATATCAGGATCCTGACGCAAACAATGTGCGTCCGCTCTTTACGCTACGTATACAACTTACTTAGAGCTATTTTGCTAGCCGATTTTATTATAGTCACTATTTTTTTTACATTAGTTTGCCCTTGAAGTTCGTTTAGAAGTCTGTAGAAGAGTCATCAGTCCACATAGCTCGAAGATCAGTAGGCCTACCACAAGTTCTGTCTTGCTCTGGCTCTGGTTTTAAGTCTGTGTGAGTACTCACCAGTGTCTGTGTACTTACAGTGTGTATGTGTATACTGTGTGTGTGACATTTTGACGTAGAATTTATTTAGTCAACACTCACACAGACTCAAAACCAGAACCAGAGACCCACAGAGGCCTACAGATAGCTGTTGGGAAGTGAAGGTCTCAAATGATGACCTCTAAACGGAAGACGAAGCGTAAGACAACCCAAAGGACTGTTGTGACCTTTTAAAAATCACAGGATGTTGGTAGCCTAATATTGTACTTGCCTAATTTAAATTTAAGAAAACTATTGCTTAGATAAGTAATTTTATTTAAGCTCTTTTTATTTTTTGTAACCATATATGGATATGGAAGAGCGAGGTCCTCTAACACAAGTATTTTCTTACTTAATAGAGGGCCTCCACATTGAATTTCTGCTCATTATTTTGGCTACAGAAATAAAATATTTTTCATTTTTTTTTTCATTAAAGTACCTAATGATAGCAGAACATCCACCATGCCTATTTCTGCCGCTAAGCAGCGTCGCTATGTTTCAGTTCAAAGTGTGTGGGTGCCGGTGAAATTACCGGCACGTGAGGCTTAACATCTGTTTGCCTCAAGTTGATGGACGCAGGAGAATGCATCGTAGGGTACGTTCTTGACGTGCGTGACTTGCGAGGCAATGCTTTGTTATAAGCTATGATTACCACTTAACATCAGGTGGGCTATATGGTTGTTTCATCAACTAGTTGTATAAAAAACATCGCTTTTTCAGCTGAAAAAATAAACCCCTTTTTCATTCAATCTGATAGAAAATTCTCTTCGTTTTAAAAACCCATATAATATTCTTTTGAAAACAATTTCACTTCGAATTCCCGGCACTAAAGTATCTGAAACACTAGAAATAAAAGTAGTATGCCAATACGCGGTGGTATTTATTAGAAACTACTGGTTACTTGCGACTTCGCCTATGTGTATTTTCTACAGTAGGAATCATGTCGGAGACACTTTATCCAAATGACCCTAAAAATGACGTGAATTTTTGAAATTACTTGCTTATTGTAAACGGACGCCCACACTAAACCGTATGCTTGAGTCGAACCTCTCAACCTCAAGCATAGATTTTTTGACCGTTCTCCATTGAAAAAAAAAATTAAAAATAAAACCGTAATAATTAATTTAAAAAAATTATATTATTGTACAAAAAAGCGTGGGGTGCTTTTTATAATAACTTCAGATATAATAAACTATTGATAAAATATTTACAACAATCAAAATCAAGCACCCCACGCTTTTTGTACAATAATATATACATTTTTCAATTGATTATTACAGTTTTATTTTTAACTTTTTAGTTCAATTAGTTATAAAAGCGTTATTTTTAGTTTTTTAAACTATAATTTTCTTTTTTACTTTTTAGTTTGTTTTTTTTTCATTTTTTTTATTTTTTTGTTCATATTATTGCATTGTCATCGACCTTTAACAGGTGTTCAAAGTTTGAATCAAATCTGATCGTTCAAAGTAGGACAAAATCGAGCTCAAAGAGGTCGGTTACATACATAATTACATACTACATACATACAGGTGAAGCTAATAAAAGCGTTATAATGACTAAAATCTATGCTTTATGTTCAACATTGCTCGAGTCTGGCGCTGTTTCTGAGTATGGGTCTAAGAAGCAAGGCCAATTTCTTGGCCTTTCTCTTCCCCGTTTTCCTAGCTATCATGTTGTAGAAACTGTCATGTTGGTTAGTAGTAAGTATTCGAAATACGAATTTAATCGTTATTTTACAACAAAAAACATAAACGGTCCAACATCAAAAAAATAAAAAAATCGTAGTACTTAAACTATTGCCATCTCTTACCACTGATTAATGACTAGCAGTGACATATTGTAAGTGTCTAATTTCAGTGGCTAATTTTAAGCAATGATTAAATTTAAATTCCATTTATAAGTATGGTTGTTATTGGGATTTAGTTCTTTAAGTTGCTCACATGCAGTCAGTCAGTCAGGACTTCGATTCTTATTTATGCTATTAAATGATACGATCGAGTAGATGCAGTCCCATTGACCATGCGAGCCTGCATTAGGCGCTATAAATATGAATTTACGAGCAGCAATAACTGCTGAATAAATCGGCTTGCGAACAAGCCAGTGCACCACTCGAAACTAACCATCGTTGTAAAACAAACTTTGTTGCAATATACTGAAACTCTATAACAGCTTGCATGCTGTTTTTCTTCACAAAAGCACTTGAAATTAGCCTCAAAATCAGCCTAAATATCTAATGGTGACATAATCCTTTGATCTATTTTGAGGAGGTTCACTGTGGTCATAATACTTGGCAGGTTGATTGAGGTTCGCTGTAGTCATAAAACTTGGCAGATAAATTAAGGTTTGCTGTAGTTATGACACTTGGCAGGTGGATTGAGGTTCACTGTAGAAATGACACTTGGTAGGTGGATTGAGGTTCGCTGTAGTCATGACACTTGACAGGCGGATTGAGGTTTAATGTAGTCATGACACTTGATAGGTGGATTGAGGTTCACTGTAGTCATAAAACTTGGCAAGTGGATTGAGGTTCACTGTAGTCATAAAACTTGGCAAGTGGATTGAGGTGCACTGTATTCATGAAACTTGGCAGGTTGATTGAGGTTTGCTAAGTCATGCAACTGGCAGGCGGATTGAGGTTCACTGTAGTCATGACACTAAGCAGGTGGATTAAAGTTAGGTTAGGAATTTCAGCGATGATAGTTTATTATTATTAGGTTTAAAATCGCGTGTGGCATAAATTCACTATGAGTAGAGATGAAACTAAGGTACCTAATAAAAGTACTGGTAAATTTGAGTTTCTAGAATATTGACTGAATATTTGAACAGTTTTGTTATGAATTTAAAATCACAAAGCTATCATCTTTTATAGCCTAATGCCTTGCGCACATACGATGCTGATCAGAGCCATAATGTCAAATATCGCAGTGTCAAAGTTTGGTGCAGTGTGTGACAGCCTTTACAGCTCAGTTGATAGAAACTCTGCCTTCTGCGCTGGAGAGCCTGGGTTCGACTGGTGCTACACAGAACAAATATTTGTTTGCTGAACACAGATGTTTGTTCTATGTCTTGGTGTTATATTATATTCTATAGTGCACGAAAAGAGCCTCTTTGAGGCGCAAATTAAATCCTTTCACCACACTAGTACCAGTGACACGATAAGAAGAAGAATTCTAAGTAAATGTTTACAAAAAAACTTTTGTTGTTCTGCGGTGGTGATCAGTGAAACGCTATCAAATATCGCTGGCATATTGACAGCGTTTCACTGATCACCAGCGCAGAACGCTTAGAAATGCGCAAGGCTTAAGTGGTTCGTACTTGCCCGTGAATGCTCACTATTAATAAAATAAAAATATTTCGATGATCTAGCTAGGCATAAAATTCACTTCAGTAAAAATTTTAGATATTAGATATATTTTGTGAAAATACTTATAGAAACAACTAGCTAGGTATGTAGTGGATATTAACAAAATAAAATAAAATTAAGTGGTAAGCACTGCCTCGCAGGTTGTGTAACGTGAGGCTAAATATCTGTATGCCTCAAGTTGATGGACGTAAGGCAAAGAATCGTAGGGCACGTTCTTGACGTCGACACAACGCCTTGCCATAGATGGTTACCATTGAATATCAGGTGGGCCATATGCTAGTTCCAAAAGCAACACGTGCAACAAAAAACTCGTACCTACTATACAATTTGAAGGCATATTCCGGAAGGAAGAAGCGTATCTAAAATATCAAGTGTAAAATAAGTTATTTTTGAGTGAATTGTTTTAAACTTCGCCTTATATCGTGCTCTAGCGCCAACAATGTAATAAAGTCTGTTACACAGCACCAGACATAGCTCAATGTTTCTTTAAGTAAAAGAGAGGCTAGCACGAGTTAGTTCATTATCAAACTTTTTCTCAAAATTTTTAGTAAAACTCTTTATGAAAGGCTCATCCGGGGCAGTACTACAACCAAGCTTATTTCTGCCGTGAAGCAGTATTTCACATTTGCACTTGACGCACACAGATTAGCCTCACGTGCTAGTAGGTAATTTTACCGGCACTCACTTTTCAAACCAACAACGCAATGCCGTTTGACGTCGAAAATATTTATAATAAGTCCTTCCGCGGACGAGCCCTTCACAAAGAATTCTACTAGGTATTTCATTTCATTTCATTTTATTTTATTCCAGTAAGACCATGGTACACTTGGAAATGTCAAAAAAAAAATTACAATAATACGATAGTAAAAACCAACAACACATCCTACACAAACTATTACAAATAATAGCATCGAAACTAATAACATTCGTACAAAACATTGTAAACCATACATTTATGGAGTGTTTAAATCATCAGCGAGTGCTTCGTCAAGAGTATAATAAGATTTGGTCTTGACTTGAATTTCTCAGGTCATGTGACAATTTGTTATAAAGCATAACACACACACATATGAAACTTTTTCCAACTTTGGTTAGTCTGTGTTTTGGAAGACAAAGATTATTTTTATTCCTAGTATTATAGTGATGGATGTCAGTTTTACAATCAAACTTATCAATATTTAGTTTTACATACATAACATTCTGAAATACAAACTCTCCAACCATAGTATTACTAGACCATTGTCTACGGCTGAAAAATAGATGCTAATAAGAAAGCCTAGACTCATGCTAGCATCCTGTTCGTAGTACTAGCTCGTAGAACGATGCCGTTTGTTCTCAAAATAGGAAGTAAACTTGTTTTCTCGCTTCTCTTTTGAGCTCGAAAAACTTTTCTTTTAAGATACTGCATCAAAAACTTTGGCTGTTGGCGGTGGGTACAGCCTAATAGTGTTTGTGAATCTTTTTAAACTATTAGCACTGGTTACACTGGTCCTTTGCAGTTCAATATTAATAAAATAAAAATCGGTTGTCTGTAAAGTCGGTTTACTGACGATAGCTGAACGTGACAACGTCATACAGCTGTCCACGCGGACGCATCGCTCACTCAAGTAGGAGAGAGACAGATGTCGAACGCTGCCGAACGCGGAGGCTGATTGTGCCTCTTTGTCGCTCATTCCGCGCTCTTGCTTGCACTTCAAGCCTTAAATGGAACGCCTCAGAGCAAGGTAACGCCGCATGACGTCTTGTTTTTTCGTGCGTGCAGCCGGCTCCATCGAATTAAAAGACGTTGTCACGTCAAAAAACAGAAAAGTGGAAGTGATATAATCTGTTTAATTTAGGCCGCGTTCACACCATCGCGTCAGCTACCTAAATCCGCTGCAAAAATAAAAGTCCAAAAAAAAGAGAAAAGTGAAATGGATATAATTGTTTTAATTTAGGCCGCGTTCACACCATCGCGTCAGCTACCAAAATGTGAGCGAACATTTCGTAATATATTTTTTTACATACATATTCAACAGTTCGTTCTGTGTGAACGTGGGTTTTTGTTTGTTGTACTTATTTTTCTCATGAAATATATGAAAGATATTGTATTTTATTCCGTCGCTCGAGATTTTAAATGTGAAAATGTCGGGAAAACTTCATAACATATTGTCTATAATGCCACGTTTCCACGCGTGCGTTCAACTCGACATTCAACGTGCACATTCACATTCACGCGCGTGGAAACGGTACGCCCGAGCCCGTAAACGCGCCCGTGAACGTGAATGCCGCGAACCGGGTGAGTGTCGGTTTTTTGATGAATGTGCGGGCGCCCGGTGACTGTTTACACGTGCGCGGGCCAAATTGGTGTTGCCAATTATACAGATTTATCTGTATTTATACAGAATTTAGGGTAGTATTACAGATTACAGATTTTACCCTACTTTTATACAGATTTTTGGAATCTGATTTAGTCTATGATGTTGTTGATGTCCTAGTTGTTGCATGCAGAGTTACCAGATCAAAATTATACACTACCGTGTTGACAGTTTAAAAATACGGTGTTTCAGCCCCAAATTACCGTGTTTAGATTTAAAAAATACCATGCATATTACCGTGCAACATCAAGAGAAAATGTCATATTATTGTTTGATTTTTAGTTCTATGTGATGACGTTCCTTTATCTGTCTCGTAGCTATCAGTGTCACTATCACTACCCATTTTTGTGTAGGTACGTTGTGTCGAACGAAATTAAAAGTATTGTTTCATTGAATAATGCACTGCGCACTTGCCAAACATCAAACACCAACCAAACTATCGAAAAAAAAAGAGTACGGTGAGAGTTGCGAGAAAGCGATTCATTCATTCATTTATTATACAAGCAATTTTCATATACACTAATTGTTTAACTAGTGGGCAGGGCAAAGGGCATACTTTTACATTAAGACGTATTTTGATCATCGGGGAATACCTACTTCGTAATTATTTACATATTGACTGTCAAGGTAATTCATAATTAAAAATACCGTAGCAAATGACACGGTAGTGAAACATTACCGTATACCGTGTTTAAGCCAAAAATACCGTGCATCTACGGTAATTACCGTGTACCTGGTAACACTGGTTGCATACCGCGCAGCTCGCCAGGCAGCTCGCCGGGCTGCACGGCATGCAGCTTGAATGTTCGCCGGCCCGGGACGGGCTGCATGCCACGCAGCCCGCCAGGCAGCCTGCCAGTCAGCCTGCCGGGCTGCACGGCACGCATGGAAACATAGCATAAGAAAGCATCGGGATAATATCAAAACAGCAACAACTATAGTAATTTATTGAATAATAATACATAGAATGTACTTTTTTTTCATCATTACACATTTCGTCTATGAAATGTGGTTTTCGTTTCGCCTATTTATCTCTCTCTATTGTATGGAGAAAACATGAGACAGCAAAAATACGTTACGTAGTTAGAGTTGTTGTCTCATCGATTTTACATACAAAAGAGAGAGACATGTTGTGCTCACACGAAACAACATTTGGTAGACGAAATGTGGTAGAAAAACACCGACTTCGGGTAGAGACCTGTTTTTTTAACGCGTGTTATTTTACAAGTGTGACATAATTATGTCCCACAGTAGGTCATCTAATTATGTGAGCTATACCGTTACGTCATAATAGCAATGTTATGACAAATGAGCTAACATATACAAGAACGCCATTAGTACGGTAGAAACTGATGCTAAAGCGTGACGTCATGTTGAACTTGTGACCGAAATCCGGCTTAACTTGAATAACTTTTTATTGTTTCTTGCGAAAACTTTATACTTTATGCAAGGTTTCGGTAGCTAGAATCTAGGAAACTCACTTGTTGCACTTTATTAATAGGTACTTATAGCAAAAGTTTTTTTTTTAGTTTTCGTATTTAACTTAAACATTTATTACTGGACCTGGCAATACCAGATAAACTTAAATTTAACTTCAAACTATCCAACCTTCAACTAGCAAACCTTCTAGAAAATAAAACATAATAGGAACACGTGGTGATTGCGTATTTTAATTGCTATCAAAACCTAATCGCATCTGTCAATTTAGACATTAATTTGAGCTTAAACTGCAACAAAAAACGAATTGAAGCAAAACTTATCTTGGACAAGGAACTAGTGCAACAAAACTGAATGTTGACGTAATAAACACGAGATAGCAAATAAGAACTTTGCTTTGTAAAACTAGTATGGCACCATAGCGGTCGAAAAATGATGGCAACAAAATATTGTGGTCGCTATTTGTTGTTAGTATCAAAGTATTGATTGCAACATTACATATTCACCCAGAAAGTTTATCTGCACAATAAAAATAAATTTCATATTGTTTAATTTTGTTAATGAACGACGGGCCCACTGTAGCCAAAGATCGAGATGGTGGAAGAAGGGGAGAGAGGCCTATGCCCTGCAGTGGGACGACCCAGGGTAAAAAGAAATAAATAAAATAAATACTGCTGACGTAAGATACTTACTATAAAATATAATTATAAGTTTAAAAAACTTGAGAAACCGACTTCATTGCCAAACGGCTAAACCGATTTTAATGAAATTTGTTTGGGACAGTCTGGACCTAAAAATAACCTTCCAAATAAAAAAACAATTTTCTAAATCAGTTCATAAATGACGGAAGCATGCAGTTACAAACATTAAAAAAATTATTTAAAAAAAAAATGGCAACACCGATTTTAATAAAATTAAAATGGGACCAATCTGGAAGCAGTACCTTTCAGATAAAAAAATAATTTTTCAAATCGGCTCACAAATGACGAAGTTATGCGGTAACAAACATTAAAAAAAAAAAAAAAAAAAAAAAAAAACATACAACCGAATTGAGAACCTCCTCCTTTTTGATTGGAAGTCGGTTAAAAACAAAAAACCCTACCCATTCAGCACGTACATTATTTAACCGCTAGTTTAACAAATCTGGCGTTTCAGATGTGATGCAGAGGAGCAGCTTAAGTACTAAGCTACAAAGAGTCGGTGTTAATAAGGCAAAGTTAATGGAAATGGTTTTAATCCTACTGACAGCCGCGTCTGTGGTCCGACTCATAGGGACAGCCTTTAATGAAGGAAACATACGAGTATTAGTCTTGAAGAGCTTACGTCTTATATCATGACTAGCATCTCAGCTCAGCTGGTAGTAGCTCTGCCTTCTGCGCCGTAGGTTGTGAGTTCGATTCTCAAATAAATATTTGTGCTGTGCCTTCGTTCTGATTTTAGAGGCCCCGCACGATATTTTCTATGAAATGTCCAAAATACACAAGAAACAGTTGAGCTATCTGCAGACCGTTACAACCGATCTAGAGATAGCTCAACTGATCCAAATCAGTACCAGACAGAAGCGTTCTCAAGACGCTAGTGGTACTGCCACGCTGAATAGCAATGCTCATGCGCTGCGCCAGATATCCACCAGCCCTTGGGTCACGCGACGCTTCGGTCAGTCGCCTTAGACATAATTTTGAAGACCCGCAAGGCCTCGGTTCCCCACGGACTTAGAGTCTCAACCCCAATAAGTAAAAGGAGCAAATAAGTAGACTTTGTCATGACCTGCATATTAACGTCTCTTGAGATCCTCGGCCAGATCTGCTGCCGCGCCAGCCACAACGGATGTCCTTGGCAGATGAGAAGGTCCCACACAAGTAGTCTCCCAAACTCCCAAGGAACAAGCGTCATACCGTCGGGCTGCTTACCATCGTCACGCAACAGACCATTCGGTTCGAGAACAGCTGGTACGTTGACGGTGGTAAAGGCTCGCCGTATGACGTCATATAGATAAGGCATAACTTTTTTTATGTAACTTGCTCATCAAAACTGTGCACCGTATGTTCACAAGACCCTCACATCGAATAACTAGCACTTGCCGGATTAAGGAAGTACCCACCATTTGTCACTCAAGAAAGGGTACAAAGGTCTCATTGTCTGAGACATGGAAATTGCGTAGAAATCAGTGAGCTAAATTATAACCAAAAACGTGTGAGTGCGGACTAGGCGACCAAGATTTGATATTTATTTGATATGTATTTATAGAATTGCGTTTGTCGGAGGCCTTTGTCGAAGGACAACCCGACCTACGTCGGTGTCATAATAGATTAAACTTTTGCTTAGTTATTAATTATTTAGTAAGTACGATTAGTATAAGTTAGGTTAAGCAACACTGTTTTTTTAAGGTCGGAGAAATAAAGGCTTATTTTATTTTATTATTTATTTATTTATTATAGAATTGCGTTACAGTAATAGGTCTATTATAGGTATGACAATTTTTCACAATGAAGTCCTATTTATCTATTTATACTATATGCTAATATTATAAAGAGGAAAAATTTGTATTTTTGTGTGTATGTTTGTAATGACTAAACTTATTGGCAATGCTTTGTTATAGGCGATCGTTACTAATTAACATCAGGTGGGCCATATGCTTGTTCCATCATCTAGTTGTATAAAAAAAAAATTACTGGCATCTCAGCTTAGCTGGTAGTAGCTCTGCCTTCTGCGCCGTAGGTCGTGGGTTCGATCCCCACCGTGAATAAATATTTGGTGGTGAAAACAATTTTTTTACGACAACGCTCATTAATTAATTAATGAAGTAGACGATATATATTTACACAAAGAAACTTACAATTAAACTTACAACTTACAATAAATAATTAATTAATTAATTAATTATTTATTTAATTACTTGTTAGATCAAATAAAATATCTAGCCCTAATATCTAGCCCCAAACTAAGCAGAGCTTGAGTACAAGCTCTGCTTAATTTGGGGCTACATAGTGTTGTGTGAATTGCCCACAATATTTATTTATTATTCTATTTTATAAACTAAGGTAGGCCCCACAGTGGGTGAACATGGATGATTATGACAAAGCACAAATAAGGAGTGGTCTGCATGGACCCGAATACCCATTAATATTTCTAAGTAGAATGATCCGTTCATTGTGAACTCTCCACTATCTTGGTAAGAATCTACATTGTTCTAGTGAATTAGATGGTATTGTGTTTGTAGAGTTTGAATTAGGTTAAATTTGTGTCCGTTCTGTGAATTGTTTTGTGTTGTTTTGGCTATGAAAGTTCAAAGTGCCTACATAATTAAAATAAATAAATAAATATTCAGGACAATCCACACAACACTATCTAGCCCCAAATTAAGCAGAGCTTGTACCATGGGAACCAGATAGCTGATATAATACTTAAATACATATTTTTTTTGTAAATACATACTTAGAATACAATATAACACCCAGACAGAGAACAAACATCTATGTTCACCACACAAATATTTGTTCTCGCTAGGGATCGAACCCACGACCTACAGCGCAGAAGGCAGAGCTACTACCAACTGAGCTGAGAGGCCAGTCAATTACAGCTTATGAATAAGAATTAAGCCGAATATTGGACAGCGATCAAGTAGGCCTACCACAAGCTCTGTCTGGATCTGTCTCTGGCTCGGGTTTTGTCTGTGTAAGTGCTCACCAGTGTATTATACTTTGTGTGTAAAGTTTCGACGTAGGATTTATATAGTCAACACTCACAAACACACATAATAGGTGGCGTAGGTACTGTAAACAAATATGTTAAGTTAATTGTTAGTTTGCAAAAATTATAATTATCATAATTAAGCTTATGTTTTTCACAATCTAGGTAAAAGTATTTTTTTTACCTAGAAACTAAATAAAGGTCAAAGGTCTAAATAAAGGTCCGAGCGGAAAAAACATGGTTTTAAGTCATTTGTGATTACAACTTGCACCTGTAAATATTTTACCATAAGTAAATTCATGTGCCATAAATTCACGCAGAGATACCAAATTTAAGCAACTCGAAATTGAGTCCACTGTAGCAGTCACCCGAACTACCCTTGAACAAAATCAAGCAAATTGGTGCGCCCGAAGCAAATTCTACGTTGCATCGATCAGGGCACTTCCACCAACCAATTTTAAACTTTAACATCGTAAACTTAAAGTTTATAATAGATGTGGTGTGCACAAGAAAATTCTGGCAGGATTTTCGTAGCGCAAGTACTTTGGTATGATACTTTAGCAAGGTACACAGAATAATGTAGTTTATAAGCAAGCAGTAACTTGCATTGCAGTTTGATGAATTTTATAACGATGGTATTTTGTTGGAAAGTTCTTGAACGTATGTGTGTCACTCAAACTTCGAATTCTTGAAGAAATGAGGCCGTCATTAAAATTTACATCCCACTGTGATCCTACTAATATTATAAACGCGAAAGATTGTAATTAAGGATGGATGGATATTTGTTACTGATTCACTGATAATGAAACTTTACAATAGCTTATACATCAAAACAACACATAGGGTACCGTTTATAAAGATATTGTAACGGAGAACGGATGTAAGTAACGGGAACGGGGCGAACAAAGCCGCGGGCGGCCGCTGTAAAATTATAAATGTAAAAGTTTGTATGTTTGTATGTTTGTTACTTAATTACGCTAGAATGACTAAACGGATCTGTATGTTTGGCACAGAGATAGTTTATAGTCTGGAATAGCACATAGGCTTTTACCCCGTTAAAATATTTATGTGGTTCCCATGGGATTGATTTGTTTTAATTTTAATAGAGCAAAGGACCAAAATGATTTTTTTATAAGTATAGTGGTCGTTTAGGGGTAATAAAATAACAGGCTAATTTTTATCCTGGAAAAATACACGTTTTCTATGGGATAGCCTGCAGGAACCGTGTTTTAAAGGTTGTTTTTCCCATCCCATTGCTGCACAGGATTAACTTATCATAGACATAGAGAAAATGGTATTAGATCGTAACACGTTTACTTTCTTATAAGTTATTACCCAAGTACAAAACCAATTTAGCTAACTTTTAAGTAGGAAGACGTCTTTGGATCAAAATTATTAATTTGCTAAACGTGTGCAACCGGATAGTATACAAGTTATTGCACGCTATTTTAGATCTTTCAAAGGATCAAAATTTGTTACCGTCAAGTACATTGACGGTTGTTTTCACCTTAATTACTACATTACTATGCCGTCGAACGGCTTTTGGGAAACACAAGCTCTTGCGAAGAATCTTGTTTCACAAATGAGTTTAGCGGAGTATGTAAAGTTGGACTTGATTGTTATAATGATGTATGAATTTTAGACTTGGATAATTAAATTTGCAGATATCAGGTAACCCTTATTTCACAAAAGTTAAGGTATTATATTCTTATTCTTATCGAGTCAAGACTCTCTTAACTATCTCGAACAATATGTCGCCACCTCAATAGCTCCACTCGATGCCATGTTCAGATCTTTCATGGTGCAGTTGGTCGTGCACTGCGGACATGAAAGTAAGTGTGGCATGTCCTATGGGGGCCCCGCAGCTGCACGGTACCCTGGTCGGGTCGATGATTCCCCACTTAGCCAGGCCTTTTCTGCAGCGGCCTACCTGGGTCCGGAGTCGGTTGAGTGAGGTCCTATGAACTACTAGCTGATACCCGCGACTTCGTCCGCGTGGATATTTGAGTTCGTTTTTTTTAGTTTTATGACCAACTGCTAGTTACCATTGTTTTGAGCTTGTAATTAAGAGTGTATTTGAATTTGAAGGTGAGTGCTGTTGTAGCTGATTTTTTTCAGCAGTGTTTAGTTTAAGTATTATAGATGTTTCCCGCGATTTTGTCTTAGTGGTTATCATCAGTTTTTTTGTGAACCTTTGTGTGTAATCGAACCTGGTGCCAGATGCTGTGGTAGTTGAAATTTTTTTAATGTTTTTTTTGCGTATTTTGTAAAGCTCTTTTTCGTGATTTTGTTGAAGTGGCTAATTTGGGCTATCGTATTCGTCGTTGGTGTATAATCGAATCTGTTTTTTTTATTTGACATGGACTTCAGCAGTGTTTAGTTTAAGTATGATAGATATTTTCCGCGATTTTGTCTTAGTGGTTATCATCGGTTTTTTTGTTAACATTTGTGTGTATTAAAACCTGGTGACAAATGCTGCGGTAGCTGAAATTTTTTTAATGTTTATTTTTTCGTATTTTGTAAAGCCATATTTTGTGATTTTATGTTATATTAGTGGCTAATTTGGGGTTTCGTATGCGTGTTGGTGTATAATCGAATCAGATTTTTTTTATTTGACATGACCAATTGCTGGTTACTATAGTTTTGAGCTTGTACTTTAGAGTGTATTTGAATTTGAAGGCGAGTGCTGTTGGAGCCGATTTTTTTCAGCAGTGTTTAGTTTAAGTATGATAGATGTTTTCCGTGCTTTTGTCTTAGTGGTTATCATCGGTTTTTTTGTTAACATTTGTGTGTATTAAAACCTGGTGACAAATGCTGCGGTAGCTGAAAATTTTTTAATGTTTATTTTTTCGTATTTTGTAAAGCCATTTTTTGTGATTTTATGTTATATTAGTGGCTAATTTGGGGTTTCGTATGGGTGTTGGTGTATAATCGAATCAGATTTTTAATTTAACATGACCAACTGCTGTTTACTATAGTTTTGAGCTTGTACTTTAGAATGTATTTGAATTTGAAGGCGAGTGCTGTTGGAGCCTATTTTTTTCAGCAGTGTTTAGTTTAAGTATGATAGATGTTTCCCGCGATTTTATCTTATTGGTGTTCATCGGTTTTTTTGTAAACATTTATGTGTAAGTATTAAAACCTGGTGACAAATGCTGCGGTAGCTGAATTTTTTTAAATGTTTTTTTTCGTATTTTGTAAAGCCATTTTTTGTGATTTTATGTTATATTAGTGGCTAATTTGGGGTTTCGTATGGGTGTTGGTGTATAATCGAATCAGATTTTTAATTTGACATGACCAACTGCTGTTTACTATAGTTTTGAGCTTGTACTTTAGAGTGTATTTGAATTTGAAGGCGAGTGCTGTTGGAGCCGATTTTTTTCAGCAGTGTTTAGTTTAAGTATGATAGATGTTTCCCGCGATTTTGTCTTAGTGGTTATCATTGGTTTTTTTGTAAACATTTGTGTGTATTAAAACCTGGTGACAAATGCTGCGGTAGCTGAAAATTTTTTAATGTTTTTTTTTTCGTATTTTGTAAAGCTATTTTTTGTGATTTTATGTTATATTAGTGGCTAATTTGGGGTTTCGTATGGGTGTTGGTGTATAATCGAATCAGATTTTTAATTTGACATGACCAACTGCTGTTTACTATAGTTTTGAGCTTGTACTTTAGAGTGTATTTGAATTTGAAGGCGAGTGCTGTTGGAGCCGATTTTTTTCAGCAGTGTTTAGTTTAAGTATGATAGATGTTTCCCGCGATTTTGTCTTAGTGGTTATCATTGGTTTTTTTGTAAACATTTGTGTGTATTAAAACCTGGTGACAAATGCTGCGGTAGCTGAAAATTTTTTAATGTTTTTTTTTCGTATTTTGTAAAGCTATTTTTTGTGATTTTATGTTATATTAGTGGCTAATTTGAGGTTTCGTATGCGTGTTGGTGTATAATCGTATCAGATTTTTTTAATTTGACATGACCAACTGCTAGTTACCATAGATTTGAGCTTGTACTTTAGAGTGTATTTGAATTTTAAGGTGAGTGCTGTTGGAGCCGATTTTTTTCAGCAGTGTTTAGTTTAAGTATGATAGATGTTTCCCGCGATTTTGTCGTAGTGGTTATCATCGGTTTGTTTGTGAACCTTTGTGTGTAATCGAACTTGGTGCCAGATGCTGCGGTAGCTGAACATTTTTAATGAGTTTTTTTTGCGTATAAAGCTATTTTTTGTGATTTTTCTTAAAATCATTTTCCGTTTTTTCTTCTTTTTGGGAAAGAATTTTCCTATTTTCTTTCTTAGTGCACCTCTGCTCTATTAGAGGAACACACCTTCTAAGTTTCATGCTTCTGGGGCTAACGGTTTAGGCTGTGCGTTGATTTTTCTTTAAACCATTTTTCCCCGTTTTTCTCCTCTTTGGAAAATAATTTTCCATTTTCCTTTCTTAGCGGATGCCTACGTCATAACATCTACCTGCATGTCAAATTTTAGCCCGATCCGTCCAGTGGTTTGGGCTGTGCGTTGATAGATCACTATGTCAGTCAGTCACCTTTGAGTTTTATATATATAGATAGATGATTAGTGGCTAATTTGGGGTTTCGTATGGGTGTTGGTGTATAATCGAATCAGATTTTTAATTTGACATGACCAACTGCTGTTTACTATAGTTTTGAGCTTGTACTTTAGAGTGTATTTGAATTTGAAGGCGAGTGCTGTTGGAGCCGATTTTTTTCAGCAGTGTTTAGTTTAAGTATGATAGATGTTTCCCGCGATTTTGTCTTAGTGGTTATCATTGGTTTTTTTGTAAACATTTGTGTGTATTAAAACCTGGTGACAAATGCTGCGGTAGCTGAAAATTTTTTAATGTTTTTTTTTCGTATTTTGTAAAGCTATTTTTTGTGATTTTATGTTATATTAGTGGCTAATTTGAGGTTTCGTATGCGTGTTGGTGTATAATCGTATCAGATTTTTTTAATTTGACATGACCAACTGCTAGTTACCATAGATTTGAGCTTGTACTTTAGAGTGTATTTGAATTTTAAGGTGAGTGCTGTTGGAGCCGATTTTTTTCAGCAGTGTTTAGTTTAAGTATGATAGATGTTTCCCGCGATTTTGTCGTAGTGGTTATCATCGGTTTGTTTGTGAACCTTTGTGTGTAATCGAACTTGGTGCCAGATGCTGCGGTAGCTGAACATTTTTAATGAGTTTTTTTTGCGTATAAAGCTATTTTTTGTGATTTTTCTTAAAATCATTTTCCGTTTTTTCTTCTTTTTGGGAAAGAATTTTCCTATTTTCTTTCTTAGTGCACCTCTGCTCTATTAGAGGAACACACCTTCTAAGTTTCATGCTTCTGGGGCTAACGGTTTAGGCTGTGCGTTGATTTTTCTTTAAACCATTTTTCCCCGTTTTTCTCCTCTTTGGAAAATAATTTTCCATTTTCCTTTCTTAGCGGATGCCTACGTCATAACATCTACCTGCATGTCAAATTTTAGCCCGATCCGTCCAGTGGTTTGGGCTGTGCGTTGATAGATCACTATGTCAGTCAGTCACCTTTGAGTTTTATATATATAGATTAGTGGCTAATTTGGGGTTTCGTATGGGTGTTGGTGTATAATCGAATCAGATTTTTAATTTGACATGACCAACTGCTGTTTACTATAGTTTTGAGCTTGTACTTTAGAGTGTATTTGAATTTGAAGGCGAGTGCTGTTGGAGCCGATTTTTTTCAGCAGTGTTTAGTTTAAGTATGATAGATGTTTCCCGCGATTTTGTCTTAGTGGTTATCATTGGTTTTTTTGTAAACATTTGTGTGTATTAAAACCTGGTGACAAATGCTGCGGTAGCTGAAAATTTTTTAATGTTTTTTTTTCGTATTTTGTAAAGCTATTTTTTGTGATTTTATGTTATATTAGTGGCTAATTTGAGGTTTCGTATGCGTGTTGGTGTATAATCGTATCAGATTTTTTTAATTTGACATGACCAACTGCTAGTTACCATAGATTTGAGCTTGTACTTTAGAGTGTATTTGAATTTTAAGGTGAGTGCTGTTGGAGCCGATTTTTTTCAGCAGTGTTTAGTTTAAGTATGATAGATGTTTCCCGCGATTTTGTCGTAGTGGTTATCATCGGTTTGTTTGTGAACCTTTGTGTGTAATCGAACTTGGTGCCAGATGCTGCGGTAGCTGAACATTTTTAATGAGTTTTTTTTGCGTATAAAGCTATTTTTTGTGATTTTTCTTAAAATCATTTTCCGTTTTTTCTTCTTTTTGGGAAAGAATTTTCCTATTTTCTTTCTTAGTGCACCTCTGCTCTATTAGAGGAACACACCTTCTAAGTTTCATGCTTCTGGGGCTAACGGTTTAGGCTGTGCGTTGATTTTTCTTTAAACCATTTTTCCCCGTTTTTCTCCTCTTTGGAAAATAATTTTCCATTTTCCTTTCTTAGCGGATGCCTACGTCATAACATCTACCTGCATGTCAAATTTTAGCCCGATCCGTCCAGTGGTTTGGGCTGTGCGTTGATAGATCACTATGTCAGTCAGTCACCTTTGAGTTTTATATATATAGATTCGGACATGCTTCTGACTGCCTTTGATAAACAAAACATTTGATTACTATCTAATTGCACCGATTCCTTCGGCTGCTGGTCCAGTTTATGTATATTATCAAGTTTTCATTGATGTTTAATTTGTTAAAATTAAAGGGCTACTAACTTATTGTCACCAAACGCCACAATTTTTTCCCATTCAATTCAATGGATTTAAAAAATCGTACACGTTAAAAGTGATTTTTACTTAGACGATATTTTTTATTTTTCAATTTAGTTTTAACAAATACAGTTTATTAAACAATAATAAACATTTTATTTGTATCTTATGATTCAATATTTAAATTAATATCTAACCTAATTAACTTTCTTACAATGTTGTAATCAATCATTTGTGTTTATTTGGCTAATTAACGCAGTCATATAACGGTGATCATTTTTTCAGAAAACCCTAGTTTTAAATTCCAAGAATCACAAAAAACTTTTAAAAGTATTTCTTCAACGCTCTTTCTTCTTTCAGCAGATACAATGGTATTCAAAGTTTGGTGCGAAGCGACATCGTGCTAGAGCTTACGGAATAAAGGTTGTGTTCCGATCTTGGCAGCACGCAGTACCGCTGCGGCAGTACTCTGTGTGTCTTACAGATTTTTTAGAACAAATTCTATGCGAGCGGATGAAAGTGCCGCGCAGCAGTGCTGCCACAACAATAAAAAAAAACTATTTCAAACTAGTGGCCGCCCGCGGCTTCGCTCGCCCGTTCCCGTAACACCCCGTTCCTGTTGCTTTTTCGACATAAAAAGTATCATAAGTCCTTCTCCCGGTTCTAAGCTACCTCTCCACAAATATTCTGCCAAATCGGTTCCGCCGTTTTTGAGTTAGAAATAGTGTAACTAACACGACTTTCTTTTATAAAATATAGATTACATTTATTTGGTAACAAGGTTTCCTACAAGGTTATACAAAAACAAGTGTAAGCGATACACAATGCTGCCGAGCGGGGAAAATGCTGCCTGCTGCAGAGTGCGGAATGAAATCTGACTAATACTAATAGTATAAATGTGAAAATTTGGATGGATGGATGTTTGTTACTCAATCACGCTAGAACGACTGAACGGATCTGGATGAAATTTAACACAGATTAGACTTATAAGAAAGTACATACTTTTTGATCACTGGTTAGCACCGTGGGGCGCAGCTACCTGCTGTCGAGCCCATAGAAAATGTATGGGGACCAGAAGTACTACGGCAGCACTACTGCGTGCTGCCGTGATCGGAATGCAACCTTAAGTCTTAAGCCAGTTTTTGAAGTAACGGGTCATATTTTAACAACCGTCAAATAGGTATTTTGGTAAAGTACATTGTGAGAGTAAAAACAAGCTGTTCTTTGATATAAGCTAAGCCAAAGGGCAAAAAATTTTTTTATCAATGAGTAGGTATAATTATAATATACTTGCAGCAGAAAGACAGCAAACACTAAGAAACTAGTTGCAGTAAAAATTATGAATAATAATAAATAATCAATAAAAAAGCAGAATAATCCTATCATAAAATCACTATATTCAGCTGGAATAAATTTTTCGACTGACCTCTCAGCCTAGTTGGTAGTAGTTTTCTGCGCCCCGTAAGTTGTGGGTTCAATCCCTGAATATTTATGTGGTGAACGCAAATGTTTGTTCTCTGTCTGGATGTTATACTGTATACTAAAAACATATTTACAAAAAAAATACTAGTAGGTATATCTGTTGTCTGCTTCCCATAGTACAAGCTTTGCTTAATTTGGGGCTAGTGTTGTTTGGATTGTCTTTAACATTTTTTTTTAAAGACGCCACCAGCTCACATGATATTTAAAAGTGCGTCAGTCTGTTTGTTTCCTAAGTATTAACTTTACAAAATTGACTTGACAAAATTTACCAAAGGTGACAAAAGCGCTCACAAAAGAAGCAGAAGGCAGTCTTTATGAAACCGCTTTTTAGTCAAACAAAGTTTGCCAACTTTGTAACTTAAGTCCTGAAACTTATACCATCCATCACTCAGTTTTAATGTAGAATGATTTAAATACTCTATAGTACTATAAAGCCTCGTTAGTTGGCGCTGTTCAGTGGACAAAATTCAAAAATCTTCTAGTAGTACTGATCTTCTTATTATAAAAAATGAATTGCAGTTCGTTAGTCTCGCTAAACTCAAAAACGGCTGGACCGATTTGGTTTATTTTGGTCTTTAATTATTTGTGGAAGTCCAGAGAATATTTAAAAGGTGAAACACTAAAATGTAACATGCTTGGAATTAAACAAAAACAACATTTTTTTATCGGGAACGGGAACGTGGCAAGCAAAGCCGCAGGCAGCTGCTAGTATACTAATCAATCATATGGAATACTAGTTAATGGCAAAATAAACCTCATATAACTTGAGAAATATAAAAAAAAACTATTACATAAAAGGCGTTTGTGGGACGACCTGACGCCTTTGAAAGGAGATGGGGCTCAGGATAGAAAGAACTGGAATTATTTCGGAGAGGCTTTTGTCCAGCAGTGGGATGACACAGGCTAGAGAGAAAAATAGATACACTGCCCTTAAGTATTTTTTCCCTTTTCTTCGCTTTGATATAGCCGTCCTTTATATCTTCACGAGGTTCAGATTGTAGTAGTCAGGACAAACAGAAAAGTTAGGCAATAAGTTCCACTTCTTAGCGGTTTGTTTTTACCGTGAGGGTTCCTTATCGGACTTCGGAATTCCAAAAAACTTGCACGTTCTTACAAAAGGTATGAAACTGCATATTGTACATTGTGCACCAAATATTTACTCTATCCGATGTAACTTCGCGAAAATGCTTGCTGTTTTTGTACGGTCTCGGAGGAGGATATTCTGGATAACATTTTGACAATGATAAATATATTTTTTTATTTGCTGGTCATGTTTTTAGAGTAATTTATTGTTGCAGATAAACTTCTTTTTAGAAATTTTTAAGCAAATTACTTATTCGCTTGAACAATGTACCTACTTTTTCGTGCGAGTACCTAAACCAGCTTCATAATAAAACGAACTAGGTATATTAAATGGTAAGTGGTAGGTATATACTGATATTTTAAAGGAAAACAAATCACTTATTTCTTTTCTTTTTGAATAAAATGTCTTCCAATGTCTTCAAACTTTTCTTTGCATTGGAGAACCCTTATAAATTCAGTCCAGTTGACCCATACTCTTCGGCTGTTTTCTACATACGTACTTTCTTGGGGGTAGATTGTTGCTTTTGTTTTTTTTACTAATTTGTTTAATCTTTGTTATGCCCGTAGCACACCTCTGCTGCGGAACCATTACAGCGGTACCGCAGAAATTTTGTCATGTCCCGTGTAGGAGATGCGAATCACTAGCGAAACTGCCTGTTCTAACGCGTAGATTTGACTATACTCCATCTCTTTTTCCGCGCGGTTTCGTTGATCAGCTCTGACGTCAGCCAAACTTTCGCCACCACTTTTTTTTTCACTTGATCGCAACGAAATTCATCTAGCGGTGCCGCTATAATGGTTCCGCAGCAGAGGTGTGCTACGGGCGTTATTGCCTGACTTTTTTCTCCACTCTATATTTTTCAAAGGCTACGCGCACGTTTTTCTGCCTCAATATTGCGTAGTTTTTTTTTAACAAAAACTGGGGAGAAAATCATGGTAATTTGAACGTTATTACATAGAAACAAACAAAAAAAAACAAAGATGGTGTATTGAGACGTAGGTATTTTATTTTCTTGACTAGCCGACGTTTCAACTATGTTGAAGTAATAATATTCGATAAATACCCGTGTTAGTATTGAAAAAATAAATAATGCGGAAAATCCACACAACACTATCTAGCCCCAAACAAAGCAGAGCTTGTATTATGGGGAACCAGATAGCTGATATTTTTTGTATATACATAGGTACTTATAATACAATATAACACCCAGACAGAGAACAAACATCTATGTTCACCACACAAATATTTGTAGTCAAACAAACACACCCACACCCTCCAGCGCAGAAGGCAGAGCTACTACCAACTGAGCTATTATAATATGATGATGATGATAAAGCTTATTATAACAGCTTCGAGATAGTGTAGCCGCAACAAATGCCTATTTCTGCCGTGAAGCAGCATTGCTGTGTTTCGGTTTGAAGGGTGTGGGTGCCGGTGTAATTACTGGCACGTGAGGCTGAATATCTGTATGCCTCCAGTTGATGGACGCAGAGCAGTGCATCGTAGGGCACGTTCCTGACGTGCGTGACCTACGAGGCATGGCTTTGTTATAGGCGATGGTTACCACTTAACACCAGGTGGGCCATATGCTTGTTCCATCAGCAAGTTACATAAAAAAAAAAAAAAAAAAAAAAAACAAAGCAACAATACTCCGACCGATACAATCGATAAAGCCAGTCGACCACTGAGACACGTTACTCGCAGTCATTACCACAACCGCAGTCGCTATGTGGCGCTGTGGATATATCGTTGTATATTCGATATTGATATCGGAAGTTTACAGTTGTATACTCGATATTGATATGTTAAGTTATAAGTTATGTAATACTAGCGACCCACCCCGGCTTCGCATGATTGCAATGCTGATACTTAAACTGTGCTTAAACTATGTTCACAGATTTTGTGTCATCAGATTATTTAATATTTATTTATATGTTTTCTTTAAAGGTTACTCTTGAAAGAGCAGCATTGTACTACCGCAACTGCTAAGTCCCTGCATTTTAAATTTGTAATATCTTCGAGAATATTCATTTAAATTACATGCTGCAAACAACCCATATTGCTCTATATGTATTTAGGGTACATAATTGGATAAGAATTAATGCTGAATTGCTTAAAAACGCTTTTTAAATAAGCCAATAGTCTCGTATAATGATTATCAAAATAAGCTGAGACAGTAAAGTTTCTAAAAATTATTAATTTTTATTAGTCGTTTTGTGCTCAAAATGTAGTTTTTACTACCATTATAAAATCCATACAAAGCTAAATTCTTATTTAAATTATAAGTGTTATTCAAACATTTAAACAGAACAATTATCTAAATATTGTCCTTGAAAGGAATCAAACCCACAACTTTCAGCACTGAAGCCAGACTACAAACTGATCTAAGAAGCCTGTCAGAAAATGTTACAACCCAGAGCAGATTTAATGTTATCCGTTCAAGTTAGTCAAGCTTCTAATAGCTATCGCAGAGTGAGAATAGCTCGTAAAATATTAGGCAAGCGAAATAAAATTTTCACTTAATTTTTATATTAAAACCGACTTATCCATTCCCCGTTTTATGGGCCATAAAAAAATCGCCATAAATTACACTTTGAAGGGAAATTGCTTTACCTTTGGGTATTTTGTATTCAGGAAAGTCGTTTGGCCCGCACAGTTGGTAATACTTTTTAATGACTGACTTTTAATTTACAGTATGAGCTTTCAAAATAAAATAAAAAATACAAAGAATTCGAGTTTGCCTAAGTATTTAATGTGACATGCAGCCAGAGTCATTAAGATACTATTTCGTTTTTTATTTTAGTGATATATAAAGGCACTGAAAACCATGAAACATTTTTAAATTTGCTGGTGCATTTTGACTGTATGAAAGATATAAAATCACTGACTTATTTATCAAATATTGCTAGCGACTATCTTGTTTGCAATCCGATTGCTCATAAAGTTTTTTTATTGCACAAACGCAACAAAAGCAAGATAGTGGCTTGCAATTTTCAAGAAATAATTTCGGTGGTTTTAGGTCATTAAAATGGTCAAATGTGTGTGCGAGAAGTACATCGACGATTGTCTTCGTCTTAATAGAGAATGGGTCACTTATTTTTTAATTTTTGTTGTAAAATATCCTAATTAATTACCATGAGTCCTAATACCATCAACATCATAAAGTCACAGTCGCCATTAATGTAAGTGTAAATAATATTTTTGGGCCTTTTAGTGATATTACCAGCCTAATAAATCTACTGAACATACGCCCATGTATGAAAAAAATAAAATTAAAATAACCTTGTCATTAAAACAATTTAATTTTTTGCGACACGAATATTATGTGAGGGACAAATTTAATGCATTAAGGGCATGATTAAATATTTACGTGACCTAAAAATATAATCAAGTAAGGTAAAGTAATCAGGGCATTAAAGTGAACGCACATTGGACGTAGCAACTATACGAAAAACTACAAACGTCTGCTAGAACTATATAATTTGTTGTTTTTTTTTTTAATATATTAGATAGCTAAGCATTTGGCTGCCATCATTTGGATGGAAAGTGAGTGAGCCTCGCATTATCGCTGTATACTATCTATCTGAGGTAGATCTATATAGTCATCATCAATGGCCTGTAACATCTATTACAGATGATTTAGGTGGCGTCAGTCAGGTTATTGCACATGAACCAGAAGTGGAACACTTCCGTTCATGGCTATGAAGACCGATACGAGAGTGGCAGGCACGGCCGCATTTACCGCAGATGAAAGAAGCCGAGATGTTACAGGGTCTGCGGCGATCTATAGTAGGTACAGCGATAATGCGAACCTAAGATTAAATAGGTTATGTGGGCTTTTATTCGTATTTAAAAAAAAATAGATTTTTTGGTTATCCTGCAAAATCTCAAATAGTATATATTTTGAGTTTTTCCGTTGAGCCGTGCTTCATATTTTGTTAATTTACATTAAATGTTATTTTATTTTACATACAAAACCACATAGTCAAATAATATATTTGCATACAAGAATGCACATGAAATGTAAACTTTTTTACATACAAAATAAACAGCTGCTTTGTGCGTTGTGCTTAACAAGCAACATGTTCGTTGTAATGGATCGTTTCCGTCGTTGAAATTTTCCACAAAACGTTCGCCCTCACTATCCCTATGCTATTTGTAGGGCGTTGAAAATATGTACTTCATATTTATTCAGTTTTTCAACAGTCGTTCGAGCAAACGAATACTATAGAGTGGAGACCGCGTTTAGGTAAGCGTATAGTGTAGGACGCCCTCCGGCAAGGTGGAGCGACGATCTGCGATATGTAGCTGGAAAGCGGGGGCTGGGCTCAGTGACGCGGCTAGGAAGAGACCTACGTCCAGCATTGGACTAATATAGGTTGATGGTGATTCAGGTTTTATGAAAAATTTACTTATGATAATAGTTTTTAATTTACAATACGTCCACCGGATTTATCTCTTTACCTGCGAATTTTCTATTTTCACTTCAGACGACCCTTTGTATTTTTTTTTGCAAATATCAGCATGCGCAATCGTCTTTAGTGCTTAATAGCTTCAAAGTGACAAAACCCGGTACACTCACTGTATTTCGTTTTTAGGGTTCCGTAGCCAAATGGCAAAAACGGAACCCTTATAGATTCGTCATGTCTGTCTATCTGTCTGTCTGTCTGTCTGTCTGTCTGTCTGTCCGTCCGAATGTCACAGCCATTTTTCTCCGAAACCGTAAGAGCTAGACTGATGAAACTTGGCGAGTAGATGTATTCTGTGAACCGCATTAAGTTTTTTACATAAAAATAAAAAAAAACTATAAATTTCGGGGGTATACTTGAAACTGAAACTCAAAAAAAATTTTTTATCGAACCCATACGTGTGGGATATCTATGAATAGGTCTTCAAAAATGATGTTGAGGTTTCTAATATCGTTTTTTTCTAAACTGAATAGTTTGCGAGAGAGACAATTCCAAAGTGGAAAAAAGTTGGTCCCCCCTCCCTCTAACTTCTAAATTAAGAGAATGATAAAACTAAAAAAAATATATGTTGTACATTACTATACAAACTTCCAACTATATTTGGTTTGAACGAAATCTAGTCAGTAGTTTTTTTTTTATACGTCATAAACCGTAAACCGCAATTTACCTTTCGACGAACTACAAGAACCTTATTATGTTACATCAAGTAACATAATAAGGTACATAGTAAAGGTTTTTGTAGTTCGTCGTGCTACGGAACCCTTCATGGGCGAGTCCGACTCACACTTGGCTGCTTTTTTATTGGTTTATCAGCCAAAGATCACAATGTCTTTTGTGAATACTTTGATGATTTTTATAAATTTTTTTAAAGGCACTATGAAGTAGTAATCTGCAATATGAATCCAGCTTTTTTGATGCCTTACTGCTGAATAAAAATTGCATAGCTTGTTATAACTAAACTTTTAAAGTTAGGGTGTCCTCCAGTTTTCTTTTAACAATTTCCGTCGAGCACGTAATAAAGTGAGTGTCAGTCTTAAAATTAACCTATTATACAAGCCGACTGCGCTCAGGAAAAAGAGGGTTGTGATTTGATGACGTTGTGTTTGAGTCTCCATGGCAACTAATTAATTGCTTGAATCTACTTAGTAGCATTATGCAAATAAGTAGGAAAACTGGGAGAAGCATGGAAAAGTTAAAATATCTATAGATACGAAACTCCATCTTTTGTGACGCAATTTTTTGACGGTAAAAGCTGACAACCTGACCACCTGACAGATGTTGAGTGGTTGCTTATTGAAAACTCAGTAACTCCCGTTCTTATATTATAAGCCTTACGATGTTCGGTCTAGTCTAGAGGATATTTATTGTCCTAAGAAGTAATAACATTTCACTAAAAAGACAATTTAGATAACTTTTAAAAATTAAATAATTTTGTACGGTGAGTATATGCGATCTCTAAGTAGAATAATAATAAAAGAGCAGAAATAGAGGACATGTACGAAGGGAAGCTTCACCCTAAGCAGAGTTTAATATGTTTCGTAGTCTTTACTTCTCATCATCCATCCAAAGGTTGTCTGGAAGAAATTGTTTTTTGCAATAGGATAATCCATTATACAGACTGTGTAAGAAGTTTGTTAATTTCTCTTTTTATTCGTTGGTAAGGTGCACAATATAGAATTTTCTATCTATCTAATATCTACGGTTTGTCTCAAATTCGGACCACACGAGTTTAATTCGCATCTATGTGCGTAATATTTTTTTTTCTGGAAAGAGTATGCTTAGGGTTCCATGTAAATGTTACATTGCCCCACTTGCTATTTGCATAATAATTATAATTAATTGGTTTAGTAGTAATGACAGCTTTTATTTAAACAGTGCTTAATCCACTATTATTATATTTTTCCCATTGTAAGTTTTCCATGGAGCTCTTAAGAAAATAGATATGCTAAATAATTAATTGATAAAAAGAGTGAAAATTGTAAGCCATCGTAAGTTTATGTTATGGCAATTCATAACTTTTTTTATGTTAAAGATAGACAAACGAACTTACAGTCCACCTGATGGTTAGCGGTCACCGTCGCCCATAGACACCAACAACACCAAGGTGTTATCGTTTCGTTGCTTACTTTGTGTGTTGGTCATTATAATGCCTTTCTTTATTTCTTATTCAATCAAAAAAACTCTTTATGTTAGTAGGTTTCTTGTAGTTTCTCGTAGCGTAGACTCTTGTAGCTTCTCGTAGACCTTCGTAGACCCTTTTAGCTTGTTACCTACAATAGAGAATACCTCAATTAAAAAAATAGCAGTAATTACCTATTCTTTCTTGAGTTGCTTAGAGAACTAATATTAGCTAAGTCATTTTACTACAATAACTGAAGTCCGTTAGTTGTTTTCTGTATGGGTACTAAAAAACAAAGGATTTTTTTTTGAAACATTTGCTTTAAAAATTAATCAGACATATAAAAGGAAAATAAAATAGAATTAACTGAATTAAAACAATACATCAATAGCATTCAAATATAAAATCCAATAAAAATGCAAAAACCTCCTTATACCCCGTTATTCTCACTCCATTGCTCTACAGAATGAATTAGCATACAAATAACATACGGAACCACAAATGGTACGCTACACGGCATTACACGCCTTACTCCAATTAGCGTGTTAAAAAACAATTGCCGTGCGTGCGGCTACCGAGTAATCTAGCTGGTCTGATTTACTGTCGCAAACTCTAATTGGACATTAAGGCGAAGACCACCGTCTATGTACTTTTCACACGTTTTGACACTTTAAAACTGTTAAACCGGTTTTTATGTAAAAATATTCTTAGACTAGACTAGGTACCTGCCTAAGGAATTTCTATGGGGTCAATCTGGAAATATTATTTTTCAGATTAGAAGATTTTATACAGTATTTCATCAAAATCAGTTTAATCGTTTTTATTGTCGGTTTCTCAAGTTTTGAAAACTTATATAAATATATATTTTTTTTCAATTGTTGATAGCGAAACGTTTGACTGTCATCACACCTGATGAAAAGTAAAAATGCAGCCTGGGGCGGAGCACGCTTAGCTATAATCCACTTGTTCACTCTTGACTTGAAAATTCCAAGGTTGTAATGCTCCGGAAATATTGACGACGGTAAAGAGCTCCACTCCTTGGCAGTTTGCACTAAAAAAGTAGAAGCGAAGCGCTTGGTGCGATGTTGAGAGACTATGAAGGGATGAAACTTATTCGTACGTCTAGTAGTCCAACAACCTAGTAGTCTACTAGACCACAATAATTAAACTAGCAGTTTTATTATTTAACAAAAAAAAGTAAGTTAAACTAAAATAACTCTTTTTCTATGCAACTAAGTTAGCATACAACCCACCTAATGGTGGTTACTATTGCTTAAGTTATAATTGCTTACTATTTAGGTACCTACTATTAATTAGTGTAATTGGTCTCAAGACCGTTCTAATTAAATAAATAAATTAAGAACGCTTGCAACACCAGAGGCATTACTCGCGTGTTGAAGTAAAATAAATATTTTAATTTACTCTTTTTGAAGAACCCCATACTCTTAGGTACTTTATTCTGTGTTTGTGAATATAAATATCTTTGCACTTATCTCATGAATATGGCACAACCCTTATTTATTTATGTAAAAGTCCTAAAAAATCTGGGCAAAAACACGACGGCGATACTCCACGATTTATTATACCGCAATTTACCGTAAATTCAGTTTCTGCAAAAAATAGCTTCACACGCTTTTCATAAATAGACAGACTGAAATATGAGGCAATTGAGGCTGCAAATAGTACTACAGATAAGGTCTCAGACTAAAGCTAAGAACTCGAACGCATTACGCGGCCAGAGTGGACGCAACCAGCTTGGTCCTAATACTAATTCAGAGTCAAAAACTATTTATTCAGTTGCATCACAAGAATCACTTTTAACCGTCTTAAAGCTGGTAAGTCATGGTAGTGGCATGTTTTAATATCGTAGTATTTTATTAGTCATCTATCAATAGTGAAAAAAAAACTACATCACTTCAACATAAAAGTCATTGAATGTGTCAAACAGTAAATGTATTTTCAAATAATTAACTACATACGCCTTTTTTATACAACTAGCTGATAGAACAAGCATAATGGTTTATCTGATGTTAAGTGGTAACCATCGCTTACAACAAAACATTGCCTCGTAGGTAATTTGCATCTGGAACGTACCCTACGATGCACTGCTCTGCGTCCATCAACTTGAGGCACACAGACAGATGTTCAACCTCACATGCCAGTAATTTTAGCTTTTTCTGCAATCTATAAGTAGTAGGTACATAGTGGTCTAACCCAGTTAAAAAAACTGAGGATTATAGTCACACAAGTGAAATATTAAGGTCACCAAATGCGTATGTTTTCTAGCTAAATAATACATGCCTTATACTGCAATAAAATGGCTCTCAATTTGATCTCGAATGTGTTTTTCCCGCCATAAATAACATTATGTTACTCAGAGTAGTAAAAGTACATTAAATAATACTTATATTATTATTGGTGGACATTTCACACGTACACCGAAAACATTGCACGGCCCATTACTCTGAGTCGGACATATTAAATCATAATGAATCTTCCATACCCACCAGATGGACCAATGCCATTGTTAAGATCACAGGAAGTCGGTAGATGGAATGGGCTCAGAATAGTTCCTTTCCTAGAAATGTGTAGGAGAGGCTTAGGTACAGAAGTGGACTTCTTCATACTGATGATGATGAATTTATAATTACAGTGGCATCTTTACTACCAATCGGAATACATAAAACAATGCTAGCATCATAAATACAAAAATGAATCTTTATTGAAATAATAAGAAATGAAATAAAAAATTAAGGTCAGAAGGATAATAAGAAAAAAAATTTAGCAAAAAAATTGTAAATTTAGAATACTTAGCCACAATATTATAAAAATATTTCTAATCCTTTAGTGCTTTGGACTGTATTTTTTTTTAATGTCGTTAGATTTGACCTAGAATTCCCGTAATGCGTGCTGCAATTTCAATATTCAAAATTCATCATTTATAATTAAGACAGGACAACATCTGTCGGGTCAGCTAGTAAACATATAATAATAATATACCTACATCTTTAAATAACCCAATAGACTCTTCCGCACATTCGAAGCTTTAATCTGAAGCAAATCAATCAGGCGACGCAATAAATAAACCCTTTTACAATATCGCGAAAGAAAGCTGTAAAAAGTCAAAGTTGGAGTTTGTATAACAATTTATATCCGTAACTTTGTACGGTCGGACGTTATCGGGTAATTTAATACGTTTCTCTTCTCTAGCTCTAGCTCCCTGATTCGAGACTGGTCGGTTCGGCTATGCAAACAAAAAGACAACTGTCTTCACGGGCGGTAAACTTCATCTCAAATAACTTTGTATAGGGCCTGCGCACATCCAGGCGATGGCGATGGCAATCAGCTGAAACACTGTCAAAATTAAATATCGCTGTAATATTTGACAGCGTTTCAGCTCGTCGCCACCGCCATCGTCTTTATATGCGCAGTCCCACACCTACTACCTACTTAGTACCTACTTAATGGCATTAGGGTCAATACTTATAGCACAAATAATAAAAGACTGTAAACATAAAGTATCAATGCAGCTCGATAGCTGGGGGTTTTTGCATATACGAGTATGATTAGCAGCAGTTTAGTGTTTCTTGATTAGAGTTACCATTTTCAAAATAACACTCATCCGTGGCTTTTGCTATTTATTTACCATTGTGTAACTTGCATTATTAAGTGATCAAACTAACTTACCAAGTGACGTTCGATCATAATTGTCCAAACTTTGACGAAGAGATTTAATACATTCACTTGTAGTAGTCTCGCCTACGCTTCAACTCACTCGCACGTATTTCAGCTCCATAAGAAAGAAAGAGATAGCATACGCCATGCTACCCCGGCTCCAACCTTCATTTAGTTCAGAGAATAAGCACGTACAGGGTCTCCAACATTGCACATTGGGGTATCCTAAGGGATGGGAGGGACCTTAAATCTCTTCGTCAAAGTTTGGACAATTATGATCGAACGTCACTTGGTAAGTTAGTTTGATCACTTAATTGTCCAAACTTTGACTTCAAGATTTAATACATTCACTTGTAGGATGTTCAGAGAAAATGAAAAAATGTTGGAGAAAAATAAATCAAATAAAATGTAAAATATTATGAAAAATTGTTTTTTTTTTTTTTTTTAATCTAGTGTTGATACTAGAATATTAGAAATAAACAATAAATAAAATATTTCTTTCAAAAACAAAACAATTAATTTTTTTTTTTTTTTTTTTGGTAGACAAAAATAAAAGTAATCAAAGTAAATTTAGCTTGTAAAGCTGGAATCAAATTCATAATTAATACTCTGCTAATGAAATGAGCAGTAGCAGTAGTTTTTATAATAACATCTACTCGGGCGCCTTCTGTTCGTTGTGCAGCAGAAGTATTTGTGTAACGAGTATTATGTGCACTAAACACACTGATAGTGTCGATGAGGCATCGACTTGCTAGCATTTCTTTTATTCAACCGCCTAAAGTTTGTGATCAAGCAGGATGGTTGTATCTTGCTTGGAGGTTTTTTTTTTTTTTTTTTTAACCGTCAATGTGGCCTGCATTGTTACTTGATCGATCGAAATCATAGCTATGCATAAAGGACACCAGTGTACTTACAGAACGAATGCAAGGGCGCTATAGTTAAATATCAGCTTCGGTTGAGCTTACCTAAACACTACGCATATACATACATTACAATTCATCCACTATCCTAATATGTTTCATTTTAGTCAATGATAATGGTTGGCATCTTTGACCAAACAAAACCACGGAACAGCCCACAAAACGACTAGGTTTTTCGTGAGTCAGGGAACTCAGGAGTTACAACAAGTTTGGGTCTAAGTTGGCCTGGTAATCAGCACATCACTTGTGCTACACGTGGAGTCATTGTCATGAAAGCTGGGTTTAATTTTGAAGGAACTCAATCATACGAAATATCCGCTATCTGGTTTCCATAATACTAGCTCTGCTTAATTTGGGGCAAGATAGTGTTGTGGGGCTATCCACAAAATCTATTATTACAATTGGGGAATTTTTTAACTACTCGGTGTCTGAAAAAAAAACAACGGTGTTAACTGAAGTACACAACCCTAAGCTCATGTCATAAGTGCAACTCATGGAGGATCCCAGTTAGCAGAATTTTTTGTCAATTCTGCACGTATTAAAAATTGCCGCCTTTTGTTTAGTAATAAGGCATATTTTTTTTATTTTTTTTTTATTTATTTATGAGGTACATATTTTTTGGTAAATCTAAATGGGACAAGGATAGAAACAGCTGTTTTGAAATGACACCGGTTGACGAAAGGACTATTGGAATTACTGAAACTTTTTGCAAGCGCCACAAACGTTCGAACTCGTTCATGTTGTACTACTTTATTTCAGTAAATAAAGGATAAAGCGAAAAAATCATTATTTATCGAGCCATACGAAGATCTTTTCCGTAAAAACTGATAGGAAGTTAAGTAAGTCACAAGACCTTGATATAGTACCCTGATATGGTATGAACCTATACGCTAAGTACCACAGTACCCCCCATGGTTTAAAGCTAAAGGTATATTGAGACTTAGTAAGTACTATTGAACAAAGATGCAAGAATCGTAATCATTGCTGTATAGGGAATTGTTGTCTAGCCAAGGCTTGCTGGGTAACACCTTCGGCACCAGGGAAAAAACGTCGGTGAAGAGGGTAGAACATTATAGACAAGCGAAAAAAAATAAAACCATCAGGCGGAATGAGATCAGATAAGAAGCATGAAGGAACAAGACTATTTCAGTATCCTGATTAGATAAAACATAATTATGTAACACCCTTAATTTTGCGTATACATGGAAAATGCATATATATAAAAAAATAAAAAATACAGGTCCCTTGACTGTAAATGCATACACGTTGTACACAGTAGGATCTCTTTTTCGAAAGATTACTATTACTACTGCCATAGTAATAAACGCAAATTTTTAAATACTTGTAAATTAGCTATGTCACTGTTTGTCATCATTCATTTGTAAGATGGCAATAGTTAAGGCATTGTTTATCTTTTGACATATTTGAATATACATATTAAGGACTTTGTCTTTTACCCTCAAAGCGAATAGATCTATCTCTGATTTGTGTTTATTGTTATTAAAGCTTTTAATGCATTGCATTCAAAATCAAAATTTGTAGAAAAGTAACGAACAAATAAATGTTACGTAATCTTTCGAGTTATAATTTTATCACTAAGGCAAGGCAGTAGCTGCTGTATTGCTGATATATGTATGCGCCAGCAACTGCAGTTGTAGTGCTGTTACAGCTGCCAGAAGTTCCAAATAGACGACAATATCTCGTATTAACTCATTTCATAAATAGCTATTGGTCAATATCTCGTATTGACTCGAAGCATTCAAAATTCTACGGTCTAATATCACGTATTAGATCTGAAAAAATACAATTCCGTTCAGGTTACAGCTGCCAGAAGTTCCAAATAGACGTGTTATAGATATTTGATAACGATCTTTTCTCTTTTACAAGTTGCGCCTTGGGCAATAGAATAAAATCGGTATATTTCAAGATCGAAATCGATAGGAATAGCAAAACTTATTTAATTTCTGTAAGAATAATCTGTTGTCAGAATAATATTTACCGACGACAAAAAATACCATCGTGTATATAAAATGGTAACGTTTATTTTTGAATCGTAATACTCAATACTCAATAATATTATATTTATTGCATACACATGGATTAGTTTAGTTTTGGTTATAAAGGTACGTAATAACGCAAAGCGCTACACAAACGCACTCCAAGGATGTTGTGTAAGCCCAGCCTTGACAACAGCAGAACAGTCTGCAGTTAAAATGCTCAAAATGGACAAAGCGTTTTTTTTTTTTTTTTTCTTTTTTTACTCAGGAAGCTTAAAAAATTTAATTGCTGCTTTAAACATGCTTTGAGCAATCTTTGTAAGTATTACAAAAAAACAATTTTCATCTTTAGGCATAAGATTTATAATAATACCTTATCGTAATACCATACACCGTAATAGTGTAGTAAAACCATAAAGCGCAGCTTAAGCCACCACCGTTACTTTTGGCCCCTTTGGCGCCCCAACGGTTTTCATAGGGATAGCCTAAAGTAGGTATTTAATAGAGCGATTACTTTTAAATTAAAATAATAAACATCATTTTTTGAAGACGAAGATCTCAGAATAAAATGTTAGAAATTTCTTAATAAGAAATTTTCTCATCAGATAATTATAAGTACTTCTAGAAAAAACTAGAAAATATTTCATGTGACTGCATGTACCTGTGAGGTTACTGCTTTTGCTTCGATATCCCCAACTGCTTGTACCGATGCGTCCAACGCACCAACGCCACCAACCACCAACGCTTGCTGCCCACGGGTGGATAAAGGCTGGTATGCAATCGGTCGGCGACAATACGGCACCAGGCGGGGCGCACCGCCCTGCCGCCGGCCGCCGTCACCGCGTGGTTCCAGTGTCATGAACCACGGTTACTCAATAATTGGCCGACAGGCGCTTTTGGAGTTTGAATTACTTGCAGAAGAAACTCAAAAATGTATATAAGTTTTAATATCTTCTGTTTACTACGCAGACTTAATGAGATAGCTCAGTTGGTCATCAATCAATGAAAACATGTTCCAACTTTTGTTGCATCGAAAAAGTATCAAAAGCATTTATCAAGCACAGCAAGCAGGCATAATAGCCAATTTTGCTTTATGAGGATTTTTGAGGCTCATGGGATTTTTGAGCAGACTCTTTAACATCAATCGTTAACATTGAGTTTATTTCTCGAAAGGCAGTTTTCGTGAAATAGGTATTCCTTGAATAAATGTTCTTTTACCTCTTTTTGAGTCCGTCCCGTAGAAGGTTCCCTCATAAGGTTCATCGTTTCTATGTTATCATAGGTGTAAGGACCCCACTCGTTTGTCTAGACCTCAAAGGTCTTGAAGGCAAGCGAAAGCTCTGACAAAGCAAAAGGCAAAGCATTAGCCTCTTAGGCTACTACCGTCACTGTATTTGTCGCACTGGGCGCTGGGCATCTGGTTGAACTAGACTTGTCACCACAGGTGGTGTTGTCGTGGCCAGACGGATCGTGTTTGGGCTTCCAAGGGAATGCACGTTGTTTTCATGACAGGTGCTAGCGATCGTGCCGGTGGTGACGGGAGCCAGGATAATAAAAAAAAAAGAAGGGTTAATATCCCGTATTAACTCATTTCATAAATAACTATTGGTCAATATCTCGTATTAACTCATTTCATAAATAGCTATTGGTCAATATCTCGTATTGACTCGAAGCATTCAAAATTCTACGGTCTAATATCACGTATTAGATCTGAGAAAATACAATTCCGGTTCAGGCGGGTACATCTTGAGAAAATCCGTTGAATTCACTTAATTTCACATGTCACACCTTTTTACGACACCTTTCTTCTTTATCACTCACTGTATTCCATCTAGACATGACGATGAAAATCATAAGTAGATACGGAGTATATATATTTTTAGTCAAGTACTACGTGCGGTAGCCGTGCGCGCACGAAAACGAATGAAGGTTGGAGCCGGGGTAGCATGGCGTATGCTATCTCTTTCTTTCTTATGGAGCTGAAATACGTGCGAGTGAGTTGAAGCGTAGGCGAGACTACTACAAGTGAATGTATTAAATCTCTTCGTCAAAGTTTGGACAATTTAAAAAAATTGAACTTTTTCGGTACATTTCTGATATTCTATTTTATGCCCACTGCTTCCGTTGTCCTAGTTACGCTTTTTATTTGATAGGGACAGCGAGTTAGTCTAGTAACGTGAAATATATTTATATATATTTTATACTCTGGTTTGCTCTTGTTTAAACGCAGGAAGCAAACCCCGTCAATACTCTCACCAATTATATTTTTAGCCATAAAATGTCGGTGGCAAAATCAATCAATATTTTGTGGTAGATTGCCACCACTGAGCGAGCATCCGTGGCCTGTCAGCCGAATGGTATGGTCTAGAATTAGATGTCAGATTTTATTGTAGTTTCAAGTCGTAATCGGTGGTGTAATTTAACGTGTAATAACATTGTCTGTTTTAACTGGACTTATAGATTATTACTGGGTTAAGCCTTTAGTTACTGGGGAGTCAATGACGTACATTTTATTACATGCTAGCTCGGGTAAAGGTATTGTAGTTTTATTGCGATTCTGTTTCCATTTTATAGATTTAGTCACTTCCTCATTGTATAGGATATTATATAAATAAGGTAATTATTTAGATATTTTGTTTATCATTTTGCCTATGGATAGGTCGTTTGTCTGTTTTCAAGAAACGAGTGAATCTTCTTAGGAAAGCGTACCACATCGTCGACAGTACCATCATTGATATGTTTGAGACTGCGGTCAAATGTTTTAACTATAAATTGTAAAAAAAATATTTGTTCCACAAAAAAATATTCAGCAAAAAAAGTAGGTACCAAAAAAGGTCATTAAATATCAAGAGTTGAGCCAGTTTCGCAAAAAAATATAATAAAATAAATCCATCAATCTTCTAACATTTTCTCTAAAAGTCCGAGGTCGTAAAAACCGTTTAGCCGTCCACGATTCGAGCATGAATGTGTGAAAATTAATAAATCGTATCCCCGCATTGTGGACCAGCGGCCCAAGTGAATCGTTCAAGTCACAGCTTACAGAAACACTAAGCTTGTCCAAACCACCAGGACACAATCAGACAGATTTGAACAGTAGGAGACACCTCAAGTTACCGAAAAACATAGTAAAATAACGCTTACTGCAAGAACATAGGAGCTAGCAGTATATAGTCTGATGCGTATCCTTGTGTACGTCATCTGTAAAATAAATCCTACTTAAAAATAATAAATTATAGTTTAAAAAACTAAAAAAAAAACGCTTTTATAACTAATTGAACTAAAAAGTTAAAAATAAAACTGTAATAATCAATTGAAAAATTTATATTATTGTACAAAAAAGCGTGGGGTGCTTTTTACAATAACTTCAGATATAATAAACAATTTGATAAAATATTAACAACAATCAAAATCAAGCCCCCCACGCTTTTTGTACAATAATATAATTTTTTCAATTGATTATTACAGTTTTATTTTTAACTTTTTAGTTTAATTGGTTATAAAACCGTTTTTTTTTAGTTTTTTAAACTATAATTTATTTTTTACTTTTTTTTTATTTTTTATTTTTTTTTCATTTTTTTTTTATTTTTTTTTTTCATATTATGCATTGTCATCGACCTTTGACAGATGTGCAAAGTTTGAATCAAATCTGATCGTTCAAAGTAGGACAAAATCGAGCTCAAAGAGGACGGTTACATACATACAGGTGAAGCTAATAAAAGCGTTATAAAAAAATAGTTTTTGTGAATAACCTAAAGATTCCACACACAAAAAAAAGCGAAGGTTGCCTTTGCCCAGGGGCCTTAATGTCTAAGTCAACTGGTAATTGACATCGGCTTAATTTTTGGCATTTAAAACTTAGATTTTTATTATATCCCAAAAGTCAAGAGACGAGCGGGATTTGATCCCACGACTTATTTTTTTCATAAGCTTCTTCATACATGCTCGTAAAATAAAAATTACTGATCAAATAAACAAAAACAAAATAAAGGCCTGTGCACACCTAGGTCGCTGGCGTCAGCGATCAGTGAAACGCTGTCAAATATCACTGTCAAGTTTGACAGCGTTTCACTGATCACCCGACGCCAGCGACCTAGGCGTGCGCAGGCCTTAAAAAAATTCAAAAAATGAACCAGCTTTTCTGTAACACCTGTTTACACACATTATGTATATAGGTATATGTATACTTTATAAGTGTATACATATCAACACGAGTCCTGAATCGGTTATGATAAATGTATTTGTGCTAACGGACAATAGGCCTCTGCTTTACACGTTTGATTAATGGCAGTTTTTAAACCGGACCACCCAGAAATGGCAAAGAAAATATGTTTTTCATGATATTGCTAGAAGACGGGCACTTGATGGAAAGCAGTCACCGTCGCTTATAGACATCTGCAACACCAGTAGGCCTACCACAAGCACTGTCTGGCTCTGTCTCTGTGGCTATGGTATGGCTAGGATGTAATATAATATTCTATTGATAATGTATTTTTAAGTACTTTCAGCCTCCTTAATTATTAATTTTCTTTTGTATGTATGTGCTACACATCAGAAATTTTAGTCACTTACTTATTTTTTTTTTCGTCGCACACAGTCCCCTTGTAAATATCTTGAGTCCATTCCATCCAAGAGTTGTCTGGTAGAGATCGCTATTTAGCGATAAGGCCGCCCGTTGTATGAGGCAAATAGTTTTAAGTATTTTTATGTACTGTACTTTTATAATTTTTTGTGTGCAATAAAGTATTTTCTATCTATCTACAGGGTTATTCATAATTAGCTGCAAATACTCAGGAATTAGGTTCAACAAATAAAATAAAAAATATTTATGAAGTGATTTTTTTTAAGTTTTGTTATGAAAATCCCGAGAAAATCGAAAAAGAATATCCTTTGGAATCATTGGCACCTGACCTATTTTGACCTCTGACACGCGCCCGCGCGCCGTGAGCGACACTCTGCGTTCAGTCACCGCCTGGGTGGGTCATCGTCCTGTTCTCCATGGCAATCATTATGAAATAGTCGTAAAAAAAATTAATAAAAATAAAATTTTGATACAAAAACTTAAATTAAAACTTAAAAAAAATCATTTCATAAATATGTTTTATTTTATTTGTTGAACCTAATTCCTGAGTATTTGCAGCTAATTATGAATAACCCTGTATACATAATATATTTTATCGAATGGTTTGAGTCTGTGTAAGTGCTCACCAGTGTATTATACTGTGTGTATGACGTTCAGACGTAGGATTTATAACAACACCCACACAGACCTAAAACCAGAGCCAGAGACAGAGCCAGACACAGCTTGTGGTAGGCCTACAGTTTAGCATAAACATTTACCAGCTTTTCTCTGTAAAAAGAACAGTATTATACTTAGTAGATCTACGTAGCTTAGATTAGCTTAATCCACAAGGCGGCACTAAGGTGCCGGTCGCCGCCTTGATAATGCCACGCTCTATTTTTATATTGCTTTTTATAGTTCAGAATAAAGTTCATGATAATAATCCCTTAGCATTTATTTATAACTTTCAACAGTGCAGTTGATTAACTAGATTTATTTATAAACGGTAAAAAATACAGAAAAAGAAGCCGACTAAGGTCCAATTTCACCGTTGAAATTTAGCGCGTTCTTCTGACGTTTAAACTGAGTTAAGTTGGTACATTTTTCTCTAAGCGCGTTTAAAGACATGTCAATGTCGTTGCATTTCTTTTGTGTACGTACATTTAAACGAGTTTAGTTAAACGCGATTTATGATGAAATCCCCCCTAAGCTGTCAGAACGGTATAGGTGCTGGGCAAGCCTATTCCATCTAAGACCCCGTCCTAAGCACGATAGCATCCCGTAAGTAGGGGCATGAGTAAAAAGGCAGAATAAATAATAATAATAAATAAATAATGCAGACAACCCACACAACACTATCTAGCCCCAAACTAAGCAAAGCTTGTACTATGGGAACCAGATAGCTGATATACTTTAATGCTTTTTTTTTAAAACACATTCATAGAATACCATATAACATCCTGACAGAGAACAAACATCGATGTTCACCACACAAATATTTGTTCTCGGTGGAGATGGAACCCACGACCTACGGCACCGAAGGCAGAGCTATTCCAACTGAGCTGAGAGGTCCGTCAAATAGATACAAAGACCTTTTACTTTACTTTACTTTCAAAAATATTTTATTCCCGCCCATTGCTTAGTTATCAAAATCGTTATCCATACGTGACCAAAAACATTTCTTTGTTCTAAGATTTTCCCTAAATTCTTTCATCCGAGACAAATAATTGAAAGTTCTTTTGTGCTTCGTACTTTGAGCAATAAAAAAACCAAATCCAGTCGTTTTTATCCGCCCAAAGCCATAAAAAGAGGGTCTCCTACAATTATTTTTACATCAGTACCGGAACTTGTCCGAACACGATAAAGAACCTACCGGAAAAAGATATTTACTCGATCCTCACGAACTATCTTCAGGCTTAAAACCAACTTTAAAAACAGGCAGATAAGGTTCAAATTAATGTTTATTGGAGGTTTAACAAAATGTCTAGGAAGTTATAGGGTGTGATAAAACACCTTAGGTGAAGGTAAAATCAGTGAGTAATAATAGTTCAACTTGTTTCAGTATTCCGATGGGTTTGATAATTTCACACGTTAGTGTTGGGACCACAAGGTAAATTTATTTATATGCAAAATACTTTGAAATTTAGTACTGCAATAATGTTATTACTTTATCTATGCTTACGTAAAAACTATAAAAGTAACGTAAAAGCCAAAAACGACGTTGCGCGTCTTTCGACTTTAATTCCCGAAGCCACTCTTTTCACTCTAAAACTTAGTTTAAAGAATGTCTATGATGTCTAGGATTTGACCCCACGTCACTAATACGATGTTACGAAAATTTTCTTCGCTTCTTTTTGGTCGCAACGAAAATTGAACCGATCGAAAGGCCTTTTAATAAAGTCATGTGACCAAGCCTACAAAAAAACCACACATTAAAACGTTTGAAAAAACAACCGTTTTGAAAACCTCCTCATCTTTTCTATTTGAAGTCGGTTAAAAATGCCCGTTCATATTTATTAGCCCAAAGATTAAGGTCTTATTAATAATCCTAGCGTAGCGTTGGACTAGTTAATCCGTGTTTTGTCACATTTGCTCGAGTTGACAATTGCATGTCAATGCAAGAGCCAAAACACGGACTAGTCCAACGCTACGCCAGGATTATTAATAATCCGTGTTTTGTCTCTTGCATTGACATGCAATTGTCAACTCGAACAAATGTGACAAAACACGGATTAACTAGTCCAACGCTACGCCAGGATTATTAATAAGGCCCTAAGAGAATAAGCACCTAGGAAGATTAAAAAAACTATAAGTGTGACAAGAAACGTCACATCTGATTTGGATCAGTTGGGCTATCTAGATCGTTTGTAATGATCGGTGAAGCTCAACTGTTTCTTGTGTATTTTGTACATTTTGTAATATCAGTTCAGCCTGAATATCGAGTGCTTAAGCTCTCAAGTATTACGTTGGACCGTTCCCAACACTACAACTAGTTACCGATAGTCGTGTGTTTTGCAAAGTATCGGTAAGTGGCTGTACGTTGGTCAGGTTGATTGGGGTAGGAAACTTTTTGAAAGCCTTTCAAAGGTTCACTGGGAAAATGGGGTTACATAGGTGTTGTGAACTAAGACAATGTTTTTTGTTGTTTAGTTGTAAGTGGATTGCGGATGGTTGTTTTTTGTTGTTTGTTTGATACTATAAAAGGAATATCATCCCTTATCCCTTTCTTAAGTTGGAATATTATCTTTTACGATAGCTTTATGACTTAGAAGTAGTAGATAAGTACGCTTGTAGTTTGTTAGGGTACTCATGACTGTTGAGGAAGTAATTAAGTCTTGCGCTCATCTAGATCGCCTGCTATGGCGATCAGTCAAAGTTCGCGGAAGTGTGTGCGGATGTATGCAAAGCCTTATGATGAAATTGATTGCCATCGCCATCGCAGATCAAGAACTTTCTAGCATAGATGTAACTTTTGAAACTATCATGGTTTTTAACACTATTTTTATGAAACAACGGGATATTTACCATGATTAAATTTTGATGAGTTGACTTCCGATATTTTGGCACATGCAACGCATTATGGTGCATGCAACTGTACCGAAATATCGGAAGTCAACTCATCAAAATTTAATCATGGTAAATACCCCGTTGTTTCAAAAAATAGTTTCTAGCATAGATTTTTGACAGTTCTCCATTGAAAAATGCCAAAAATCAATGCTTGTGGCTCGACGCCTGGCCCTGAAAGCATAAAATCTGTTTAGATTTAGAAACTTTTGAGCAGCAATATGAACCTAAAGCTTTTGTCAACGCGATCAAAGCGGCTGCAACGTAGTAACGTCAATCAAGATCGCTGTGACGTAATTTGACGAGCAAAACTACGGGAAAATAACAATTTTAACAAACTCTGTCTGGCTCTGTCTATGGCTCTGGTTTTGAGTCTGTGAGAGTGTTGACTAAACAAAACTTAAGTCGAAACGTCACAAACACAGTATAATACACTGGTGCTCACTCACACAGACTCAAAACTAGAGCCAGAGACAGAGCCAGACAGAGCTTGTAGTAGGCCTACAGTATGCACGCCAATGTACATGTTGATGCTGCGTTAAAGGTAACATTGTATTAGACTAGGCTTCTATTTCCCATTGTTGCTTGAAATTCTCCTAAAGCTTTATTATTTCCAACAAATCGACTGGTTTAGCTAGAATAATCTATTACCGTTCAATATTCTGCTCGTAGGCTCGGCAGATGGAATATAGGTTCTTTTGTTTATGGAGTCAGCTCATATTTTGAGCCTGAGGACTGAAGTATTGGCAGTTTACTGTGGGGAATATAATATGAACTAGCTAGGGAGACATTGCACTTGCTAATAAATTAGATAGATTTTACTTTTTAAACTTTCGCGATCGTAAAACCTATTTAAACTATTTCACGAGTATAACGGGAAAATAAATGAAATAAGGTAAAATACGCGATAAATACCCGTGTCATAGTTTAAATATAAGTAGATAGATTTTTTCTAGAAATTATAGATTTTGTCAAAATGTTCTAGAATATAATGCTCCTAAACGTTCTAGAATGTTCTTTAACATTCTGGAATGCCCAGGCAACGCCAGGCGTCTGCTAGTTAGTGATACAATCGGTACGTAGCTGGTTACGAAACTTAGTTACGTACGCAGCAAAAAATACCCTTTAGTGTTTACTGAAGGGTGTTTTTAGAGTGTTTTTATAGTATTGTTGTAAAAAATACCCTTTAGTGCTTACTAAAGGGTGTTTTTAGCTGTAAGAACGGTCTATTCCAGAACTGGATTTGTCAATATCGGTCCCAAAGCATAGCCAAATACAAGGCCTTTGCCTAGGCGCTGTGCTTTATCAGCATCGGCTTGTTTGTCTCGCTGTCTGTAAGATTGATAAATGGAACGGCATCGCCAATGATTCGGACAGACTAACTGAGAGCGTTATTTCATAAATCAGATGAAGGTAGCATGGAGCTCAAGGATTGGGGATCAAAGAGTCTCCCTTTTCCAATAAAAATGAGTTCCGTGCATGGTCAGACGTATAGATTCGTGCACTAATGCAATTCAAGCAACCCGGCCTGTATCATCATCGGTACTATGATCTACAACCGCGGCGTTACCTCCCTTTGAGGCGTTCCATTTAATGCTTGAAGTGCAAGCGAGAGCGCGGAACGAGCGACAAAGAGGCACAATTGGCCTCCGCGTTTGGCAGCGTTCGACATCTGCCTCTCTCCTACTTGAGTGAGCGATGCGTCCGCGTGGACAACTGTATGACGTTGTCACGTTCAGCTATCGTCAGTAAACCGTCTTTACAGACAACCGATTTTTTTTATAAATAAAAGTGACTTAAATTTAAACTCAGCATCATCAGCCCGTTAACACCCAATGCTCCTGTTCCTTCATTTTCTACCATCCTGTGCGTAGCAAGCTTATATAACAGAAAACTGGTGCTAACCCCTACATACGCTTAGCCACCAATACCCCCATTTATCATCGTCTGGGTCCCGGCGACACCATCTATAGTCATTACGCAGACAATAGGCACTAAACTCAGGCTACATACACAATTTAATATGATTGCTGCTTTTTAGAAAAGTAATAGTAGCATTACAGTACGAAATTGCTGAAAAATTAACATTGATAGATTTGGACAAGTGTGTGTCAAGCTTGTGTGAAAGTGACGGTTTCCGAATTAATATGAAAAAAATAAATAAATAGGAAAGGTAGGGAAATTAATATATTATTATTCCTTTATTTGACAGGCGTCGTGGCTCAGTTGGTAGTAACCCTTCCATTTGCGCAGTAGGCCGTGGGTTTGATCCCCACCGAGAACAAAATATATTTGTGTGATGTTGGCAAGTTTTATCATCCGCACTTGATGTGCGGGCAGGTTTTTTCCGCAAGTAGGCCGCTGGAGGGCCCTTTTTGCGTGACCCCTGACACGTGTTGCTCGAACTTTTTTAGGCTCTACAACACGCCGGTTTCCTCACGATGTTTTCCTTCACCGTTTTGAGAGTACTGGCATAGTGCACATACATTTTTCGACAGAAAAACTCATTGGTACACGAGTGGATTTGAACCCACGACCTTCGGATCGGAAGGCGGGGCCACTACTACTAGACCACCAGTGCTCTCTTTGTGTGATGTTTGTTCTCTGTCTTGGGCGGGGTGGTATTGTATTTACAAAATAAATTGCATATAAGTATTACATCAGCTATATACTTGATCCTACGACCTATACTGCGTAGAAGGCAAAGCTTCTATCTACTGAGCTGAGAGGCCAGCCAGGCCATAATATCATAAGTATTTTTTGTAGTAGAGGAGCTCTTTGTGAAGGGCTCGTCCAGAGAAGTACTACCACCATGCCTGTTTCTGCCGTGAAGCAGCATTGCTGTGTTTCGGTTTGAAGGGTGTGGGTGCCGGTGAAATTACTGGCACGTGAGGCTGAACATCTGCATGCCTCAAGCTGATGGACGCGTGGCAGTACATCGTAGGGCACGTTCCTGACGTGTGTGACAATGCTTTGTTACAGACAATGGTTGCCCATTAACATCAGGTGGGCCATATGCTTAGCCATCAGTTAAATGTATTAAAAAACATACTTTGTGAATAAAAGTCTATGAGAAAGTCGTAGGAAATTAAGAATTTATTTTAGAACTTCATAACCCTAAAACGTACAAAATTATGAATATAGACCATTATTTATGCAGTTAGTTCATTTTAAAGATACGGGCATATTAATATAAATAATGCGGACAATCCACACAACGCTATCTAGCCCCAAACTAAACAGAGCTTGTACTGCGGGAACCAGACTTACTTATAATACTTAAATACTTTTATTTTGTAAGTACATACATACATAGATTACAATATAACACCCAGACAGAGAACAAACATCTGTACTCACCGCACAAATATTAGTTCTCGGCGGGGATCGAACCCACGACTCACGCATGCAGCGATTACTTCCAGGAAACTGTTTTTCTTAAACTAAGACTTGAAATATACATAATATTTAATAATAATAATATTATGTGTACCTACGTATTATTTACAAAAAAAATCTAGAACTGCTGGCTAGCTGTTTAATTTCAGCTGTAATTTCATGGAAAATTATTACCTAGTCCTTTTTCATAGCAGTGGTTTAAAATTATCGGTCTTTGTGGCCTAAGTGTGACATTACCGGTTCTTAGCGGTTTTAGGGCGTTGCAAACCGATTATAATTTGCGACAAAATTGCATGGCGCGTGCAATGCAACATGCAACATTGTTTTGAATTGAGTTCATAATGTAATCTGAAATTTTCTGAAAAGATTTTGAGTTAAATTGTGCTACTGGTAGTTTCCGATACATGGCAACGAAGTGTTGGAACAATATTCCTCCTCCAGTACGTAATCTCCAAACTAAGTACACGTTTAAAACACGTCTAAAAAGTTTATTATTGCTGAAACAAAAGGGTATCTAGGAACGCTTCGTGTGCCATGGATCATCACTCATTACTTCCACTCAATAACACTTTCATAGAGTTGCCATACACATCCCCCCCCACTTCAACATTTGCACACCCTACACTCTCACGCGCACGCCATACACACACCCCGGGGTGGGCTTCCCTCTGTGCTAACCAGACTCTTATGAGACTGGGAGAATCATGAAGGCCCACCCACGACACACATTCACACACCCTTTCAGTAACTCACAAACACTATTATTCTGTCGTTTCCGCTGTTTGGTATCTGCTCAACTTGTCTGCTCATATTATGGTAATAGCTGAAAATCAGCGTTTTGCTCTCGAGCAAAGCTTATGCGCTGAGCTATTCCCATTTTGCCTAGCTGTAACACGCACACCATTTCATTTATTTTTTTACTTTATATTGTACCTACTTAGTTGTATTTTTAGTTTTAATTATGCTTTTGAACTATTTTCCCTGTTATTTCTTTTGTGTGTGTTTACTGTCTTGGCAAATAAATGATTTATCTATCTATCTATCTATCTATCTAATGAAAATAGAAAGTCAGAGTCACATGTTTAGACTTAGTTTTATTTTGGCCTCCCGCGATACAGGCTTGTCCTAGTGCGGGGACCACTAGTAATTTAAATAAGACTTTGCATTTTCTTTGGAAATTAATAATTTTTTTTTGTTTTTTTTTGTATTGTATTTCATATAGTTTCAGTGCGTGTAAGCTATTCTACGGGTTTTTTGGAAGGTATACCAACCTATTGAATTTTTGGAAATTTGATTGGATGTGGGCATTTCGAACTCGCTAGATATATACTTGTAACGGAAACTTATGTAACTATTATTGTTGGTTTTGAACCTTTCGACTGTATTTGAGACTCGGACTATTATTCTACTAAACAATTGGCGAAGGCACTGAGATAAATTAATGTTAATTTATGTACTAACTCATTGAAACAATGAAAATATACCTTCTTCAAATGTATTCACGTCTAAATTAGAATTGTGAGGGAGCTTTAGCTAAATTTTCAAGCGTCTGCTTGGATCAGAGTAGCCTTAAAATCTTTTATTTGGTTTAATAAAGGGTAAAGAACCAATGTATAAATTTATATGAGAAACTCAACTTTTCTGACCGACTTTTCCGACCATAAATGTTTTTTTTGTTACTTAGAATTCAATTTCTGACAGAGAACAAACATCTGTGTTCACCACATAAATAGTTGTTCTCGGTAGGAATCGAACCCACGACCTACAGCGCAGAAAGCAGAGCTACCAGCTAAGCTGAGAGGCCAGTCGTTAAGTTAAGACTAACCTATCCATAGAAGGCATCTAAAGTCTGAGTATCCACGCCTACAGCATTTATAAAGTCACAAGGGTCTTTGTCAAACCAAAACCTATTCGCCCGGAGCAATTGAGTGAACTAATAAAGGAAACCTTAATAAACACCGCTTTGACATTTCGTCTATTTGTAGACCGAACATAGAATTAAATTAATTAAAATGTAGAACAGTTATTAGATTGTCATTAATTTCCATATAACACTTTAGACTAAAATTAATTTGCAACTAAAACGATAATCTCTTTTATTTGTTGTATAAACAATATCATTTTTATGTATCTCGTATATCGTCTTATATTTCTTTTGTAGATTATTTAATAATATTGTGATGTATTTCTTTGTTTATTCTAATTTAATAGTTTGCATTGTGTGTTTTGAATTAGATTGATAGAAAATTATTTATTGCACAAATTAAAATTACTGTACAAGGCGAACTCAATGCTAGATATCATTATCTACCAGCTAACCTTTGGGTAATATGAACTAAGCGTTGCTATTTTTATCCGTACCTTAAGGTTGTTCGATTCCGATACAAACTGAATATACACAACTATGGGCAAACAAAGTATAAATGTACACTGAAATAGCTGTAATACAGACAGTGGTTTTTATTGCCGGCCAGTTATATAAAGTTGGAAAAAACTGTAGGATAACAGAAATATTAATAAAAAACCAAAAAAGTAATTTTTTCGTCATTCTTTCTAACGGGTACTCGGCATTGAATACGTGAATGAGCTTAAAACATATGTCTCAAAATAGTCGTAAAAGTCTGTTAGTTCTTTTTCTGAAGCCCCGACTGCCACGACCAACGGCTGACACTCCAACTTTATTTAACTGGCCGGTAATAAGGACCACTGTAAAAGCCTATTACAGCTATTTCAGTGTACATTAATACTTTATTCGCCCATAGTTGTGTAAATTAAGTTTGTATGGAAATCGTACCCTCTTAATACCCGTTTTTCCATATTATTATTTTTATCTACTCCTCAATGTACCAAAGTTCGCTCATAGACGAAGTCTCATCATCGTGTTACAAGTTTGTACACAAGTTATTAAATCAAAGGTCAGGTCTGAATGGGATCAGTCTCACATGTTAACGATCCATACAGTTTTAGGGCCGTTAGGGTGACCATATAACAAGTTAGGCAGATACCATTTATTTTGAGTTTACTTATTTAAGAATAATTTAATTCATTTAGCACAAAATGCTTCCTGTTACACTATTTATTACTGGCTAAGCTTGGAGATATAATTATATGACGTGGAACTGGATATAATAAATAATAATAATAATAAATAAATAATGCGGACAATCCACAAAACACTATCTAGCCCCAAACTAAGCAGAGCTTGTACTATGAGAACCAAATAGCTGATAAAATACTTTTTTTGTAAATAAATACATAGAATACAATATCACACCCAGACAGAGAACAAACATCTGTGTTCACCAGACAAATATTTTTGATCTCGGTGGGGATCGAACCCACGCCCCCCAGCACAGAAGGCAGAGCTACTACCAACTGAGCTGTGAAGGATATAAAGTGTTATTATGACACTAGTGGAATTCCATGCATTTCGTTCACATAAAACTAATTCCTTGAACTTGGATTAACCATCCTTTCTTTTCAACCCTTACAATACAATACAATACAATCATTTATTTGCGAAACACAGGTTATTAATTACAGGATGGTAAAAATTAAGTAAGTTCAGCCATGTTCTGCCTTAAAGCATGCAAAATATTTAAATGTCACAAGTATGAAAATATAATAAAATGTCAGCGCTATGAAAATTAATGATTAATAAAATATTATTACTCAAGTTTATCACACAAATACTCCTTAACACTATAGTATTCCTTTTCTATCAAGAACTTTTTTAACATCTTCTTATATATATTGATTGAAGTAGCATCCACTATAAAACTAGGTAATTTATTATAAATACGAGGTGCCATGCAGAATATACTGTTATTAAACATGGCAGTTCTACTAGGAGGACAACAAATTTTAGCAAACAGTCGATTGCTTCGAAAAGTTGTAAAAAGCGACATATTTGCTCGCACAAATAAGGAAACTTCGTAAATATACATGGAGGGTAATGTAAGAATATTAAGGTCTTTGAAGTGCTGCTTACAACTATCGGTTTGTTTCAACCTACAAATTGCTCTAACACACCTCTTTTGGGCCTTAAAAACAGATTCCTTCTCAGTTGAATTACCCCAGAACAATACACCATATCTAAGGATAGACGACACGTACCCATGATAAGCCGTAACGACTGTGGAAGTATTCGCAACTTTTGACAGCATATATAATGCATATGAATATTGATAAAGCCTGGAACATACACTTTCACTATGTGATTTCCATGTTAAACCGGAGTCAATATTTATCCCTAAGAACTTAGTCACGTCTACATGCTCAATTTTATGTCCGGAATAATTTACGTCAATATTACTAATTCTAATTGCTCTATTTCTAAAAATGGTGAAGTAAGTTTTTGTCAAATTGATTTGCAAATTATTGCAGTTTAACCATCGAACAATGTCGCTAAGAGTATTGTTGATGTCACTTTCCAAGACTTCTTTATTTTTACCTGTAAATAAAATTGTACTGTCATCTGCAAACATTACAGTTTGATGTCTTGCTATTATTGGCAGCTCGTTAATATATATGATAAAAAGTAGAGGTCCTAGGACACTACCTTGAGGGACTCCTACAGTTACTGATCTAGGTGTAGATATATAACTACATTCCATCTTTGATTTTAAGCACAACCTTGTTATTTGAGTCGACTGTTTACGACCAGAGAGATAAGACTCAAGAAGCTTTAGAACGTTTCCCCTTACTCCATAAGCGTCAAGTTTTTTTATCAGTACACAATGGCTAACACTGTCAAAAGCTTTTGTCAGGTCCATATAAAGGGCACATGCTGTAGCGTTAGCGTCTATGTTAGTCATAACGGTGTGCAAAAAATCATAGATTGCTACATTAATTGATTTGTTTTTCCTAAAACCTGTCTGTTCCTTTGCAAACACACCTTTACTTTCGAAAAAAGAATAAAGACTATTGTACACCACTTTCTCAAATATTTTTGACAGAACTGGTACCAAAGCAATCGGGCGATAGCATGCCATATCTTGTTTGTCTTTTTTTTTGAAAAGTGGCTTAACGATTGTCATTTTAAGTTTGTCCGGAAATACGCCGTGTAAGATGCATAAATTTATAATGTGACATAGGACACTCGATAAGTTATTTGAAACTAGTTTTATTATTTTTGTTGAAATGTCATCATAACCTGTGCTATTAGTATTTTTGAGACCTCCAATTATCTTGTCGATGTCAAGAGGAATAGTTGGAGTCATAAATACAGAACCGTGGTTTTTGCATGAGCTTAGGGGAATAAACTGGTTATCAGTATTATCAGGTACTTGCTCAATAAAAAAATCATTAAACGCATTGGCAATTTCAAGGGGATCAGACACTATTCCACCATTTACATTTATTTGCTGCATTTCTTCTCTAGGAGCATTGTGTTTATTGCGATTGATTATTTGCCAGGTTGCTTTGCTTTTATTATGCGCAGAGCGTATAAAATGATCATTTTGAGATTTTTTAGTCAACCTGATAATCTTATTTAACCTGGACGACAAAGATGTGAAATTATTTCTATCATGTTGCGTACGATTTGTGCGATACTTCCATAGCAGTTGTCGTTTGCGTTTGCAACAAGTTTTTATTCCTTGCGTGATCCATTTCGGTTTTTTGTGTATTTTAATTTTAATCTTAATTATTGGAAAGCATAAATAGTAAAAGAATGTAAATAAATCATAAAAAATGTCAAAAGCAGTATCAGGTTTATCACAGTTAAAAACATCACTAAAAGACAATGAGCTAATGCATTGCTTAAATTTATCAATGTTATCCTTACTATAATCACGTCTTTTTATATACCAATGCTTGAGCATATAACTTCGTTTGACAGGAAACGTTAGTACTTGGGCTGTGTGATCAGATAGAGCAAACTCAAAAATTTGACAAGAACTACCTTTGATGTTCAAAATAAAATTATCAAGACATTTTCCCGTTTTTGGTCGTGTGGGCTCATTTATGGCTAATTTCAAATTAAATGACATCAAAATGTCTACAAAAGATTTAGACTCCTTTGACTGTTGCATTGTATTTATGTTGAAGTCACCACATATTACTACTTTCTTTTTTCCACAAGCATATCTACATAGAAGACGATCAAGCATTTTATAAAACAGTTCAATATCCTCAACAATAACCCTTGGCGGGCGATAAATGCATATTACGTATATACCATGGTCTAAAAGCTCAACGCCTGAGCACTCAATAATACTCTCTATACTAAAATTTAACATTTCATCAATTTTTTTGTATCTATGCGTGTTACGAACCAAAATACATGATCCACCATGCCTATTTTTGCGTGAAAACGACGATACCAGTAAGTAGTTTGGTATACTTAGATGTTCAGTGTCACTACAAATCATATTATGCTCTGTAACACATAAAACACCTATCTCTTTATTCTCTTTCTCAAACGACTCTAGAGGTACCGTTAATAAATCAGATTTAGCTAGAAGTCCGTTAATGTTTTGATGAAGTATACGAACTCTATTAGACACGAAAAAGCTGATTTTGGCCTACTTCTGGCGTTTTTTCGGCTTCCTGCAACTGTACTATGTCAGTTTGGGTACTTTTGTCTGCAAAGGTGGTAGTGTTCTGTTCCGGATACTTCAATGTTCTTTGATAGTCATCAAATTTAATTTTGTAGTCTAAGCGTAGAAGCTCTTTCAAGATCATTTGACATTTGTAAAGCCCCAAAGAGGAATATCTAGGCACATAAGAAAACATCATATCGACAAAACTTACATTACTAAACATCGAGCATAAAAATTTCAATTCATAATTTAATTTATTTTCATTTAAAAACATATTATATGGTATTTTCGAGATTATGACGTTGGTGTGCATAGTGTTTTTCAGAAAGTCCTGAATTAAAAACTTAAAATCAGTGGGATTTCGTTCATGCATCCCTCCTAAGACAATAAGAAAGTCTTTCTTACATAATTTAGTTATTTCATTTCTTTCTGTCAACAGAACTTCTCGTAAAGTTGCTCCTGGCTTCCAATAACAGGTGACTAGAAATTCATCCCCGACTAGTTTCTGAAAGTTACGTTGATAATTACGACCTTGGTCATCAGCAATTACTACGATTCTTCGCTTTTTGGTCTGCGGTGCTAGATTTTCACAGGTTTTTCCTTTCCCGGAAGCTGCAGTTGGTATAGCCTCATAGGCCGCAGCTATTTCAGGTACTGGTTGATTTCCAGCTTGCACACTATGAGTTTCAGCAGGCGGAGATGGCTCATGATCGCCTAAAGTCTGTGTGCTAAACGGTGACGATGACTGCTGGTCAAGTTCCTTCGTAATAGTCATTTCAGTCGAACTCTTTGGAAGCTCAAGATTTTTTATTGGAGTACTAAAATGCTTATAACTTTTCTTTTTTCGTCCAGATAAAGGTGTCGTGCTTTTCCTAACAGGAGTGGTATTTATCTTTTTGTAGGTTTCTACCAACTTTAAGTTTTTTTGAAGCTCGGACTTTAAAATAGAGATTTCACTGTGTAAATTATCGATTTCCTTGTGGGCATTTGATAGCTCAGTATTTAAAGTTATAATGGTTTCATTCAGCTCCGTGATACTCTCGCTGCAGTTAATTGATGTATTTGGTAGACTCATTATTGTTGTATCAAATAAGGAGCTTTCACTGTCAGAGTCACTTTTTAGTGAAGCAGTTTGGCGTACTCTACGAACAGTAACGTTATCGGTCTCCATTTCCATGCAACAACATTCCTTGGGGTTCACAAACCCCAAAAATTAAAAGGAAATCTTTAACGAACTGATTAACCAATTAATTAGCTTAGATATTGTGTTTAAAACGCTATAAAATGTACAAGTACCTATCTACCTTCTTTAAGTATTAGTTAGTAATGTGGAGTTTACTTTTTTTTTAAGGTTTCAGAATATTTATTTACACAAAGAAACTTACAATTAAACAAATATTTAATATTTTTGAGTTCACTATTTTGTAAGTGATAGCAATATTGTACGCCTGAAATGGGTAGGCTGTTGGAACATAATTACTTTTAAGATCACAGTCTTAAAATAAATGATTCTGATTCTGATTTTCATAAAATAGAGAGTCAAGCAAGACAAAAAAACTTACTTGCTCGACTCTTTATTTGTGACCAATTGACACGTTACTTGCAGTGCAGCAAACTGGAGCAAAGTTAACTTCTCAGAGTAACTTTTAAAACACATCGAGTAACGAGTAGTTTGATTTAAAAACTTTGAACAAGGCGAGTTCAGTTTATCTTTTACTCTTGCAGCCAGTAGGTAGTTCTTTTAAAAATAAAGATTCTTATTCTTCTTTGTCTGATCACTTTAAAAAAATGTTATTCATTTCTTTTGCCAGTCATTACGATCTTCTGCTTTGCTCTGCTGGCGAAAATGGGGGAAGGCACAATAGTGGGACACTACGGGCTAGAAAATATAAATAAATAATTCATTTCTTTGGTAAATAAAGCTATGGACTTTTTAGTTTGATGTTAATGTTGATTTTGTTGTAGCAATAACTCAAACATTACTTATTTAGGCAGCCTTCAAATTATAGACGTCCTTTTTGTTTCAGTTGTTAAGAAAGAGATGACTATATTTTTTATTTAACAGCATAATGGAGCTTTTGTCCATCCAAACGGTTATAACTCATGGTTACCCAAACCAGCAAGTCACATATCTGACGGGGCTGGCATAGAAGCGTATTAAATTTGGCTAATTCTCCAACAAATCGAGTAAGTTCCCAAGTGAGGTCCAAGAGACCTCTTAACCCCTTGTAGTACCGCGATATAGAAAGGGTAAACGGGCCAACCGTGTTTTGGTGTGATAACTAGTGTTCTGTAATTATTTCGGTAGGTATTCCGAGTAAATTAATTAGAGGGTTGTTTTGAAGTGGGATGTTGCGTCCCTTTTTGTGCCCCAAGCTACCTGTTGTTCGGTGTAGCTTTCTACACAGTTCTCTTGGGAGTTACTGCCAAGAATATCTCTGAATTTGGTTTTAACATTTGAAACTTTTCTGCGCTAACTTACCTACTTGAGAAAATGTAACTATGAATTGGATAATGTATTTAAAATAGCAAGTTCCTTGATCCTAGTGTAAACCAGCGGGATGTTTTGTTGTTGGTTACCACTTAATATCAAGTGGGCCTTATTTTCTTTTTTATTAATTCTGTTTTTTTATTGTTTGTATCTAAGTATTATGTTTGTCGATGTAGCTGTTGTGTGTATGTTAAATAATTAAATTTCCTTTTTAGGGTTCCGTAGCCAAATGGCAAAAACGGAACCCTTATAGATTCGTCATGTCTGTCTGTCTGTCCGTCCGTATGTCACAGCCATTTTTCTCCGAAACCGTAAGAGCTAGACTGATGAAACTTGGCGAGTAGAGGCCTCAGAGAGGCTCCCGTGGTTTTATACCTGGTAGACACATAACCGATGTCTGATTAATTAAGGCTGTATTCGAAGGCTGCTGTGAACGAGTTCCGATTTGTTGCCACAGTAATTTCCTCTATATTTTGTTTTCGACGTGGCTTTTGTGTTTTGTGTTTACAGAATGTAAAAGATATATCAGGATTAAGAAAAAAGGTATCATTAGAGAGTTTCTTATCATCATCAGCCTGAAGAAGTCCGATCTGGACATATTAAGTCAATCTGGAAATGTAAAATTTCCGGGAAGAACGATTGTGAGCTCTCTCCTCTCCCGCGTGTGTACCAATGTCGTCGTTCTATTGGGTAGGTGGGCATCACACTTTTCGTCTTCCGGTTCGTGTAGCAAATCTGCTATTCCAGACTATAGTTTAACTGTTCTAGCGTTATTGAGTATTAAACATCCATCTATCTAAACTTTCACATTTTATAATATGTGGGATTGCCATCTCTTATCACTCGATGATGACAAACAATGACAGGGCTAACTTTAATTTAAATTGCGTTTATAATTATGCCTGTTAGTGTTGTAATACTAAAAAATTACTCCATAGGTTCTTGGTTCTTGAAAGACGTTCCAAGACAACAAATTGAAACTTTTTTAACTTTCAAGTGCTGATAGTTTCTTGCAGATTCTCTACCCAGTCAATTACGACTTACTTTGAGAGTTATAAAGTCACTCAGCATTGCTACTTACAGACGCTCGAAGGTTACTCGAAAAAAACTACTTTATTTTTTTCTGTGAAGTTTACTTATTGATTTGTGTAAAACAATTATAACAATCAATAGGGATAAAACTGTTGGCCTACCACAAGCTCTGTCTGGCTCAGTCTCTGGCTCTAGTTATAAATTTTATTTTTTTAAATCAGCTATTAAATTGTTTACCATAGTGCAAGCTCTACTTAATTTGGGGCTAAATAATGCTAATGGATTGCCCACAATATTTATTCATCATTTCAAATAAACCTGTTTCTGAAAGTTTCATAAAAAACCCAGTTATAAGTAGCACGACGCTTAACAATATGGATTGTTAGCTCTGAACTACCTGTGTCATTATTCTGGAATAGTAATAATAAAGACTGAAGTCAAAATGAAGTCATATCGTGTAGAGGCCTTCTTAACGCCTGGTAGAGCCCAAGAAGTTTGAGGGAAAAATAGCTCGCAAGCAGTCGCGTATTGGAGAGGTCTCCATAGAACGCCTGGTGATGCAGTGGAAGTTTGAGGGCAAAAGAGCTCGTGGCAAATCCCCCATGAGATGGTCGGACCAAATTAAAGCAGCCATATATGTCCCTCTCAACGAATGCGCCACTTAACAGCAGTGGTGCAAGAGGAGTGGCGGACAAATTGTCAAGCGAGCCATTGCCGCGTTACGACCACAACCTCTCCATCAAGACTGAAACGACTAAGAAGAAGAATAATAAAGAAAACAGTTGTTGAAATCAAAATATGAGTGGACAGGTGGGTAACAGAACAGCTAAGCGTGCTCCATCTAACATCCTCACGTTCCATATGTGTGTGTTACGTAGAACTTAAAATGTTTGAAAACATATGTCAAATGCACAAAAAGAACCACTTTGAGGTGCACAGTCCTTTCTCGAATCACAACTCAACTCTTTTCACCACATTTGATTTGGAAGAACCAGTGACACCATAAAAAAGTTTTTTTTTTAATTTCTGCCTGAATTTAACAAATATTAAATTGAAAACACTTTTTCAATAACGCCGCTAAAGTTTAACAGAATACGCCACCTAGTTCGCCCGGAAATAAATTGCAAGTTATTTTCCGCCCCGTCTCCCGCCATATTGACGCTGACACTTAACGGCACATAAATCTCAGCTAGAAATAATTAAACAAAATCCTCGGATAGACACTTCTGAAATATAACGTGACTCAGGATATTTTTGGCGTTAAATATTGATATTTCAGCTGCTTTTAAACGGTGGATCATACAAAAAACGTTAGGAACCAAGCAGTTTGTTGCCTGTTCTTCTAGGCTTGGTTGCGTGGAACTGACACCTAGACTCACTTAGTTTTAAGACGTTTCAAAGTGATCCTTATGATACAACTGAATAAATAAACATTTGAATTTGAAATAAGTGGGCATAGTTGCCTGTTCTTTTAAAATTGGTCGAATGAACTGACACCTAGACTCACCTAGCTTTAAAACGTTTCAAAGTGATCCTTGTGATGCAACAGATTTTTTTTTTTAAATTTTAATGAGGTGGGGAAAAAATTATAGGTGATATAGTTTTCAGGTCAGCCTATGGCACTATCTCTTGACATACCATGTTTGCGCCACCAGCGATTGATTCGTATGCCGTTGTGAAATCGGTTACGCAACCAAGCGGACACCAGGTGCAATATCGTTCATACAGCTGTACATTTTTTTGGTGGCACGACCATGGTTTCCTGGTGAGATAGGGCTCTAAGACTTCTACAGTAAACTGTAAAATCTGGGAATAAGCCATTTCATGAATGAAAACTTGGCTTAATTTTTTAATTAATTGTCCGATGATCGTGCCGTCCAAATCATGGAAGAACTCAGAATGCAAAACCCCCTAGAACACGCAGCAGTTTGGCAGTAAAGAGATGACATAAGGTAACGTTTCAGTAATTTCCAATAGGCAGGATAAGAAAGATACCGCTCGTCGTTTGAAAGCTGCTTTAGATATGAAGCAGGCCATAAAATATTACTAACTATAAGCCCAGATGCTACCGAAATATTTGGAATTGTTATTTTACGTCAATTTTATTAATCAGATTTCTTTTAGCTTTATTTTCGAAGGACATTTATTTTAGACGGTCGCCATTATTTTTGCTTGGTCGTTGCAAAGCTACGAGTATCTATGGCGTTTTTTTCTTTTAAATACCACTTTAGAAAATGACAATCTACCTACGTTTACGTACAAAATAATAAAAAAACAGGCATTTGCATCTACTGTAGATAATTTATATAGCGTCAAGGTCAACTAGTATTACTCATGCCCCTACTTACGGGACGCTACAGTGCCTGAGACAGGATTTTAGGTGGAATAGGCTTGCCTAGCACCTATACAAAATAATAGAGAGATATTATAAAAACAGCCTAAAAATGCAAGCCCCTCCACCACGTTTTTTTGACACGTGCAAGTACAGCAAAGTACTTCAAAATGATCCTTGTGATCCTAACTTGTATTTATGATAAAACTTGTCCCACTTATTTAACACAAAACGCGGGCAAAAAAAGAGATTTGGAGCACTCTTAAAAAATAAGTCACGTTTACATATCTAACATGGGTAAAGATAGTATTTCAAATTCGTCTTATCGGTAGGCGCGCGTCAAGTGCGCACGACTACCGGTGCGTATCATGTGTGAAATACCCCTTATGGCTGCACTCACACTGTTATGTAACAACGTAAATAAACTTATATAGTAAACTAGCGGCTGCCCGCTGTTTTGCTCGCCCCGTTCCCGTTCTCTTTATTTTTTCGAGTTAGAAAGTATCCTTAATTCTTTATTGCACACAATATAAAACACAGGAAAAAAACAGAAATAGAGGACATGTACAAAGGCGAGCTTAACCCTGAATAGAGTTTTCTTACAGCAAATCTTTGAGGCTAGAGAGAGGTGACTATATAGGCAGGATTGTGTACATTAAAAAGAAAGTAAAAATAACAAGGAATACTTAGATGAATAAATTTATGCAAAATAAATATAGGCATATAATACTTAAGTATCATATCATAGGCCAGGAGAAGGACATAGTATCATAATGGTTCTAAGTTACCACCTCACCCATTTTCAGTCAAATCAGTTCAGCCGTTCATGAGTCTTAAATAGTGTAGCTAACACGACTTTCTTTTATATACGAGTATAAGATAGACGATTATACAGGCCTTTGTTGATTATTTCTATAGCGTCAAAGATGGTAAGATGGTAGCGTCGAAGTCGTGTTTATTCAAGCCCTACTTGCAGGACGCTATAGTGCCTGGGAAAGAATCTTAGATGGAACAGAATTGCCTAGCACCTATACCATCCTGACAGCTTAGTCAGCCTGATATTACACACCAATACAATAATACAAACTCATGCTCAACACGTAATTTGTCAAAAGATAGGTCTATTACTATTGTACCATACAGACAGACGCAAGTTATTGATTTTCAAACTACAGCATCACACACACATTATATAAATACAGGATCTGCACCCGCGACTTTACGAAGGGGAAGCTGACCACTTCGCCATCGGATGTTAATCACACTCGACGTAAAACTGTTAATACGGCACTAATGCGACCGTGGCTCCATCTACAGGTTTGACGTTACAGTCAACGCCTCCGGAGCAACTGGTCAGATTCGCAGCTGGACAGAGTACATCAGTCGTGCAAAAAATGCAAATAATATATTAGTCATTCAAGAGAATATTTTAATGTCCTTAAAGGCGGTCTAAGCACGTCATATTTTTTTCTTTTTCTTTGATTTTGTATCTGCATAACCATAAAAAATTGCTTTGTCCGACGTTTTGCCTCCTCACAGTGGTTATAAATTGTTACACATTGGTCCAAATGCATCCAAATCAGGAGTGCTGTCGGAACTCGATTCACGCACGTACGCCTTGAAAAATGTCCCAACCTTTTTCAAACGTTGCTGCGCCGGGATTCTGGGCTATAGTAAGGCGCCTGAAAACGCAGAGCTCATATTGATTGTGAACTATCGCACGGATGCTTTGGCCGAAGTTTACGCATGCTTTTCCCATTAATCAACTGAGAAGTAATGAGCGCAGATCATGTAAAAATATTGTTCTTTCCTTAAATACTGAAAAAAATACCCGTAATTAAACACACACGGACAGCTGAAGACAGCCAGAAAATATAGGTACAACATTAACTTGTACTTACCTACTTTGATCAATACCAACAGAAACTCTTCTTCTTCTTATCGTGTCACTGATTCTTTCGAACCAAGTGTAGTGAAAGGATTTTAAGTGCGCCTCAAAGAGGCTCCTTAAACAGAAACTGGGTTACTGGGTTGTTTTTAGGGTTCCATAGCCAAATGGCAAAAACGGAACCCTTATAGATTCGTCATGTATGTCTGTCTGTCTGTCTGTCCGGCCGTGTCACAGCCATTTTTCTCCGAAACCATAAAAGCTAGACTGATGAAACTTAGTGAGTAGATGTATTCTGTGAACCGCATTAAGGTTTTTACACAAAAATAGAAAAAAAACTATAAATTTTGGGGGTCCCCATACTTGAAACTAAAACTCAAAATTTTTTTTTCATCGAACCCATACGTGTGGGGTATCTATGAATAGGTCTTCAAAAATGATGTTGAGGTTTCTAATATCGTTTTTTTCTAAACTGAATAGTTTGCACAAGAGACACTTCCAAAGTGGAAAAAAGTTGGTCCCCCCCTCTAACTTCTAAAATAAGAGAATGATACAACTAAAAAAAATATATGTTGTACATTACTGTGCAAACTTCCAAAGATATTTGGTTGAACGAGATCTAGTCAGTAGTTTTTTTTTATACGTCATAAATCGTAAACCGCAATTTACCTTTCGACGAACTACAAAAACCTTTATATTATGTTATTTGATGCTACGGAACCCTTCATGGGCGAGTCCGACTCGCACTTGGCTGCTTTTTTTCATACTGTTTTTTGTTGTTCTTGTTGTGTTGTTTTTATTTGCATTAGTTGTAATATTATTTTTTAATGTTTTCTATCACTTAACTACGGTACTACATCAAAGGTAATACATGAGTTATGCGGTGATCAGTGAAACGTTGTCATAGGTATTTCACACCGTTTCATTGATCGCCACCGCAGAACGCTTAGACTGATGTGCGAAGGTTTCATGCTACAAAAACCAAAAGAGTGTATTTGGGGTTGAAGCCAGGAAGCAAGCAGTTTCCTGAAGAAGGCGGAAAATGCTGACAAAAATGTAAGCACGCACACGCACGCACTCACACAATCAAGTCTACCGAATATTTCATGAACAAGGAAAGATTTTGTGACAATAAAGCTTTGCTTTCAGTAGCTTCTAACACCGTGATAATGTAGTGCCAAAACTATTTTTAACCGACAATAAATAAGAAAAGAGGAGGTTCTCCAATCTGCTGTACCTACTTTTTTTTAATGTTTCTTATTAATACTTACTGTGAACTTAACCAAAGACTTCCACTTATCTGTCTCTTGAGCCTCCTCCCACCATCTCCTCTCAAAAGTAATTTTTCGCCAACGCTTTCTCGGCCTTCCCTGCCGCCACCCTGGGACCTAACAAATTTTAACATGTTAGCGGATCCGAACCCACACTCCGAGCATCACAGCTCCTACTACTCCACCAGTGCTTTTAAAACAAACATCTTTGTGTAAAAAAGCACTAAGTAGCAGGTTGAACGGACCATAACGTACGTAGAGGCCTTTACGCATCGCTGATGGTACGGAAAAATAGGTTAAGCGTGAATAGCTTTTGAACGCAAGGATTTCGGACATATTCGTTGGGTTTCAACAGAGGATGCTGTCACTTTAAGGGGGGTTTAGGCCTACCACAAGCTCTGTCTGGCTACTGTTTTGCGTCTCGCTCATTTAGAATTTGATTTTTTTAAATGTTCTTTAATCCGCGTTATGTAATACCACGATTTTTTCTAGACACAGCAGATATTCTCTCAAATCTCTTGAATCAAGTTACCATCCGCCATTAAAGACCATTATAGTTATGACCGGTGGCAAAGACCTAACCTAAAATTTCCAGGAAGAACAATCTTGAGCCTGCACGATCAACTGACCTCTTCTGATTGTCATTAGTCCTTTTATGTCATACTGCTATCGCTGTCACAACTGTTTTGTTTTATAACGTAATCAGTAAATCTAAAAAATGGTTTTGTTAGTCACGGAACCCTAAAAGGCCTCCTTCGATACTAATTCAATTTTCTACCCGACTGCGTTCAGTTAACGAGAACTTTCTCATTTAACGTGCTCAATATATTTTTATTGTAGGAAGATGCTATTTATTATACGTGTTTAGGTAAAAAATGAGGATGTTACAGTAAAATGTGTGGTTACCTTTTGGATGGTACTTGTAAAAATGAGAAGCGGTCTGTTTGAATAAAACACTTCGCTTAGAATAATTTTAATAATAATTTGTGCACTAATCGTTAAGAATATCAAAATTACACAAAAGTTAACTGGAAGAGAAGGCTCTCTAGCATTAAGTTCGCCTATGTACATTGCAATTTTAGTTTGAGTGCATTATTTTTTTTCTATCTATCCAATATTGAAATTACTGATTATACCTAACGTAACGTGGGCTGCAGGGCTACCACGAGCTCCATATAGTTATGGCTATGGCTGTCAAAATTGTGTCAACACATTCAAACCCAAGAAGAAAATGAATGTGTGGGTCAGCCAATCTATACACAATTTGACAGCCTTAGCCATAACCATATGGAGCTCGTGATATGCGCGTGTAGTAATTTATTAGTAAATATAAATATGTATTTCTACAATATTTAAAATTATTTACATACAATTACTTACGATTACGGTCAAACGCTTTCCTAGAACTGACGGAAAATAAATTTTCATTTAAAAAATCTAATTTGGTATTGTTTCTTCTTCTTCTTCTTCTTCCTCCTGCCCTTATCCCACTTTATGCGGGGTCGGCACAGCATGTTCTTCTCTTCCATTCTCCTCTATCAGCCGTCATCTCTTTATTCACTTCCTTCTTATCCACTTTACAAAGTTACTATATTGTTTCATGAATTTAAATATAAAAAGTGCCACTCATTGAATACTTGCATTAAAAAATACCAAAACCCATTCACCATCTTTTTCGAGATAGCAAATATGGATAACACTTTAACTTCAGCCCGTCTCTGTTTACAAGGCGTGTGTTCATTTGGCAAATATTTGATGCTCTGTTTACCCTCTGTTCGTTTTATTACCTTTTACTAAAGTTTTACCTACTAGTCTTTAGAAAGGTTAAAATGCTGTAAAACGGGTGGAAATAATATATCATCACAGAGGTATGGAGAGTAAAAACTTTCTTATTGACGGACCGAAATAGGGATAGAAGCATTTTCCCAGCAGGTATGTCAGAAAATAAAACCTAGGTAAAGGTATTTCGGGGAAAATGTACGCCACACTGTTTTCATCAGTCGAAGTGAAAATGTCTCTTAGTGACATCACATTTTAAAACATCATGTTGTGCGCCAAAAACTCGGTTTTTTTAGATAGAAAAATGCGGATTTTTAGTCAAATAAGGACACGACTACAAAGTTACCCTTAACACTGTTTTAATCAACAATAAATACAAAAGCCTGTTTACTCAGATAAGAATACAAAACAGCACATGTTTGTTGTCTTAATAAAAACTATAAGACAAGAGTACCTGCTCTTAATAGTTTTTTTATTGAAAAGGCCAGGTTCATCAAGCCTGAAGAAGTCCACTGCTGGACATAGGCCTCCCCTACACATTTCCAGGAAGAACGATTCTGAGCTCTTTCCATCCAGCAACTTCCCGCGATTTTAACAATGTCGTCGGTTCATCGTCTATCTGGTGAGTTGCCTACATTTCGTCTTCCGGTTCATGGTCGCCATTCGAGAACCTTTATTCCCAAACGGTTATCGGTTCTTCGAGCCAGCCAAAAAAAAGCCAAAAAAAGGCCAGTTAAGTTTATACAAAAACTAATTACTTGGTTTTAGACGCTACACTAGTTTCTAATGCGGTCTCCAGACTCCCGCGAGATTCACGGCGTGAAGTCGCGCCGTGAATCGTGCGCGAAATCTCACGCGTACGACGTCGGCTACACATTCACGCTAGGTTCACAGTATAGTTCGCGCACTCGACCACGATGGACCCCGAAATTGCTGCTGCGGGACTTCTTTGCGCATTAGCGATTTATAACTTTGACTGGCCTCTAGCTCAGTTGGTAGTAGCTCTGCCTTCTGCGCCGTAGGTCGTGGGTTCGATCCCCACCGAGAACTAATATTTGTGTGGTTAACATAAATGTTTGTTCTCTGTCTGGGTGTTATATTGTATTCTAAGTATGTATTTACAAAAAAAAAATGTATTCAAGTATTATATCAGCTATCCGGTTCCCATATTACAAGCTCTGCTTAGTTTGGGGCTGGGTAGTGTTGTGTGAATTGTTCACAATATTTATTTATTATATTTAACTACGCTTCTGTCAAGCACAAGCTAGTTAAAAAGAAGCGCAGAATTGGATGATGACGATGTCCCTGGTCTTGGTTCAATAAATGTAGACGAAGGTTCTGATTGAATGTATGGATTGAAATCATGTTTACGCTTCGATTGTAATAATGAATATCTTACACTACCACTCTCGACACTCGACGACGCACGACTGAGCGGCCTGCGAATATGTAGCCAAGACAAGTTCGCGGCAAGTTCGCGGCCCGCGAGCCCTTTGTCGCGGGACAAAATACCGACAATTTTCGGGGAACGAGCCGCGAAGCCGCGAAGAATATGCGAATCGGATCCACACTCATGCTTCGCGGAAGTTTCGCGCCTTCGCGCGCGATCCGCGCGCGAGTGTGGATAGGGCTTAACCAGTTACTCTTATTGTTTCCTAGAGCTTGCCAGGAACAACAGAATAAATAGCAGTTAGTACGAAGCACCCAACATCTGAGTTGCAGCAAGTTTAATGAATTAACCAATTAGTTTGCGATTCGTGGTATTGTGGTTGCAACAAGACCTACCTATATTACAATGGAAGCCAGACTATATTTTGATAAGCGCCACGGCTCAGTAGGCCTACCATGAGCTCTGTCTGGCTCTGTCTCTGGTTCTGGTTTTAAGTCTATGTGAGTGTTGACTAAATAAATCCTATATACGTCAAAACGTCACACACACACAGTATAATGCACTGGTGAGCACTCACACAGTTAAAACCATAGCCAGAGACAGAGCCAGACAGAGCTCATGGTAGGCCTACAGTTGATAGTAGCTTTGCTTTCTGCGCCGTAGGTTGTGGGTTCGATCCCCATGGATAAAATATTTGTGTGATGAACGTATAGATGTTTTTTCTCCGCCTGGGTGTTATATTGTATTTTAAGTATGTATTTAAAAAAAAATATGCGTATTATATTAGCTATCTAGTTCAGGTCGTATGTGTGTATGTATTATACATAGAAACCTTGATAGATCATACAAAGATAAGTTAGTTTCAACACAAAAAAATTGCTGATTAATTTTGATTCATCATTTATTTAACTGAAAATATTTTAAAATCAATAAAATCACAACAAACTCGTTTGGGCCTAGAGAACCTCATTATTTTTATTTGAAGTCTGTAATAATTATAAGTTTAAAAAACTTGTGAAACCGACTTCATTGCCAAACGGCTAAACCGATTTTAATCAAATTTGTTTGGGACAATCTGGACGTAAAAATAACCTTCCAAAAAAAAAAAAAATTTCTAAATCGGTTCATAAATGACGGAGGCATGCAGTTACAAACATTAAAAAAATAATTTTAAAAAAAATGGAAGCAGTACCTTTCAGATATTTTTTTTTTCAAGTCGGCTTACAAATGACAAAGTTATGCGGTAACAAACATAAAAAAAATAAAAAAATATAACCGAATTGAGAACCTCCTCCTTTTTGATTGGAAGTCGGTTAAAAAAACATATTGGTTAGTGGACCATTTAGCAGAACCATATAGCCTACCTGTTCCAAATAAATTTGGACCGCCGGTGTCACTTTCTTATCATCAAAATATCAGCCCCATTATAATTAATGTACGTGGCGGCATTTCACACCCTTCAGGTCACAGAGCAGCTGAAACAGAAGGGCATGAGTGAAAATACACAGATCAAATAAAATCTACTTCGTACTTCTTCTTTTTGTCGAGTTCTTCTTTAGAACCAGTGTGGTGGAAGGATTTTAAGTGCGCCTCCAAGAGGCACCTTTTGCACTTGGTAATAAGAGGAAGAGATATCTATATACCGTGTCCAAGGATCGAGGTTTGATTCTTTTTACAAATAAAAAAATACAGCTTTTGTTTGGTCTATATTGATTTTCAAATATCTAATCCAATCCATTGATTTACTAAAATATAATATTATGAAAAAAAGTTTTAAAAATTATATAATTACTATAGACAAATTAAGCAGAGCTTGTACCAGGAACTTGTAATAGGAACCAGATAGATATTATAATACTTACATAATTTTTTTATGAATGAAATGCAATATAACACTCTGATAGACAATAAACATCTATGTTCACGACACAAATAATTTATTCTCAGTGGGTATCAAACCCACGTCCTCCAGCGTAGAAGGCATAATACCAACAGTACCAACTGTGCTGTGAGGGTTCTTGCACTAATAAGCTTTTAAAGCAGCTTACAAGTGTATTGAACGTCAGTGATGTGAAGTTGAAGCGTTCTTGGCAAAAAACAAAGTCCAAACAATTGTTTGGACTTTGTTTTTTGTTCCTGATCCCCATTCAGTACGGATGAGTGACCTCTGACCTCAGTTTGTGCCGTAGGACGTGAGTTCGATCCCCACCGAACTATACCAAAACTCAGTCATTATTGGCAACAAAGGTAAGGCCATATCACAAAAATAAAAATAGTACTTTTATGATATTTTCTTACATTTTTAAAAGTTGCTGTGGTAGGGTTTTTTTAAATAAAGTTATTTATTGTTAAAGAAATTATAATAGAAAATATTTTACGACACTGGTATCATTTGAGTAACATGGGATTAAATCACAGGACTGAATAAATCTGCTGCAACTTTATACTGTGGCTTATACATTACCGTAAGCCGCACCATGACGTCACCACCCATGGCAATAAATCAAGTTCTTTTTAGTATCGCGACTTAAAATTTTAAGCGTCATGAATAAAACATTTAATTCTCGATACACGGCAAATCCGCAGTCGTTTGGAAGATTATGGAGATTTTCAATTGAAGTGCTTAGAATGGCTTTTGCTGCTCTTAATGACTAGTGCCAATAAAAAAATATATTATGTACAGTATTTATGGATAGGTCTTCAAAAATGATGTTGAGGTTTCTAATATAGTTTTTTTCTAAACTGAATAGTTTGTGCAAGAGACACTTCCAATGTGGTAAAATGTGTGTCTTCCCTGTAACTTCTAAAATAAGAGAATGATAAAACAAAAAATATATATAATGATGTACATTACTATGCAAACTTCCACCGAAATTTGGTTTGAACGAGAATTAGTAAGTAGTCTTTTTTTTATACGTCATAAATCGTGAACCGCAATTTACCTTTCGATGAACTACAAGAACTTTTATATTATGTTACTTGTTGCTACGGAACCCTACATGGTCGAGTCCGATTCGCACTTGGCTGCTTTTTTTTATACGTCATAAATCGTGAACCGCAATTTGCCTTTCGATGAACTACTTCATGGGCGAGTCCGACTCGCACTTGGCAGCTTTTTTTACACTATCAGACTCGTTAAATTATTAATACAGATTATACTAGCAGCTTATTAATATTGTTGTATTATTGGAAGTGCTTTTTGTAACTACTATCCATAACTTATACCAAAATATCTTAGGGTATGTTTAGGGTAGACATACCCTCAGAAAGTCTACTCCCTAGAGATTGCAAGGTCAGTCTTCATTTTATTAGTTTTTTATATAGATCTAGACCTAGACTACGGTAAAATATTAAGAAAAAGTCATGAAATAAAAATAGCTTGCACGAACTACCCACTTTTGATCAGAAAGTGCTTTACCTACATTTCAGATAAATTTCCAAAGTGTTCACGTATTGCAATAAAAACTGGATATGGTTTTCATACTAAGAGAAACGAAAATAGTGAGTCTGGTGAAGCCTTGCGCACATCTAGGCGATCTGCGATGGCGATGGCGATCGGTTTCAGCATAAGGTTTTGCATACATCCACACGCACTGCTGCGCCGCCGTGAACTTTGACATCAGCGATACACTACTCGCGATCGCAAGCGATCTAGTCGAACGCAAGGCAGAATGAGATAATAGCGGGTCGGTACTCACTGATATTCTAAAACTTTGATCACAATTTGGGGTCATAAAGATATTTATTATCAGCTTATTTGTTTGAAAGAGGGTAGTTCAATGTTGGTTCTCCTCTAGAAGCTGTTTTATAACGATTTGAAATCCTTTATTTACTACAGGAAGAGTAAGGAAGAAGAAGCCGGTTTCAGCAATGAAATGCCACATGCAGTGTGTTGCCGATTTTTACCCACTTTTTTTTGGACTACCCTCTTTTGGTATAAACATGATATTACCTATGAGCTTCATTATAATAATTATGACAAAATGTATTTTCAAGCCAAGACTAGAGATGTTTCAAATTAATTAAATCGATTCCGTTATATCCAGTTCAGGCACAGAAATAGGCCTTCTCTTAGACCACTTGGGAGCCGATGGCCGTGTTCCGAACTGCTCAAACGCTTCTAGGCTTGCGTGCTTATTAATAATTCAAACCCTGGACACTGTTGTCAGGTATTGGAGAATATGATGGAATGGATACGGCAATAATAAATTGTGAATATCGACTTTATCCCAGCTTAAAGAAACCTTCTACTGGATTAATATCCAGTAGTAGGTAAGTATTTTCAGGGTATTTTCAGGGTTTTTCATTTAACTGTTGTTTTCCATTGATTTTCATTTATGTTTTGGGTGAAGGGCTGTTTTACGCTTAGTCGTCCAGTACATGAGTTTCGCCATTCAGAAACCAGCTATTAGGAGCTTTTAATTTGAATTTATTTATTATTTTTTTCATTTATTTTTTCATTATGTTTCATTTTACGAGTCAGTTTGATCACATTTTAAAGCGCAGAAAGGAAGAACGGGAAGACACTGCGTCCAAAAAATGACTGATTCTACGCGCTTAGTCAGTTGCTGGACTGACTTGACTGAACTATAGTGACGAGCCGTAAGGGCGCTTGTACACGCTAAGAAAAAACGCCGGGTCTACCCAAGAATTCGTGTCGTAACTAGAAAATAACTGTGTACACTGCTCGCAGCGGTGCACGAAAAAAATCTTATCTGCGCAAGACACGACGCGGCGAACATTGTTGCGTTTTCGTGTGTGGAAAAGACAAAATTCTTGTCGTCTACACGAAGAATTTGTCTTGTCTGCCGCAGGAACGGCAAATTTTCTTAGCGTGTACAAGCGCCCTAACACATAATGCAACGAGGCGTCGTCTGTCACATACTGGCATAATGTGAACTAAGTGTGTTGCTACCTTACTTTCTGTATACCGCATCATTTTCTGCATACATCCTTATCTCAGTTTATGGAAACATGTTTGAACTATAGGTAGATACTTGTGTTTCTAATCCAAACATCGCTTTTGTAATTTAATGAATATATCATAGTGTTCATTGATAATTAAAAAAAAAACAGAACTCGCGCGTGTTCGCATCTTAAGGTGTCTAAAATGTCCCTATACATACATACATTTTTACCTTGCTTTACTCCGAATTGTTTTTACATACATATTGAACATATTGAGTCACGCCATGGGGTTCGGCAGAGATCACTGATTTCCACTTGCTACAATTCTGACATACCTCTTACGCTTCATTCTCTCTTAACATTCTTCATACATGCTCGTCGGCTTAGGGTACTCCTGACCTGATCTTTCTCTAAAACATCTGAAACGTCTGAATTCATTTGTGATGGCAAGAAAACCAAATCCATGCTGTCAAATTTGATGGTAACTAAACCGTGTTGGTAAGTAGGTAATAGTTTGTAGCAAGATGTAATTTGCTTTGGAAGAAAGAAAAGCTATAACTTACAAAAATAAAAATCAGAGTTAAAGCGGGTTCACAAAAGGTCACTCCACCATAATTTCCACAAAACACAGTTATTACGATACTTTGTAAACTTAAATGCATGTTTTTGCAAAACCCACCGCATGCAAAGCCGTGTAGCGCGCACATGCGAGCAAATTCCTTCCATCAATTAGCTCCAGTACAAGCAGAAAGATATTTTTATGAGCTCTAGCATGAGATAGAGGAGTTTGAAAGTATTGAGGTACATAGTTGTACATACTTTATTGTACTTAACCGTAATCTTTTCATTGAATCCCGCGAAAATGTCAATGAAGAAAACAACAAGTGAAGTTTAAAAAACTTTCTCACACAACAACTCATACTCTGAAAGTAGGTCTGAAGTTGCCTGAGGGGCCTAATTGAAAGTAAAACTTTCAGCCCTAGGGAGAATCGCTTTCTACTGACAGCTGTCAAATTATAAAAAAAAACAAGTTCTATTTTATTCAACCATGTTCCAACTTTCTAAAGTCTTTCTAACTGCAAGGAGGTCGTTGAACCAAATTCCAACTTTTTATTTAGCAAGTAGGTTGGAAACCCATTACAACGGTAAGAAGTTAAAAAGTCTAATTAGAGCGCAATGTAAAATTTAAATTTAAATAACATAAAGATAGTATTCAATAAATAATATATTATCTTCTAAATTACTTGATTAATATATAGCTTCAACTATTTATTTAAAGTAACATAGATTTGAGCAAACAATTTACCATTTTTTAAATTATGAGAATGAAAATAATGGCTGAATAATGCTGGCGAGCCGAAGCCGAAGGCCCGCCAGAGAAAAAGAAAAAAAAACCGGGAAGGCGGCAATTCAATCTTCATTTTCACAAATTTTTCTTTCATGTTTTTATTTTTACTTTCCTTGTATTCGTAATGAAAAGCACAGTGTTTACCTCGGGTGAAAGTCTTTTAAGTCCCTCAAGCTCCATTGGCGCCCTCGCTAACGCTCTGGCGCCAAACCCGTCTCGGGACTTAAAAAACGTGACTTTCAACACTCAGGTAACAATGTACTATTGCGGAACCGATTTAGTTAAAATGTCTAAAGACCAAAATTATATTTATTTTTCTAGATCGTTTGTAACGATCTGCAGATAGCTCAACTGTTTCTTGTATATTTTGTACATTTTGTAAATATTTGTTTAATAGTAACTTTCTTTGTGTTAAAAAAAAAAAAAATCAATAACATACAATTAAAATAAGATAGGATTTTTTTAAATGGGCTCATAAATGGTGAAGTTATGAGGTAACAATCATTTAGAAAAATACAACCGAATTGAGAAACAGGTATTTATCGCGATAACCTTTATTATATTTCGTACTTCGTCTTTCGATTAGTAACCTGAAAGAGAAATTATTAGCAAGTACATTGTAGTTACGCCTACGTGTCACCACTCTTATACACTATATTGAGAGTTTTTATTCTTTTTTATGTGGGTATATCTGCTTTCCTGTCGCCTGCGCTCGGCCGGTTGCGTCATTCGTCTTTTAGTGTTTCGCCGCTCAACACTAGTCTAAATAAATTCAGTGATTGAATAAGTTTTGAAAAACTTTACACGTTTTCTAAACTTTAAACCTAAATAATGCCGAAACGAAGGCTCGAGAACGACGATAACTTCGATTACTTTAGGAAAAAACTAAAGAAGCTTGAGTCCGAACTCAAAAAGTCTGGTAAAAGAAGAAGTCGTGGTATCGAGTTTTCCTCGTCCTCATCATCGCCGTCGTCGTCGAAGGAACCCTCGTTTTCTCGTCAGGATTTGGACATCCATCAGTAATGTGTATCAGTGCAAAAGTAAAATATTTTTTAAAAATATGCCGGTTCTTAGTCTAAAAAATTCACTTGCGTGTAACTTTGTGGAAGCTATATCTTGTTGGATCTATTTATAGACATCAGGTATTTACGTGAGTCGAGCTGTCTGTGGGACTGTCTCACCTATCACACACAAAAATCGTTTGCGTACATCTCTGTGGGAGTTATATCTTACCGATTCAAAAAGTACATAAGATTGGTTTGCGCGTAATTCTGTGGGAATTATATCTTACTAATCGTACCATCAGCATTAAATACGTCTAGATAAAAGATTTTTCAACTTTGAAAATCTTGATTTTTTGATACCCTCAAATAACCTAATTATATCGACGTATTTTAAGACGATGAAATCTGAAGTCTCCCCTAGACGGAATCCTCTAACACACACTAAAATCGTTTGCGTATATCTCTGTGGGAGTTATATCTTACCGATTCAAAAAGTACATAAGGTTGGTTTGCGCGTAATTCTGTGGGAATTATGTCTTACTAATCGTACCATCAGCAGATTCAAAAAGTACGTAAGGTTGGTTTGCGCGTAATTCTGTGGGAATTATGTCTTACTAATCGTACCATCAGCAGATTCAAAAAGTACATAAGGTTGGTTTGCGCGTAATTCTGTGGGAATGATGTCTTACTAATCGTACCATCAGCATTAAATACGTCAAGATAAAAGATTTTTCAACTTTGAAAATCTTGATTTTTTGATACCCTCAAATAACCTAATTATATCGACGTATTTTAAGACGGTGATATCTGAAGTCTCCCCTAGACGGAATCCTCTAACACACACTAAAATCGTTTGCGTATATCTCTGTGGGAGTTATATCTTACCGATTCAAAAAGTACATAAGGTTAGTTTGCGCGTAATTTTGTGGGAATTATGTCTTACTAATCGTACTATCAGCAGTAAATACGACTTGATAAATGATTTTTCAACTTTTAAAATCTAGATTTTTTGATACCCTCAAATAACCATATCGACGCATATCGACGTATTTTTAGACGGTGATATCTGAATCTCCCTTAGACGGAAGTTTTGCCGCAGGGCCAAGACGCCATCACCTCGCTACTGTCAGAGGGTGTATCGGCTGCACCGTCCTAACCATTGAATATGGCCGTAACTTTCATAAGGATTTAGTGATTCGCTTCAAACACATGGACTGGATCCGACTCAAACAAAAGAGATACTAGCTCTTATCGTGGCGCCGATACTCAACGCCGAAATAAAAGCTGCAATTCCTGAGCTCATGGTAGATCAAGATAAGAGCTTTGAACTCTGACAAACCCAGATATGCAGCCGCTATCTCGTGCTTGGCGTCAGTGGTCTCCGATGAACTCTCATCTGCTCAGATCAATCAAGATCTCCTCAAAAAGCTGATACACACAGGCCGTCATCTTTGCGATGTTCATTTTACCGATTCTAAATCGAGATGAAATTTTGCCATGTTCTCTATCAAGGAAGACGCGAAGGAACAAATATTTGTTTGGAGAGAATTTGTCTGCTACACTGAAATCAGCAAAGGCAACAAATCTGGGAACGACTTAAAAGTCCAACAGAAGATTTTAAGAAAGCTTTTGAGCCTTTCAAATATTTCTTTGAGATAATTCAAAGATGCACCTGCTTCGAAACACACTGCAAGCCGCCGCGCCGGGCCCGCCGCCGAGGAGCCGCGAGCCTGCCTACCCGCGCGCTCAGCACGCGCCCGCATCGAGAATTCGAGACGGTCGTTGCCGCCGCCGCGGTCGACCTGCGGCCTGTAGACCCAGTAAGTTAGGCTGGGTCTCTGTCTGTCTCTCTTCCGTCTTTAATTACTACAGTTTCGTTAATCCTTTAATGGATCGAAGGCTATAAATTGTGATTTTTACAACCTTGTCTAACCTTCTCCAAATTGGAGCAATAGCACAGTGCAGGCATGCTATCATGCCTAATATATTATATATAAAAAAAAGTGGATAAAAATCATTCCTACAAATAATTTCAAGTTGGAGGATTTATTTATGGCTGTTATATTGACATCTAAAGATTGCTAAAGATTGGTTTTTAGCAACTATTCACTTGAAAGACGCGCATCTTTTAATCAGTGTTAATGTAGAATCTAGATTCTATAAAATACTTTTACTAGTACCTAATAAATTCACTTATACAAAAGGAATTTGGCCTATACACTTCGTCGTATGTTTTCACTAAAACCGGTAGTCAAATTGTTGGGATCACCCGGATACCTATCAACAATAAACTTAGGTAACATTTTATTAATGGAACGCTCATATAAGGAGTGTATAGAAAATGTAAATATTACATTGTATAACAACTCGAAGCATTGGGTTTTTTCTAATAAATTATGAAAAGAGTAATTTGGTCCTCTACTTCTTGTAGGTACATACTTGGAATTTGTAATCAACAGCAAAACTATGCAAATAGGCTTGCCAACCAAATATAACTTCATATAATCAAATAAATTAAGTTGTTTTCCAAAAAATCACGCCAAATTGGGAAAATTGCTCAACTGTTAGCGAGAGATGAGATATACCTAGGCTTATTAATTTCTGCCCGCCCGGCTATTGAATATGATCCACCATATGCCAAAGAATTTGAACGACTTAAATACACTAAAGGTGACAACAATTTCGACAAATTCATGAATATTTCACCCAGCTTATGTAATGTAGATATACGCTGTAGAGAAATATTTTCTGACGCCTCAACTACGGGGTGGGGCGCCGCATGCGGCTCGGAAACCGCGAGCAGCCCCTGGTCCGTAAGCGAGCGCATGCTTCACATAAATCAGCAATCAACTGCTTGCGGCTTACTCTGCCACTAAAATCTTAAAAAACGAACTAAGTAATTGCCAAATCCTACTGCGTTTCAATAACTGCTCTGCCGTTTCTTACGTTAACAGAAAATTAGAATATAATTAGATAGAATTCAGTTTCCACACTTGTCACTATTCTGACGTCAAGAAGTAGAAAAACAAAATTAAAATACAATTATAATGGCTGTCATTCATACATGGAATGGGAACTCTCCGATTCCACCTTTGATGTATAACTATTACATTAGTGTCCCAGTGATCGATTCAATTGCAAGTAGAATTAATAATAAATTCGATGGGTTTGTTACATGGTCTGGCGACCCAAATGCTTATGCGGTTAACGCATTCACGATCAAACATTTAGATTTGAGATGGTCAAACATTTATTTTTACCCATCAGCCATAGAATTTAAAACTCTGCGAAAAACTGAATGATTGCATCTTTATCACAGAACTCAATTAAGCAAGATTGACAAAGTCTACATTAAAAAAAAAAAAAATTGTTCAATTTTGCAAGGACATAATTATGTTTTTTAGCTCTGTTGGGTCGATAAAGACTTATCAAAAAAAAAAAAAAAAAAAAATGTTTAACATTAGCTGGTCTGCAGACAGCTGTAGAGCTGCCTGCTGTTTTAGAACCTAAAATTAGCGAAAGTTTAATTAACCATTCAATGTTTCGAGGGGTTTTTTCGTACAAGAACCTTGACCCCCTAATATAACATTACGTGGGAGTTGCGTAGTGGAATGGTTAGAAGTATTGTATCATAAAGAATTGTACTATTATCTTTGGAACTCTTTTCCAAAGATGTGCGACGTTAGCATTCTTCCGAGTAAAATTATGATCAAGATCCTTGATCCTGTATAAAACATCACAAGTTGGAAAAAACTAACCCTTAGTACAAATGCCTTTTATCAGTGAAAGCCCTTAGTCGTGCCCTGCTCAGGCATTAACATGCTGTATTGTTTGTAAGTACTAGACATGTTGGATAAAGTGTACGCTGCAAGACAACGGTATGGATGTGTCGCTTGGTGCGCACAGCACGCGACACGCGGCTGCGTCTCGAGCTCTTACGCTTGGAGTCAACATTGACCGAATGCGGACAACCGCATTTACATTTACCACAAACACGGCTGGACCTCTAATTCCAACAACACATTTGCCAAATTCTATAAAAGAACTATTCTGAGCTCGGACGAAGCCACTTTAGTTGCTGCGATTATTAATCCAGGCTTAACTTTAGTGCTAATTATGTTACGATGTTTAAGACTATTAAATAAACCATTTAATCCATTTTTAGTGCTCTCCATTCTCTACTTGGAGATAATAAAATATATAATTTTTTTTCACATTCAATGTGTTAGCATTACACATTTCCTGAACCTACAAACTCTCAAAGTCTACAATGTACTTGCTAATAATTTCTCTTTCAGGTTACTAATCGAAAGACGAAGTACGAAATATAATTAGTGATTAAACGAACTCAGTGAAGTTCTATCATAATTATATGAGTACTTCGTCTGAGATTAGTAACCCCCGCCCGCCCAGCCCTTAGCATAGGTTCAGGAAATAAGGGCGCCAAGGGCTCTGGCTCTAAACTAATGACGCAACCGGCCGAGCGCAGGCGACAGGAAAGCAGATATACCCACATAAAAAAGAATAAAAACTCTCAATATAGTGTATAAGAGTGGTGACACGTAGGCGTAACTACAATGTACTTGCTAATAATTTCTCTTTCAGGTTACTAATCTCAGACGAAGTACTCATATAATTATGATAGAACTTCACTGAGTTCGTTTAATCACTAATTATTTCCCGACGTTTCGGCCGTGTTACAACAGCCGCGGTCGCAGACAGACTGCAGCTCATTAGAGTTACCGTCAAAGAGCGGAGGCACTTGGTCTTCAGAATTAGAAATGTCCGCGTTCATATTACAATTGTTAATTATGCAACTTCAAAAGTGGTAATGTATATAATGTCCAGCCAAGGATTTCATCAGATCAAAATCTATTTTTTTTTTTCAGTATTTTCATTGCAAATTTTTTTCTAAATTAAATGCATGGTACATTTTAAATCTTAAATATTGGCAAATACAGATTATTGACGTAACAATACGTCTTATAATTCGATGGAGCTAGCTGCACGCACGAAAAAACATGACTCATGCGGCGTTACCTCGCTCTGAGGCGTTCCATTTAAGGCTTAAAGTGCAAGCGAGAGCGCGGAACGAGCGACAAAAAGGCACAATCGGCCTCCGCGTTCGGCAGCGTTCGACATCTATGTATTTTCTTAAGACGTGGTCACGTTCAACTATCGTCAGTAAACCGACTTTACAGACAACCAATTTTTCTTATAGAAAGTAAGTACAAAATAGCTGTACACAAAACTTTAAATATTATGTAGGTATCCTGGCAAGCCTTACAACATGAAGCCATTGTGTAAACTTTTTAATGTCCCTGCGTGGTGTATAATTTACCTAACAGCTATAATTAATATTGAACGTAGGTTCTTTCAATAATAAATGATAATTTTGAAAACGTATACTTGTTAGGGTCGTTAACATCTTTCTAATGAAATGCGAGTTGAGTTGAATGTTTTATGACTCAATTGTTCTCGACTAAAGTAATTTGGATGTAACATTGAATATACACAACCAATAATAATAATTATAAATGTGAATGTTTGGATGGATGTTTGTTACTCAATAATGCCAGAACGGCAAAACGGATCTGGATGCAATTTGGCACAAAGATAGATTATAATATGGAAGAGCACTAAGGCTACTTTTTATCTCGATGAAATGAAGCCGACGGCGGTTGCTAGTATTTTTTAATTCTCATTCGTACTCATGAGAGTGTAGGTATAATTTTTTTCGTTGTTATTAGTTTAGAAAAAACATGTGGCAAATGCACAAAATAACCTTCTCGAGGAGCACTAAAAATCCTTCCACCACACCAGTTCGAAAGAACAATGACACGACAAGAAGAAGTTTATTGACAGATTCTTTTGGTTAAATCGCAGTTGGTTTGCAGGTATCTGAAAAAAAATGTGACGTTATTTTTTTTTGTTTATATTATTAAACAAAGTTAGTGTAAACAAACTTTTTCGAAACTACTCGTTATCAAAAATATAAATGGGACCAACAATGCCAGAAGATTTTTTAACCTGTAAAAATAACACAGCACAACCAACAACATAACCACCAAGGCGATAAACAAGCGATTTCAACTTTTATATCAAGAAAATGTACGTCCTGAAGTGTTAATTTTGCTTGAAGCGAGCCAAGTTTATTACAACGGCATGGCGTCCGTCTTACTGAACTGACATTTCAGATTAAAAATGTTTGTCATTTTTATGAAGATTATTTTCTAAAACTTTATCCATGTTCTGCAAAGTTAGAAAATGTTAGAGCGGTTCATAAAATATTCTAATAGCGCGAAGTTTTAAAGTTATAGGTACCTAATTAGTAACTAAATAATATAGTAAGTACTTACCACAAAGTTTTCGTAGCGACTCCCCCAATCGATTCTAAGGTCGTCGGCTTGGATCCTGTGGAGTTTCGATTTTTATCCAAATCTAAATTTATCATAAAGTTTTTATACTCTTTGAAAGAATTAAGAAAGAGAAAAAAGTATTTATTTATACAAACTGTACACGACAAGTATGATTAACAGTTTGTTTGTCTGTTATTTTTATATGTTAAACTAGCGGCCGCCCGCGACTTTGCTCGCCCCGTTGCCGTTACGCCCCGTTGATTTTTCTTATAAAAGTTTGTCCTCTTTTTCTCCGCAAGGAAATCATTTTCCAATTTCCTTTCTTAGTGCACCCCTATGCTATAAAAGAAATATACCCTCCAAGTTTCATGCTTCTAGGACTTACGGTTTAGGCTGAGCGTTGATTGTCAGTCAGTCAGTCAGTAACGTAAGAGTTTTATATATTTAGAAGAATAAGAAGAAGATTAAGAGATACAGAGAAAAAAACAGGAAAAGTAACAACGTAAATGTGTCACGTTTACCAATACGCAGAGTTTGCGTGGGTGTGTAGAATGCTGCCATGTACAGTCTGTATAAAAAAGATCTGAGCTCAGCATGAGCTGAGAACGATTTTAGCTCTTTTTAAAAGGCTCATCCGGGGAAGGTCTACCACCATGCCTATTTCTGCCGTGAGGCAGCATTGCTGTGTTTCAGTTTGAAAGGTGTGGGTGCCGGTGAAATTACTGGCACGTGAGGCTGAACATCTGTATGCCTCAAGTTGATGCACGCAGGAGATTGCATCGTAGAGTACTTTCCTGACGTGCGTGAGCTACGAGGCAATGCTTTGTTATAGGCGATGGTTACCACTAAACATCAAGTGGGCCATATGCTTGTTCTGTAAGCTAGTTAAGTAAAAAAATAATAAAGAATTCTCAGCGCTGGTTTTCAGCACATGCTTATGAAACACGCAATTGGCCCACCGACACCGTACAGAAGCAACCATCATTTTGCAGTAGTAAAGCATTAACCCGCAGGTCACACATTAATAACGTGCCCTACTTGTAAGTAGGGCCATTCCATCAACTTGCGTTGTAGGTAAAAAAAACAATGAAACTGCACTGCACTTACTATTATTAACCAAAGCTTCGACAAATGTAAGCTGACCATGCAATCTCTAAGTTCTAAAGTATACATAACACAGCTATAGAAACAAGTAAAAAATACGAAGTGGCTTAAGGTCTTGACAGAATACCAGCACATAGCTTCCTCACAGTAACTAGGCATTATGCTGAGTCAAGGCCTCTTTGCTGCTGTAGCACACAGGAACACGACGCACTTCTCCAGTATCGATGTATCTATTTGTATCTTTCTACTTTGAGTATCCTTGTTTTTGACGCGACAATGTCTTATAATTCGATGGAGCTGGCTGCACGCACGAAAAAATATGACTCGTGCAGCGTTACCTCGCTTTGAGGCGTTCCATTAATGGTTTGAAGTGCAAGCGAGAGCGCGGAACGAGCAACAAGGAGGCACAATCGGCCTCCGCGTTCGACAGCGTTCGACTCCTACTTGAATGAGCGATAGGTCCGCGTGGACAGCTGTATGACGTTGTCACGTACAACTATCGTCAGTAAACCGACTTTACAGGCAACTGATTTTTGTACTGGTTTAAGTGTGCTTATGTAGTAAATAAATAAATGACGTATGTCTAAGTCAGCTGCGGCGAATTGCACTGCCACTCCTACTAAGCAAACTACTAAAAAAGAAGCATACCTATAGGTACTCAAACTAGAAGCATATAGGTACATGTGTGGCTTTTTGTGCCTATAATTTTCACCGACACCCTTCGAACCGAAACACAGAAAAGCTGTTATTATTTTTTGTAAACTGCTATTTATGTGATTAACCCGGGAACGGTGATCTATGTCTATTATGTTTGTGAGACCGGTTGACTTGAAAATCTTTTATTTTATATCTATTTTATTTTCTACTGAATAGTATTTGAACCTACAACCTCTAAAAGGACAAAGTTGGGCTCGTTTTAAACTGGCTATACAGACTACAACTCGGAAAGCGAAGCTGGTTTTCACTTGGCTGCTTCAGCTTTCTCATAATCCGATTACACAGCGATGCAAAATCCTAAATCGCTTCAAACCTATAATTCTATTTTCCTTACTAATCTCTAGCTTCGTCAAAATACTGCTTCTGTTTTATTCTGACCGTTATCGGTACTTATCAATAAAGTAATTCATTTAAAATGTATTGTTCTATGTTTATGTCTTTGTTACCAATTATACCGTATTGTTACCAAATAAATAAAAATAAATCTTAAATCTCATGTATTTTTTTATACAACTAGCTGATGTAACAAGCATATGGCCCACCTGATGTTAAGTGGTAACCATCGCCTATAACAAAGCATTGCCTCGTAAGTCACGCACGTCAGGAGCGCGCCCAACCCCAAGTTGGTTTATAAGGTCTAATATTAAACTAAAAAACTAATTCTTTTTGGTGTGGTTAAATAAATAAATAACAAAGACGAATAGTTTTTTTTGTAACGAATAACCCAAAAACTACAGAAACTACTAATTTTAAAAATCTTTTAGTATTAGAAAGCTACATTATCTCTGCGTAACTTTTTTTTTAAGGATAGCGACCCGCTTATGTATCGCTAATTATGATACAATTTTTCATCGTTTCTGAATATAAGCTTTAATACTTAATAATTAAAATGAACATGAAAGTATAAAAAGTCTAAAAGTAAAGAATCTTCAGTAAAATGCCGTCTGAAAGCACCCCGACGATCACCCACTCCTCAAGAAGCAGGCTTACAAAATTCGATTATCCAGTCCCGGAATCAATCACTTAAAAAATAATATAACCCGGATAATTTTATAAAATTGTCATTACGCCGGGATCCAATAAGGGGAATCCCATTCCAAGATAATGTAATTTCAGCTTCGATTACGGAATATTCTAAAAAAGTTCAGGTAAGTACAGTTGCGGACAACATTTGCTTAGAAAAGGTAAGAAATTTGACACTTCTTTTACAATGTCCCACAAGTTATGAGCTTGGCGGGATTTGAACCCGCCACCTTTTTTTCATTTAAATATAAATAAATATTGTAGACAATCCACACAACACTATATAGCCCCAAACTAAGCAAAGCTTGTACTATGGGAACCAGATGGCTGATATAGTAATACATATACATTTTTTTGTAAATACATAATACTTAGAATAACGTAAATAACACCCAGACAGGGAACAAATATCCATGTTCACGACACTAATATTTGTTCTTGGTGGGGAACGAACCCACGACCTACAGTGCAGAAGGCAGAGCTACTACCAACTGAGCTGAGAGGCCAGTCTAGTTTCCATACTAAATAATTAAGTTTAATAAACATTATTAAATCAATAAAAAATTGGTCACTTGCCAAAAAACTAGGCATCTATCTGCTACTTTACATAGTTATAGCAATATATTTATTGACTCATAATAATTGTGGTCTCTCTCAGTAGCTACGAAGTGGAAATCCGAATCCATCGACTATAGACTTAAGAAGTTCCTAGCACAGTTTCCCCATTTGCCTTGCATGGTTTCAAATTCTTACACTGAAGTCTTGTTCTTTTTTTCGTGTCTTGTTCTTTCGAATTTTGTGGTGAAAGTATTTTAAATATGCCACACTGTAGTGTATAACTCCTATATCTAGTTTTTCGGTTGAAAAAAAGCTAAGTTAAATGAAAATTCAGATCTCCATTAATGTTAATTTCTCGGAAAGAATTTGTATTTTAATACGCTTAATACAAATCTAATAAAATTATATTTAATATAATTATCAAATATTTTTTTCCTCTTCATTACATTTTTTCCTCGAGTGTACTCTTATCTCGGGCACCGGCTTAATTTTCTTTTTCCGTTCATTTATATCGGCTTTTGGTTTTATACAATAATCCGAAATTGATTTACAAAAATAATTTAATTAACCAAGTGAACGAAATTTGTTTATCAAGTTTTTAGATATATTAATTTATGAATAATGTTATCATAGTAAGCATAATAAATAATCAAATATGATATTTCTACGAACATTCTTTTGATAAATTAATTTAGTAACTCTAAGGAAATAATAAGCCTATATTTAAGTTTTAAACACCGTACAGTGAGGTTAATTATTGAAGCGATAATTAAACCAATTTGGAATATATTTCAGTGAAAAAAAAACGTTTTTATCTTTGACTACAAACAAACGTATTTAAAGAAAAAAGAATTTTAGTCAAATAAACAGCTTTCAGACGTTTTAGGGAAAGGCTAGGTCAGGAACACCTTGGACCGACCGAAGAATGTTACGGGAATAAATGAAGCGAAAGAGATATGTCAGGATCGTAGCAAGTGGAAATACGTGATCTCTGCTTACCCTCATGGGAATGAGGCGTAGTTTTATGTATGTATGTAAACAGCTTTAAACTTAGCTGTTGACAAAATTTAACACGTTTACATTTATGAGACGTTTAAATTGTTTTTGGCGCATTCAAACTAAGTGAAATAATTAAACGGTGATATGTCCGCTATCCAGAGCTATTACTACTAAGGTTGCATCAATAAAACACAAGTCTATTTTAGCTGTGAAGTGTCTTGAGACGTCCGCCTCGCTTGAGCGCCAAAGCACAAGTGCCATCGCAAAACCATGACAATCGTTTATTCAAACACTACAAAATGAATTAAGCGTTTTGACTTTAGCACCCAACCAACAGTTGGAGGTAGTTACTCCATCGGAACTACCCACAAACGTAATTAATTAAACCACATTATTAATCAGTACCTACCACAAACTACAGCACTAAAACTAGACTCATTAGGCCCGAACTAGTTCATTAATAAGCTCTAATTAGTTGCCGAAGTGTACTTTAAAGTTGCCCGTGAAATGTAGCTAACGCTTGTGGAAATACTGCACCGACGTATCCAACTCATAAATAGTGCTCGGCTGAGCTACCTATTATTTTGCTTGTAGTATAATGTTTAGACGTATTTCTGGCTGTACATATAATTTATTTATATTTATTTATTTGTTTTAGGAAAACAAAGCAACTAATTAATTTAGTCTAGGTTATTAGAGAAGCCAATTAGCGGTCCTCACAAACGGTTACAGAGTGATATATAGAATACGCGCAAACAAACATTAACGGCCCTACTTCTATAACTATCTGTCTATTTGTGTAATGACTCTTTTATCACAAAACGTTTATAAACTAAACCTAAAAATTTAAAAGTAGGGCGATAAATGTAGTAAATGTAGCGCATTTAGTATGTAATATAGAAATTCTACAACGACATATTCAACTCATAAATAGTTCTCAGCTGAGCTAGCCATTGTTTTGCTTGTAGCTTATATTTGGACGTATTTCTGACTGTATTAAATTTATGTAATGACTCTCGTATTCTAAAAAAATATAAGCATAACCTAAATATTTTAAAGTTGGGCGTAAAATGTAGTTGATGTATAAGGAAATACTGCACCAACGAAAAATTCAACTTGGTCTATTTAACCCGCCAACGGTGACGTCAATTTGACTTACATTTTCGGTGACCCCGGTCCCACGCACCGGGTTTTTCAATGTAAGATTTCTCAGAATCTTTTATTAATTTACCATTTTTTTTATCAATTATAAATTATTTGACAATAAAACAATGATACTTCATGAATCACAGCCTCGTTTATTTACTTTTTCTTATGATTAGACAACTTCACATAAAACCTATAAAATTTGTTCGTTTTTACACATTATAGCTTTTTAAACATTTAAAACACAACAATCAACACATTTGTGTTTTTTTTTCAGTTTTTTCAGTTTCTAGACTCTCCGAACTTACTTATAATAAACAAAAAATGACATGCTACCAACAAAAAAAATTTTTTGAAAATCACGTTTCTCCAGTCAACACTGCAATACTGCAATAAGGCCCTACATGCTCAAAACACAAATGTTTCTTGCAGTTGTGGCAAGTGTATACTTTGTTCTTTCTGATGATCGTCTGTCGGCATCAAGCAGTTCATAGAGAAGTGGTTCTAGACGATGTTATTCGTTTTTTACGACAAGCTGTAGCAAAGTTTATATTTGAATCAAGATGAAGAATAATTTCGTGTTATTACGATAAAATTTAAGAAATCGTGCGATAAACTTACTGATTATAAAATAATACAATAACACACTAGCAAAAGTAAGTAAAAAATGTACACAAACCTGTCAAAAAACGAATTATCAATAATTCAACTCTGCCTATTTTACTTACATATTCGGTGACCCCGGTCTACCGCACCGGGTTTGCACCAAAACTCAAAAACTTGCGCCAACTCCAACGTCGCGGGTTGAAATTACGGTGTGGGAGGGGAAATCAGGCAGCTACTCGAAATCGCGATGAAAATCGCCGGCGAGGGAAAAAGTTATTCGAATTTTTCAAGTCACCCGGTCTCACAGACATATAGGACACCGTTCCCGGGTTAAATTCAATTTGTTCCTGCACCTTTTGTTTATAATAAAGATACCTACGATGATATTGATTTGAACTGTTTTTTTTAATATTTATAGTTTACATAAACGTTTTTCTACTACGCCTATGACCAAAACAATATACTAAGCCAAAACGTTTTTTTTTATTATATTATACTCCGAATATTTAAAAAATAATGTACAGATGTTGTAAATTAAAACATTTCAAAAGTGTCAGTTGTAACAAGGTGTGCTAAAGCCCATAATACGAGGGCGTTTACAATTTGTTCCAATATTGTCGTTAATGCTCCGCGCATCTGGCGCCCCCTAGCGGAGATAATTTGACAAAACTAGCTAATACACGCTCATATTTTGTACTATAAATAATGTTCTTTGTTAAGGGGCTTTAAGAATATTGTTGTTGACGCTGAAAGAATAGACAATTACCAGAATTTTGTCTAAAAAGAAGGCTACGAGAGAAGAATTTATTTTTGTCAAAAACTTGATCAGACATTTGAATTTATGCATAGTAATAACTCTATAACAACTAAAGTACCTTATTACCTGACAGGTGTTCATTATCATCATCATCATCAGCCAGAGAAGTCTATTGCTGGATATAGGCCTATCCTATAAGTGTCCAAGAAAAACGATTCTGAGCCCTTTCCATCCACTGAGTTCCCGCAATTTAACAATGTCTTCGATCTATCGGGTGGGTGGGCGTTTTACGGTTCTTGGTCGGCATTACAGAGACCTTGACTCCCCAATAGGTCTCGATAGGAGCTATATCCTGGAAAATAATCCTCAGCCTGATAAGTAAAACAAATATTAGCAAAATAAAATAAAAAACTGATCTATCCAGTTTTTTTTTTCAGATGCATGATATTTATTCAAATTAATGAATGTTATTTATGCCTGGCATGGGAATGCAAGAGCATGGAAGCCTACAACCATGGGTGCCCAATAGTCGTGCTAGTATACAAGTTTTTCATGATTGTTTTATATGTAAAATTAGTAATAAATACCTACCTACTCTACTGTTACAAAAAAATGCTTATTTATTTATTTATGCAGTCTTGTTCAGTTTAAATTAGTAGCATATTGATTTCCAGCATACAACAGATGTACCAAACAATATTCTCACTTCACTTTGCACCATATTTCACTCCTATGAAATCATCCATTCGGAAGCAGTATCGTCCACAAATCTCAATATTCACTACACAAAACAAATCGCGTCGCCTCGCCTTATACAAGCATTTTTCTATCCAGTAGTCAGTTCACGTACTATACAGCCTGTTCCTTAGAAATATACTTACCTACGAGATACCGTCATTAATTTTAACGGATATCAGATACAGGGTGTATGTTTATCTGCCACGTTCGCTGTTTCAATTAAAGGAAGTTAATTCTTAATTCTTTATTGCACACAATATAAAACACAGGAAAAAAACAGAAATAGAGGACATGTACAAAGGCGAGCTTAACCCTGAATAGAGTTTTTACAGCAAACCTTTGAGGCTAGAGAGAGGTGACTATATAGGCAGGTTTGTGTACATTAGAAAGAAAGTAAAAATAACAAGGAATACTTAGATGAATAAATTTACTAGTATTACATAGTACTTATATTTAAAAGCTACTACACAATTGATGATTTTTTTAGTTCTAGAAAAGTTTTCTTAAATAGTTAACTTTATTGTATAAGTACTAACCTAATTTTATATGGATTATGTCTGACTCCTTTTTTCGTTTTGAATTTTGTCCCGCAAATAGATCTTGTGTAATCACCAGTTGCCCCTGACGCTATATAAATCAACTACAATAGATGCAAAGGTTTTACCGTATATAGGAAGCGCTGGTGGCCTAGTGGTAGTGTCCCCGCCTTCCAATCTTAGGATCGGAAGGCGGGTCGTGGGTTCAAATCCAGTCGTGTACCAATGAGTTTTTCTGCCCAAAAATGTATGTTTACTATGCCAGTGCTCTCAAACGGTGAAGGAAAACATCGTGAGGAAACCGGCATGTCGTAGAACCTAAAAAGTTTGAAAATATGTTTCAAGTGCACGAAAGGAGCCTCGTTGAGACGCACTTAAAATTCTTTCACCACGCTTGGTTCGAAAGAATCAGTGACACGATAAGATGAGAATCCGTAGGAAGCGTATGTTTCACTACTCCATATAAGTCTAAGCTGAAACAGTTCTATAGTAAAGATCCCCCGGCTCTGTAATCTGTTATCTCTTCAGTTCTTTTGTATACTTTATTTCCTGTAGCTCGTAGCATTTAGTTTTTATGTGTGTATATGTATTAGTTTATTTTATTTTATTTAAGTATTAGGATAGTTTTCTTTGTATAGTTATTAGATATTATGCTGTAGTTTTTAATTTGTGTGTATTTTATATTTTACCACGCTTCGTGCACCGCCGTCCTTTTCTGCTTCTTCACTTGTGTACAATAAAGTGTTATCTATCTATCTACTCCTATAGGATTTAGTAAAAGTTGAACAACATCAAGATATCGGTTTCATCTCGTTACCGAAAGCCCGGATGTGACATGAATATACGAGCATTCCTCTAACGTCTGCCGAACACTCTTTGTTGGTCATTGCTTTCTCTTTGTGAACATAATAAACAAGGAAATCTATATTTAGAAAGGGAATAACTACTTACCTACTGACTCTCGTCATTAAATCACTACAATACTATGCCTTAAATCTCTATGCGCAGAGTTTTTTTTTTTTTTATTGAATAGGTGTTCATAATTTAATATTTTATGTAATCTAAAGCGAGTAAGTATGTTACGTAGGTATGTCATACTGGACTAATTTATTTACAAAAAAATAAATTTACTTATTTACAAAATGTAGAAAATACAAGAGAAACAGTTGAACTATAGAATAATACATACTAAACTAATTTCTACTCTATTTTTAGCATGCCACATTCTCTTTGTTTTATTCTGTCAGGTATAGTTTTGTACGTAAACTTGTATTGGTACAATAAATAAATAAAATTTTAAAAATATAGAGATATTATCTGAAATTTAACACACACATTTTAACCCTTTGTGGTAATAGACTCACATTTCACATAGCAGTGCCAGCAATTCCTTTGTAAATATATACTCAGAACTCAAATATAGAGCACAACACATTATGCCTAAAATATGTTCATCACTAAATTCGGCTTTGATTAAGTTTTAACCCACAATCTACACTGCAAAAGGGAAAGCCACTCGAACTGTAGGTCTGCCACAAGCTAGAACTGGCTCTGTCTCTGGCTCTGGTTTTGAGTCTGTGTGAGTGTTGACTCACACAGATTCCAAACACACAGACAGATGGGCAGGTTATATAGCTCGAAGAACTGACAACCGTTGGGGAATAAAGGTTTTCGAATGGCGACCACGAACCGGAAGACGAAAAGTAGGGGCTCACCCACCAGATAGACTGACGACATTGTTAAGATCGCGGGAAGTCGGTGGATGGAAAGGGCTCAGAATCGTTCTTCCTGGAAATGTGTAGGGGAGGCCTATGTCCAGCAGTGGACTTCTTCAGGCTGATGATGATAATGATGAGTGTTGACTAAAAAAATCCCACGTTGAAACGTCACACACTGGTGAGCACTCACACAGACTCAAAACCAGAGACAGAGCCAGTTAGAGCTTGTGGTAGGCCTATACAGAAGGGAAAAGCTCTCCAACTGAGCGGTGAAATACCCAACGTAACGGCGTTTTGGTAATACCGTTCAAAATTAGCGTGTGACACGTGGAATAAACTGTTTTGCAGCTTGTAGAATTTCATATTGTGAAATGCAATCCAATGCTTCATCTGGCCAACCACAAGCTCTGTCTGGCTCTGTCTCTGGCTCTGCTTCATTTGGGTCTAATTAGTGTTTATCCTTCAGATAAAGATATATCTATCTCTCTCTCTTTCTCTTGTTTAAGGCCTACGCTTATTTTCGAGGCGATGGCAAAGGCAATCAGTGTACCGCTGTCATATTTGAGAGCAATTCATTGATCGTCATCGCAAATCGCTTAGATGTGATGGCTTTAGTCTTGTCAAAAAAAAGAACTAAAATTTTTGGTTCGACGAATTGCATTCTAAAAAAAAAACAAAAGTGTATCTATTCAGTAGGATCGCAAAGATCACTTTGAAACATCTTAAAGCTAGGTGAGTCTAGGTGCTAGTTCCATTATTCTTTAGATGGAAAAATCAGCCCTAAAACACCCTGATCCCGCAGCAATAAATTTAATTCATGTTAATTCCATATTAAGCAACAGCTTATAAGAAAGGGGACGGCTCTGTGTAATATCGAAGACAAATTAAAGTAATGGTGTAATGGGATACAACCCCACGTGCTTCTAATATTAATTGCGTAAGATATAATATACTTTTCTAAGAAACATTGAGCGTCTTAGCGATACTGAGAAACGGTTGTTTTTCTACAATCGGGTATCAACAACGGTTGCTTTTTTCGTCGTAAAAATCTAGAAAGATTATTAATTCTTGAATAATAATTGAGACCAGTAGGCCACAAGCTCTGTCTGGCTCTGTCTACGGCTCTGGTTTTGAGTCTGTGTGAGTGCTCACCAGTGTATTATACTGAGTGTGTGACGTTTTGAAGTAGGATTTATTTAGTCAACACTCACAGACTCAAAACCAGAGCCAAAGACAGAGCTAGAATGAGCTTGTGGTAGGCCTAATTAGCGATACTGAGAAACGGCTGTTTTTTCTACAGTCGGGTATCAACATTGAGCGTCTGAGCGTTTGAGGGTATCAACAACGGCTATGGTTTTCGTCGTAAAAATGTACCCTTTTCTTCCGTGTGTATTCTTTCTTGAATAAAAATGTGGACCAGAGAAAAACATTTGATAGATTAGCTTTCACCTCAATTTGGTCGACTTTTAATTTTCACAACGTATATAATAGGTATAACTTATATAACTTATAAAAACTTAAAGATTTTTATAATATCCCAAAAGTTAAGACAATAAAAATCTTTGCAGTTTCTTTAAGTGTAGTAAACACTATAAAATCAATCAAATTAAATAATGCCGTTTATTGGTTTGACGTATTACGTTCGATACAATGACGGTCACGTATTTGAGAGAAAGTCACTCGGACAGACCCTTGCTTTGCTAAGAACGGGGGCTCAATGCAGTAATTTGTTTTTGTAACACAAGGTGTTAAAAAAAACCCCCCTTCACTTTAAGCTCCTTCATTATTATTTTTTGTCAGCCAGTTCCTAAGTCGACTGACGCTTTATAGAGGCTCCCTAAAAATATCTTGACACTGCCACTTTCATGTCATCAAATAGAGATGGCAACATACTTACTGGCATGTGAGGCTAAACATCTGTATGCCTCAAGTTAATGGACGCAGGGCAGTGTATCCTTGGGCTCGTTTTAAAAGTGTGTGATCTACGAGGCAATGCTTTGATATAGGCGATGTTTACCACTTAATATGAAGTGGGTCATTTCCTTGTTCCATCAGCTATAGTTGTAAAAAAAAGACTTAGCGGCCTGCTAAGCTAAATTACCGCTCTAGGACCATGATGAATGATGAAGATGATTATTTTCTAATCATTTTCGTAAATCTGTAAATAGATGGACATTATTATTGTTTACTAGCAGCCACCAGCGGCTTCGCTCGTCCCGTTCCCGTTACTTACATCCGTTCTCCGTTACAATATCCTTATAAATTGTAGTCTATGTATTATTCTGATGTATAAGCTATATTCCATTGACAACCGTTGGGGAATAAAGGTTTTTGAATGGTGACCACGAACCGAAAGACGAAAAGTAGGGCGCCCACCCACCAGATGGACCAACGACATTGTTAAGATAGCAGGAAGTCGGTGGATGGAAAGGGCTCAGAATCGTAGAATCGCTATTCCTGGAAATGTGTAGGGGAGGCTTATGTCCAGCAGTGGACTTCTATAGGCTGGTGATGATGATAAGCTATATTATTGTTAAGTTTCATTAAAATTAATTAAGTAGTTTTTACGTGAAAGAGTAACAAGCATCCATCCATGCTTAAAAACTTTCGCAGGATTGTTTGAAGGCTTCGTTGTTCTGCCCTCGAATGTACCCTAGTGTAGCTTGTGTACCCAATTTTTCCATTATGAATATGAGTAGATTGTGTCAACTCACCTGCCATGCAAAATGTTTTTAATTAATATTAGTTGGTTGCATCCCACTCCACCAAATAAACAAACAAACAACAAACAGAGTCCCCGGTTAACTGTACTCTGTACCATTGGAGATATAACAAAAGTTCATCCTGTTATGATTTAGCGCGAGTAATTTCTAGCAGAATTTCGATTTCCGTAAAACTCTGTGTTTCAGAAAACACCGGTATTTCGGAGATTTATCGTCGCCGCAAACCGGCAACTTTTTTCCGTTTAGAAATGAGATATTGCTTGGAATTTTCAAATGAAAATTGAATATGCTCTGATTGGTTAACTTTTTTTACAGGGAGTCTTTTCTATGGTAACAATAATTTCGCTTCTGATTACTTTAAAATAGTACGTAATTATTATTGTTCAGAAATATATTTGTCTTCATATTTTTTCTAGTCTTTTACAAAATAATTATGTTGTAAAAGACTTAAAATTTGTTTATATAATTACTTAAAAAATATATATATAAAAAAACGGCACGTAGACGTCTACAGTGGAACTTATGGCCAAATATCCACCTAAAATGCTTGTTAAAAAATCAAGGATCCGACTCAGGTGTAAAATGACTATCCGGAATCAAAGAGCCATCGTAAATTGCAACTGTCTATTTTTGCAACCAATAGCTGTCGAGCTGGGACTAGCTGGATTTATGTCAGTCAATGTAACACACAGCCCTGAAGTTACCAAAGAGCTAAAAGGGTCAATTGGAGAATCTTGACTACTAAAAGATACATACAAAAACATGTTTAATTTTTTTACGGATAGATAGAAAACTCTTTAGTGCACTCCCTAATAACGAATAAAAAGAGAATTTAACAACCTTCATTTATCGTACTAGCAGCCCGTCCTGGCACCGCACGGGGTAGACAATATTGTTGTACATTATTTTGTTCTATCGCTAATAGTTTCGGCAGCGCATTCGACGAAAGACATTTTAAGACTCATTTTTCTACACCTTCGGTTACATTGTTCAAATTTTACCAAGGATCCCTATTTTTTTTCAAAATGAAATGTAGCCTATGTCAAATTGGAAGAATGTACGGCCCAGTACTTTTTGAGCCTATTTATTACAAACATACAAAAATAGGTACAAATCTTTCCTTTTTATAATATTAGTGTAGAATATAGATAATATTAGTGTAGAATAGTGTAGTTTATAATATTAGTGTTAAACGTTGGTACAATGGGCGGTCTTATTGCTAAAATCCTTTCACCACACTGGTAAAAAAAAAGAATCAGTGTCACGATGAGAAGCAGATTGCTGAAAAGCAATCTCTTACAGATAGATATTATACAAAATGATTGATTTTAGTCATCATCATTTTGGTTATTTAATGATTTTTCTATAGGCTCAGAACAACTTTTATTATTTACCTTTCCGCATTTATAAGTATTTACGTGAAGAAAAATTATGTTCAAAAACCTTAAAACTGGCTGAAAGTATATTACAAAAAAGTAATTATGATACTTTTTACATAATTATTATTCAAGCGCATCCTAAACACTCACAATTTTCTCCTACATTTCTTAGTTGAAGGCACTCAAAGTGTACAGGCACTAAAAAATTCAACAGATGCCCATTTTCATTAGAAGGACGCGTAATAAAAAGAAATGATTAGCAGGTGGAGCCAGGGGCGGCGTAGTCACATCTAAGGTAAAGAAAAATGAAATATGCTTTTAGGGATCTTTCTCACTAGTACCTACCGTGTTGCGAGTACCGGGGACTGCAAAACGCACCAAAACGTATCAATTCTTACGCAACTGAAAGTTAAGGATAGGCTATCCTCGATATGTCACCGCCGTATACTCTTTTACTTCGGCCATATAGCTTTGGCCATTCAGTAGGTACACCACAAGCTCTGTCCGGCTCTGTATCTGGCTCTTGTGTGCGTTCTACGTTGTGACGTAGGATTTATATATACAATACGCACACCATCTCAAAACCAGAGCCAGACAGAGCTTGCGGTATTCCTACAGGTTGATAATGATGATATTTACTTACGGTGCTAAATTAATACTTCAGCGAACATAAATTAGGTTTTTCAACTTTCAGTGGAGCACGTTCTTAATTTGTTATGCTTTTAATTTACTCAGACCGCAAACAAAAACTCCTTCCGTTTAGTAAATTAACTTAAAAATGTTTTACTGAGATGAAAATTATTGCTGGGAATTTTAAACTTTTCAAACGAAATCCAGATAAATGAGACTTTTTTACTAAATCATTAAAAAAAAAAGTTACTGAATTATATCACGATGTCTGTATATTCTATAGTAGAGGACACAAATGTCAAAAAAAACATCACTAAAAGCCTGAGTATCTAGACGATGTCGATGGCGATCAGCTGAAACGCTGTCAAATATTGTTGTCATATTTGACAGCGTTTCAGCTGATCGCCATCGACATCGCTCAGATGTGGGCAGGCCTTAAGACATTATGAAAGGTGCCTGATAATTTTTGGCGTCACAACGTCTTATAATTCGATGGAGCCGGCTGCACGCACGAAAAAACATGACATCATGCGGCGTTACCTCGCTCTTAGGCGTTCCATTTAAGGCTTGAAGTGCAAGCGAGAGCGCGGAACGAGCGACAAAGAGGCACGCTCGGCCTCGGCGTTCGGCAGCGTTCGACATCTCTCTCCTACTTGAGTGAGCGATGCGTCCACGTGGACAGCTGTATGACGTTGTCACGTTCAACTATCGTCAGTAAACCGACTTTACAGACTTTTTTTATACAACTAGCCTATGGCCCACCTGATGTTTAACCACACGTGCCAGTAATAAATTGGTTAAGTGTTAGGAATATGCTAAGTGAATAGCAATAGGTCTCAAGGGATGTCTACCATGCCTGGGGCGAAAAGTCGTAGCCTATTTCCATCTCTCATTCTTAAATATCATTTCAAAATGTTTTCTTTCTTTGAACTAAACCATGTGCTTAATGAAGTAAGAACTCAAAGAATTAATGAGCAGAATTTTCCAAGAAACCTCTCATATTTTCATGATTATACCATTCAAAACATTTAACGCCCGGGTGCCTTTCAACGTATCATTATTTTGCTGAAAAAATATACGAATAAAAAATATCGGGTTTTGGGCCCGGAGGATCAATTTTAAGTACTTTGCTGTGAATCAACGTCAAGTGGTGGACGGGCGTGCATTTTGAGACTGGTTTATCTATAACCAGTCGCCGTTTCCGGGGTCGGCTGCCGAGCCCTGTCGCGCCCACGTCGCAGTCACTACGTGTTAGTTAAATGATACATATAATATAATATATATTTCAGTTTTAAGGTATTTATACTATGGGCCCTGTATTTTTATGTACTTACTATGATGCCTGAAATAAATAAATTTATTATTATTATAACGTGTTGTTGGCGTCGTAGACCCACTACGCCGTAGCATTATCGTAGCATCATTGACTTATCGTAAGTTAGCAATAAATATTTCACGTCGGCTAATTTCGGTTTCATAGAGCGTACTCTGCGTCAGAAAGAGAAAGCGCTCTATAAAGCCGAGGAGCCGATGTGCAATATTTATTGCCTACAACCTACTCAGTGATAACTCTCTTCTGGTCTTGTCACTAGTAAATTCGAAACAGTGTGGTGAAAGGATTTGATGTGCGCCTCAAAGGCTCCTTTCGTGCCCTTGACACCATCATGTCATGATTTCAAACTGAGAGTTCTGTGTGTGTCTGAAATTAATTATTTGAATAGAATATAGAAACAGCTTGAGTTTGATCCTCAGGTACGGTAAATATCACCTCAGATATTACTCGTACATGCTATTTCTACCTCTACCTATTCTATATAGAAATTTAACGGTTCACTGTCTGTTTATCACCTACTTGGAAGATGTATGACAAAAAAACCTTGCTTTTAAAAATAATACTTTTATCAACGCAAAAAGCTCCCAAAACAATGATTTTCAGAACGTTTGCCTGTTAATCAGTGCGTTTGTACACGGTAATCTCATATACTTTATTTTAACTAGATTTATATTTTTTAATATAAAATCCATAGTACAATGCCATTTGTGTCAAATGTATTGAGTTGAATTGAAATGGCTCTTTACGTGCAAATATCACATTATTGACAAGTAAATTATTACATACATACATAAAATCACGCCTTATTCCCATGGGCAGTAGGCAGAGATCACGGATTTTCACTTGCTATGATCCTGACACACCTCTTTCGCTTCATTCTCTCTCATAACATTCTTCATACATGCTCGTCGGTTTAGGATACTCCTAACCTGGCCTTTGTCTAAAACGTCTGCTATCTGATCAAGATACCTAAATAATTTACTCGAAATAATTCCTACCATTAAACCCTTAGGAAACCCTTTCAGTAAACTGCTATCACTTTATTTTAATTCCGTACAAAAAGAAATTCATTTTACTTTTTAAAGTAGGTACTCAGAAATAAAAAAATACTCAACAGGACATTGAGTTAAATTAAAATAATGCTCGCACTTTCCTACATATGTATTTATCAATTTGATTTTGTACCAGTAAAAGAACTTAAAATTTCATTATCATCATCATCTTCAGCCCAACTTAACCAACTGCTGGGCATAGGCGTCTCGTTGCTCTAGTCAAGTCTAGTCATTCATCTCGATATTGGGCTACCCTCATCTGCGGCCCATGACGCTGACAATGTCACCAACCCATCGTTTTATAATAGGAGTTCCGTTTTTGCCATTTGGCTACGGAACCCTAAAAAGTGCTTCAATTAACAGTCATACTTAGTTTTACGCTATTTATGAAATCTGGAAATTTTCGGAGATTATTATAGAAAAAAACTGTATAGGTATAACCTACATATTTTATCCCCAGGTACAGATTTCCACTTAGCTCGTTTTAGTGCCAATTAACTACCAGAGTCATAAAAGGCTAGTCAGATGAGTACGTCCAAATATATGAAATTAAGCACCTACCTACATTTTCCAGTAGTTGGTATATCATACATGACAGGTTGAAAGCCTTTCGCCGCTACTAGAATTCTAACTGATTTCCTCACAAAATTTTCCTTTAGCATCTTACTTAAGATACAAAATTATTGAATTCCAATTTAACAAGAACTCTGCCAATAAATAAACAAAACGATCAAAATTTATCGCTTCCAATAAAACACGGCACGGCAAAAGTATCAATTTAATATTTCACACTCCGATCAGAATAGATAACAATTGAATGGTGTTTATTTACATTGTGCAAGAAACCGAAAGTTTCCCTTAGAGTAATAACAAACAAGCTGTAGAACGTGTATGAACAAACGTGTACACTCGCTGATTACAATCATACTATAAATCTAAAAATTAAATCTAAATTCTAGGTATTTACTAAAATAAAAGACATTGTTTCTGGTCAGAATATAAATAGTTAATACAGTTTTTTTTTTCAATCTTACACAAAGTAACAACAAAAAAATATTTGGAGGATACAAACTCTGTTAATTTGTATGAAATAATTATGTTTGTATATGAGTACATTTTAATGTATATTAGACAAGAGATGAACAGGATCAAATATTTGACAGTTAACTACAATTTTACGAGCAAAAATTTTACATAAACTGTCAAATATTTGATTGACTGATTGGTCATCCGTGAAACCAACCTTAGGTTGATCTTAATGTAAGGGTATAAAGCCAGTTAGATTAAGATCAACTTAGGGTTGCATTGACTAAAGGTTATAATGCCAGTTTAGTCAATCCAATCATAAAGCCTCCTAAAAGATTGAAGTGTGTGACATCCGTAATCTGTGAAAATTGTCACTTATCTTGATACTACTCGTAAGAAGAAAGTATCAAGAAAAATCTTTGAAACACAATACATTTATTGTTTTTCATAGTCAAACAGTTTATTTACAGAATAATAAGTTTTCTTATCGTTAAAAATCAAAAATGGCATCGCTATAATTCGGCCGTTCAGAGAATGCGTTCCTGACACGTCGCGATTGATCTGACGACGTAACTTTGTAATGGCGTTGCAGTTACGATAAAAATATTACAATTTTTCAAAGTTTTAACAATTGATGAGCATTAAAACAACATTATTATATTAATAATCAATGAATTTTATAATTTTGTGCCAAACTGAGTGTCAAATAACTTGTTATACAATATTTTTCTAAATCTATACTGCGCTATTACAAGGTTATGTCAGCGCTTTATATTTGTAGTGCTGTACTAACTATGTGACTAACTGTGAATAACTGATCAAACTGTCAAACGCATTCTCTGAACGGCCGAACTATAATGCTAACAGTTACAGTGTGGGAACAAGAGGTAGGTACTGATGAGCAGCGCTTTTAATTTGATGCGTTTTTTTACAACATTGGTCTCAAAAAAAAACCTAGCTAAAAAGGTTTAGTATCATAGAGGCTTATTTTGAATAAATCAACTTAAGGCAAACACAATTCGTCGAAGAAAAATTCCAAACTTTGTTTAAGACAAAGATAGAATATAGTTTTATGACCGATATATTTATCTGTAGATTAAAAAAATATTGCCCAATATACAAATTAAAAAAAAATCATTTGCAGACATTTCATGATTACCTACAATAAAAAAGTGTTAGGTATATACGACAATTTTTACAATAATGAGTAAAAATAAAATAAAATAAAAGCGTTTGGGACCTCACTTGTTTTATTACTCTACAAGTTTCCCCAATAATATCGAATTTTGTTTCTAAAATAATCTTTGGTATGGAAATGGCTGTTGTCTTATGAATATTAATAAGCGAAGCGATCCTACAGCGTTATTGCCTTCAATATCAATTAGACGCTAACGTTTAAAGGCCTGCAAACATCTAAGCGATGGCGATGGTGATCAGCTAAAAACGCTGTCAAATATCGCTGTCATATTTGACAACGTTTCAAATGATCGCCGTCGCCTAGATGTACCCTAGCCTGACAGCGACAAAATATTTGATGACGCGACCGCTATTTCACTCACACATTTTAACAGTCCACTAAATAGCGGACAAAATTGGCGCCAAATTTTAACAGTATCAGCACGGTAGGCATACCTAGATAATCTTAGAATCGCTGGTACTTTATTTTTTCCATTTAAATCCATGATGATCTAAGACGGTAGTTGATTAATAAATAAATCATATATGATTTAAAATAAGTATTGTGGGCAATCCACTCCACTTCTATGTATGTTCATCATACATAACGTTGGTTCTTAGTAGGCATCGAACCCACGCCCTCCAGCACTGAGCTATGACGGCTGTCAAAAAAGTAGAACGGATAATGTGATGTGCACTCCATTAATATGCATTAGTAGGTAAAAATTTTAAGAATTGTTATAGTCCTCACTCGAAAATATCTCTGCCTTAATGGATATACAGGGTTATTCATTATTAGCTGCAAATACTCAGGAATTAGGTTCAACAAATAAAATAAAAAATATTTATGAAATGATTTTTTTTAAGTTTTGTTATGAAAATCTCGAGAAAATCGATAAAGAAATCATTGGCGCCTGACATATTTTGACCTTTGATCCGCGCCCGCGCGCCGTGAGTGACACTCTGCGTTCAGTCACCGCCTGGGTGGGTCATCAACCTGTTCTCCATGGCAATCATTATGCAATAGCCGTAAAGAAATTAATAAAAATAAAATTTTGATACAAAAACTTGAAAAATTTTTTGATCAAATTTTAAAAAAATAATTTCATACATATTTTTTATTCTATTTGTTGAACCTAATTCCTGAGTATTTGCAGTTAATAATGAATAACCCTGTAGTTTCTGCGGGGTTACTCCCCACCCACTGCCGAAGTGGCAGTGGGAGTAACTTGCTAATCAAATAGATCGCCAGCATAAAATGAAATTCAATTCCGCCCGATTGATTCTAGATTCTTTTGCTGTTTCCAAACGGACGTTTAACTTGATTATGAGTTTTCCATTTTGCATTGAATAGAAATGCCACTCAAATTCACTGAAATTGAGAATTTATAATTCCTATTTGAAAGTGACAAATGGGTAGCTTGATTCGATTTTAGTTTGGGTGTGAAGTAAATGGATTTCATTTAAGTTTTATATTCAAAAGAATTGAATTAAATTGGCGTATGTAGGGACTGTTTTATACAAAGTAGATTAGTTCATACAAAGTAGATTTCAATAATAACCTTAATAAGACGACAAAATGTTGTAAATGAAGTGGGTTGTTCTTCAGTGCTTAAAATGCAACGTTTAATGGTAGGTCTTGTTCCAATCAATACTAATTTAACTTAAGTAATCTCCAATAGTTAAACTCAAATGTCTGCCGACAAAGATGAACTTTGTAATTACTCCACAAACTATTATGAAACTTTACAGCGTTTAACTTAATCGATTTGGGCTTCCACTTTGATTTGAAACTATTTGAAATTGACAACACTTTTAATGAAACAGTTTGAGTACAGTCAATTGCACGGAAGTATATACAAATCCTAAATTGATTACGACTAAAAATATGAAAAACTTTGATTTGAAAAACTTATAACTTTAAATTCTTGATAAATACTCAAATAGTTTTAAAGAATATTCATTCTAATCAAGTCAATATAATTATAACTAGAGCTAAGTATATTAGTAGAAAATTACTGTCTCTAGTACAACAATTAATCATAGGTATTCCACTTTGAAAGTCTTATTTTTAGACTAAGTTATATACACGAAAAAGATGCTGTCTTTTTTAATCAGAAAATGGAAATACAAAATGAAAACACTCGAAAGAACTGATAAAATATCTTCTTTCCCCCTCATTCATGAAGTCATAGTAGCAGTCATTTAGCTTAGCAGGCTGCTAAGTTTGTCGCCATCTCTATTTTTTGACATGAAAGTGACAGTGACTTGAGACTTTTAGCGAGGCGCTAAAAAGTGCCAGGCATTATGAATGAGGAGGTAACACTTTTTAGCGACTTGCCAAAAGTCTTTAGACACCGTCACTTCATGACAACAATTAAATAGAGATGACAAGAACTTAGCAGGCTGCTAAGCTAAATTATTTAAGACCATTATAAATATGAGCCTCAATGTTACTGTTTTTTTAGAAAACATTCGTATCTGCTTGTTCTGTTTGATACAAAAAACTTATACTATGTTAAAATTGTTGGTCTTGTTGGTCGCGTTTCGACTATATTGCAATAACTGAGATCGCAAACTGCTCCATTTTTACAAAGATAGTGCTTCTAAAGTATTTCTAAAGAACTTTTTAACAAACCACGCTACAAAACCCACAGCAAGATATACAGGGTGTACATAATAAAGAAAGTATTTAGAGTACATCTATCAGAGGATGACGCTTTGTAATATTTTACTTCATCTTGTGTAGGCGGCGAGTAGGACGCCTCATAAACCAATCTGTTCGGGCAAGGGAGCATTTCGCTAGGAATATCAACCAACTTCCTCCTGTACTCAACTTTCTCATCCGAATTGTTTTCCTGGTCTTGCATTTCGTCGTACTGTTTTTCTTCTTCTTCCTCTTCATCGTAATCGTCTTTTTTGAGGGGGATAGAGTTAGTTTTTGCTTGTTTAATGGTGCCTAGGTTGGTTCTAAGTTTTATGTCCATGATGCAGTTGAGGCGTGCGAGAGATGCTCTGAGGCGTTTGCTTCGTGTTTCGTTTCGCAGTTTCTGGAGCCAGGAAAGCCGGCAGTCGCACGTGAGCTTGTTGCCTGTTGACAAATAAATATTAAATTACTGCTGCATATATGTTGAATATATGAATATAAGTATAAACTACGACCCCCTAAAAAATGAAATTAATCACAATATAATTATAGAAAAATAATGGTCTGATTAAATTGTTAAGATCGGCAGAAGTCGGTGGATGGAATGTACGGAAAGCCTATGCAAGGTATTGAACTTCTTCAGGCTGATGATGATAATGATGTCACTGGTATTATCATATATGTAACCTGTATAATTTGAGCCTCTCCTTAAGATGTCAGCAAAGATTCTCAGGTTAATTTTGGCGATAATTTTAAAGTTTAAAAAAATAAGTGTGAAGGACAATTTTCACAGATTCAAAAAGAAGGTAAGCTATCATTCATATTTACATTAAATGACAGTGATGTATTTCTGTCATGCTGTCGCGATGTTATCGCAGATCACCGGGTTATCAACTTGATGTGGCCGGGCCTTTAGAGAGTAACACTTCAACTGTCTAGATGTTTTTTTTAATAAAAAATAGCATAGCTATTATCTCAGAGCAGAAAACACGCTTTTGGCTATTATGTTGTACTTAATTTATTTTTGCTCAAGAATACAATTACATGACTTCTACAGTATTATAATTATACTTATTATAAAAAAATAATAATAAATAATGCGGACAATCCACACAACACTATCTAGCCCCAAACTAATCAGAGCTTGTATTATGGGAACCAGATAGCTGATATATTACTTAAATACTTTTTTTTGTAAATACATACATAGAATACAATATAACACCCAGACAGAGAACAAACATCTTCGTTCACCACACAAATATTTGTTCTCGGTGGGGATCGAACCCACGCCCACCAGCGCAGAAGGCAGAGCTACATACCAACTGAGCTGTGAAGGCAGTCAAATTATATCATTGAACATAAATATAAAAATCCCCGATAGACTGTTTTCTATAAAACTTAATATTTTTATTTATATGAGTTTTAATTTTAAGTAATTTTTTAGGAATTTGTAGTTTTTATCTAAACATTTATTCTTGTGTACGTTTTCTTTTTCTTAACAAGTCACTGGTTCTTTTAGACCAAGTTTGGTGAAGTTTAGTGACTTACTAAGCTGAGATCAATAAAATGTTTTTCTCACTCTCTTTATTTGAAGCAATATTTACTAGTAAAATAATTAGGTATTCACTTTTTTCCAGTAAAAGCTAAGTGAGGTTCAAAAAATAAGGTAAAATAGGCTTCATTTTAGTTCATAAGTATTGTTGCCTAGAGAATTTTCGATATGAAGGCTTTTACTTTGTAAATAATAAATTGGCGAGTAGAAAAAGCTGTAAGAGGTCTGTACGCCTACCACAAGCTCTGTCTGGCTCTGTCTCTGGTTCAGGTTTTGATTCTGTAAGAGTGCTAACCAGTGTATTATACTGTGTGTGTGACGTTTTGGCGTAGAATTTATTTAGTTAACACTCACACAGACTCATAACCAGAGACAGAGCCAGACAGAGCTTGTGGTAAGTCTACTGCTCTTAGAGAAGACAAAATAAATAAATATTTTGCTATAAATTCTGTAACGACCTTCTGTTCGTAAATAAAGTCACGTATTAGGTGACCACACGTTGTAGTGCTTTTGTCCTGACCTTATGATAATGTGTCATGAGTTAAAAATTTCTCAATTTTGAGCAACATTTTGTCAATTACCTACATCATATTTTTATTTGATAATTTAATGTAATTTGTCAATTACAGTCATTTACGTAAAAAAATACAGGGTTTGTCATGAACAAGAAATATGTGTTATTATTCTTCTTGTCTTGACATTAGTTCTTTCAAACCAGTTCTTTCAAATCTTTTCACCACGCTGCAGCGCGGTGAAAAGATTTTAAGTACACCTCAAAGAAGTTCTTTTGCATTTCGTGCATTTGTTATATAAATTTATATTATGCTTAGTCTTGTCAATTACGATGGTCAAGAATTTTTTTTCCAACAATATTTATCTCTTTGTGTCACTGACTGTACCTTGCTGCATTAGTTTTTATTTAGAAACCCCAAATAAGTAACTATCTACCAACGAACATGAATAAAGTTCTTCCGACTATGAATCAACTCGTGAAATACACTATTTAGCAACTCCGTGACATTTTAATGGAGCCTATATTTCGTTGAGAGATTGTTATATTTTCCGCAAAACTGACTGCAGTATCTTTGTTATTTATACAATACTGGTTTATACCAACATTTGTTGTAGAAATCCTGTTAGTATTCGTAACAGTGACACAGAAAATGTGTACCTACAATACAAATTACCTCATTTTTAGGGTTCCGTAGCCAAATGGCAAAAACGGAACCCTTATAGATTCGTCATGTCTGTCTGTCTGTCTGTCCGTCCGTATGTCACAGCCATTTTTCTCCGAAACCGTAAGAGCTAGACTGATGAAACTTGGTGAGTAGATGTATTTTGTGAACCGCATTAAGATTTTTACATAAAAATAGAAAAAAACTATAAATATTGGGGGTCCCCATACTTGAAACTGAAACTCAAAAAAAAATTTTTCATCGAACCCATACGTGTGGGGTATCTATGAATAGGTCTTTAAAAATGATGTTGAGGTTTCTTAAATAGTTTTTTTCTAAACTGAATAGTTTGCGCGAGAGACACTTCCAAAGTGGAAAAAAGTTGGTCCCCCCCTCTAACTTCTAAAATAAGAAAAAGATAAAACTAAAAAAAATATATGTTGAACATTACTATGCAAACTTTCAACGATATTTGGTTTGAACGAGATCTAGTTAGTAGTTTTTTTTTTTATACCTCATAATTCGTAAACCGCAATTTACCTTTTGACGACCTACAAAAACCTTTATATTATGTTACTTGATGCTACGGAACCCTTCATGGGCGAGTCCGACTCGCACTTGGCTGATTTTTTTCATGTATGTTCAAAAGCAAAATATATCAAGCAGTGACGGAACTAGCAAATACAAAAACTTTACTTTATGTTATTTTGTTGATAAAAATACGGTGTTATGTGTCTAAGAGTAGCTACTAAGAAGCCCTGAATTAACAAACTTTTTACTTAAAAAAACTGGCCCACTTGATGTCAAGCCCCTTATTAGAACCATGCTACATGCAATTAGAATTAGAGCTAGAGCGAGTTAAAATAAAATAGTTAACTAATACAAAAATACAAATTAAAATGACATTAAACATTAAATCCATAAAAAACACTAACATTTAATCCATAAAATAGTTAATTAATAAAAAAATACAAAATAAAATAAAAAATAAATTCTGCTGCTAGTACTGAACTATACCTAGTAGTAGAGCTCATTGAAAAGGGCTCGTCCGAGGCAGTACTATCTTTTTCTGCCGTGAAGCAGCATTGCTGTGTATCGCTAAAATTACTGGCACGTTTAACTGAATATGCCTCAATAGGGCACATTTCTGACGCGCGTGACCTACAAGGCAATGCTTTGTTATAAGCGATGGTTACCACTTGAGATCAGGTAGGCCATATGTTTTTCCATCAGCAAGTTGTATTAAAAAAATCAACAAAACAATTTCAGATAGTCTCATTTTTCTTTGAGTTTGCAATGGATTTTTGATGAAAAAATAATGGATTTACATCGCTCGTTTATCACTGAGTAAAATGGAAATGGATTGCCACTGTTCCAAAGGACTAATTGGCTATTTAATTGCCATATTCTTATGGACTGCGAACATCCTGTAGGCGGCTGAAACAGCTCGTTCAATCCAGAAAGTTAAGTTTATGACATCAATGACAAAATAAACCTCTTGTTCCTACTTACAAGGGTTACTTAGGTGTGACACACTGTTCAAAGTTCGCCCTGTCTCTGTTTGTCATTACCCAGTGATAAGAGATGGCACTGTTTATCTTTTGAAAAACGTTTGCTAGAAAGGGGCTCATGATTGGATGGGTTTTGATTTTTTCGGTGAAACCCTAAAGGGTTATCGCTACCGTCTCAATTGGCTACCGATTTTTTGGTAACCGTTTGTAACAGTAACCTTTATGAATCAGTATTCCGATACTAGCTAAATAGGTTACCTTTTTTATACACACAAAATAGACGACGAAAGTGAACCTGCAGAATAAAGCATAGTTATTGTTCGGATTTTTTTCTCTTCTGTTAGCATTCACAAAGTGCCAAGATTTTTGTTTTGAATTGGTGTAGGTGTATTGTCCATCTCAAAAAAACATTTTTATAAGAACCAAGTGACACTGATTACACTGTTTTTTTTTAGTTTCTTGCTATGAAGATATAGACTGACCCAGTTATTCTCCCCAGGCAATGTCACTGGTTTAATTACCCGAATGATCTGAACCAGTATAATAACTTGATACGCATGGACGGCTTGGACCGGCTTTTATTCGATTTTAATTAAGGTAAGTGGTTGGATCGGATTACAATTAATATCGTTCACAATTTAGCAATACCTTTTGTGGATTATAATTCATGAATTTTGCTCTCACTTGTTTTAAGGATGTCATGTAGATTTTCATTTTAATGTGGGTTTGAAGGCCTGCGCACACCTAGGTCGCTGGCAATGGCTAATGAAACGCTGTCAAATATCGCTGTCAAATTTGACAGCGTTTCACTGATCATCATACTTTTTTTTGTAAAATAACTTGAAAGTAGGTTTTAAATTTTTAGCTGTTTTTATTCGGGAAGAGTTTGTGTTCCTATTGAAATCGCTCATCTGTTTGATTATAAATTTGTACTAAGTCGAGCAATGCCTACATTATTTCAGTGAAACAATAATATGGGCTAAAGTGAGTGACTTAATACAACAAACCCCCGACTACTGAAACGCAACTCAGATTTAAGCACGTCTCAAGCGACGAATATTTGACAGTTTTCAATGAAAATCTGTCAAATATTCGTCGCTTGAGACGTGCTTAAATCTGAGTTGCGTTTCAGTATTCGGGGGTAAGTCTACTCTTAGATAAGTATAAGAGATAAGTAATGTTTCACTGAGCTATCATTATCTAGCAGCCGCTGGTGGTTCCACCTAGCCGGTTGCCGTGGTAGTCTTTTCAGCTTGTTCTTGGGACAAATAGTAGCCTGTAAGCTAATCCAGGTCACTTACAACTAAATATTTTTTTAAACTTTTATTCAAATCAAGTTAGTGGTAAAGGCGTGATTGAGCCACACACAAATACACCCATGTTTGTAACTGAACCACCCGCATGCATAAGGAAATCCACGAAGAAAAGGCCAGATGATCGTCTACACCCTCGTTGTGAGATAAGTAACCCTGGAACTTTTAGAGTCAGAGAATGTTAAGGAACACAAACTAAGATATATATTTTTTTTGTTTGAGAAGAGAAGAGTAGGCTCCAACCTCGCCCACTCCTGTGAGTGCCATCCACAGTATGCACTCCCCGGGGATTTGGTAAGGGTAGGACAGATGAGTTATGTTTTATATGTATCAAAACAAATAACCACTCAGTCCCGTGTGATTGATATTCTCCTCTTTACCCCTTCCCCGTTTACTTCTTACTTCTTTATTTTTTTTTTAATGTTATTTATCATAAGTTTGACCATACAAGGTTCTTTCATTGTTTGTAATTATCGGCTATGCCGTATTTAGTAATCGTGTTGATCACCATAAGTTGACCATATAAGGTTCTTTGCAATATTGGATTTTCCCAACTATATGATTCCATCAAGCGATCAATGGTTAAGACCCCGATCCATCCATAATACTAGACAGCGCCAGAAGGTACACCCAGGGGTCCCACGAATGTAATCCCAGCACATTCGTGATTATCCAGGAGTGCTGGATGCCCAGTTACAGATTAGACTGAAGCCCCATATGTTTCACCTTTAGAAACCAGATTGTCAAGTAGAATTTATTGTATATCAGTATTTACAACATTATTCATATTATGAATAAATACTGACTTTGATTATAATAGTTATTACTTTATTATCACACCAATCACATCGAAGCTGAATAGTTTTAGTTAATTTCAATTCAATTACTTTAATCCTTTATAAGGGTATAGGAACGAGTGGGAGGGATAATAAATGATTGATAGGAGGAACACTAGTTGAAGTCCGGACTCCAACATCTAACCAAACTTACTGGTTTGACAATAGTCTACTGTACCTATGTTTTGGTTGGTTATAGTGTCGAAGGTTGAATTAATAAGCGATGAACTGTCGGCCTAACAGAACATACACTCATTAACTCTATGTAAAGTGTGGGGAATATTTATCAGCTGCGTGTATAGTATTTGTGCGTGCAATGAGCTGTAATCACTAATATCAAACTCAATAGAATAATTCCGCTCGTCAAGGTTTGTGAGGTCTTGACGCCACAACAATTCCACACAGTCTCATACTAGTTATGAAAACACCCATAGTGAGTAAAATGTAGTAGACCATTGCAACCCAGCAATTAATAACCTTGAATGGTTAATTATTATTAGTCTAACCAAGAGGAATTTTACCTGGTCAAAACCTTTACCTGATACCTTTACCTCCGTTTACCTTTTACCACAGTTTATTGAATACAATTGAATTTAGACAATCCCACCATCGTCTCTAATTATGTAATTAGCGAGATGGGACTGCCTGTACCTCGCACAGCAAGTAAATCTAGTAATTTTAAATTATTATTATGATAACTTATTCACTTAGGTAAGAACTTAATAACTACGCCATATTTTGATAAGGTTATATCATACTTCCACCTACTGGCTTAATGACTATAATGCAGATTCTGTAAGAAATAATTTACACCTTAGACTCGATAGGATTAAATAATAAATTTCAAAGATTCAAGTTGGAAGAAATAGTTGCAAGTTCAATGTGATCCTATTGATGAAAGAGTATCATGGTAATAGATTGTTTATAAAAGTAAATTATTAACATCTGTAAGTTCAAAGCTGAAAATAAACACGTGGTGATCTAGTCGTGTCGTAAACAATGGAAGTATTAGTTTCTTAAAGCTGTACATAAAGGGTAAAATAGTAATGGCTAGTAAATTCAAAGCTGAAACAAATGCTGAAAATTAAAGAATATATAAATTACAATTCCCAAATGGCTTGAAGATAAAATGCTGAATGATAGCATAACAAAATAACGGCTGAAAAGCACTCGGTATTTGATATTAGGTACGTCAGAGATTCTATAAGTGAATTATGTAATAATTTACTTTAAACAAGTAAATTAAAAACACCCGAAAGTTCAAGGCTGAAAATATACACATAGTAATTTAGTTGTATCGTAAACAATGGAAGTATTAGATTTCTTTTAAGCTGTACATAAAGGGTAAGATGGAAAAGGCAAGTAAATTCAGAAGCTGAAACAAATGCTGAAAATTATAGAATATATAAATTACAATTCCCAAATGACTCGTAGATAACATATTAAATAATGAACACAACAAAATAAAAGCTGGAAAGGCACACAGTATTTGATACTAGTTCTTCAGAAGTACAATAAGTGATTTATGTATTAATTTACTCAAAACTGTGAAAACTTATCACTCATTATAACAACTGGTATTGCCAAGTTGGATCATCACACACAGATAAACTTAAGGATTCTCGATATTGATCTGTTCTTTGCGAATATTTGAATAAGATAAGTTAGGTTTTACTTAAGTTATTATTATGTCAAGAAGATTCAATTCTAAGAAAACAACAAACTGGTTTACTATTACTACATGATCTGATCCAAAATGGCCTATTATAAAATAATAAAACCAACCTCAAGTAGTCTTCTTTTACCTTAGAACCACCATGTAAAACTGAAATAAAATTAGCCTACATAAAGTGCTATGTATCATTAATTGTCCATTTATAAATTCAGAAATCACTCGAAGATTTCACATAATATACAGAAGTTGATAGAAGACTTTGCTTCGCTAACCAGTCATCATCATCATCATCATTTCAGCCCGGTATCATCCACTGCTGGATATACACCTCCTTCACCTCTTGTTCCTCCTCTGTCCCGTGTCCTCCTCTGTCCTCTGTCGCTCGCCAGTAAGTACAACTTAAGTTAACCACATAATAATGCAGAGCCAATTGAAGGCCCTCTTTTGCTAGTTTGTATGTACATTTCAGATAACTCTCGTAAAACATAGAAGTCGATCGAAAACTTCATTTCAGTAGACTGTATGTACAATTTAGTTTAGTATCTGGAAGAAATTGTATAATTAATCGGAGTACATGGTGGTTCATAAGGTCTCCTCCGGCACCCTCAGAAGTCCCTGGATCTATAAGGAACTTGATTAGTACTCTACGGATTTTATTACGAGGTTTGAATTTTTAAGACCTAACATCTATTTCTAGACAGGTCATGTAAAACTTTGGAAGGATTTTAATCGCGAGAAACAAGGAAGCGAAACTCATTTGTCCATCACTGATGCCACATTTTATAACTAAGATAGAATTTCCTTAATACTACACGTAGAGGCTGGAATAGATTTATTAGACTAACTAATATGTGGCTTTCCGGTACACGATAATGAGAATTCGCAATTTTGATTGTGTTTTGTCGCCTTGTTTCTATAAATACACTATCTCAGAGAGTTCCCAATCCACTTTTGGGCTTTGAGGCCCTCCGAGACAATGTTTCGAACAAGTGATTTTAATAAGTTACCAATTAATATGTCCGCGACTGTGCTCATTTTCCAAGAATAGTATTTACCAAGTTAAAAGAGCCGCCAACACACGAGGCGTCCAACGGAATTGCTACACCTCCTTTGCAATGAGATTGTCCTACCGACAGCCAAGACAGCCCAGAAGTATATTCTAGACTACGGAGTCCGTTCGGCAGTACTATATCATTGTTGGCTCACAACAAATTGCATTATAAAGAATGCAAATAGCAAATAGTTTACTAATATGTAGCACAGTATCAAAAGTCCCTACTCCCTACTTAAAACTAGCTGAAAAGTTTGTTGCTTCACTCAATTTAAAACTCTTTGTTATTTAAAATATTTACGGAAATAGATTTCCAGCCTTGGTTCCATTCGTGCTATCACTTAAAACTAGGACGGGAGACTTCTACTGTTAGTCTCAAAACTAACGAATTGAACCAGTGCTTTTACAAATGTGTTATGTAAATAGTGTATATTAATATATAAATAAATAATCATCTAAATAAAAATAAGATGGATGTTCTTTCTCCAGGTTCGATTACTGCTTGGTGTGTAATTTGTTGTTCTATATTTCTTAAATCTAATGAATACTTAAAATCTAAAGCTGTATCTAACTTCGATTTCGTGAATTATTATTTTCCCTTACGGATAATAATTCAGTACTGAAATAAATGTAAGGCATTTCCCTAAGATCCTTTGATTTAGCTATCGGTTCAGCTTCTATCAAAGGATCAGTCCCGGATGATATGTACTATTTACTGAGTGAAGTAACAAATAACATAGAAGAAACACATAAACAGAAAATAAAATCGAGATAAACTCGAATAATGAAATATTCACATTTATTTTAAAAATATGTAAATTGTCTCTTTTGTGAACATTTCAATAAACGATAATAGTTAGATGCTGGCTGGAAAACTCGATCCGTTGCGTGGAACATTCTAGTCAATCTAGGATCCCTAGATACAATGAAAACACACATTACAAAGTGATTATATTTAAATGACTCACAGATCTCAGCCGAAGAACACAACACTATTCACTATTCAACCACTCTAAAATAGAAATGAACCACTTATTTATTTATTATTTATCTATTTATTAATATTTTTATTTATTTGTTACTCTGAAATTTAATTTAATAGCCTAGGTAACTATTCAAATTTAAGGAAACGAAACACTAATTTTTAAACGGACAATCACAATTAAGCTAATGAGTTATTTTAAAACACTGCCGTGGCGTCTCAGCGATAGTAAAAGATGCTCTCCGATTCCCTAATCGAAACACAAATTTTTAACACTTTCGCGAAAGCTGCTAAAAACCCAAGCTAACAACCCACTATCATTTTAAAATTAACGCTTCCGTTCGTGCGACTAGCTTCATTCGAGAGCTCCGAACCGACCTACTCGACCCGTGTCCCAAAGCTAACTATTCATTATTCTTAACCTTATCACTACGCGCGCGCGACCACTCAGTACCGTGATTCCGAGCCGACTGCCAAGCCCCCCTGCTCCCGCGCCGAGTGTCCAGTCAGGATCCTAAATCCTCCCCTTTCGTCTACCTGTGTGGGAGCGTGCGACCTCTATGCATCCTATTCTAACTCCCCATGAATCGCTCTCTATGTCTTTGTCTTCAACCTTTGCTTGTATCTGCCTCCTAACCAAAGCTGTTGGCGAGTGCACGGTTTTTAATATTGAATCTTAGCTACCATAGAGGTAGGTACATTCACCCCCAAAAATTTTAAAAGGTTCACCCGGTTAAAATTTTTCATCAGAATGAAACGCTGTTATATTATATTATTCATTTATTTATCTCTTTTTTTTCATAATTAGTATGACACTATGCTAAATTATTACAATTACACATTTATTATTATTATTATTATTTTTTAGAACTGGCCGCCCTACACCCCACCAATCTCTCTTAACTTGGCCGCGATAGTTAGATATTCTCACAACATTATGATTTCCTACTTTAATTAGATGTAATAATTGCACGATTTTTTTTTTTTCAAGTACTCAATAAGTTAGCCCAATATAATATGTGATTGATTGGGCCTGTTCCCTTGCCTCCTTACAAGTTACTATTTATTCCTCTTTTTTTTTATATAGTTATCCTATACACTTGATTATTTTAATTTTAATAATACAATAAATTCGGAGAGAAAACAAAAAGAAAAGAAAAGAAAAAATACAACAACATCTCTACCACTTCTCCTCATTGTTCTCTTTTTCCTTTAATACCTCCTTTATTTTACTTGTTTACATTTTTATTCACATACATTGCTTAAATATGTAGGTATACTGTATGTTCCTATTCTTGTGGTGTACAATAAAGTGTTGTCTATCTATCTATCTATACTAAATTCAGATAATTATTCTAAATCAAAGTTAACAAGTAAATAACAATCATCCTTAACAAAATCTAGAGAACACAATTATATCTTAGTAACTACTTCTGTTTTTCCCTCAAAACACTATAATATCAATACTTAAATAAATGACTCCCAAATCAGCCTCATTTATAATATTTTGTCAAATGAATCGTGTTGAAATTACCCCTTACTTTATTCGTAGTTGGATCCACCAATGTGTATACGTTCGGAAAAGGATTATTTGCCACTAAATAAGGTCCTTCATAAAGCAACTCAAATTTCTTTGTAAGTTTCAATGCTGCATCAGATCTGTTTAACTTTTGAATCTTAACACAATCTCCTATTTGGAAGATCATCAATCTATGATTCTTATCGAATTTACTTTGTCGTGTTTTGCTAGCCTGCCTTAAATTGCTCCTTACTCTTTCTCGTATTAAAGCTACGTCCATGGTTGGCTCTGGCATCTTAGGCAAGCATTTATCTATTGTCAGCTTATTACTTTTACCATACAATATTTCATTTGGGGTAAACCCCGTGCTGTCATGGAATGAATTATTGTAAAGTACTTCAATCTTGGGAAGCCAGATAGCCCAACTCGCATGATTCTTATTACAATAGGTTCGAAACATTCTTCCTAGTTCTTTATTCACCCTTTCGGTCGTGTTTGGCCTAGGGTTTCTTACAGTAGTATAAATTGTTTTTATGCCCATTTCTTTTAAGTCAGTTTTCCAAATTTTGCTGATGAATTGACTGCCATTATCAGTCATGACCGCCTTCGGCATTATTATCTTAGCGTAATGCTTTAATTTGGATACTACTGCTCTCGACGAAGCCTTCCTTAGATCAAATAACTTCACAAATTTACTAAAAGCATCTTGAATGACCAAAATGTACGCCACCCCAAATTTACTTTTAGGCAAAGGCCCATATAAATCTGCCATAATAACATCTCCTATATTATCCGGTATTATAGATTGACAAGGCCCAACGTATTTAACATTATTACTCTTCGAAAGTTGACAAACATGACATGTTTTAATAAACCGTTTGACATCCCTGGTCATCCCTGGCCAATAAAACCTATCCCTTACATATTTTAAAACTTTATAGGCTCCCTGGTGTCCCATCTCAAGGTGTGTTTGTTTAACTACATCTTCTATTAAAACCTTTGGAAGGTACATTACCAATTTATTTAATGGTTCTATATTGAAATAAAGAACTTTGTTAATCCAACGACAGTTGGATGCTATCCTAGATAATTTACCGTGCATATCTGTTCCTGGTTTACCTCTTATTATTCTCTGTATCTCTACATCTTGTTCTTGCAATTGCGAAATGTTTCTTAATCTCCTTTCGAGCTCCTTATTATTTCCCGTTTCAGTATATAAGATCTCAGGACATATCATTTTATCTTCCTGCACTAATTGGCCTGGTGGGTATCTTGATAATACGTCCGCTACTATATTTTCCTTTCCTTTTATATGTTCTATTTCGAAATTAAATTGGTCCAAATATAACACCCAACGTGTGATCCTCCCATTATATAGCTTCCATGTTTTCACAAACACCAAAGCCTTATGATCAGAGCGAATAGTTAATCGTGAACCCCTTAAGTAAGTTTCGAATTTTTTTAAGCAACAGATAACTGCAAATAATTCCTGTTCTGTGACCGTCCAGTGTAATTCGGGACCCTTTAACGCCCTACTATGATACCCCAAAATCCTCATTTCCTGTTGATCATTATATTGGTACAATACTCCAGCTAACCCAATTCCTGAACAGTCTGTATCCAGGTAGTAAGGCTTATCAAAGTTAGGATGATGCAACGTTATAGTATTAAGAAATTGTTTCTTAATTCCATCAAAAGCTGTTTTCTCTCTCTCTCCCCAATGCCAAGTTTTATTTTTTCGCAACAGATCGCACAATGGTATTATGTCCTTACTGTAATTAGGTATGAATTTCCTATAAAAATTACAAAGTCCTAAGAAGGCTCTTACCTGTTTTACCTTCTTAGGAGCAGGGAAGTCTTGAATTGCCTGTATCTTACCAGGGTCTGCCTTTATTCCATCCGTTGAGATGATAAATCCTAACATCTTTACTTCTTTGCATAAGAATTCACATTTTTGGAGATTACAGGTTAGTCCAGCATGATTTAGCTTTCCCAAGACAATGTTTACATGTTCTAGATGTTGGTCTATACTCCCTTTTGTTATTATGGCTAGATCATCCAGATAATTAACACAGAACTCTCTTACTTCAGGTCCAAGTACTGTGTCCATTGCCCTGCTAAAACTACCCACTGAAGTTTTGAGACCTTGCGGTAAGACGTTGTAAACATAAGACTTTCCGTTAAACGTAAACCCCGTAAATTGTTTACTTGTCTCGGTTAAGGGAATCTGAAAATATGCATTGTTTAAATCGACTACGCTTATGTAACTGACTCCATGAAAGGAACTTAGTATATCATTTGGCATAGGTGGTTTTTCAGAATCCGCGATCATGTATTTGTTGATTTCCCTTGCATCAAGTAATACTCTTATGGACCCGTCCCTTTTTAATGTAAATGTCAATGGACTACTATACGGTGTTGCTGCTCGACTAATTATCCCCATACTCACCATGTCATCCAATTTTTGTTCCATTTTATCCCGATAAGCATACGGAATAGGGTAGGATCTTTTAATAAAAGGAACATGCTCTTCCATGTTTATCTGATGTTGATAACAGTTTGCTTTACCTAGCTTCGTTGAAAATAAACCAGGATAGCTACCTAGGACTCTTTTCAACTTTTCTAATCCTATTTCATCTATTGACCCTCCCGTCTTTATGTTTTCTACCCATTCAGTAAAATTACTAGTTCCCCGATCAGTCTGATTTTCAATGTGACATAACAGACTAGCTCTATTTAGGTCTTCGACAAATGGCACGAGATGTTCTTTTCCTTCATATCTAATGGTTAGGGCCGCATTATCTCTCAATAATTTTAGTACCGCCTCATGTTTCTTTAGCCAGTCAAATCCCAATATTAATTTCTTTGCTAAATTCGGAACAATCAAACACCCAGTCTCGATTTCTGCCTCACCTATTTTTATGGGTAGCATCACAATTTGGTGTACCTTAGAACTTTTCTGCCCTACCGCTCCCTTTATCTGGAATGGTTTTACTGGTAGCAAGGCAATTTTATCATGATTTTGTTTAAGCTCTTGCCAAAAGATTTCGGATATACACGTTATCTCGCTTCCAGTATCAATTAATCCTTTAATGGTATAATTAAATATTTCCAACTCAACTTCTGACTTCAAAAACTCTAATAATTCCCCTGTTTCTGGTTTATTTTCGTTAAATACTGAATTAGCCGTGTGCTCCGTGAGAAAAATCTGTTCATTGCACATATTTGACTTGTATTTTAAAAGATCTATAATTCCCGACGTTCCCTTTTCAATATTATTAGTTACCGGAAACCCTACTCCTCTTTTATCTGTTTGACCTTTTACCGCTATTGGTAATAAAATACCTTTATTATTTTTACCCAATGATTCTCCTAGTCGCCATCCCATTTTGAGCATTATGTGTAAAGCCTTGCCCCCTATAAAGGAGACTGATTCGGGGACGCCCTTTTCAGTCTCTATTGGTTTAAATCTAATGCTTCTGAATTATTATCAGTAACCTGATTGTCCACAATTTCAACACAGTTGGTTTCAGGTCCCCTCTTCTTGGCGTTATTGTTAAATTCCTGCCTCTTCCAGGTCCGATATTTCTGCTGCACGTCTGGACGATAATTATTGTATGTCGTATTTTCTGGTTTGTCCGTGTTTTGTGTGAATGCATTCACATCATCAAGATTCCGTAAGAATTCAGCAGCTTCTAAAATGGTGTTACATTTTGCTATGGCCCACAAACTCTGAACATGTCTGGGATAATGTCTCATAATGTCTGACATAAGTTGTTTCTCTGGAATTTGATAGGTGAGCATCTTAGCTTGACCAGTCAGTTGCAAGAAGTGAGACAACATTGTGGCATGTGTATTGACGTTCCATTTATTTGAAACTATATTTCTTCGAAGCACGCTCTGTTCTTTCTCCCCCCAAAATGTTTCCATAAAATCCATCTTGAAATCATCAAAATTGGCCCATCTAACATTATATGTACGTGCCCAGTCCTTTGCTTGCCCTGATAAACATCCTTGAGCTACATCAAGTTCCCGCTCCGCAGATGGGATTTTTTTTATGTAACTTGTCAATTCCTCGATGAACGTGACCGGATGCATAGTCGACTTGTCTGAAAACTTCGGTTTCTCTATGGCTTGGTTCTGTAGATAATAATTTTGAACGATTTTTTCATTTGGCAGTTCTGTTTGTTGTAGTCCGGAGCTAGTGGTGTTAACCGTTGGCGCTTCATTTGCACTGCCCCTAATCTTTTCTATCTCGGACTCTAGGCTATTTAATTTCGTCGTAAGTACTCCCACGGTTCTCCTAAGCATGCGATGAATTAATTTAACATCACTGCTCCTTTTCTGGGTACTTTTGGCGAATGTTCCGGATCCTGAGGCTTCACTGGAGTCTGATGTAGTTGGGCGGGTAGTGGAAGCCCGCTCCGCCGACGAAGGAGTCTTCGACTTGGGTTTCCCCATTGTTCTAGTTTATATAGCACTTCTTAGTTCTTTTTAGTTTTTTAGCACTTTTTTAAGTTATAGTTTAAAATTACTTTTCACTGTTTGTTTCACAATTAATAAGATTCTTGTGCAGCCACCCTGTGAGCATTTATCATTTGTGGTTAATAATACTCTTAAATCCATTATCATCCATTATTTCTTTTTAAATGTAAGCTTTCTATAACGAAACGTAAGGATCGAGCATTTCCTTTTTCGTCATAGAGAGCTATATGAAGTGAAGAAAGAAAATAGCCAATTATTAGTTGCAATATTTTTTTTATTATTACTTGCTTAGGACTGCTATTTTTATTCAAGTTGATTTACTACTCACTAATACGAGATGTGTATAGTGCACTTATTACCTGAGATCAACCTTTCTAAATACAAAGCAATCTTAACAATAACAAAACAAAGCGGCTGTTTACGAATGCTGCAGATGTCTTTTATATAATAGTAATAACAAACATTCGTGCTAAGAAAATACATTTAGTTTTACTGACATGTATATTATAGATTGTTGAACCATACAAGATATATTAGATCAGTACTTAGACCCTAGGATAAATCACTTAAATTAACCTAATTTCTACATTACGAAACATCCTACATTTTATCAACCAAAACGAAAATAATTTATATCGTATCTACATTTCCGTGCTTATGACACTAATTTTATTCTTACTAACACCCCCATAGACTTTGGGTCCAAGGTAATTCAAATTTAAGCACCCCCACAGACTTAAGGTCCTAGGTTATTCAAATTTAAGCACCCCCACAGACTTTAGGTCCTAGGTAACTCAAATTTAAACAACCGCATAGACTAAAATAATATCCTAGGTATTTTAAGGTTATTTGGACACATATAATCACGTTTGTGTCTTTTCCAAAACAGTCTCTGGAACTCTTTCCATTTCACGAACATCAATTGTAGGCTATAAAGCCCACTTTAAGTTAAAGATTACTCCAATTATTCTGGTCCTGAGGCACCAATTGTAACTGAACCACCCGCATGCATAAGGAAATCCACGAAGAAAAGGCCAGATGATCGTCTACACCCTCGTTGTGAGATAAGTAACCCTGGAACTTTTAGAGTCAGAGAATGTTAAGGAACACAAACTAAGATATATATTTTTTTTGTTTGAGAAGAGAAGAGTAGGCTCCAACCTCGCCCACTCCTGTGAGTGCCATCCACAGTATGCACTCCCCGGGGATTTGGTAAGGGTAGGACAGATGAGTTATGTTTTATATGTATCAAAACAAATAACCACTCAGTCCCGTGTGATTGATATTCTCCTCTTTACCCCTTCCCCGTTTACTTCTTACTTCTTTATTTTTTTTTTAATGTTATTTATCATAAGTTTGACCATACAAGGTTCTTTCATTGTTTGTAATTATCGGCTATGCCGTATTTAGTAATCGTGTTGATCACCATAAGTTGACCATATAAGGTTCTTTGCAATATTGGATTTTCCCAACTATATGATTCCATCAAGCGATCAATGGTTAAGACCCCGATCCATCCATAATACTAGACAGCGCCAGAAGGTACACCCAGGGGTCCCACGAATGTAATCCCAGCACATTCGTGATTATCCAGGAGTGCTGGATGCCCAGTTACAGATTAGACTGAAGCCCCATATGTTTCACCTTTAGAAACCAGATTGTCAAGTAGAATTTATTGTATATCAGTATTTACAACATTATTCATATTATGAATAAATACTGACTTTGATTATAATAGTTATTACTTTATTATCACACCAATCACATCGAAGCTGAATAGTTTTAGTTAATTTCAATTCAATTACTTTAATCCTTTATAAGGGTATAGGAACGAGTGGGAGGGATAATAAATGATTGATAGGAGGAACACTAGTTGAAGTCCGGACTCCAACATCTAACCAAACTTACTGGTTTGACAATAGTCTACTGTACCTATGTTTTGGTTGGTTATAGTGTCGAAGGTTGAATTAATAAGCGATGAACTGTCGGCCTAACAGAACATACACTCATTAACTCTATGTAAAGTGTGGGGAATATTTATCAGCTGCGTGTATAGTATTTGTGCGTGCAATGAGCTGTAATCACTAATATCAAACTCAATAGAATAATTCCGCTCGTCAAGGTTTGTGAGGTCTTGACGCCACAACAATTCCACACAGTCTCATACTAGTTATGAAAACACCCATAGTGAGTAAAATGTAGTAGACCATTGCAACCCAGCAATTAATAACCTTGAATGGTTAATTATTATTAGTCTAACCAAGAGGAATTTTACCTGGTCAAAACCTTTACCTGATACCTTTACCTCCGTTTACCTTTTACCACAGTTTATTGAATACAATTGAATTTAGACAATCCCACCATCGTCTCTAATTATGTAATTAGCGAGATGGGACTGCCTGTACCTCGCACAGCAAGTAAATCTAGTAATTTTAAATTATTATTATGATAACTTATTCACTTAGGTAAGAACTTAATAACTACGCCATATTTTGATAAGGTTATATCATACTTCCACCTACTGGCTTAATGACTATAATGCAGATTCTGTAAGAAATAATTTACACCTTAGACTCGATAGGATTAAATAATAAATTTCAAAGATTCAAGTTGGAAGAAATAGTTGCAAGTTCAATGTGATCCTATTGATGAAAGAGTATCATGGTAATAGATTGTTTATAAAAGTAAATTATTAACATCTGTAAGTTCAAAGCTGAAAATAAACACGTGGTGATCTAGTCGTGTCGTAAACAATGGAAGTATTAGTTTCTTAAAGCTGTACATAAAGGGTAAAATAGTAATGGCTAGTAAATTCAAAGCTGAAACAAATGCTGAAAATTAAAGAATATATAAATTACAATTCCCAAATGGCTTGAAGATAAAATGCTGAATGATAGCATAACAAAATAACGGCTGAAAAGCACTCGGTATTTGATATTAGGTACGTCAGAGATTCTATAAGTGAATTATGTAATAATTTACTTTAAACAAGTAAATTAAAAACACCCGAAAGTTCAAGGCTGAAAATATACACATAGTAATTTAGTTGTATCGTAAACAATGGAAGTATTAGATTTCTTTTAAGCTGTACATAAAGGGTAAGATGGAAAAGGCAAGTAAATTCAGAAGCTGAAACAAATGCTGAAAATTATAGAATATATAAATTACAATTCCCAAATGACTCGTAGATAACATATTAAATAATGAACACAACAAAATAAAAGCTGGAAAGGCACACAGTATTTGATACTAGTTCTTCAGAAGTACAATAAGTGATTTATGTATTAATTTACTCAAAACTGTGAAAACTTATCACTCATTATAACAACTGGTATTGCCAAGTTGGATCATCACACACAGATAAACTTAAGGATTCTCGATATTGATCTGTTCTTTGCGAATATTTGAATAAGATAAGTTAGGTTTTACTTAAGTTATTATTATGTCAAGAAGATTCAATTCTAAGAAAACAACAAACTGGTTTACTATTACTACATGATCTGATCCAAAATGGCCTATTATAAAATAATAAAACCAACCTCAAGTAGTCTTCTTTTACCTTAGAACCACCATGTAAAACTGAAATAAAATTAGCCTACATAAAGTGCTATGTATCATTAATTGTCCATTTATAAATTCAGAAATCACTCGAAGATTTCACATAATATACAGAAGTTGATAGAAGACTTTGCTTCGCTAACCAGTCATCATCATCATCATCATTTCAGCCCGGTATCATCCACTGCTGGATATACACCTCCTTCACCTCTTGTTCCTCCTCTGTCCCGTGTCCTCCTCTGTCCTCTGTCGCTCGCCAGTAAGTACAACTTAAGTTAACCACATAATAATGCAGAGCCAATTGAAGGCCCTCTTTTGCTAGTTTGTATGTACATTTCAGATAACTCTCGTAAAACATAGAAGTCGATCGAAAACTTCATTTCAGTAGACTGTATGTACAATTTAGTTTAGTATCTGGAAGAAATTGTATAATTAATCGGAGTACATGGTGGTTCATAAGGTCTCCTCCGGCACCCTCAGAAGTCCCTGGATCTATAAGGAACTTGATTAGTACTCTACGGATTTTATTACGAGGTTTGAATTTTTAAGACCTAACATCTATTTCTAGACAGGTCATGTAAAACTTTGGAAGGATTTTAATCGCGAGAAACAAGGAAGCGAAACTCATTTGTCCATCACTGATGCCACATTTTATAACTAAGATAGAATTTCCTTAATACTACACGTAGAGGCTGGAATAGATTTATTAGACTAACTAATATGTGGCTTTCCGGTACACGATAATGAGAATTCGCAATTTTGATTGTGTTTTGTCGCCTTGTTTCTATAAATACACTATCTCAGAGAGTTCCCAATCCACTTTTGGGCTTTGAGGCCCTCCGAGACAATGTTTCGAACAAGTGATTTTAATAAGTTACCAATTAATATGTCCGCGACTGTGCTCATTTTCCAAGAATAGTATTTACCAAGTTAAAAGAGCCGCCAACACACGAGGCGTCCAACGGAATTGCTACACCTCCTTTGCAATGAGATTGTCCTACCGACAGCCAAGACAGCCCAGAAGTATATTCTAGACTACGGAGTCCGTTCGGCAGTACTATATCATTGTTGGCTCACAACAAATTGCATTATAAAGAATGCAAATAGCAAATAGTTTACTAATATGTAGCACAGTATCAAAAGTCCCTACTCCCTACTTAAAACTAGCTGAAAAGTTTGTTGCTTCACTCAATTTAAAACTCTTTGTTATTTAAAATATTTACGGAAATAGATTTCCAGCCTTGGTTCCATTCGTGCTATCACTTAAAACTAGGACGGGAGACTTCTACTGTTAGTCTCAAAACTAACGAATTGAACCAGTGCTTTTACAAATGTGTTATGTAAATAGTGTATATTAATATATAAATAAATAATCATCTAAATAAAAATAAGATGGATGTTCTTTCTCCAGGTTCGATTACTGCTTGGTGTGTAATTTGTTGTTCTATATTTCTTAAATCTAATGAATACTTAAAATCTAAAGCTGTATCTAACTTCGATTTCGTGAATTATTATTTTCCCTTACGGATAATAATTCAGTACTGAAATAAATGTAAGGCATTTCCCTAAGATCCTTTGATTTAGCTATCGGTTCAGCTTCTATCAAAGGATCAGTCCCGGATGATATGTACTATTTACTGAGTGAAGTAACAAATAACATAGAAGAAACACATAAACAGAAAATAAAATCGAGATAAACTCGAATAATGAAATATTCACATTTATTTTAAAAATATGTAAATTGTCTCTTTTGTGAACATTTCAATAAACGATAATAGTTAGATGCTGGCTGGAAAACTCGATCCGTTGCGTGGAACATTCTAGTCAATCTAGGATCCCTAGATACAATGAAAACACACATTACAAAGTGATTATATTTAAATGACTCACAGATCTCAGCCGAAGAACACAACACTATTCACTATTCAACCACTCTAAAATAGAAATGAACCACTTATTTATTTATTATTTATCTATTTATTAATATTTTTATTTATTTGTTACTCTGAAATTTAATTTAATAGCCTAGGTAACTATTCAAATTTAAGGAAACGAAACACTAATTTTTAAACGGACAATCACAATTAAGCTAATGAGTTATTTTAAAACACTGCCGTGGCGTCTCAGCGATAGTAAAAGATGCTCTCCGATTCCCTAATCGAAACACAAATTTTTAACACTTTCGCGAAAGCTGCTAAAAACCCAAGCTAACAACCCACTATCATTTTAAAATTAACGCTTCCGTTCGTGCGACTAGCTTCATTCGAGAGCTCCGAACCGACCTACTCGACCCGTGTCCCAAAGCTAACTATTCATTATTCTTAACCTTATCACTACGCGCGCGCGACCACTCAGTACCGTGATTCCGAGCCGACTGCCAAGCCCCCCTGCTCCCGCGCCGAGTGTCCAGTCAGGATCCTAAATCCTCCCCTTTCGTCTACCTGTGTGGGAGCGTGCGACCTCTATGCATCCTATTCTAACTCCCCATGAATCGCTCTCTATGTCTTTGTCTTCAACCTTTGCTTGTATCTGCCTCCTAACCAAAGCTGTTGGCGAGTGCACGGTTTTTAATATTGAATCTTAGCTACCATAGAGGTAGGTACATGTTGTAATTATAATACCTTCAGTATATAATAATCAATTACGTTTCCAAAAATAAACATACATTATGTATTAGGTACGTAGTCAAGCCTCTCAATATAATATACTTCTACTCGGTAATAGTTTAGTTCAAATATTGCTTTGAAGTTCCATCGGCATAAATAAATAGGTCAATCCAATTATGTTAGGATCATGAACAAACAAACGCCTAATCAATACCAAAAGGGACGTACAAACCAAACTTACAAATTAGTAGCAAATTAGATTCGTATTGATTGATTACTTCAACCACCAACTTTGTTTCTGCTATCGAAAAACAAGGATATGAAAACTTTTCAACTAAATTAATATCGTAAAATTTGGAAGAACTGAAAAGCTGAACCAACACAGATAAATCAAACTCATAAAGTTGACAACTCACCGTCGAGAGAGATTAGGGCGTAATTCGACTTCATGTTTTCCAAAATATTATGAACAGCTTCTTGCTTGAGAGTTTCCAGATCATTGTTCCTGAGATCCAGTGCGTTGAGCTTCTGAATGTCATCCAGAACACCGTCGTCTAGCGTCGCCAACTTATTGTCGGACAAGGAAAGTTTCCGTAGCTGCGTCAATCCCCCGAAACCACGCTCCGATATAAACTCTATTTCATTACCGTCCAGGTAAAGTTCCTGAAGACTCCAAAGTTCCGCGAACGCCAAATCGCCTATCATGGTTAATTTATTGTTTCTCATATCCAGCGATATCAGGTTAGACAGCCCTTGGAAGTTCTCCCTAATGACAACTGTCAGCAGATTGTTGTCAAGGTCGAGTTTTATCAGGTTGTTTAGGTGTTTGAAACAGCCGTCGTGTAACACCCCCAAATTGTTCTTCGATAAGTATAACCTTTGCAAATTCGGGAGGACGTAGAACACGTCTCGTTTCAATTCGGATATCTGATTTTCAACTAAGCTGACGTTCGACAGCATTATCAGATGAGCGAACGACATTTTCTCAAGTTTTGCTATTTTGTTCTTTGGCAGGGTTATTTCGCGGAGCGTTGTCGAGTTTGTGAACGCAAACGAGGGTATGCTATAGATGTTTGCGTATTGTATGTTGAGGTATTGCAGTCGATCGAGGCGAACGACAACTTTGGCGGGGATGTACGTCAAGCCTCCGTCTGCTCTGACGTTGAATGTGAGCTTTTCTATCTTCGGTTGCGAGTAGAAGTTGGACCAGAAGGGATCATCCTCGGCGATACCACCGTTGAACACCCAGCAGTCTGCTTTCGTTGCTGTCTTGATTTTAATACTTTCGCAATAGCAATGGACTTTTGACCCCCGGTCTTGTATGTCACAGATGTTCACATAATGCGAGTACACGCTTTTATCGTTCTTCCATCGCTTTTTGTCGTTTTGTCTGCTCTCTGTGACGTTTAATTCGACCGTTGCAAAAGCAATCATGAGGATGATATATTTAAGGTCCATCTTTGTTTTTACATCGGGATCTGTAACAAAGAGAAGCCGTTTAGTGAGTTCTTTTGTTTTGTGTTGTAGGCGTTAAGAAAGTTGCTGATTAGATCGTATTGTCGTGAGGTGCCGTTCAGAGGCGCGTAATAGACTCTTTGGTCATTGCGAAACAAAAGTAAAGGAAAAGTAAGAGCATAAAGGAATTTACGTAAACGAGGACATACTAAGTAGAACTTTTGGGGAAATGAATATACAGTGTTTGTGAAACGTGAAATTGTTTTGTTAACTTTGTATTTAGCCATTTCTGAGAAAGGTCTGTAAAAGGAGGCCTGTTAAAAATAAAGGCTCTTGACGACGACAAAAATTTGGATGTACTCAATACTCAATACTCAATAGATTTATTGTTAACACATGGTAAGTTAGGTGTTAATTTTACAAACAGTGGTAAGTAGCACATGTGAGCCCCTTTAGGACACTACAATAGTAGGAGGTTGGCAGACCGAGGTTTTATAATACAATTAATTATAAACAATATTTTTTCCTATAATAATACAGTAGATAGTAGATAGATAATAAAGTTCAAATTTTTGTTTAATATTTATATTAGTTTTAGTTACGTGTCAGTTTTAATTACAATTACAGGATACATTTGATTTAATTAATTTCGTTAGTTAAGTATACGTACGAGTGGGTATAAAATTATTATTTATGTCAAAAAAAATCATTTAATTCATAATAGCACTTGTCAATTAAATATGATTTTAATTTTTTTACAAATATGGAGTCAGTTTGCGATTTTGTAATGTCATCTGGTAAGTTATTATAAATTTTAATGGACATTTTGTAAGGACCATTACTATGCATAGCGAGCTTTGACGGTGGTGCGATTAATTTGTCTCTTCCTGCTCGCAGGGCATGCCGTCTGGGAAGATTACTCAGTTTCTTGTATAGGTATGGGTACTTCCTAACAAATTTACTTATTTCCAATATGTATATTGAGGTCAGCGTAAGAATTTTAAACTTTTGGAAGTAAGGTTTGCAGCTATCCGGTATTCTAATGTTAGCTAGGATGTTCTTTCTATTCTGTAAAAACAGAGCTCCTATATAATTAATATTACCTACTTGTCGCTCTAAGCAGGAATAATAAAACATACGATAATAAATAAAAATAAATATTTATATTTATTTGTTAATATTTTTTATATAATTATATGTTTTCATTTTTTTTTTTGAATGGTTTATTTACATCTTTTTACAAGAATAAAAAAACATTTGGCTACCTATCCTTTAAGCAAAGGATAGTCTTAAAAATAAATATGTATCTATTATAATTAAAATGGTGAAAGTATACTCGTGAACACTAAAACTTGTAAAAAAAGGTAAAGTTTTATTTGCATGACCCGTTTTGAGAAATTCTTTCCTCTGTTTGTGAGCAGTTTCCGTAACGTTAAAGAGTTTTTTAGAATAAATAGCACGTAGATATTTTGTACTCTTTGTTGTAACAACTCTAACATATTTCGCGTTTAACACCACACCATTTTCACTGTGTAGACACCGAATAAATTTCGCAACGTTTTCACCTTACTTTTAATGATCACCTGTTTAGTTATTGTTGTATTTTAATAAACCATGTTTAAAGCCATTGGGTGGTATATTTTGACGTACTTTGAGTTCATGGAAAAAAGTGCATTACTTAGGTATAAAAGTTCTATGACTAGATAGGTAAAAGATTTATTTGCCTAAACATAAACACACAAAATACAATGAAAAATAAAAACAAAATAAAGACTGTCTATGCTGGAACATTTGTTAAAGTATTGAAAGTACTCTTTTTTTTTATTTTATAATGTACTAAATTATAGTACTTCAACTTGCTACAATTTTTTCTATAGCCCATATCGTCCCATTTCTGTGCATAGGCCATTCCAAAGACTTCCACTTCTCTCTATTCTCAGCCTTTTGAAGGCTTTCAGATCGTCCCACCAAAGCTTCTCATATTAATTTACATAATTAATTAGTCATTACTTATTAATTTTACTAATTAACTGACTTTAAAACCGGTGCAACTTGTTCATTCAAACAAACTCGCGACGAATCCCAAAAACAAATTTCAACATTCCCTTTCGTCGTCTTAATCGGGAGAAAGTTCAAATTATCTTTATTAGTCCTTTTGTCTCGCTACATCCTTTCTACTAATAAAACCCAATTAGGATTAATTAAAACGTCATGATTATGGGGTTATAACTGTTACAAATGTGTAGATTGAAAAAGATTGAGATCCATTCATTTATATCAGATATCTTTGTGTGTGATTATTCTTCTTCTTCTTGTCGTGTCACTGATTCTTACGAACCAAGTGTGGTGAAAGGATTTAAAGTGCACCTCAAAGATTTCGTGCACTCGACACATATTTTCGAACTTTTAGGTTCTACGATGTGCCGGTTCCCTCACAATGTTTTTTTGCACCGTTTGAGAGCACTGAATTAGTGTACATAAATTTTTGGGCAGAAAAAATTGGTACACGACTGGATTTAAACCCACGACCTTAGGATCGAAAGGCGGGGCCGCTACTACTAAGCCAACAGCGCTCTTTTAAGTGTAGTAGTAGTAAACACTATGAAACCAATAAAAATATTACATGGGACGCCTAAAATTTTCTTGTTATAATGAAAAAGAGAAGCTACCATTTCACAAACTGCATTGCACCTCTCAAAAACATTACCAAGAACTAAATTGTCGGCATTAAATTTCATTTAGCTGGCTAATGACCCTTATAAAGCATACGTAGCCAAGAGGCTATGAGTAACAGCCGCGACACAAAACCCACTCGACATATTTATGGGGCCCATGATAATTAACATGGAATAAGGAAGTGGATGACTGGAAGCAACACGCGATGGCAAATTAGTGTTAGATACGCAGTGATCGTTTTATAGGCGACAAAAGAGGTGCTGCTTCTTTAACTGTAGGCCTCTGGCTCTGGTTTTGAGACTGTGTGAGTGCTCACCAGTGCATTATACTGTGTGGGTGACGTTTTGACGTAGGATTTATTTTAGTCAACACTCACACAGACTTTAAACCAGAACCAGAGACAGAGCCAGATAGAGCTCATGGTAGGCCTACTGATACCAAAAGCTACATGGTGAAATATGCCAAAAAAAAAAAGATGTTATTATCTGAAAGTTTTAGATTTTTGATCACTTTTTAAAAGTGTTTTAATTGAATTAATTCATGACTATCTTCGATCGTTTGTAACAGTCTGCAAAATGTATTTTTTTATTTATTCATACCTAGCTCAAATGTTTATGGTGTATATTCTAAATACTTGTATTAGTTGTAAGTTTTGTAAATAAAGTATTTAGACTGTAGTAACAACATACCAAAAATAATACAAATCAAATCATTCTTCATTATCTCGCTCTAGCCTTTCAGCTCAGTTGGTCAGCTCAGTGCCTTCTGCGCCATAGGTCAAGGGTTCACCCACCGAGAACAAATATGTGTGAGGTGAACACAGATGTCTGTTCTCTGTCTGGGTGTTCTATTGTACTCTAAGTATGCGTTCACAAAAAGTATTTTATCAGCTATCTGTTTTCCACAGTACAAGTTCTGCTTAATTTGGAGCTAAATAGTGTTGTGTGGATTATCCATTTATATTATCATATCTTATCCCAACCCAAGATGATGAAAAATGTTTAAGGCATAACAAACAAAACAATACCAAGCTAATACTTGGTCAAGTCACATCCATCCAAACGAATTCCCTGTGAGGGATAATTAGACTAGTTGCATAGTGCACACTGATGACCGTGTAGGTGTAAACTTCCTTTGACTAACAGACTGTGTAACCCAAGACCGCTGCCCCAGGATGATCGTCTAATAAATTTTAAATAACCACACAATGCCTTCACCCAAACTCCAATATACACCTTAACCTGTAGCACACTAAACACATTTTAGACTGCAGCGTTCCAAATACAGGAATATTTCATAGTAAGGTTATAAAGGTGGGGAAAGAGCAATAAACTAGTTAAATAAGCCAGTTTTGTAGCGATGCTCATGCTAGGAATAAGATGTTATCTAAGTGGCATAGAGCAAAAGTTACGGTTGGTAATATTTTATGGAATAGTGGGGTAAATAACGAATGCTCGATCCGGCCGAATATCTTTCGCCTATTCGACATTTATGACGCCCTTTGGAGTCCTTTCATACTAGCGCTAGTCAGTTGATAGTGACGCAAAAGGCGTATGTACCTACCTGGATAAAAATTATCCTATTTTAAGTAACTTAAGGGGGATGATGGCCATAAAAACTAAATTTACACAACTATGGGTGAATAAAGTATAAAATGTACACTGAAAAAGCTGTAATAGGCTTAAACATAGGTTTTTATTTACGGCAAACTATATATTAAGAAAATAAAAACTATATATAAATAAAAATTAAGAAAACCGTAGAATAACAGAAATATAAACAAAAAACAAAAAAAAATCCTTTTTGTTTTTTTATGTTATCCTACAGTTCTTCAACTTTATACATATAGTTGGCCGTAAATAAGGACTACTGTAAAAGCCCATTTCAATAAATATTTATACCATATTCACCCATAGTTGTGTAAATTCAGTTTGTTTGGGAATTGAACAACCTTAATGTAAATTGTTACTATTGGAACAATATTGTGTGTTACAAATTTTAATATTGGTGGTCCCTCTTATGAACAAATAATTTTGTCACACACACATACGGTGGCGCTTTTCTTCTCATTGTGTCGCTGGTTACTTCTGACCAATGTGGTGAAAGGATCTTAAGTGCGCCTCTCTTTTCGTAAACGTGAAGCATGTATTTTACATACATTCGCGATTTAACACCTTGACACGTGTAAAAATCGCGATCTATATAATACGCCCGAATATCTCTAGATAAGCTGCAAACCGTCACCCTACGTCGACCCTACGATCACACATGACCGCACTCCAAATCCGTTCCCCAGAGATCCAGCTACCTCACCCGATTCAAATTGTCCACATCTCAGTATAGTAACTGTTAATCCATATAGTTTTTGCCAAAAAGTCTACTGTAGGTTTCTCTAAATTTTTAATCAATTTCATCCAAATTTCATTTCAATTAAATTATTTTTTTCAAATCGGCTTAAAAATTACAAAGTTATGCTATTACAAACACATAAAATCTAACCACCAAATTAAGAACCATCTCCTTGTTATTTGAAGTTTCATAATCATTTATTTGCCTCAATGATAAATAAGTGTCACTCAATCCCCATAGCTGGGATGCACATTTTGGGTTCATTCCATTTAAGTTTAGAAACAACATAATTAAAGTTAAATTTAATAGGTACCCAAAAAAAATAAAATTCCAATCTATAGATAGTGCAATTCACGAAGACGCGCCCCTCGCAGGGTGCGGGGAGTTTGCTCCGAGCGGCAGTCGCGAACCGTAGTCTATTCATTGTAGTGTGCGTGGGCACTCATAGGTAATTAGTGTGTACCGATAACACTCAAACATTGACGGAAGCTTGCACACATATACTATAAACGGTTAGGAGGAATAGTGGGGCGCGCCTTCGTGGATTGCACTATCTATACTAACGCAAACGCTATACAATAGGTACCTGATACAATAAGTTCAATTAGTTACCTGGCCTCACATAAAAATTATCCAATCAAATGTGATGATGATGATATTTCTTGGTTTGATATCAAGGCATGTCTATCTCGATTCATGCATCAGAAGTACAGCGATAATAGTTGTTTTTCCTGTGTACGCGGGCTGCCAATCTGGGTGTGTGCCAAATAATTTATTTCATTTCGTTGACCTAGTATTTAGCGACTTGATCTAGGTCATATAGGATACTAGTTGCCAACCACGGCTTAACCTTTGCAAGGACCCGATTCTAGCCCAATAAACATTTTCATCGCAGTAGATTATCCCAGAAACAAAAAAAAACAAAAAAAAAAACAGCTTTAGCAATTAAAATCCTTTCATCACACTGGTAAAAAAAAAGAATCAGTCACACGATAAAAAGAAGAATCCCAGAAACTGTCAAACTAAATAGAAATACAGTTTTTGGGGTATTATAATATTTATCTATCGGAACAAAAAGTCTAGGTATTGGTTTTGAATCAGACCTTATATAAAAGCTGTATAAAAAGTTGCCTATTATGCAACCCAATAGTACAACGCTCCATGTTTTATCCAAATTGGCTTAGCTTTCTTTAAGTTAATTCCAAATAACTTCAAAATCACACAAGCTATTAGCTCTATAAATTAAAAAGTATCTGAAAGAAAATTTAATTACGCATAAGATATATTACAGTTTAATTCAGAATAACCATTTATTAATTTGAAAAAGAAAAGAATTCGGGTTCATTCATCCAAAGCCAAACGCATAATTTTACATTACTCGTATTGAATAAGGAAAATCAATTCAAGTCCCTTTTTTTTCGATAATTCAGTAACAACGCAAGCGAAACCAAAGGGAGCCTTCTAGTATATTATGATACTCCAAATATATATTCCATTCATATCATAACATTGTCAAGCCCATTTTCCAAGAAAGCTTTGCGTTAGTCTCTTATTTTGTCAAGCAAAAACATAACCGAGAAAAACTTTGTTCTTCTAAAACAATGGTGTTGGAAATACTGAGTCTGGCTTCATACGCTGAAATGGACAAACTGAATAAAATAATGTTAATGTTATGAATATTCAGCTGAGTACAGGCGTTTTTTACAAAGATAAGTAAATTTTTTTTTTTTTATTCTTATAGTGGCACTGGTTTTTTTCGAACCAAATGTGGTGAAATGATTTTAAGTGCGCCGCAAAGAGGCTCCTTTCATACGTCGACATGTTTTTCGAATTTCTTAGGTTCTACGACATGGCGACTGCCTCGTAGGTCACGCATGTCAGGAACGTGCACTCTCAGGTGGGCCTTATTTCAGCTTGTGTCCATAAAATTGAGGCTTACAGATGTTCAGCCTCACGTGCCAGTAATCACACCGGCACCCTTCAAACCAAAACACAGCAATGCTGCTTCACGACAGAAATAAGTATGGTGGTAGTTATTCTTACCCGGAGCTCTATGCTACTGCTAAGTGACGTCAGACGCGTCTTCAATGAACGTGCTCTGTGAGGTAATGCAATCAACGAGGTACTAAAAGTAAAAGACGTTTCAAAGTGAACCTATTGATTTACCTGACTAAATACAATTTTACTTCGACAAGGGGTTTTCCATGAACAACCCTAGGTATATAGGAGTTTGCTTTTATTTTTTTTGTTTCCTACTTTGCAAGGAACTTTCAAAGCATTCTTCCTTTTTCTTTGATAGAAAAGCATTTTTTATTCGAGTAGCTTATGGAACACGCATAATTGGCCTACCTGATGTAAGGACCACCCTACATCAGGTAGGCCAATTATGCGATGGTTACCAAACCATCGTCTATAACAAATCATTTCCTCGTAGGTTACGCACGTCAGGAACGTACACTACGATGCACTGCTTTGCGTCCATCAACTTATGACATACAGATGTTCAGCCTCACGTGCCAGTAATTTCACTGGCACCCTTCAAACCGAAACACAGTGAAGCTGCTTGACGGCAGAAATAAGCATGGTGGTAGTACTTTCCCAGACGAGCCCTTCACAAAGAGCTCTGCTACTCTTATCATCAATTCTCGGGCATCCCCTTCAAACCGAAACACAGTGATGCTGCTTGACGGCAGAAATAGGCATGGTAGTACTTCCCCGGACGAGCCCTTCACAAAGAGCTCTGCTACTCTTATCATCAATTCTCGAGCGTCCCCTTCAAACCGAAACACAGTGATGCTGCTTGACGGCAGAAATAGGCATGGTAGTACTTCCCCGGACGAGCCCTTCACAAAGAGCTCTGCTACTCTTATCATCAATTCTCGAGCATCCTCTTCAAACCGAAACACAGTGATGCTGCTTGACGGCAGAAATAGGCATGGTAGTACTTCCCCGGACGAGCCCTCCACAAAGAGCTCTGCTACTTTTATCATCAATTCTCGAGCATCCCCTTCAAACCGAAACACAGTGATGCTGCTTGACGGCAGAAATAGGCATGGTAGTACTTCCCCGGACGAGCCCTCCACAAAGAGCTCTGCTACTTTTATCATCAATTCTCGAGCATCCCCTTCAAACCGAAACACAGTGATGCTGCTTGACGGCAGAAATAGGCATGGTAGTACTTCCCCGGACGAGCCCTTCACAAAGAGCTCTGCTACTCTTATCATCAATTCTCGGGCATCCCCTTCAAACCGAAACACAGTGATGCTGCTTAACGGCAGAAATAGGCATGGTGGTAGTACTTCCCCGGACGAGTCCCTCACAAAAAGCTTTACTTCTCTCAGTGCTGGTAAATTTAATTTCTGCATGTTATTTTATTCCATTCTATGCTCGTAGGACGCGCGCTAGTTTCAAAGTAGGTTCTAGAGCTTTGTATTCGTGATATAGTGAATGTTATGCCAGTGAAATGCTTATCCGTTATGTTTTCCAGCGCTGTAGTTTTTGTGAATGATATCAGAACTGTTGTTTCGTGAAAATTTTATTTTTGTGTACAATAGAGTGTTGATAATGTAAGGTAAAACTTATAAGAGTGAATATAATAAAGAAATATAAAAATGTGTGCAAAAAACTGGTGCCACTGAAACAAACACAATACACGATGCAAAAATTATTTGAAATTAGTCGGTTATTCTCGTCATAATAATATTTTAATATAAAAAAATCGACTTACCTACAATTATGTTGTAAGTTGTTTATAGGTAGGTATAATGAATTATGAATAATGAATTTTGTAGTATTATGAATGTTTTTATAGCCCCAAATTAAGCGGAGCTTGTACTATGTGAACCAGATGGCTGATATAATACATAAATATATTTTTTGTAAATACATAGAATACAATACCTAGAATACAATACCCAGACAGAGATCAAACATCTGTGTTCTCCACATAAATGTTTGTTATCGGTAGGGATCGAACTATCAACCGAGCTGAGAGCTAGGCCAGTCAAAGAAGTCGAAGAAAGATTAAGTGGTAGGTACCTCATTTCTTTTTACTTTCATATATTTTGTACTAAACTTTGAAGTATCATCAAGAAAAGGATACCTTAGATGTGTTTCAGAAGTTCTGAGAAAGCTTTTAATATGAATCTACTAAAGGCCCTTATTTTATAACTACCAATAGCTACCTACCAAAAGCTCTGTCTCTGGCTCTGGTTTTGAGTCTGTTGTCAGTGCTGGCAAAATAAATTCTACCTCGAAACGTCACACAGACTCAAAAACAGAGCCTGAGACAGAGCCAAACAGAGCTTGAGGTAGGCCTACAGTTTTGTTCCTGTAGTTACAAAACAGGGGTGTATAATGTATACCTCCCTTGGTTGCTATTTGAAATTTCCAAGGCAGTGGAGATCTTAAATTCTATACAACACTAACGCTGGGCTAGGTAATAAAGTGTTTGAATTTTTGATCTAAATTGGCTTGCCTTAGTGTTTTGGAAGCATGATTTTACTATGCAAAGTTTTGCTACCTTTTTTTATTCATTGATTGATAATTTAAACGGTAAATAAATCTTTGAAGTTATCGATCGAAATATTTTCTAGAGTCCTTGTTTTTAACCTACCCTAGAACAAAAGGTGATTTTTAAATGACGGATGAATTTAGCTGAAGATTGAGAATTAGCCCTAAAGCATATCAAAATCTATAAAATTGGCAATTTTCAAAAGTCCCGGAACTTCCAGGTAACCTCTATTTTTTCGACCAAATGACTGTACTATAAGTGACAGAAGTAAATAAATTATTGTATAAGATTGTAGAGAACAAAAAACCCTGATATTAAACAACCTGAAAGAAAACCTATTACCATGAAAGCTGTTGTTTCCAACTCAATTTAAATCGCCTATTTGGTTATAAATACATAGTTTTAACGACCACAAATTACTTGACCAGCAACCACAAGCCGATAAAAAAACGAATTTGTCAATTATAACCATACAACTTCAGCCAACCGCGCTTAAATTGAAATTCGGGGAACACTAATGAACCTATTGTAGCCGAACGAGTGGTTTTTACCGTGCAATTAACTTGGAAATCTGGTGAATGCGGTTATTTTAATCGGCAAATGTCGGTGCTTCTGAACCTGCGATTCGCGGTTTGACGCGAGCCTGAAGCGGAGCCTGAAGCGGTTGGTAGTCAAGAGAGTCGGCAATAATTGGAATCGATTCATCGCAAAACTGTTAAATCTGGACAAAGGACTTCCAATGATTTTCACGAGAAACATTATCGAGGCTCGTTGCCGGCGTCTATTTTTCGGAATTTCTATAATTTGGACGCTTTCAAAAAAAGAGTGAATAGGTATCTTCTAGGTGAGCGCGCTACACCGTCGATCGCATCATCACTTAACATCAGGTGAGATTGCGGTCAAGCGTTAGCCTATAAATTATAAAAAAAAGAAAAAAAAAAGGCTTTTTAATTTTTGTCACACACACACAGGATAATACACTGGTGAGCACTCACACAGACTCAAAACCAAAGCCAGAGACAGAGCCAGACAGAGCTTGTGGTAGGCCTACAGATAAAAAAAGATTTTCAAATCGATTCACAAATGACAAAGCTATGCGATAACAGACATAAAAATTATAAAATACAACACACTAGAGAACCTCCTACTTTTTTATTTGAAGTCTGCTAGATAGAACCTTAGGCGAAACAAAGTCGCGTTCACTCTAGTACTCCCACATAATCGAGTATATCGTAACATTTTACTCCAGCAATGATTACGATCGGGCTCAGACAAAGGTCCTGTAACGGTCATATCTCAATGTCCCTGGAGGCCGTCGGTCTGAGAGTCTTTGATGTGTGTAACCCTCACTTATTGCGTTCACACCACGATAACACAATTGCGTCTATTCTAACGCGTTTTTGACTTTATTTCTCAGGCACGGTAAACATAATATCAAGATCCTCAGTATTCAAACATTTTTTTTTTACTTTTATTTCAATAAAGATTTTTCCCAAAAGTTAAAAGCCGAGCAGAGTTTGAAACTGCGACCTTTCCATTGGTACGGGGCTGCACTGACCGCTATATTATTATTTTGGTTTTATTTCTTATGTTTTTTAGACTTATATATACCAAGCCAATTGTGGGCTACCAATTAGGTACTAGGCATAAACCTTATGTTAGTAATATTGAGTGACAAACACCTTAATATTAATTTCAGTTTTAACAATAAAATTTAGTAACATTCAAATAAAAACGTTTTTTTGTGCTCAACTCCAGTTTAAAGTTTTTACGCGCAGTCTACCCTCATTGTTGTTTGTTTATTGTCCATAAAAACAAAACTACCATGCTTACCCTCACTAGAAGCTCACTAACCATAATCACTGTGCTAACTGTTAGTTAAATAAATGTAAGTTATTGTTAAAAAAAGTATAAAAAGAAACACGATAATAAATTATACGTAGCTATTTTTTTATTATACCTCATGTACGTCACTTTTATACAGGTTGTGTGCACTATTGAAATTAATCCAATAACCTTATTTAGCGGCTTACCACGGCTTCGTTCGCTCCGATCCCTATACCCGGATAAAAATCCTGAGTCCGTTTCTTGGTTCTAACCCTCCTCACCAATTTTCAACCAAATCGGTTCAGCCGTTCTTAGACTTATAAATAGTGTAACTAACGTGACTTTCTTTTAAATAATACTAGCGGCTGCTCATGGCTTTGCTCGCCTCGTTCCCGTAACACCCCGTTCCCGTTGCTTTTTCGGGATAAAAAGTATCATATGTCCTTCTCCCGGTTGTAAGCTACCTTCCCACTTATTTTCAACCAAATCGGTTCCGCCGTTCTTAGAGTTATAAATAGTGTAACTAACACGACTTTCTTTTATATAATACTAGCGGTTGCTCGCGGCTTTGCTTGCCTTGTTCCCGTTACGCCCCGTTCCTGTTACTTTTTCGGGATAAAAAGTAACATTTATGCTATTCTAGTCAATTATCTATTTTTGTGCAAATTTCATCTACATCCGTTCAGCCGTTCTGGCGTTATTGAGTAACAAACATCCATCCATCCATACAAACTTTCGAATTTATAATATTATTGGTATACAGAGTGGTTTTTTCCTACTTTTCGAGGTTTCGGACTTGGCCATCACCACTCTTCTCAAAAACCACCCTGTATAAGCCTTCCATGTTGGTCCATCTAGTGGGTCTGCGTGGCCCGATGTCCCGGTCACTCTACCCATAGGAAGCTAACATGTCAATTTGCAATGTCTGTACCTACTATTTCGTATCTTATTTTTATATAAGCTGTGTAGATACTATAGTATAACTTTGAAGCGTAGCGTGTGCTGTCTTTGAAACTTTTGCTTTTGTATTATTGCATTGCATACGTCTGACTAAGTGAAGTGGCACCACACTGGAACTTCACTGCTATTATTTTAGACTATTTTTGATTTGTAAAAGGATCATATAAAAAAACGGTAGGAACCGAGACGTAGTTTGTTGCCTGTTCTTCTACGCTTGGTCGCGTGGAACTGGCACCTAGCTTTAATAAGACGTTTCAAAGTGATTCTTGCATCGTACTGAATAAAAAATTATTGACTTTGACTTTGGTCCTAATCACCTCGTATTTCCAATTTGTGGTCGCCATTCGACCTAACAGATTTGCGCACGTACATATTTATTGGCTCATTTATAAATTACATCTACCTACTTCAGACAAGTATACAGATCTAAGACTAGACTCTAGCTACCTGTGCACAAAACTTGAACGAATTATTAGTCTACTTAACAACTAATAAGCCGTTAGTTAAAGAGGATTAATTTAAAAGTAGAACGCGGAAGTTACCGCTTTATGGCCCGAACACACCTAGTTCGCTGGTGGTAGCGATCAGTGAAACGCTGTCAAATATCGCTGTCAGATTTGAGATTTGACAGCGTTTCACTGATCGCTACCGCCAGCGAACTAGGTGTGTTCGAGCCTTTAAACTGAGATAGCGCTTGAAGAGCCAGTTAGGGAGTTTTAAGGCCTTATATGAATACTGCTATTTAACGTATCTAGCCCTAGATAATCGGCAAATTTTGTCAAACTTTTATCATCCGTACTAGATGTGCGGGCTGGTTTTCCGAAAGTAGGCCGCTGGCGGGCCCTTTTTGCGTGACCCTTGACACGTGTTGCTCGAACTTTGTGGGTTCTACGACACGCTGGTTTCCTCAAGATGTTTTCCTTCACCGTTTTGAGAGTACTGGCATAGTGCACATACATTTTTCAATATGTTTTACACCTGTCATAGATTTGTCTCGAGCATTTTAGTAAAGGGGCCTTTAAAGATTTCTTTATTTTATGGTCTTTTTGGAAGCTTTTCAATCCAAAGTTGCCAACAAATTTCAGAACATTACAGATATATTTTTTTTTATTATTCAAACTGTTATTTGAACGTTCGAGCAATCAATAAAGCTGATAAATTGACTCTCCTTTCGCTCTGCCAAAGTTTTCCGATTGAGAAAAATGATAAATACTGAAAAACAATATCGAATGCGAATTTTTTTATCAAAATAAGGCGTTATTCAACAAAAACAATCTTAAATCACTTTTAAATGGGGTGCTTTATGAAGCCCTGCGCACATCTAAGCGATGGTGATGACGATCAGCTGAAACGCTGTCAAATAAAAGTTTTTTTCCGAGTAGAAATGTCAAAAATAATTTGGTTAGTCCACTTACCTCCCGTTTAATTCTTCCACCACAGCAATATTATTTATTCAGATATTATAATTCAGGCCTACCACAAACTCTGTCTGGCTCTGTCTCTGGCTCTGGTTTTGAGTCTATGAGAAGGCGCTGTGAGAGCTCACCAGTGTATATAAGTACTGTATGTGTACTGTATGACGTTTCAACGTAGGATTTATTTGGTCAACACTCACACAGACTCAAACCAGAGCCAGAGACAGAGCCAGACAGAGCTTGTGGTAAGCCTACAGGCATATTTAGTTTGTTTTATTATTCATGTAATTCTGTTGTTTTGTGAGTGAATAAATTGGTATTTTAAGGAATGTTTTAAGTGAATAGAATATTAGAACAGCGCGCAGTTTGGATTCGAGTTTAAGCCGTATTGACCTAGGTCTTACTTAACTTAGGTCATTTAGGTCACTATAGTACTATGAAATAACATAGATATCTATCTACGTATACATCTATGCTGTGCTATGTGTCATCCTTGTTGTGTTCAATAAAGCATTCGTAGTAGTAAAGTAGTCTTCTATTTATCTAGATAAAAGATAAAAATACTTTTAATTTCAAGGCAACAAATTATGAAAGTAAAGGTATATGAAAAACTTTAAACTATTTGCCTATTACAATAGACGGTCTTATCGCTAAACAACTGTACGAGACTGACTGAGAAACATAACATATTGTACATACGTTTTAAACTTTTAAATGAAACGATCATTTAACAATAATTACTATTGACTGGCCTCTAGCTCAGTTGGTAGTAGCTCTGCCTTCTGCGCCGTAGGTCGTGGGTTCGATCCCCACCGAGAACAAATATTTGTGTGGTGAACATAAATGTTTGTTCTCTGTCTGGGTGTTATATTGTATTCTAAGTATGTATTTACAAAAAAAAATGTATTCAAGTATTATAATTATCAGCTATCCAATTCCCATATTACAAGCTCTGCTTAGTTTGGGGCTGGGTAGTGTTGTGTGAATTGTCCACAATATTTATATTTATATTTATTAAAAACTTTTCGTAATGTATTTAAAAAAAAAACATGCTAGCTTTATTTTCAAAAAAAAATTCGCATACCATCCATATTCTCGTTACGTTCATTTTCTTGCTATGTTTTTAAACGCTACAATGTCTAAAAATCGTGCCCATTTTGTCCGACACGATAAAAAACTCAGACTTTTACATTAAATATTAAATTATGGTTCATTTTCAACTAAAAATACTAATACCAAAGACTATGGAAAACAAGTAGACTGCTAATAGAGAACAAAATTTTGTGACTCAAAAAATGGTAAAATTCCGGGCTATTTCTAGATGGCGCTGGCAAATAGCCTGGAAAGAGCAATATTTTCAATGTTCATATACCTATTGATAGATGGCGTGGCGTAGTGGTATTTTGTAAGTGATGCTTTTTTAAAATAGATGGCGCTAATGAAAAATTATTTTTTTATTGCAAGTAGACTAACTGCCGCCCTCGACTTTGGTTAGTTTCTTTATTCTAGTAGGATTAAACCTTAAAGCACTTTAGAAGACATCTATAACTATATTTTTCTTAAACATGCGGAAATATTGTCCTTACTTTTGAATATAGAATACGCGAAGGATCATATTTACGTAGAGTGAAAAACCAAAATCACTTCAAAAAAGATACAACAAAAATTACTTTCAATTTGAAAAGTTTTTACTCGGGCAAAAGTTAGCCGCGGACATACCTAGCAGCCTTAGAAAAAAGCGCACGCAAAAGACATAGACCAACGCAGTTATTTATACCAGCCTACAATAACGAGATCAATCGTAAAAATATAACGAATAATCGACAAAAATCTGTAGCTGATAAAAAGTGCAAAGTTACAAACATAAACAATAATTCTGCGAGAACTAAGTGCGAGAAAAAGTGATGAACTAAATTTACATAATGAACTGTCTCATTTCGTGTAGTGATAATGTAAAAACAAAGTTATTAATTGGTGAGGACAATTACCATTGCATCGCGCCAATAAAGACAATAATGCTCTGCAAAAATGAACCTTGTGCCACCGTAACACCGCTAGGTTCGTGTGTTAACGGATTCTGTCTTTCGAAGCATCAATGTTCTGAGTGTGCACTGGAACAGCTGAGCTGCTCCCCCGCCCCCGCCTCCAGCTACCTGCCCCGCCACGCCTGCTCCCGCGCCGTCACTACCACCTCCCCACTGGTGGCCGCGCGCACAGGTGCCTGCGAGACCACAGCTGATGCGTCGCCCTCACGCACACTCATAAACATTCATAAGAAGATATCAGCATACGAACAAATACCTACGAAATATGGCAAGATTTTTACTGATTGGATTCTACAACTTCAACAGATGAAATATCGGACTAGCATACCAAGATGGTTCCCTTGTTTACAAAAGCAAGTTTTAGGATGCAAAAGTTATAAAATACAAATCACTTCAAGTTCAAGCGAGAAAAATGAGCTGCATTATTTGTTGTTATGTAATGTAACACATCGCCCGCCGCTTACGCCGCCCGGCGCCGCCTGTGTCGTCTACTGGCGCGTATACATACCTACAAATCCTGATTCGATTCCTGAGCTACGAGTACATCTACAGGGTGCAGTACGCGCATACTGCCTCAGCGATGGTGTCATACAAAAGAAACACAGATTACAAATAAATATAATTTATTTTTCGATGAATCATAAGAGTGGTATGTACTGGACTACAAATTATTTAGACAAGTTGTGTTACACACATTCAGAAAGAAAATATATGAATTTGAAATTACACAAAGATTGTCAATGGTCCCGAGATGCTGGTTTCCTGTGCGAAAAAGATGATCCCGGATGGCCCTGGATGACAGCCGCACCTGAAAAAGAAAAAATAAAAATAAATAAAGAAACGTTAGAAATGGTACACGCAACTGAGAGCGTCGACTTAGCTGTTCTGCATTTAGAGAAGTTGTCGTCGCTGCTGCACTGCTGTACTTCTGCTGTTCAAATAGGCGAGTGGGGCATTCTTCGCATTGGCCGAGTAGCACCTACCAAAACCACTTGGCCGAGAGGTACCGCGGATTTACTATTGTCCGGACCCGACAAGTGTATGACGCACTGTGGAAATAAACGCCGAGACTGGAGTTCCGACCTGTTACTCGCTTGGTGCTGCTTCCTGTTGCTAATCAGTGTCCCTGACGTGACACTGGGCGGAGAATGTAGACAGACGCACCTCACGAACCTGTAATAATATTAAAAAACAATTTTTAAATTATAAAGTGTAGGTAGATTAAAAAAATATAAAATGTACTTACTTTGTTCGTTGAATAAAACTGGAGACTACCCCCGCTTGCGCGCGGACAGCTACAAAAATAGTTGGATTTGAACCTCGGTACTGAACACTAGCTTGTCCGCGCGTACCCGGCCGGTTTTCTTTTAACTTCCTCAAATAAGTGTTTTAAATTCCACCTATCCGTAACAGTAATGTTAATGCAGTCTTTTTCAAAACTTTGGTTTTAGGACTATCATGAACTTTTCCTTCAAAGATACATTTTCGTGACAGTCAGACAGTGTTCTTTGGGCAATCGAAGTCCGTTTAATAAGCACAGGTTACAGGTAGGCGTAGTCAATCAAGTCCGGTAGGCAAGCAAAGGTAAGTTATTTAAGAGGGTATCGAGCAAACAAGGCGGACGGAAAATAGGTATTTACTGCGGCTCGCTAGTTGTGTGCGTACTCACGCACACAATGATAGGTTCGCTCGACTCCGTTTACACCTAGAATGGTAAAAGTAGGTAACCCATGATGATCGTGATGTGTTTCATAATTATGTTTTTAATGGACTTTTTGGTGAGGGGCTCTGCAACCGAGAGGTCCTGCATAATTTTTTTATGGGGAACCTAAAGACGGTCACGAGTGATTTCGATTGCACAAAAAATTTTGCCCCCCTTGCCCCCCAGGACCCCCCTTTTTAGAGTGCTACCAGATGCCATCGAGATAGAGGGGTTTCGATTGGGGTTTCGTATAGAGGGTTTCTTCCTGAATTGAAAGAACAAAAAAACTTCCCCCCTCCTACCCCTTTTTTTCCCCCCCTTTCGTATCTTCCAAGCGGAGTGACTTGCGAGACTTTTTTTTTTTGGGTCATGTAGGGAAGGTGTGATTATTTTGAAAGCAAAATAATTTTTTCCCCCCTTTTCCCTCTAGACCCCTTTATTATTTAAAAAACCTTAAAATGCCCTATTTTTGACCTTTTATTTTCGTGTGGAGCATTGCGGCGAGCGAAGCGAGCCGTGCTGTGACCTTCCTACGCCCCCCAGAACCCCCCTACCTGAACTAGGGGGGAGCGTTGCGACGAGCGAAGCGAGCCGCCACGCGACTACGAAGAACAGCGCGGCGAGCGAAGCGAGCCGTGCTGGACCCCCCCTCGGCCCCCCAGAACCCTTTCCTCCTATGTTTGCCGTTTTACTTCATTTTGGACCTGCTTGTAGGTCGCGCGACAAGGTCCCTTCTAGCGGTTCCGACCCGTTGAGGATTTGGCTTTACGTAAAATTTAGGGTTCCGTATAGGGTTTTGATTGGGGTTTTACTACATTGAGGAATTTGATTAAGTGGTCGACTTTTAGGGTTCCTTAGGACTTTGATTGGAGTTTCAACTACACTTAGGAGCTTGATAATGTTAACATTTTTAGGGTTCCTTAGGACTTTGATTGGGGTTTTACTACATTGAGGAACTTGATTAAATAAACAACTTTTAGGGTTCCTTAGGACTTTGATTGGGGTTTTACTACATTGAGGAACTTGATAAAATAAACAACTTTTAGGGTTCCTTAGGACTTTGATTGGGGTTTTACTACATTGAGGAACTTGATAAAATAAACAACTTTTAGGGTTCCTTAGGCCTTTAATTGGACTTTCAACTACACTTAGGAGCTTGATAATGTTAACATTTTTAGGGTTCCTTAGGCCTTTAATTGGAATTTTACTTCACTTAGGTCCTTGATTATGTAAACAATTTTAGGGTTCCTTAGGACTTTGATTGGGGTTTTACTTCACTGAGGAACTTGATTAACTGATCAACTTTTAGGATTCCTTAGGACTTTGATTGGAGTTTCAACTACACTTAGGACCTTGATTATGTAAACAATTTTAGGGTTCCTTAGGCCTTTAATTGGAATTTTACTTCACTCAGGACTTTGATTATGTAAACAATTTTAGGGTTCCTTAGGACTTTGATCGGAGTTTTAACTGCACTTAGGAGCTTGATAATGGTAACATTTTTAGGGTTCCTTAGGATTTTGATTGGGGTTTTACTACATTGAGGAACTTGATAAAATAAACATTTTTTAGGGTTCCTTAGGCCTTTAATTGGAATTTTACTTCACTTAGGACCTTGATTATGTAAACAATTTTTTTTTTTTTTTTTTTTACAAGATATAGACCAGCCTTTGGATACAATCTCACCTGGTGGTAAGCGACGATGTAGCCGACGATGGAGCAGGATGGTCTAGAAGACACCTATTCACTCTTGCCTTGAAGAGGCCCAGATTGTAGTATGAGTTATGAGTATTTAAAAAAAACAGGAAAAACTGACACCCTGTGATGATCTCTTAAGTCCTGTGACTACAAATATTAACTTTTTTCTGCAACGTAAGCACGAATAACCCTTCTGTAAATTACAATTCAAAATTAAGCCATAACTGCCTCAGTTTTCAATGAAATCGTGGAGTTTTGGCCAACATTTCATTTCAGATAATTACATCACCCAACTTTAACCGTCTGTACTGCTAAAAAAATGTACTTCATTATTATGGCAAGTAACTTTAAAAAATGGCACATTTATTCAGGATTCCAAAATGGTATAATACTTGCTAGAGTACTTTTTAGTTTTCGAAATAAAAAATGTTTTTTCAAATAAACCGGATTTCCAATCAATTTTATTTCATGAGATAAAATGTTTGTACCCTTTAATTTAAATTATGAACTTAAAATGCCTACGCTGTGTTTTTAAGCCACTCACAATTTACAGGTAAAAGTAAATACCATTTTGACATTGCAAGTAAACAGATAGAGCCACCATCTTGTCGAAAGAGTAATAAACATGGGTGTTCAAGTAATTTGTTAGTTTTGAGTGAAAGTTTGAAATAAAATAAAATCATAGGATTTCTTCAATCGTGATTTTAATTTAACTACATCAAGGATTTACAGCAAATGTTCAAACTGTTGGCCTTCAGCAGTAATGCAAGTTCTACATTTCCTTAAAAAAATCAGCTGTCTGTAAAGTCAGTTAACTGACGACAGTTGAACGTGACAACGTCATACAGCTGTCCACGCGGACGCATCGCTCACTCAAATAGGAGAGAGACAGATGTCGAACGCTGCCGAACGCGGAGGCCGATTGTTCCTCTTTGTCGCTCGTTTGACATTGTTACGATATGTGTAAACGATACTCATATTCATTTTTTCAGAAAAAAAATGCAGCCGTCAACTTGTGTTCAAAAAATAATGTCAAATTCACAATCAGAGCCCCCAAAAACCTATTAAACGACACCCATATCCATTTTTTAAGAAAAAAAATGAAGCCATCATTTTGGATTAAAAAAATAATGTCAAATTCACAATCAGAGCCCCCGAAAACCTATTAAACGATACCCATATCCATTTTTTAAGAAAAAAAATGAAGTCAACATATTGATTTAAAAATAATGTCGAATTCATAATCAGAGTCCCCAAAAACCTATTAAACGATACCCATATCCATTTTACAAGAAAAAATAAAGGCGCCATCTTGGATTCAAAAAAATTGTGTCGAATTCACAATCAGAGCCCCAAAAAACCTAAAAAACGATACCAATATCCATTTTTTAAGAAAAAAAATTATGTCACCATCTTGGATTAAAAAAATAATGTCAAATTCACAATCAGAGCCCCCGAAAACCTATTAAACGATACCCATATCCATTTTTTAAGAAAAAAAATGTAGTCACCATATTTATTTAAAAATAATGTCGAATTCATAATCAGAGTCCCCAAAAACCTATTAAACGATACCCATATCTATTTTTCAAGAAAAAAAATAAAGCTGCCATCTTGGATTAAAAAAAATTGTGTCGAATTCACAATCAGAGCCCCCAAAAACCTATAAAAAATATCTACGTTAACAACTATTTAAGAAAAAAAAATTAAACCTTATCCGGAATAGAGCCCCACTTTTCTTCATATTATAATCATCCCACATCTCATATCTCATTTTTCTCTGAAAACCGAATTTTTCTCTGAAAAATTTGTTCCAAAAAAAAAAACTTTGTTTTGACGGTAAAAAGCACAAATAATAATAAAATTGAGTTATCATATTTCACCTGTTCGCAGCTCAATGCGCATACACAAAAGATCGCGTTTGCTGCTCGGCTTGTGTCACTATTTTGCTCGGTACCCTCTTAAAAAAAACGGAAAAAACTTTAAACAATAAACACGAGGAAAACACGCTAACAACGAAACTCAATTTTCGGGCAATTTAAAAAGCAGCCAAGTGCAAGTCGGACTCGCCCATGAAGGGTTCCGTAGCATCAAGTAACATAATATAAAGGTTTTTGTAGTTCGTCGAAAGGTAAATTGCGGTTTACGATTTATGACGTATAAAAAAAAACTACTGACTAGATCTCGTTCAAACCAAATATCGTTGAAAGTTTGCATAGTAATGTATACCATATATTTTTTTAGTTTTATCATTTTCTTATTTTAGAAGTTAAGAGGGGGGGACCAACTTTTTTCCACATTGGAAGTGTCTCTCGCGCAAACTATTCAGTTTAGAAAAAAACTATATTATAAACCTCAACATCATTTTTGAAGACCTATTCATAAATACCCCACACGTATGGGACCGATGAAAAACATTTTTATAGTTTCAGTTTCAAGTATGAGGACCCCCAAAATTTATAGTTTTTTTTTCTATTTTTGTGTCAAAATCTTAATGCGGTTAACAAAATACATCTACTCGCCAAGTTTCATCACTTACGGTTTTGGAGAAAAATGACTGTGACATACGGACGGACAGACAGACAGACAGACAAACATGACGAATCTATAAGGGTTCTGCTTTTGCCATTTGGCTACGGAACCCTAAAAATGGGTGTGTAAATCATTCAGTTTGTATTGTGTACATACCTACAATCTACAATGTATGTAGACGGTAGGTTGTTACTAAATGTCATAGTCATCACTCAACTAAAACTCCATGCTAAATCTTTAAACTTATTTGCATACACAACAAAATAAATACCTAACACGTTATTGTGGTGTGCCTTTTTACTTTGCCTAACAACTTACGCATAAGATTTTACAAATAGGTAACAAGTTATTACATAACCCAATGTTTTTAAAAATCCAGGTTGGTCCTGCCTGTCCTGCCTGAGTGTCACTTTGACGCTTCAGCGCAACTTGTTAGCAATAAAGCAATGACCTTAATCCTTGGAACAAACTAAAAACATCAAAATAAAATCTCCGTACACTAGCTGACAACGTCGCGTCACACTCTACCCTGTTTTTGCTCCATCGAAAGCTGGCAACGCCGCAAGTTTAAGTAACGCCACTCAGATTAACGCCATCTCTCTATTTTTTGTCGTACTACAATATCAATTAGTTAGCTAACCTATTGTTGCGAATACTGTAAAAACCATTTCACTCGTTTTTATCAGATTCAAAACGATCAGCGACATCTAGCGTCATTGTAGGCAATCATTTATCGATGCACGTTTTCTTGGATGAGATTGTCAGTCTACTTGTTTTCCATAGTCTTTGCTAATACGTTGAAAGTATTAATTACTTAGGGCGATAAAGCGATATATTACCACACGTGGGGTCAATTTGTAATTAATTAACTTAAATGGTACCTGATTAATGATCAGGAATATTGTAGATCAGATAACATGGCAACATGGTGTCTCTTTCTAACACATGCATTTTATAGTGTAAAAGAAAAAGAACACAACAATACGTGATGGGTCATTTATTAGCAAATCCCGAGTGTTCTACACGATAAAGTAATATCAAAATTGTTTTTCATATTAAATATGAATTGATTATTTTTATAAATAAAATGATTAAACTAGAGGGAAATTGTGGTATTTTAAGTGGTTACAAAACTAAATAATCTACTACGGGGTAAAGTGATCAAGTTACATCATCGCTTTATATACTCGTGGTTGAAACCCAACTGCCTCAAATTAGTATTAAATAGCTACTTTTTGTTTGAGGTTAATGCTGTAGGCCTACCAAAAGCTCTGTCTGGCTTTGTCTCTGGCTCTGATTTTGAGTGTCTATGGGAACTCACCAGTGTATTATACTATGTGTGTGACGTTTCGACGTAGGATTTATTTAGACAGCACTACATAGACTCAAAAACAGAGCCAAAGTCAGAGCGAGACAGAGCTTGTTGTAGGCCTGCTGATTTATGTCCAATGGGGATTAAGGCCCATATTATTTTAAATACTTACACATTATTAAAGCAGGTAAATTGAGCTTTATCGTAAAATTAACGGATATTTTATATAAAATAAAATTGTTAAAATATTGCTGTATTTTATTAAATTGTTGCTATCTACTTTCTCGGAAACACATCGTTGGAATACGAATACTGTCGGACCTTTGGACTGACTGACGGAAAACGAATAATGGAGTTAAAATAGAGTTGGGCCGGACACCTGGCAAGGCGTGGTGACAACAGGTGGTAGACGAGGTAACGAAAGGTGGTGCAAGAAAGATTGACGGAGTGGTGGCCGAAGACTAGGAAGAGAGGCGTTGGACGTCCATTAGCACGAAAGATTGACAACATTGTCAGTTTCGTGGGCTGCAGATGTGTGAAGCTGGCCCAATACCGTGGTGAATGGTGAATGAATGAGCAAAAAGAGGCTTATACCCAGTAGTAGATTAATTCGGGCTGTGGATGATGATGATGTTGATATACTTTATAAACTACGCTTCGTAAATTGCTTATCTTTACTAAAACAAACCCCATGTCATTTCGAAACCGAAGACCGCTTTTTACTACACACAAAATCGTATATTTACGCTTGATGTACCTCGCTTTTGTCGCTCCATTTTTTATTTACACGCACGTGTCAGAGCTCTTGGCCTTGATAAACAAAAAGCGACGCAACATCAGACGCGACTTTCAATACCCAGAGTGTCTTAATAAAAGTCGCGCGCAAAAACGATTAAAAGAGTTTATGTACATTTTTATAATGATTAATTACATTAGAGAAAACAGCACAGGACTCACGGGTTGTCTCTATCTTTGTCTGTCTCATGCAAAATGTATGGGATAGTGGAAGAGGTGGTAAAAATATTGAGCTATGCTAAAATGAAGCAACTAATGGTTACACTTTAGAATTTCTAATCTTACATTGGAACCATTCTTAGTGCGTACTAAGTTTTAACCATCAAACTGGAATTTTAATTTCGTTTGCAATCATGACACATACTTTTTACCGTTATTAATAATTGTTACTCAGGTAAATTTGTATCAAACAGCAAAACTTTGGACGTTTCATACAGGTAAAAATACCATTATACCCATCTGTAATACATATTTCAAGGCAAGCTATCGAGGTCTACCAATTTAACAACATGGACGATCTACACACTTTAGCAGCGCTTGCGACAAAAAGTCGCGTCCGACAACATTTTATACTGTAGATTTCCGAACATACCGTACGCAATGCGAGGCAGTTCTTCAAATGTTTTAGTTTCGTCTGAGGACTGTTTCCATTATCAAGATTAGCTGGATTTGAACACGCAATTTGGTAAGTGTCGAAACGGGGAAGAGTTGGTAAGCGTGGACGAGTAATTGGAATAACTTTGAGCACATTTACATTTAAGCTCAAAGATAAAAACCTAAGTTCGTACTGACAGCAGTTTTAGGCTGTCCTAAGCTGTTCAAAGGCAGATTACTTACTGGCCAGACTTTTGAAATTTTATTTAAAGGTACCATCTATTTGGACTAGGTAGATAGAAGATAGAAAATACTTTATCGCTTACAAATACTGAGGAACAAACAATAACACATAAAAACTTAACAACTATTTGCAAAAACAATAAGCGGTATTATCGGTAAGCAGCGATCTCTACAGACAATCGTTGGATGGATAAGACGTATTTTACTTACAAGGGGTGGTTTGTGTGGATAGATTAAAGTAATCACTAAAATATTGATGTGTAGCTAGCTACATACTTAATGTCATAATTATTACATTTTAGGCTATGTATTAGATAATGTTAGATATTATTCTGATTTATTTATTTTCACTGTACAATTAAATAGACACGCATAAGTAACTGTAGGTTAGAAAGAACAAAGGTCATTTATTTATTAGGTAGGTTCTGTCTCTAGGGTTAGTCAAAGGCACGTCCAAACATTATCATAATGCAAACATTTTCCAACCTTGATACCTACCGCCAATGTTTTTTTTTTAATTTCATTTATAATTTAATAAGTATTTTGGCTTATCTCAAATTGTTTGACCCCTGAGTTTCTTTGTTCCAAGAACTTAAGGCTGGATAAGCATCAAAATTACGTTTATTTGTAAACATTTAGCTTGTTTTTATGAAGGTCTATAACGGTTGATATCATTTTTATAAAGGATAATTAAATTAGGTTGCCCACCTACTTACTATGGTATCATATTTTTTTACGGAAAAAAACACACGATCATGTCTGAGTCATGCAGAAAAATGGTGAAATCTGTTTTAAAATAGAGTTTGAATAATGTTTAGTTTAGAGAAACTGGATAGTTTATCATGAGCCTGAGGACTACCATCAGTCAATTTTACTGACCAAAACAGTTAGGGCTGGTTCCAAAGATTGATAATTGACAAATTGAACATAATTTTTATTGATTTTATACCGTACCAAGGGGAAAGTCGAGGGTTCAAATCCTGCTCTGTTCTTAACTTTTGGAACATTATAAAAATCTTTGAAATTAAATATAATTAAACAGCTGTACCTGTAACATAGTTTTTTGCTATGCAAAAAGTTGAAAAGCTTTCAGCCTGCAGCTGTGAGCCATTTTTTTCATCCAAAGATTGTCTGGAATAGATGGCTTTTAGCAGTTAGACCGCACATTGCACATTTTGTTTTTTTTAGTATTCTTGTTTTATTTTTCGTAATTTTTAACGTTAACTTTTTTTCGGGTCTTCAAAATTTTGTCTAGGCGACTGATTGAAGCGACGCGTGACCCAAGAGCTGGTGGGTATCTGGCGCAGCGTATAAGCATTGCTATTCAGCGTGGCAATGCCGCCAGCGTCTTGGGGACGCTTCCGTCTGGCACTGATTTGGATCAGTTGAGCTATCTCTAGATCGTTTGTAACGATAGCTCAACTGTTTCTGTGTATTTTGTACATTTTGTAAATATTTGTTTAATTGTAAGTTTCTTTGTGTAAATAAATACGTTTTTTTAATGTTAAATATATTGACACACGAGCTTACGGCCCACTGATGGTAAGCGTTCACCGCCACCCATAGACACCATTTGGTATACAATCAAGTTTTACCCTATTTTATTTTTCGATTCTAATTTGTCGATTATCAATCTATGACACCGGCTCTAACTTACCTCGTCGCTAGTAAAAAAATATAGCTATAATCTTATTTACTCGCGTAACCTCATAATAAAAGCTTCACCCACGAAAAGCGGCAGTAACTAATAACGTGTGAAATATGGTCATGCGTGTGCGTGACCAGGCTTCCTTTGTGTCGGTTTATTATAATGTATTCGGTTAATTGTGCCGCCAGATGGGGCATATTGGGGGTTTTGACGTGGTTTTAGTTTTACTAGGACATCATTTTTTTTTACACAATACTTTCTGGCCCCAAACTAAGCACTTGTACTATGGGAACCAGATAGCTGATATACTACTTATTTTTTTTTGTAAATATATACTTAGAATACAATATAACACCCAAACAGAGAACAAACATCTGCGTTCACCACACAAATATTTGTTCTCGGTGGGGATCGAACCCACGACCTACGGCGTAGAAGGCAGAGCTACTACCAACTGAACTGAGAGGCCAGTCTAAAATACGAAGTAGACGAGGAAAGAGTCCACCAAAAAGCTGCTGAGAATGAAAGAGAAAATATGATCGGCCATCTTGTACGACATGACAGCTTTATCAGAAATAACATCGAAGGAAGAAAGAAGGAAAGAGAGGAAGGGGAAGACCAAGGATAAGCTACATGAGCCAAATATAAATGAAGATCAACACACTTTTTATGGTGCGTGTATAATATGTACTTATTTATTTATGACGGCACATGACGACGACACACAAATTATTTAAAAATAAAATTATATACCCTGTTTTATTGAACCAATGGATTATGTTGTTGATAAAGATTAACCTTTGCGAATAAATGTTTTACTAAAAATTAATGGAAATAGCAATTTTTCACTACTTTATATTTTCACATCGAAGAAAACTCATCTCTTATTCAATTTTTTGGGTTATTAGTGGAATATTGTGGTAGTACTAAGAAATCAATGGGGGGATATAACAAATTCGTTCGCATTTGTCCGGTTTATTTCTATAAAATATTGTTCAGTTAAAAACAGAACATTTACTAGAACGCGAAAGTGGGTTACATTTTCTTTGTCTATCCTTAATACCTGCTCATAAAGTATGCCTATAGGCACAACAAAACAAATTAGCTTTGAACATGCGAAAAGAAAAATAAAGAATCACAAACTAGGTTTATTTTCTATTGTAAAATAAAATGAATAAAAGTTTTTCATAATAAAAAACACTTAAAGCCATACTTAGACTTCAGCGAAAACAATTAATTTAATGTGAAAACTTTCTTAAAATAGAACACTTAGGTATCTTTATAGATAGTAACTACTTAACAGTATGTTTTATGAAACAATTTGTATTTATTTAAGTTCGTACTGTGAACTTTTCAACACATTTTTGGAAAGTATCAATTTTAACTTCAGTCTTAAGTAATTTATTGAATATTGATAACCATTATAATGTCAACAAGATAAAAATAAATTTGCTAGAAAAATAAACACTTTTATTATTTTTTTCTCTAGTTTGTAAGTATTCAGTAATTACTTTGTCCGTGATGTGACCCGCTCTAGGCCTTGGCCAAATACCAGGGTTGCACTGTGTAGTATGACGTCATGAGACCTACACGGTGCGACAAATACTGAGCCAGGGACCTAACCGACCATGTGAAATTTTGTATACTTACCATGCCTATTTGTATCTTTTTTTATGGTCAAAAAATATTTTCTTTCTTTCTTTAAGGGGCCGGCGGAGGGCGAGTTTTCATACAAACGTAATACCAAAATGATTACTAGTTAAGGCAGATTTTCACTATATTATTGTAATAACGGTATTCGTATAGTATTTATCTAGGTTCATAAACAGTTTTTATTTTAAATTACTTACCTCAAAGGAAATAAACACCAATCGCATTTTACACATGTTTTTCATTGGAAAATGTTCCAATGAAAAACATGTGTAAACATGTGTGGCTTTAATTTCATTTGAGGTAAGTAATTTAAAATAAAAACTGTTCAGGAACCTAGATAAATACTATACAAATACAAAAATTACAATAATATAGTAGAAATCTGCTTAAATTAGTAATCATTATGGTATTACGTTTGTATGAAAATTCGCCCTCCGCCGGCCCCTAGACTAGAGGCCTCCGTGATGGTATCCGGGAGTCCTAGAACCCTATCTACAACAGCTTCAAACATCGTCACTTTAACTTGCCATTATCAATTTTAGTGCGGTACATTGCCAAAGTATAGATATAACAGTTAAGTTTAACTGGCTCGTTAGATCCTATTAAACACTGACTATGACCGTACGACAATTTGTATTTTGTCGTAACGATTATGAGAAAAGTTGTCTGTGTTATGTCAAGGCTAAATGGAAAATGGAATTTCGGGTGCATGCCGCGTGTCTGCTTAATATTGTAATTATTTGCCTTATAATTATTTTGCTATAATAGTGCTCTCAAAAAGAAAACATCGTGAGGAAACCGGCATGTCGTAGCCCATAAAAAGTGCAAAAACATGTGTCAGATGCACGAAAAGAGCCTATCTGAGGCGCACTTAATGTCTTTCCACCACACCGGTTGAAAAGAACCAATATCACCATAAGAAGAAGACGTTTCTAAGATCATGATAAAAAACTTTGGTAAAATATAAATACATAATGTCGTATGCGAAATTAATAATCACCTAAACATGAATAAATCATTAAAAAAAACTGGCTTATGCTTGAAAAAATTGTTTTAAGTAGGAGGTGGTTACTACTTTCCATCAGGTGGGCTCGTTCAATCAGCAAGTCACTAAAAATGCCTTGTGAAAAACTAAAACCAACATTGAAGGGTGGCAAAAAAGCCTTATATCGTCATTCTTATCAGTGAATTTTTACTCTACAGTGAGGGCCAACCTTTAAACGCTGACAGCGAAATTAGTGAGTCGAATCGTAAGCCGTTAGAGACAAAGAAGTAAAGATTGGGAAATTAAGCAGATGACGGGGATAGGGAATTTTCTCTAACGACTGTACTAATGGCCCGATTGTGACCAACGGGAGTCGAGCCCGATCGTTTGCGATGGAATCGAAGTAATGGTACGGATGGTCTTTGTTTGTTGTTTTATTTCTCGGCTAAGAAGACTTGGACTAAGAAAGTTTTATATTTCTTATTTTTCAGTTCATTTTGTTCTATGCTGGGCAACTGAAAATCCTCCAAACGTCTATAACTCATTACTTTTCTTACCATCTCTTCTCTAAAAGTCAAACAATCACTTCAACGCTTTTTTTTCTTCTTTAGAAGGAATAATAATCTTGGGTAACTCCGTATTGAATTGTTACTTGATGTTCAGAGAAAGTTTAAATTTGTCATTGAACTCGTGAATTAGAGTGGTCTCACTACGTGATAGAATCAGAAATGAAGAAATCCGTAGAAGAATTAAGGTCACTGAAATAACTCTCAGAATTATTAAGGTAAAGTGGCAATGGGCATGTCATTATAGTTCCAAGAACCGACTACCGTTGGGGAATAAAGGTTCTCAAAAGGCGACCAGGAACCAAAAAACAAAATGTAGAACGCCCACCCACCAGATGAACCGATAACATTTAAAGTTTGCAAGATTTCAGTGTACAGGGCGTCAATTCCAGCAACACGGTTCGATTGAGTGATCGTCGAGTGATCGCTGAATCCGCGTTCCATTTACAAATTTTTCAAACAAAAATTGACAACTCACATCGATTTAAGGCCTGCGCACACATATTTCGCTGGCGGGAGCGATCAGTGAAACGCTGTCAAATATCGCTGTCAGATTTGAGATTTGACAGCGATATAGTGCGCAGGCCATTACGCGATCGCTTGTGTGATTTGTGTCTTTGGAATCGACACCCAGGGCACAGAATTGTTCTTCCTGGAAATGTATAGGGGAGTCCAGCAGTGGGCTTCTTTAGCCTGATGATGATGGTTAGTGTGGTATTTAACCTGTGAAAAGCCAGAGTGGGTCAAATAAATAATAGTCTCGTTTAAAGGCGTCTTAATGGCACGATTGTACTCGAATGAAAACCGAGCTCGATCATTTGCAAAGGAATCCGAATAATGACTTGGTTGAGTCTTTGTAATATTTTGCTCTATTGACAAATAGAATTGAGTTTTATTTGTGTAGTATGACGGTTGAATTTAGAATGTTGAATGTGAATTGCAAGATATTTGATCGTGCTATGTTATTTATTTCTTATTAAAATTCGTCATTATCGATAGATTGTGAAGTTTACTGTTACACTTATAAAAAGGGTTTGTTATACACAACTAGTATTTAATTTTACCTACATTAAAAATAAATAATTATCTTACGCATAATACAATAGTATGTCTCACAAGGTCTTTTAGCTTACGGTCTTAACAGAATACCAGCGCATAGCTTCCTCACAGTAGCTAGGCATTATGCTGAGTCAAGGCCCTTTTGCTGCCGTAGCACACGGAACCACGACACACTAAACTTTTTCAGTATCGTTTTATTTCTTTGTATCTTCTTTTAGTGTCCTTGTTATTTTATTGGCTTATGTATGCTTATGTATGCTTATGTAGTGAATAAATGTCTTTTATTTAATTCTAAATGATTTTATCTTTCTTTCTTTTTTACACCGTACATTAAATAGATGCTTCTATACTAATATTATAAAGAGGAAAGATTTGTATTTTTGTATGTACATATGTTTGTAATGAATAAACTCCAAAATACTGTGCCGATTTCAAAAGTTATTAATATATTTTTTATTTATAATTATGTTTAAAAAAAATGTCAACCCGTGCAAAGCCGGGATAGGCCGCGATAGTAAGTAATAAATATGCTATGTCAGGTCACAAACAACAATTCCTCCTAGTTTATAAACTATTTCTTTTTTTACGTATCACTTTAATTATCCCCACACAACAAAAACACACACACAACACAACAAACAACAACAAAAATAACGTTTTTCTACAAGTTTCCTTAATGTATGTCAGCAATATGGTATGCTGATGGTAATGAAATTACCGGTACAACGATAGCTATGCTACGAGCTGTCTATAGCGTAGCGATCTCGTAGAGGCATCTCGTAGCAGCCTCTACGAGATCGTATCCCTCTATACAACGTGAGATACTCGTATCACGGTTCACTTGTTTATTCAACGCGCTTAGAAAATAATGCTATAAAAAGCTTTTAGAAAAGTCTATTTTTATTTATAAAATAAATTGGTTAGTTATTAAATTTAAGAGATTTTTGATATTAAGAGCTCTTTGTGAAGGGTTCGTCTGGGTAAGTCCTATATTAACATGCCTATTTCTGCCGTGAAGCAGCATTGCTGTGTTTCAGTTTAAAGGGTGTGGATGCCGGTGAAATTACTGGCACGTGAGGCTGAACATCCTATATGCCTCAAGTTGATGGACGCAGGGCAGTGCATCGTAGGGCACGTTTCTGACGTGCGTGGCCTATTAGGCAATGCTTTGTTATATGCGATGGTTACCACTAAACATCAAGTGGGCCATAATATTTGTTCTATCAGCTAGTAAAGTAAAAAGAAAAAAAAATAGTCTTGTTATAAGTTTACGGCTATTTCCCTTGACACCTCTTGTCTATTGATTGTAAATATTAAAAAACTATATGATACTTGAAGAGGGGTAGCCAGAGGTAGAGGTAGAATTAGAGGGAAGAAATTAAAACTCAAAAATTTATTTTTTCAGTTGTATTGTACAAGGATCACTTTGAAACGTGAAAAGGCCATATAGCTCGAAAAACCGACAACCGTTGGGGAATAAAGGTTCTCGAATGGCGACCTCGAACCGGAAGACGAAGCGTAGGGCGCCTACCCACCAGATGGGCCGACGACATTGTTAAGATCGCGGGAAGTCGATAGATGGAAAGGGCTCAGAATTGTTCTTCCTGGAAATGTGTAGGGGAGGCCTATGTCCAGCAGTGGACTCCTTCAGGCTCATAATGATGATGATGATAATGAATCATAATCACGTGACAACACTGAGTGAAACTTTGTAGCTGAAACAGATGTTGTTCAAAGTTACTGTTACCATCATTACGCTATCATTTTTGTGACATTGAAAGTCTTTAAAATAAATTACCCAAATCATGTCCCGTAAAGAACAAAATAATCAATCAATCCATATATATTATAAAAAGCAAGTGTGTGTACGTGTAATTTTGTATCTAGCTACAAAGTATCCCTGAATAAACAACATTTTCCTTTCTTACTTTTACCCGGGCAACGCCGGGCTTCGCTAGTTATACCTTACAGCACTAATACCATGAATTGTCGCGTGATAATAAACACAGGCAATTATTAATATATTCAAGTGACAGACATGGCCGCGTCATGAATATTCAACGGTAATTATACCGACACATTATAACTCACCGTTTTATGTTTCATTTATTTCGCGTTTTTACCATTTTTCGCTTGAATCTTGCGGTGGAATTTTTATGGGTTGCAGAGATGGATTTAGACGCTTGTGTATAATAAGTAAGCACAATAAAAAACAGACGTAAACAACAAAAAACGTACAAAAATAAAAAGACAGTAAAACACAAAAAAATAATAATAAAAAAATTAAAAGAAAAGAAGAAACAAAAGAAAAATGAGAAAAATGAGAAAGAAAAGCTAAACTAAAGAAAGATAAACTTTTTTTTGTTAGTTTTTAAGTAACATTGTTAATTGAAATTTTACATGCACCTAAGGGCAGAATTACAATGGATCTATAAAAATAAACCATTAACAACCCTGTACCTGTAGTTCTGTAAATAAATCCACTTTGACTTTGACTTAAAAGATATTTATGACCCAGCAAATTAAAAATGTACAATGGTATATTTTTTCCCTTATTTATTTTGTCCCATCTACCCTATCAAATCTCTACACCTACCACCAGTTCTCGAAAAGCGATCACAAACAGGAAGACCGTCTGTAGGACAAATCCTTACCGGTGCTACATTTATGTGAATATTCTGATAAGAATTGTTGTATTGGAGATGCCGCAAAATTCTGAAAAATATAAGAAAGGCATATTGCTAGTGACAACAGATAGTAGGCTGTTTAAGGCTAATAAAAACATAGCTATATATACTTGAAAAAGTAGCTATAGCTACTTTTCCAAGCGAAATTATGTTTTTAAAAATAAATGACCAGCCTATGTTACTCAAGGTGAATGTAGCTTTTCAACGGTGAAAAAATTTTGAAATCGGCGTAGTAGTTTTTTTTCATTACAAACATACAAAAATACTAATATTTTCTCATTATAATATTAGTGGATAGATTAGTAGATAGACTGTCATTAGTCATAACTCATTGGTTCTTACCAGTCATGAGAGAAATATTTTTCGTATAGCCAGATTATATAACAGAGTATTTTTATTTCCGCGTAAAAGTTTACCAACTCGATGCCAACGTATCAACATGACAAAGTGAGCATCGACAAAGTGTGCTATTTTCTGCGCAGTGAATGCGAAAATATTTAGCAAAATCTTTAGCTATTTTAGAGACTGTGATAAACCAATCGATTATAGCTACGACCTCAGGGTGTATCCAAAGTGGCCGACTTGAAATCAAGTTAGCACCAGGAATTACGAAGCCAAGCTTTGAGTTATACACTGATTCTTAGTACTGAATTGCACTTTATTCCGTCGCACCAAGAGAAGCTTTTGATCTGTGTTTCTAATGAGGAATTATTACTGCCCTGTATGGTACGTAGTAGTATTATTTATTCGTTCATCATCGTCACATAGAAGAAAGTCACTACTAGACATTCCTTATCCATTTCCAGGAAGAACAAATTCTGATCTCTCTCCATACATCGACTTCCCGTAATTTTTCTTTTCTTTATTAACAGAAGTTGACAAAATTTGCACAGTTTTGACAGTAGGAGGTTTACCTACTAGCTTAGACCATTTAAATTGTCTAAGCCTACTAAGTGACTTTTTTTGATATTTATTTATTTTACACATACTTATGCTCCTTTATTCTTTTTTTGTATTGTATTTGATTTTTATAATGTCCCAAAAGTTAAGAGCCGAGCGGGATTTGAACCCGCGACCTTCCCCTCGGTACGGGGCTGCGCTGACCACTGCGCCATCGGATCCTAATCACACTCGACGAATAACTCTTAGGGACTGTTCGGCACTAACGCAGCGCACTCAGCGCAGCCCCGTACCGAGGGGAAGGTCGCGGGTTCAAATCCCGCTCGGCTCTTAACTTTTGGGACATTATAAAAATCTTTGTGATTTCCTTAACCCTAGATAGCTAACGTTCCTGGACTTCTATGATAAGGTAACCATTCGACTTTTTGACGACCATTTTTCAAACGTGTTTTTTATTTAAAAAATATGTTATTTTAATTCGGTTTATTATATTTATAGAAAATATGGGATATAAATTAAAGATAATTATAACAAAAATGAATATTTATTTAATTTTCAAGTACTAAATCACAAATCTTAAATGGCACATGTTTCATTGAGATCAATAAGGCACAACTTCTTACAACGACTAAATTAGGAACTATTGTTTAGAAATTTCTACTTTTACTTATAGTATAATGAAGAAAAAAGATTAAAATTATCGGTGAGTATCAAATTACTTAGATTTTTTTGGCACAAGTTGGGCAAAAGTCAACCGTATGTTCGCCACAAATGGGAACTCTGCAACTATTGCAGTGATTCTTGGTCATGCGCCTTTTCTTATAGGAACACAAACTGCAGCTTTTCCTTTTCCTTGTTGAGGCATTTTCAAGTATTGCACTACTTGCTCAACCAGATTGCTCAAGATTTTGACCTTGCCCTTCAGCGGGATCCTCATGGTTCAAACCCAAGACGTCTCTTATCTTGTCTTTCATTCTACGAGGCATTGTTGGTATTTCCAGTCGACGTTTTAGCCAAGGTTCAACGAGTTTTTCATGCAGTTGTTTCATATAGCTCCCTTTCAACGTCATCAGGCAACAAACCATCCTCATTTTCACTATCAGAAGAAACATCATTTGTGTTGACATAATCTTCATCATCTAACGCCCGAACTATGTCGTCATCTGTGATCAATCTTGCAGCCATTCTTCACTATCAACGAAATAACTAAAAAAAAACAAAGCAAAAATCAACTCAAAGCACGTAAGCTAAAGTTACGCATAAGCTAACCATTCGTCAAAATGACGAGTATGCAGTAGGTATCTCAAAAACAAAAGTACTTACCGGCTAAACGCAACCACCACGCGACGCAGTCTAGCGGGCACTAAGTTGGCACGAAACCGCGAGTGTGTAGGTAAAACGATGAGAAAGGGAGACGGAGATATTTATTAGATGCTCGTCATTTTGACGAACGTTAGCTGTCTAGGGTTAAGTGTAGTAAACACTATAAAATCAATAAACAGTTATGAAAAACGCAAGGCGACATCTCTCGTCGATTCAACTGAATGCAACTTCGGTTATCGAGCAGGTTAATTGACTATAACGTCAAAACTGTAGATGGAGCCACGGTCGCGTTAGTGCCGAACAGTCCCTAAGAGTTATTCGTCGAGTGTGATTAGGATCCGATGGCGCAGTGGTCAGCGCAGCCCCGTACCGAGGGGAAGGTCGCGGGTTCAAATCCCGCTCGGCTCTTAACTTTTGGGACATTATAAAAATCTTTGTGATTTCCTTAAGTGTAGTAAACACTATAAAATCAATAAACTGTATTTGATTTGATATTATGAGTCTATGTATTATTCTCGAGTCGAGTCATGCCTGAAATAAACAACTTTTACTTTTTATTTTTTTTTATTTTCTTACCACTAAACTCTCTTACTCATCAAAAGTTAAGTCATTAGTTACTCATTTGGTGCTAAAATTATATCTAGGTATTTAAATCTAGGGTAAATTTTATTAAAGCATAGCTTACATTTTATTATGCAACTGCGGATTTTGCAAGCTAATGCCAAATCCTATTTTATTCGAACCGCTACATCCGCAAACTCCAGAGCTCGTGAGTTCGTCCAAACGAAAAATAGCACTAATTGACTGTCTGAAGTGTATAACCAAACGGTTTTACCTCAGGACTTCGAACAGGATCCAAACTATTAATAATAGAGCCATCTAACTTTTTGTGGGTCTCGCCCAAGAGCAGTAAGTAAGTTTACATACCACTACTATATTTTTTAGTTATTTATTATGTGTCTAGATCGTTTGTTAGGGTCAACAGGGCGTCAATTCCAGCAACACGGTTCGATTGAGTGATCGCTGAATCCACGTTCCATTTTAAAATTTTTCAAACAAAAATTGACAACTCACATCGATTTACGCGATCGCTTGAGTGATTTGTGTTTTCAGAGCTCAACTGGTATGTATTTTGTACGTTTTGTAAATTCTTGTAATAATTGGTAGTTTCTTTGTGTAAATTAATGTAAGATAAAAGTGGGTAAATTTAGAATTTTGATTAAAGTTTGTTGTTTAAAATATTAAATAAAAGTATTCTACAGTCGAAAGTATATTAAATCCACGAACAGAAATGACAATAAACATTTTATTAGTTTGTAAATCTGAATATAAAACGTTAAATAATACTATTATTTAGTTTTTTAGGGTTCTGCATCTGCAGCCTTTGCTTTATAGTTATACTGGAATTATCTGATAATTATGTGATTACTATTATACTGAGGTGTGTGCTTAATTTTGTTTAGTACTTATGCCCTCATCTTATGCACTACATAATCTATATTTTTATTACCCAAAGGTAAGCTGGTAGATAATGTTATCAAGCATTAAGATCGCCTGTATACAGTACATTTTATTTGTGCAATAAATAATTTTCTATCTATCTATCTATTGAAAAGCTATCACATACAAAAGTCCACCAGAAAAACCTGAAAAGTGCCAAGAATATTTGATTTAAGAATGGTTTCTCAATCATGCCACAGCGACTGAGCCAAATTGGATGAAACTTCACATTATTTTTATTATATATTATTAAGTTTTTAATCCTTGCTGCGGAACCTTGAGCGTGCAAGTCCAACTCGTACTTGACCATTTTTAAAGTATGCGTGACGGGTGTAGTTTAAAATTATGCTAAACGAGCATATGCCACGAAGTTGTTCGGGTGACCGAACAAGGACATTTGAACTTTCGAAAGACTACGGCTATGTGCCAGCTAAGTTTGCTCCTTACTTGGGTATGCAAGTTCGTATGATATAGTGCCTCAGAAGGCAAGATATAATAAAAAGTCCTGCAAGGCTACTAGATGATAATATGTAGATGGGTATTCGGGTAGAGGTATAGGCCAAAGAAAAGATAGATGAACAGTGTGAAAGATGACATGGATAAGAAAGAAGTGACTATAGAGATGACGGCTGATAGAGGAGAATGGAAGAGAACATGTTCTGCCGACCCCACATAAAGTGGAACAAGGGCTGGAAGAAGAAGAAGGCTACTAGCTAAGCAAAGCAGTGATAGTAATGACAGCTCAGTTGGTAGTAGCTGCAGAGCTTTGCCTCTGTGTCATAGGTCGTGGGTTCGATCTCCACCGAGAACAAATATTTGTGGGGTGAACACAGAGTTGTTGCAAGTTATCAGCGCTGGTTTTCAAACAAAAAACAAATTAAGTAAAATGATAAAAAAAACCGAAACATTTTATCAAACAAAATGTTTCAATATCTCCTTAGGTCGCCAATCGCATAATCTCATGAAAATATTGCTAAGCCTTTCCATTTAAACTTCTGAAAATCACGCTCCCCAAGGCTTTTAACTGAAACTTTTATAGAATAAAGTTTCAATATAATTTCTGAAGTGCCTATACCCTACTCAAGTATTATCTTTCTCTAAACTTTCGTTAGCTTTGAAAAGGGATTAACTTTTCTAGAGTGCATTTAGGTATGATGATAACTTCAGGATATACCAAGGCATTAAATATTCTTTCAGTATATCTACACAAATAAACTTATATTAAACAAATATTAACAAAATGTACAAAATACACAAGAAATAGTTTAACTATCTGCAGACCGTTACAAACGATCTAATGATAGCTCAACTGATCCTTCCGTAAAAGACGGAAGCGTCCTCAAGACGCTGGGTATTGCTACGCTGAATTGGAATTGAAATGCGCTGTGCCAGATACGCACCAGCCTTTAGGTCACGCGTCGCTTCGATCAGTCGCCTAGACAAGTGTTAAGCTGAGTTAGTTAATATTTAAATTAATATTTCTTGAACTCTGTTTATTTAACAAGCGTAATTATCTTATACACCTGTTAAAGAGAATTCTTAATGTTTCATCAAAAGTGGATTACTTCCAGCTTAAATTGGAGGTTAATGTCACAATACCGTTGCTTAGAAGGTTGTTTAATATTATTTAACAGTGACAGCTACACATAGGTATACGATATTGTGACTAACGCCCGTATTTAGGAACAGTGCTTCAGTCTGTGTCGAGCCTCAAACACTCTCAAGTCCTTCCTTCTTCTTAATAAATGGCATCTGTTCATTATGGATCAATTTTGCCAATGTCTAGTAATGAATGAGGATTTATTACATATATAAAATACTTTTTCGTCAAGTCAGTCATAGACATACTTGGCTTTGAAAACAAAATGATGGTCGTTTGTTTTCAAAACCATCAGAAACCTTTTCGATCATATCAGAATATCACATAATACACTTTCATTCCAACTGCTAACACTTTGAGCTAAGACCTCAAGTAATGTTGGTTAAAAATACCACCGAAATAACACAACAGAACTCAAAATAACACTAGAAAAGAATAAAATCTTAGACAATTTAGATCAGGACCTGCCTTGCATGGATCTTCCCCTCTGCCAAAAGGTACAAGACTAATGAATCTGACATATCTAGCACGTTTATAAAAACCACTTCGTAATCGATCTTTATCAGTGTCAGTATCGGTATCGCGGTGAAAGGACCTCTTCTAAAAATGCCAACATATGCAGTTGCAGTGTGTAATAGGAAGTCCAACACATCAAGCTTGTAAAAGGATGGTGTAACATTTCATATGTAATTATTTTTTTGCATAGTTAATGCTTTTTTCTATTAAAGTAATGTAAAATTGTTGTGCGGCGTTTAGCTCTAGAACATCGATTCAGTATACGATTATACGAAAAAGATCGAATTGCCTCGAGTTTCCTGCCGTCAATTATCCGCATTTAATTTTCAACCTAATCACAAAATGAAATAGACTATAATTGCGAAATAATCTCTAATTGCCAAGCAATTTTAGTCACTAGCAAAAATTTAAAATTGTAACGAGACTACCTATGACGTACCTATGAACTCCCTACGAGACTAGTTGGCATTTCAAAAATGAATTTTTGACCTTACTGATTTAGATTATTAAGTCGATTTGGCTTTGAATTTTTCCAGACCTGACAGGCCCGAGACATCAAAACCCCGCCCTCCGGTAGCGAGACTAGTGATAGAGGTGGATAAATGTTTACACACAGTTTTTTATCGATATCGATAAAAGCACGGGTGTTCTAGCGAGTAGATTTATCTTAGCTTTCTGATTGATTGTGGGTTCAAATCCAGTCGTGCACCAACGGATTGTGTTGAAGTTGTAACGTGTTATTTTATACATAACATTACGTAGCCTACATGTTTAATTTAACAATGTAGCTGTTGAACAATTTAGGAACTTAAAAAACTTTTAACTTTATACCTTGTGGAAAAACCAGCCCGCACATCAAGTGCGGATGATAAAATTTGCCAATTTGCGTATTCGGACATCCAAAAGCATAGCATTTGACACAAATTTAGTTCCAAACATTTATTCATCCCACCTTTTATAAGATGGATAGTTTTTGTGACCTTTTACCTTGAGAAACTAACGTAGTCATCATAGAATTTCATGTTATTTTTGAAAGAACTTTTAGAACACCTCTAAGACGGTGTATACGAGTTTCCAGCTTATTCGCTCTTATTCTGAGGTTGACCCCATATTGGTTCTAAAATGATAAGTTTATTTAGGCCAAATAAAAACATCGATATCTTTGATTCTAAGCTCAGAAAATTTGTCAATCTCTATGTAAGTGTCAGTTTTGAGTAGTAATGCTGCCAACTTAATCAAGATGTAGTTTGTCGAGATTTGGGGTAAAAATAGGTTCTTAGTGCAAGTAATGAGTAACATACAATAAAGGATTTGTCCCTCATGGCATCCTAGAGAGCTGGCTGTAGTTTTAGTGTTGTCCAGACCAGATCAATTGAACGAAATGAACTAGTCTGCCTGTGATATTCATTCATTAACAATTATACATTTGTGTCTGAAAAATAGTACATAATAAGCAAAAATAATATGAGTCATATCATAAATTAAATAATTATCAAAGAAATTGTTATCAAATAACACTAGCAATCACTTTATATTTATAAAATCATCAGTAGAATAAAAACACCCTTTCAACAAAAGCAGCTTTAGTCTAGTTTTGAATAAATGTAGACTGTCTATTATTTTAATGTCAATACGTAAATAATAATATAATTAAATGGCCTGATATCTATAAGATCATTAAGGAACATGCCAAAAAATATTGGTAACTGCCCCGGATTCTGTAACAACTTCTTGTTTACCAAAAATGCTTCTTATCTCTACGAATTGTTTTATATTCGTAAGGTATATACTTAAACATATTAAGTACGTCACCTCTGATACCGTAGTGTTCTAGCTTAGCAATCAGTAATTTATGATTTATAGTATCGAAAGCAGAAAAAAGATCTAAAAACAAGCCTTTATTATTAAGATTTGTAACAACATCGTTCACCAAATAGTCGATAGCATCTACCGTACCTACATTCACCTGGTAGCCAAACTGTCGTTCATATAGAGTTAATTTTTAAATGTGATACTTACCTATCTCTGATAAGTTTTTCAAAAACTTTAGAAACAATAGGTAGCAACGAGATAGGCCTATAATTTTTATATTGTTTGTCTTGAACATAAATACCCGACGACCATTAGTACCATGAAATCTAAAATAATATTCAGAATGAATATTTAATAAATAAATCTTACTGACTTCGGAAGCCTTACATTCTTTCATACTTAACATAGGGTAAAATAAAATGATGATACGGCATCACTGTTGTGGTTCTCTGTATTTTGAATGTGTGTCACCTGTATATACAGTAAACTTGAACTAGTGTTAAAGATTTGTATTTGTGTGCGTTCATAACAACACAAGTAATTGTTGTGTGTGTAACGATCGTTTGAATGTGTGTCGCTTTCGTTTCAGTGTGTGCTTTCCTCGTCCCCCTCAAAATATGGCAGAAAAATTTGTTAGGCTGAATAGATGCAAGGCAAGTCCTTAGGTTAAATTGTCTAAGAATAAAATGGAAAAGCTATTTCACTTCCTAAAATGGCAGAAAATGAATCCGTCAAAACAATTAAAATAAAAAAAGCTAGATGACAGTACACGAATTCCCAGACAGGTATGAACGTCGGTAAATAAAGTTCTCGAAACGTCTGACAGTTCACCTGTCAGTGTCATACTTTATGTTATCGCGCCGTATGTTTTGTGAGTGTTGCTGTGACATTTCTGGGTCCCTTTGTGGATTTTACCTTTTGGTTTGACCTACCCTACACCTACGCTACTGCGGACAAATAGAATTTATAGATGCCTGTGGGACTGACGGACTGGTACATCGACTTCTAAGGCACAGTAGTTAGATTTAACAATAATTATCTCTGTATAAAATGCTTAAAAAATAAATTCCTGAATTTTTCTAAATTTTTCGACTCTTCAGTATTACATTCTCATTTTCCATCAACTAGAGATAAATAAATGTGGACAATCTACACAACACTATCTAGCCCCAAATTAAGCAGAACTTGTACTATGGGAACCAGATAGCTGATATAATACTTATTATTATTATTACCTACTTTTATTAGCATTGTTTACAATTACAATCAGAGTATTCAGTATCACGTAATTAAAAAGGTATAACAAAATGTGGAACATCAAATTCGACGCTGTCATAATATTTCTATATTACAAAATAGGTATAAACACTATTCGACGGAATAATTTACTTTTGATAGGCTATAATTATCGTCATAATACGCACCTCGATAATTACGGTAGAAAGACAAGTAGACGTAATACGTGTTTGAAATGTAATGCTTGGTATCGAATGAAACCAACACAACATGTACATTTTTCTTTTCAGATTTGAATATACTTGGTCAATGAATGTATATTATTACAAAGGCTTGAAAAAAATGCATGAGCGTTAAGCCCTTTTTTTGTACTTGTATTTTTGTGCATTATAGAAGGATCTAAAATTTCAAAGATATTCTAGGTATATTATTCTAATAGTAGCTCTTTGGGAAGGAGCAATTTCACCGATTGGTAATTGACCAATTAAATATTTGAGTGTTGTTTATCTCAAATTTTGCAAGCAAACATTGGGGTTAAACCACTGTGAAATATTTAATTTTCAATTCGTATAGGACCGGTTCTTACAAGTTTTTAAGTCATGGTATTAAGATTACAATTAGTGGACCATTCGATCATCGTGCTCCACAATATTTACCTCTAGAAAAAAGTTTCGGCTACCTCTCAAAAACACAGATCAAATCAAAACCAAAAAGAAATTATATCACAAGTTATTTTTATGTCACACAACAAGATCAGTATTAGTTTCGGTAGTAGGTCAGTAGTATGGAATGATATGCAAGTAGCAATGACATAAAAATTGGTCGTCGTTTGTCAGCATAATGAGACGAGTCTGTCCTATAAAGATTTTATAGCCATGAACGGAAGTGTCCAACTTCCGGTTCATGTACTAACCTAACTGACCACAAACCTAAATCATCTGCAATAGATGTTACCGGCCAAAGATTATGTGTGCTGGCACGGAAGTGGAATCCGCGCCACAAAGGTAAAATAAGTCTCAAAGGTAAAACACAGATGCCACTTCAAAATCATAACCTCCATTCGTGACTTCTTTTCAAATTTAGATTTTTACATGCAGCTGTCTTCATAATATTATATATTTATTTTAAGCCTTAATTACAGATATATTCTTAAAACAAAATTATATTTTACACTACGACATCAACATTATCATTATCTGTTAGCCGTTTTTTGGCAAAGGCTCCAAGCTCTTCCACTCTTTCCTATCTCTCGCTATCCGCGTCCATGTTTTTCCTGCAATCTGCTTAAACTCATCCTCCCATCTTTTAAATTGTCGCCCCCTCTTTCTTTTGTTGTATCATTGGAAACCAATTCATCAATTCATAATATTAAACGCAAAGTAAAGAATCATAATAAGAGTCCTTCTTTTTTCTGCCCTTATCCCACGTTATGTGGGGTTGGCACAAGGATTTTAGTTGGCACAACATGTTCTCCTCTTCCATTCTCCTCTATCAGCCGTCATCTCAGTATACACTTTCTTATCCATGTCATCTTTCACACGGTTCATCCATATTTTTTTTTGGCCTATTTCTACCCAAATATCCATCTACATTCATACAATAATAATATATAATTATAATAAGAGTTCTACGAACAGAAATTCCCAAAAGGTAAAAGGTACTTCTGAACACTGAAAGGAATCACTGAATTAAATATTAGAAAGAATGATATTTTAGGGAGGTATAAGGTAACATGATCTCTTTGGGGTGGTTCTCGGTATAAAAAATAAAAATCTTTACCGCCGGGTAAATATATCAAGCAATATTTTTTTTTTCAGTCACATCAAACTAGAATCTTTTTATCTCAGTTTTTCCAAATAAGCTAAACAGAAGCCATCAAATTATACGTAATACATATAATATTATATTATCACCTTTGATCATAAATTAGCCAATTAGCACGATCTTAATAAATAAATAATAAAGTTGTCTTTTTTTTTTTTTATAAATATTGTGGACACAACACTACCCAGCCCCAAACTAAGCAGAGCTTGTAATATGGGAACCGGATAGCTGTTATAATACTTGAATACATTTTTTTTTTGTAAATACATACTTAGAATACAATAAAACACCCAGACAGAGAACAAACATTTATGTTCACCACACAAATATTTGACTGGAAGAGATTGCTCTTCAGCGATAAGGCCACCCATTCCATTGTTAGTTTTAAGGTGTGCAATAAAGAATTTTTACTCTAAATTACTTGAAAGTGATTCATCAAAGTGAATTTTCTTCGGATTATGTAGTTTGTTGTTTGTTTCGTATGTGGTTTTGCTCTTATCTCAATAAAACTGTGCAAAAGCTTATTAATTTAATGGCCTTAAATAATTATTAAAGAAACTTACAATTAAACAAATATTTACAAAATACACAAGAAATAGTTAAACTATCTGCAGACCGTTACAAACGATCCAGAGATAGCTCAACTGATCCAAATCAGTACGAGATGGAAGCATCTCTAAGAGTTAAAATTGGATAAATATTCAATGTCGCACAAAAGACGTAAATACTTAAACGCAAATATAGTGCCTGATAACTGATGTAGGCATGACCTTTTTATCAAAACTAACCTAGATGTATCTAAAAACACGCATGTATACTCGTATCTTACAACGGGAACTAAAAAAGTACCTACTGAAAGAGAGGTTTTTTGTAACACTAATGAAACCAGTTTAAGTTCACTGGTGGGCCTGCCTTTATAGATGGTTATTACTTAGCATCAGGTGGGCTCAATGGTAGTTCCATCAGCAAGTTGTGTTAAAAAGTGTCAGTGAGCATTGAAAGCGTAAACCACAAGTCTTCGACACTTGAAGGATGCAGGCTGTAATATCAGCTGGGTAAGCGCAAAATGAAATGAAAGTTACAAAAGACACAAAATATCAAAATCTGTACTAATATTATGAAGAGGAAAGATTTGTATTTTTGTGTGCATGTTTGTAATGAATATACTCAAAAACTACTGTACCGATTTCAAAAATGTTTTCACTATTGGAAAGCCTCATTCACCTTGAGTAGCATAGTTTTTATTTATCTGTTTAAAAAAAAATGTACACCCGTGTGAAACCGGGACAGGCCGCTAGTATGGTACTATACAGGTGTCTCTGAATCTCCGGTAAAATTAAGCCTATTATGAGGAATTTACGAGTAACCAGTAATAGGCATTATTATTAATTATGTATAAGATTACTTTGACGTTGAAACCTTTAGAACCCAACTGATTTGAGGCTTTTGTATAACATAAATTACCTTACATACAACCTACATTAACAATATAATGTATACCGTACTAACAAACAATTATGCACACAAACATAAGCATTTCAATTATGAATATAAAAAACGTTGGCAATTGTGCGAAATGTTTAAGGACCTGCCTGACTACCCTCTCAGACATCCAAGATAGATGTTAGGAAATAAAACGAGTTGAGAGTACCTATGTTTATCATACATACATAAGATTAATATTTTATATATCATTGTTGCCACAAATAGGGACCTTTTTAGGGTTCCGTAGCCAAATGGCAAAAACGGAACCCTTATAGATTCGTCATGTCTGTCTGTCTGTCTGTCTGTCTGTCTGTCTGTCTGTCTGTCTGTCTGTCTGTCTGTCTGTCTGTCTGTCCGGCCATGTCACAGCCATTTTTCTCCGAAACCATAAAAGCTAGACTGATGAAACTTGGTGAGTAGATGTATTCTGTGAACCGCATTAAGGTTTTTACACAAAAATAAAAAAAAATCTATAAATTTTGGGGGTCCCCATACTTGAAACTGAAACTCAAAAAAATTTTTTTCATCGAACCCATACGTGTGGGGTATCTATGGATAGGTCTTCAAAAATTATGTTGAGGTTTCTAATGTCGTTTTTTTCTAAAACTATAAATTTGGGGGTCCCCATACTTGAAACTGAAACTCAAAATTTTTTTTTTCATCAAACCCATACGTGTGGGGTATCTATGGATAGGTATTCAAAAATTATGTTGAGGTTTCTAATATCGTTTTTTTCTAAACTGAATAGTTTGCGCGAGAGACACTTCCAAATTAGAAAAAAGTTGGTCCCCCCCGTCTAACTTCTAAAATAAGAGAATGATAAATCCAAAAAAAATATATATTGTACATTACTATGTAAACTTCCAACGATATTTGGTTTGAACGAGATCTAGTCAGTAGTTTTTTTTTATACGTCATAAATCGTAAACCGCAATTTACCTTTCGACGAACTACAAAAACCTTTATATTATGTTAATTGATGCTACGGAACCCTTCATGGGCGAGTCCGACTCGCACTTGGCTGCTTTTTTTTTGTTTTTTTACAACTATTTTATTGAATATTCGTCAGTTAATAAAAACAACGTTAAAAAATACTATATCGGTTAAAAGTTAAAAAAAAATATAGGTAATAATTACGAAAAGATGTACATACCGCTTCCAAAAGCACGAAACTTCAATTACGAGTAGAATCACAAACGCGTAAGTTCACAGTCGCGGTCTACGAAGCTATATGCGTGCGCCTTGCACGACGGCTAAGGTACAACTGAGGGACCACTGGCTTAAGTTATGATAAGGGTATAGGTACACTGGAAGTGCCAACTACCGGTGATCATTAGGTCAACGACTTACGTTATTGAAATAATTTTCAGCGGCCGGATCCAGTGAAAAGTTGCGACAGAAAACGAAACGGTGTCGAGTAAAAAAGGTTTCAGGTTTCCAGTGCCAAGTATTAAAAGAACTTAAATAAATTCAAAGGAATAGGTACCTGCTCAGTTTATTTCATTTCAACCCGTGGTCATGGTGCATGCAACTGTGCTGAAATATCGGAATTCAAGGGTATTTTAAAGGTATTTTAAAGGGTTTTAAAGGGTAATGATAAGGTATTGATTCATCAAGGTCTAATTGATGAATCAATACCTTATCATTATAAGGTGCCTGAAGGAGTGGGTACCTATTTTTATATGAAATCATAAACAATTAATAACTTGAACTGATTTTGATCCGTTGAACTATCTCTAGATCGTTAGTTATGGTCTGCAGAGGGCACAACTGTTTCTTGTTACTTTTTGTAAATACTTGTATTAATTGTAAGTTTCTTAGTATAACTTAATTCCTTTATAATAATATTATTTATAAAATAATTACTTTTAGGTGTTTTATACTTATATTAATATATATTATATTTCCATTGATTTATTGCATTTGCAAAACTTTAAATCTTGTGTAAACTTTTTTTGTTTTGGTAGCCGGAATAGATCGGAAAAGAAATCAAGTAAAAAATGGTGTGTTTCAAATTGTATTCAGACAATAATTTCTGGTGTTCTAATTATTGCCGGTCGATTCAGGTTTTGGAATCCGGGCGTCTTGATGTAATAGCTGTGTTCCGGATGGTGGAACCAGGAATGCGGTGACATTACTGTCGTAGGAGAATTAAGTGATGTTGTATTTCTATGCGACCGACTGACGTAGTAATGGGGCCTGGGTAGGTATTAGGGATTCATGTTATAATTTTCATTCTAGGCTAGATTGCATAGAATTACATACGACAAGGGTTAGATAATAGGTATTCGAAACCATGCCGTATGTTTCTTGCCTCAAATTCCAAATTCGAATTCTTTGGTGTGATGCAACAGAAATGTTTCGGATCATTTTGAAACGTCTTAAAGCTAGATGAGTCTGTTCTTCTAGTTTTGGTTGCGTAGAAGGGACAGTCCTCAGTTTGTAAATTGAGACGATCTGGTAGGTATATTTATTTAGTTGCCGTTTTTCATAGCTCTATGACGTTTAAAAATGATTCTTGTGATTTCAAAAGTCTGGCCTTTTCACTCTGAGTCTTCAGTGAGTCTATTTTTCAGCAATCTCGATCCTTTTCAGTAATCGACGACAGAATGACTCTTTTATCCATTGAAAACAAAAAGCACAATAGATTGCTCATTCGCTTGACTTGAACTTCGACTCAGTGGAACTACTTTTCAACTCAGTTGCTTTCTGTCTTGGTTCCTATTCAGTGAGACAAAAGTCCGCCATCCGGTTGTTAAGTGACAAATGTATATTGCCCACGTAAATACATAAATTTTTCACCATCATACAATCACACAAAAGTAAGTTTTTGAAAAAAAAATGCTTCATAATAATTTATCATTTAGCACGTATCAAATCTAATAAGACACTAATACAAATAAATTTATTTAGGAATATTGGAGCTCAAAATGGGCAGGATACCTGGCAAGACGTGGTGATGACAGATGATGCAAAAGATGATGCAAGATGCCCAACAGTGAGTCAAGTCAGGCTGAGGCTTATGATGATGATAAAATCTACTAAGCATTAAACTATTTTATAATTAAGATCTAAATCTATTCAACTCTTGCTAAATGCATTATTCTGACCAAACAACTACAATAAAACAATTGAACATAGTGAATCTATAACATACGCTTGTACACGCTATTGATAGCCAAGCAAGGGCCAGAATATTGTGGTGGCGTTCAGCACAATAGCCATTGATAGCAGTCTATTTATAACCTGATGGGGAAATTGGCAACCAGCCTAAAAAGAGACGCGTGTTCACTACAGGGTATTTTTGATGTTCCAACCCCAGGTGTTTCAAAGTTTATTTCTAAAGATTTCATTTTATTAAGTTGTAGGAATCCTCGAATAAATTGGAATTATCTTGTACCTGGTTCTTTTACACGGGCAATTTTTAAAGCAACTTACTGGTAGTTTTAAGTTGCTTAATGTGGTCGTGGCGACAACCTCGATGTTTATGAGTATCGTCTCCAACAAAACTTATTTAGCTACCCTCCACTGCTTTAAGAACGAACAATCTTGAACCCTCTCCACGCCGTTTTCAAGTACATACAGTCTCTTCAATCTATCGTTCTTGAAAGACATTCTACGCTTCGTGGTCACTATTCGAGAATCTTTGATTGTTTGATGTTGTCGCCATCGATAAAAAAGTTACGTAGCTGATTACGAAACCCGGTTACGTACAAGCACTAAATAAAGTTTTTGATGCACATATTGTTTTTTCATCGTCATTCGTTCATCCGAGATTTTATCGCCCGTTTGAAGGCACTTTACGGTTGGATTAAAATGATATCAGTTGAAGAAATTTATTGGGTCAGGGTGCTTTGCTCGCTCGAATGGTAATAAAAGGTGTAAAAAGAGATTTTCGAAAAGCTGAAAGCCTCTTGCTAAGCTCCAAGTTGAATTAGAATTTTTCTTCTCCCTGTAGTTATAAAAATGTCAACTCGAAAGAAGAAAAACTTACTATGAAAACATTTCGTACTAATATTATTTGTATTTCTTTATATCCAGTACCTTACGTATGAAAATTTTTAAACGGCATAGGCTTGCCCAGCATATATACCATCCTAACAGCTTAGTCGGCCTAATCCACAGGAAAGACATGGTCAATACGTGCAAGGCAGACTGAGCCATGGGTTTCCTCAATATGTTTTCATTCACCTTTTGAGATTACTAGCATTGTGTATTTGAGAATGCTAAACAATCCATAGGTATGAGTGGCTAGCTAATAAGGGTTTTTATAATATTAGAGAGCTGTTTGAGTAGGGTTATTGCTAATTAATTATTCATTCTTGACTATTATTCAAATATTTTATTTAAATTGTTTTAATTAACTTAATCATATTTTTTTATTGATTTTATAGTGTTTACTACACATAAGGAAATTACAAAGACTTTTATATCTCGCCACGGCTCACTAGGCCACCAAGTGCACTCAAAAAAACAACAATCAAAATGAACAGTAAAACAGACTTTCCCGCGACCTGCGCGTATATTTCCCAGACCGAGAAACACCATTAATAAGTCTTATGGATATGCAGTTCTGGCATCTAAATCCCTTCTGCGAGCTTCTTGTAAAGCGAAATTGGTTTTACTGTTACGAGACCAACGCTTCAAGCTTACTTCGGATATACCATTTTGTTGAATTCTATTTGTTGTACAGATATTCTAAACTTTTTTACGCCATGAGAACTTTTGGCACCGTAGATTTAGAGTTCTATGAGTTTGTAATTCAAAAAATGTTTCTTGGTACGTTATAAGTCTAACCAAAAGCTCTGTCTGGCTCTGGTTTTGAGTTTGGTGAGCGCTCACCAGTGTATATTATACTGTGTGTGTGACGTTTTGACGTAGGATTTATTCAGTCAACACTCACACAGACTCAAAACCAGAGCCAGAGACTGAGCTTGTGGTAGGACTGGTGCGAAGTCTTACTGATGGAATTTTCCAATCAATCTGCATACTGCAGCGGAAACATTGACGCCGGGGCGTTACCAATTTCAAACTTGAAATGCGAAGTAAATTGCTGGTATATTTATTTCCTGTGGGCTGTACCTAGACAGGACGAAAATGGAAGGTGTTCTCAACTACCCCTATGACCCTTAAGAGACAAAACTATCTTCATCTCTAAGGATATTTCTATATACCGTTTTAGTATTTAGGAGTAGTCTTTCACGCCACGTCTCCACAGAGGTTATAGAAAGGGGTTTTATTAAAAAAAATATCAATACAATTCAAAAAGAATAAAATATCCCCGAATCAATCAAACGTATACGTAAACTAATGTGCGTGAACGTAACCACAGATCAGTAAACAGTAAGTACGTCGCAGTAATTTGGTCAAGCGGCACGCGGTGAGACGTGCGCCAATATTTCTATTTTGCTAGGGCGCCATTCCCCAATATTGCTCAAACGTGCCGTATTAGCATTTTTCTTTGGGATTTTCTCGCTTTTGCGGTGTTTTTGAGACTAGGTATTACGGGGTTATGCAAGGTGCAAGTGAATTTTGTGCTGTGTTTTTGAAACGCTGCATTTTCATACTGCAAAACTTGAGCTAGCAAATTAAAGTTGACTCGTTTTGTAAGTTTTGAGGGAATAACTAAGAATATTTTAACTTCTGCACTAGCTAAATTTTAAATTAGGAATATTTATGTATTATCAAGATTTGTAACGCCTCTGCACTAGCTATATTTTAAATTAAGAATATTTATGAAAGATTCATTATTTTAGATTTTTAACGCAAGACAAGACTATTTTTCAATGTTGTGATTCTAACTACATACTTTATAGACATTTTCAAACATCTTATGTACCTAGAGATTTGAAGAGATGGTAGGTATTGGTAACTGGGTGTTCCCTAAACAATAAGATTAAAAACAAATTAGTTGAAAGTAGGATAGGATAGGATAGTAGGATTTATTTAGGCCTGGATTGCAAAGCAAAGGCCTCCCTCTCTTTTTCCACGCCTCTTGAAGAGTTTTTCTCTACTACGCTGGTTTTGTGTGGACCCAATCGGTTACGTTTTGGCCCAAAGAGCTAAGTTATGTGTTTTATTTATTGTAGAGCTTTTATATGTCAACCTTTTGTTTCTGATTTTCCATATTGAATTTAAACATTTTAATTTGTTGGAAAATGACGATCATGCAAATGGATGCGTGTCATTACGCGACACGAGTTACGTCACAAATTAAAACCCGCCAACTACTAATAATGTTGGTATGAATTTACGTAGAAAGCAGGTTGGCGAATGTTTACCTACACGTCGGCATCGTATGCATCGGACGCATCGTTCATGAAACATTTTTGTTAAAGCTGATATAGATAGTGCAATTCACGAAGACGTGCACCTCGCGGGGTGCGGGGAGTTTGCTCCGAGCGGCAGTCGCGAACCGTAGTCTATTCATTGTAGTGTGCGTGTGCACTCATAGGTAATTAGTGTGTACCGATAACACTCAAACATTGACGGAAGCTTGCACACATTATACTATAAACGGTTAGGAGGAATAATGGGGCGCGCCTTCGTGGATTGCACTATCTATAACGAGTAGCCCGTTTGATGCGGATAATTTTATGCAATGTTTCCAATCCTTGCGAAACGGGCATAATGTACTAGTATACTACGATCCGATTGATGCAATGCGTGTGACACTTACAATGCGGACACTAACCCCCGAATACTGAAACGCAACTCAGATTTAAGCACGTCTCAAGCGACGAATATTTGACAGATTTTCATTGAAAACTGTCAAATATTCGTCGTCAGTATTCGGGGGTAAGAGTCCTGAGACGATTATTTTTTTTAATTCAAGCTGCCGTTTTCATGTTCTGAGTTTTAGTCTGTAGTTTTTAAATTTTTGTAAAATTTACTCCTCGGTAAATCTCACTCAAATGTTATCCTGCTTTCTGCATAATTGCGTCTTTAGTCTGTTTTAATTAAATTCATTATTTCAAAATGAGTTCATACGGTAATTACTTTGCAAGCCATAGCATAAATTCAATATTCTGGCTCGCAGTTCAATGAAATATGGTTTAAGAAGTTATTTTTGCCTCTGCTACTGAATACTACTACAGAATAAATTACAGTATCTACTGCATAGAGAATTCTCACTTTTTTAAATACATAAATACATAGTAAAGTAAAATAAAAATATTGTTTCTCCTTTAATGAAAGCAAACATCAAAAGAGTGAATAGGTATCTTCTAGGTGAGCGCGCTACACCGTCGATCGCATCATCACTTAACATCAGGTGAGATTGCGGTCAAGCGTTTGCCTATAAATTGTAGAAAAAAAAAAAAAAAAAAACATACGGCCCACGTGAAGTGAAGAGGTTACATTAGCCTATGAACGCCTGCGATACCAGAAGCATCACAAGCGCATTGCCGACCCCTTAAAACTTTTAAAACACCCATTTTGAAGAGCCCCATGCCATAGTCCTAAAGAAAACCTCAGCAGGGAGATCATTTCACAGCCTGAGTGTTCGCGGGAGGAAATTCTATGCTTCGTTTTTCTGGCCAGTAACTAACGTGAACATAAATAATTAAACAAGCTTAAAAAACTTGAGAAACCGACTTCATGGCCAAACTATTAAACCAATATTTATGAAAAATGGACCCATCTAGAAGAAACTTCCAAATGAAAAAAAAACTAATCAGCACAAAAATTACGAAGTCATGCTATAACAAACAAAAAAAAAATACAACCGAATTGAGAATCTCCTCCTTTTGGATTTGAAGTCGGTTAATAACGTTGATCTTTTTGGAAATTACTCTATTTTACGCAAATAACTATTATTTGAATAAAGAATGACATTGAAAAGCAACACGGTACCAAGGTCACCACTACTAATAGTAGTAACCTACCACCACACACGGAAGCTATAGCTACGCTCACGGAAGCGGAAGTTAATAGCTTCCGTGTGTAGTGGTAGGCCTCATTTTACTATTTGCTCAGCTAATCTGTCCTTGACAGAAGAAAGGCATTTAGCACCAGTTTTTGACGTTATCGAGCCTGTCGTGTCATGGTCTATCATCATCAATAAAACCTAAAAATTTGTTTTTTTATTACTCTAAATTGGAGCACTGGGCTTAGTGGTAGTGACCCCGCCTTCCGATCTGAAGGTCGTGGGTTTAAATCCACTCGTGTACCAATGAGTTTTTCTGTTGAAAAATGTATGTGCACTATGCCAGTACTCTCAAAACGGTGAAGGAAAACATCGTGAGGAAACCGGCGTGTTGTAGAACCTAAAAAAGTTCGAGCAACACGTGTCAAGGGTCACGCAAAAAGGGCCCGCCAGCGGCCTATTTGCGGAAAAACCTGCCCGCACATCAAGTACGCATGATAAACTTGCCGAACTTACTCTAAATTGTAGACAATCCAATACAATATAACACCCATACAGAGAACATACATCTATGTTCCACACAAATAAAATACTTGTTATGTGGAACATAGCTTTGGGGGTGTGGGGATCGAACCCACGACCTAGGGTGCAGAAGGCAGAGCTACTACCGACTGAGCTAAATGGCCAGTCAACTGACAGCAGATTTACCTACAGCAGCAGAGAGCAGATGCATAGTAATAAGGAGAGTAATCATTTCACTATCTACTCATCATTTTTTGTTTGCACTTCAAGCCTTAAATGGAACGCCTCAGAACGAGGTAACGCCGCATGATGTCATGTTTTTTCGTGCGTGCAGCCGTAGCCAGCTCCATCGAATTATAAGACGTTGTCACGTCAAAATGTTTTAACACTATGCGTTCAAAATGTGGGTGGGTGTGTGTTTATATTGTGTGTGTGTCTTTAAATTGATAACATTATAAACTAGTGCTAATATCACCTACTGAAAGACAGGCGTTTTACATCGGAACAAACAGTGTACCTACCTACCTACATCATTAATCAAAGTTAACGATGGGAGGTGGAAATCGGATTTTACCTCAGAGTAACCTAATTATAGAGCGCGTTAAGTAGGACCCCACTGAGAACCGAAAATTATTTTATCAGCTTTTATCTGGTTTCCATATTACAAGTTAAGTCATGACGGTGTTTTCGTAATACCCATACCCTTTCGTACCTACATATTCAGTAGTCCATTGTACACTATCTAGCCCCAAACTATGCAGAGCTTGTACGGTATGCTTGTATACATTTTTTTTGTTTCTTTCTTCTTTCAATATTTTATTTCCTATTGACCGGTCTCTCAGCTCAGTTGGTAGTATTTTAGGATTAGGTAAGCAATAGTAGGTCATGGGCTCAATCCCCACCGAGAACAAATATTTGTGTGATGAACACGTATGTTTCTCTGTTTGGGTGATAAATTGTATTCTAAGTACGGATTAAAAACAATATGTATGTATCAGCTATCTGGTTTCCATAGTAATACCCGTAGCCCTCTCGTACCTACCTAGTCAGTATTTTACAGTAAGACGTACTTTGACTAACTTCTAAAAAATCCCCATTGGTATACTAAAATATATGCGGGGAGATCTTCTATAGCTTGCTCATTAAACTCTTTCTCACGAACAAGTGTGGGTAAAGTGTCTTTAATATCATTAATTGAAAAGGCTTTTTCGTATGAAGGTAACAAACAAACTTTAGTAAAACGGTTTCAACTATGCTAACATACCTGATTTACATTTTGTATTATTCGATTTTCCGCATTATTTATTTACTATTTACAAAAGGTACAAAATACACAAGAAACAGTTGAGCTATCTGCAGATCGTTACAAACGATCTTGAGATAGCTAAAAAAATAAACCATCATGACCATCATCTCAGCCCGTTTCAGTGGATACTGGCCTCTTTTTTAGTGTGGACAATCCACACAACACTATCTAGCCCCAAATTAAGCAGAGCTTGTACTATGGGAAGCAGATAGTTGAATAGTTATTGTTGTATATTTTTTGTAAATACATACTTATAATACAATATAACACCCAGACAGAAAACATACATCTGCGTCCCCCAAACAAATGTTTGATCTCGTCCGGGATCGAACCCAAGACCTACGGCACAAAAGGTAGAGCTATCACAAACTGAGCTGAGAAACAATTAAAGAATAAATAAAAAATACTAATAGATAAGGTTTTTTTTACTTCTGTGGCCCAGCTGTCTGACCTGAGACACCAGAGGCGTGGGTTCGACTCCCACGTTGGTTAAATATTTGTTTATCTAACTCATAGTGGAATCCCGTGTGACTTCGTTCACGCCATTTCACAGCCTGTTTTTTACGAGAAATAGACCACCCTTTTGCTGCAATATCACCTGATGGTAAGCGTCGATCACCAAAACAAGTCTTATGATATTTCTTGTTCCCGTGAGTGTTGAGAATCACCCTCTTAGAATAGCAAACTAGTTCTGGAACATCCTGTATAAAAATGTTTTCTTTTAAAAGCTTTCGTATTTGACATTTGTTATTCTGAATCAAAAGAAAGCCTTTTAGTTTTTTATTATTATTTCAAGTGTTATTGTTACAGCAGTACTTTAAAGATAGCCATCCATAGCACTACAATAAAATATGCTAAGGAAAGTATATGCCAAAGTTTATAAAAGCTTACGTGTGTAAAGTCACATGCATAAAGCTGTGAGTTTATACTTTGGAATACGTTTTTGTGAGGTGAACAATATAAAAAAAAGCAGCCAAGTGCGAGTCGGACTCGCCCATGAAGGGTTCCGTACAAGAACCTTTATATTATGTTACTTGATGTAACATAATAAGGTTCTTGTAGTTCGTCGAAAGGTAAATTGCGGTTTACGGTTTATGACGTATAAAAAAAAAACTACTGACTAGATCTCGTTCAAACCAAAAATCGTTGGAAGTTTACATAGTAATGTACAAACATATATTTTTTTTAGTATTATCATTCTCTTACTTTAGAAGTTAGAGGGGGGGGGACCAACTTTTTTCCACTTTGGAAGTGTCTCTCGCGCAAACTATTCAGTTTAGAAAAAAACGATATTATAAACCTCAACATCATTTTTGAAGACCTATTCATAGATACCCCACACGTATGGGTTCGATGAAAAAAAAATTTTCGAGTTTCAGTTTCAAGTATGGGGACCCCCGAAATTTATAGTTTTATTTTTATTTTTATGTTAAAATCTTAATGCGGTTCACAGAATACATCTACTCGCCAAGTTTCATCAGTCTAGCTCTTACGGTTTCGGAGAAAAATGGCTGTGACATACGGACGGACAGACAGACAGACAGACAGACAGACAGACAGACAGACAGACAGACAGACAGACAGACAGACATGACGAATCTATAAGGGTTCCGTTTTTGCCATTTGGCTACGGAACCCTAAAAAGTTGCATATTTATTTATTTAGGTTAGGGTTATGCTAATAGTTTTGTTCCTTGCGGGATAAGAGTTGGTACTCCAGTTTTTAGGACTTCTGTTTAGTTTATAATTGTTTTTACAATAGAAGTTGGATGCCGTGGCCGTCTCTAGGGAACTATTTTTAGGTTATGTTTATGATATGCCAAATTGGATCTGTCAGTGTCTTGACACTGACTGTTGTGTCTTAAAAGGGTCGGGAGCCATCGTGAGCTGGAGCAGTTTACACACATTAAATTACAAATATATAAAATAGTGTCAAAGTTCTGAGTATTCTGAGCATAGTATGTAGCTAAGCTTAGTGTAGTATGTTTTTTTGAGATGCACAATACAAAATTGTTATATAAATATTTAATTAACTAAATAGGGGTTAACACTAAAAGTTTGCCAAAGTCGTGGGTATACATTTTGGTGTATATTTTTGTGAGGTAAACAATACAAAGTTTTGGTATGTATTTATTTATCACTTTACATGTATATAGTTATATATTATTGTTGCCTATTTTTATGATTTGAACATTATTTTTATTCGAAGCAGCACCATGAATGGCTAGCTTTAATCGCGGTTCCATTGCAAAATAATGAAGGCGCAGACAAACCGTTTTCTTATAAATAGGAGACAGATATTGTTGTGGAAATAGAATTTCTTTCAGCCTCTTCCTCCCGGGGCTAAGAAATAAACTATTAGCTAAGAGCTAGGATATGCTGCTTGCAAGATATTCATAGCAGTGCAGTATAAATCAACTTGAATAATAGTAAAATAGTTTGTTAAAGTAAAGTAAAGTAAAGTAAAGCAAAGTAAAGTAAAGTAAAGTAAAGTAAAGTAAAGTAAGGTAATCTTCATTAATAAATAGTTCTTTATTGATTACCATGACACATTAGGTAAGTAGGATACATTTTTTAGCTTAAAAATAAACAGTCACAGTAATACAATGCGCGGCCTTATCGCTAACAGCGATCTCTACCAGGCAATTTTGAGCAAGCAGGCTTGAGCGCAGTAAGCTTTGCACACGTCTAGGCGTTCTGAAATAATTATGACAGTGATATTTGATAGCGTTTCACTGATTGCTACCGCAGAACACTCAGATGTGTGCAAGGCTTACAAGATTATATTAGGCTTTAAAGACTCCAAAAAAATAGTTCTAATGCGGTAAGTATTGTTTAACGACACTATCTAACCCCCAATTAAGGAGAGCTTATACTATGGGAACCAGATAGCTGATATAGCACTTATAAGTATACATAACACTTGTTTTTTTGTAAATAAATACATAGAAAACAATGTAACAACACCCAGACAGAGAACAAGCATCTATGTTCACCAAACAATGTGTGTTCTCGGTAGGGATCAAACCCACGACCTATATACGGCGCAGAAGGCACGGCTACTACCAATTGAGCTGAGAGGCCAGTCTATTTATTTCTTATCCCTGATAAATTCTTTCATGAAAGTTCTTACTGAAGTAAACCACGCTAAGCTGTCTAATGCATAAGATCATACTGTTTCTGCAAATATTCTTTGTTTACAAAGAATATTCCCCTGTCACCAGAAACCGTATAATACAAAATGTATAGTCATCGGCCCTACGACTATATAACAGTACCAAATAACACCATTTACCCAATTCCCTATCAGAATCTAAACAAGCTAAACGCAAACACCGAAATTATACACACATAATCTTTAATCACCGATCACCAGTGTAAAGAAACCTCTACGCCTCAATCTTTTATTACAGTTTATTAGTTGTAGGTGTCAGGTCGAGGGTCGGAATAGACTGGACGAGGGTGGAACCAGATTTTCGTTTTGAGATGGCCAGTAGATTGGGTACGGAACGGCGGAACTCGATTTGACACTCTCTCGATATCGACACATTACACCCTTCTATCTGCTTTCTGGGCTACGAGAGTGTGGGAGAGGCTTTTTTCACAACATCTAGAGTATTTTTTACTCGCATTAACAGATCTAAAATCACTTGTCAGCGTCTTATTAACGCAAAAACCACCCTCAACGTCGCGCTCACACATTTTGACCCTTTGAGAGATATTAAACGTTTGATTAAACGGTTTGATTTGATTTATAAAATCACTGAAATTATTGATTGGAAATCGCAAGTAACTTTTGCTACAATAAAGCAAAAAATATTTTTGATTCTAATACGTTTGTCTAATTAAAAGTTAGCCTAGCTGGTTTTCGTACGTTAGTAATTTTTTGCGACGAGTTCTAAAAAGCTCTCTCCGCACTTGTCAAAAAAGGCTTCGCTGAAAAATCGACAGGTGCATGTGATAGCATTTTACCAACGCCATTCGTTTTATTTATTGGGACCTTCCGTTGACAGAGGCAAAAAACGACACGCTGATAAGAGAGGGCACCTTTTTACGCCAATTATAGGTATTTTAGATAAAATTAGGTGGATTTTTTTTATTATTTATCTACATAAACATGCAAAAGCAGATAATAAATAAATACTGTGGATAATCCAGACAACACTATCTAGCTTCAAATTAATAAGCGGAGCAGTTACTATGGGAACCAGATAGCTGATAAAATATACTTGTCCCTATGCTTTTTTTTGTAAATACATGCTTAGAATACAATATAACACGCAAACAGAGAACAAACTTCAGTGTTTACCACACTAATATTTGTTCTCGTTGGGGATCGAACCCACGACCTACGGTTTGAAAAGCAGAGCTACTCCCAACTTAGCTGAACTACCAGTCAAAAAAGAAGACACACAAAATAAATGTAGTGGAACTGAGCTTTTTTTTTAAATTTATGACACCAAATAAAGTTTTCATAATAGTCCTAAAATAATTATTATAAGCCCGAATCATCCCATTGTTGGGTAAAGGCCTCCCCTCAATCTCTCTCCATGATCTTGTTCGACCAGTTGCCAGTCCCTCTCAAAGGCGTCCAGCTCGTCCTGCCATCGCCAGCGTGGTCTACCGCGACGCCTTCTCGATGCTCTTTGTGAAGGGCTCGTCTGGGGAAGTAACACCATGCCTATTTCTCCCGTGAAGCAGCGTCGCTGTGTTTCGGTTTATAGGGTGTCGATGCCGGTGAAATTGCTGGCACGAGAGACTGAACAAATGTTCAGTATGCCCCAAGTTGATGGACGCAGGGAAGTCCATCGCAGGGCAAGTTCCTGACGTGCGTGACCTACGAGGCAATGCTTTTTTATAGGCGATGGTTACTACTTGACATCAGGTGGGCCTTATGCTTGTTCCATTAGTTGTATAAAAAAAACCAGTAATGTTATGTTTTTGTAGAAGTTATACGTGTAAGATTTCTTTATTCTAGAAAAGTTTAGGAACACAAATCAGGAATATTAGTGTTGGTAATGGATCAAACCATAAACAATGATGAGAAACCAAGCGTTCCCTAAGGTCCCTTAGATACCAAAGGTGCCAACGCGCGTCGCCAACTCTTTAAAAAAGTTAAAACTCTTTTTTGTTTAGACTCTGGAGAAAACCTTTTCCCGCCAGCCTATAACGCACTTTAAACTGTTTACTGATTGTTTACTTTTTTTCATTTAAGGCCTGCGTAAATCTAGGTAATGGCGATGGCAATCATCGTGGAACACTGTCAAATATAAGAGCAATATTTGACAACGTTTCAGCTGATTGCCACCACCGTTACCTAGATGTGCGCAGGCCTTTACTGAATGACTGTTACAGACACATCCATCTCGCCATATAACACAAGTTGTAAAAGAACATTGCGAAGCGAGCGAAGCAACGAACATTGTGTCGCTTCTAAATTTGGCACAACTCGCTTAAAAACGTTCGTATTTATCAGTTTGTAATACTGGTATGGAGTCTCTGTGAGTGCTGACTAAATAAATCCTAATTCGAAACGTCTCACATATAGTTTATCACACTGGTGAGCACTCATACAGACTCAAAACCAGAACCAGAGACAGAACCAGAACCAGACAGAGTTTGTGGTAGGCCTACTGAAGCTCTGAAGCTGGCTCTTAACCCTAGTTTTCTAACAAGACCGAAAAGCTTTTAACTTTAGGGAACAAATCAACTCATGTACAAGTGCCGAAGTTAGACGTGCGACCGATATAATGGTTTAATGCCACTGCATAAGGTCTTAAATCGCCCAAGCGGCTAACTTCACGTGAGGCTAGGTTCTAAATCTGTAACCCTGGTACAAGTCCTTAGTAGGCCATGTAAGGTAGGTGTAGTTTACAGTACATGTGCAAAGGTATGAACATTAATTGCATTGTCGTGTCGCTTTACCGGACATGGGCCGTCTCAAGTTCTTACTGGACTATCGGGTACATAAAAGACTTGCAGTAATAAAATAAAATAAAGTTTTAGGAGGGCTTAAGTATTTTACTGATCAGCTGCTCAGCTCAGGTCGTGGGTTCAATCCTCGCCGACAATTTTGGGTGGTGAAAACAGATGTTTGTTCTCTGTCTGGGTGTGATATTGTATTCTAAGTATGTATTTAAAAATATGTATCTAAAGTATTCTATCAGCTGTCTGGTTCCCTTAGTACAAGCTCTGCTTAATTTGGGGCTAGATAGTGTTGTGTGGATTGTACAGTTTTTTTTAATTTAATTAGATGTTTTTTATTTTAAAACGTACCTCCTTACTAGTTCTGCACAAAGGGAAATAGGCCGAACCAAAAAAAATAAAATCCCAGTTTTTTTGTTAAAAAGTTTACAATTTCAGTGCCAAATAGTACTTAAATATTGACCCGGCTTCGTCTGTCTACCCTTGTCAATTAACCTGTAATGCTCATGATGAAAATGATGACGGACGTAATATAATTTACGTCAATTAAATTGGTCGTGCGGACTTCCGGCTAATTATTAATCAATTTCACGATTTCGATAAATTATTCCGAAAAATATGATAAACGTAATAAGCGCAATCATGTTTTCAAATCTAATGGGTGCACAAGTTGAAGTAGTGTAAAAACGTTAAACACTTATAAACTCCTTGCTTGGGTTTCCAACCTCCCTGAAAGAGGAAACAGACTTAAAAACTTCTTGCTGGCAAAAAGGTAGAAAGGTAGACATTTGCGTAATTTCTTAAATTCAATTTTGTATTTGACAAAATTGACCGAATGGACGGAATGGACAGATAGAACTTGTTTGACAGTGCTGCACTTTTTTTGTCATAGACCACGACTTTGCCTCCTTAATAATAATTTTTTGCACTATAAAGCTGGGAACAAGTTAGCGGACGCGGCTGACGGACGCGGCTGACAGCCGCGACTGATAGATATCTAGATAATGAATATACACTGAATTGTGCAAACTATCGGATGTAAGCCCCGGACGTAACCTTGAGCGTTCGGACGTCCGACAGAAATCTGGCAAGCCAGGTCCCGTTCGACTGTGCACACTCTAGGGTGCACACGGCTATAAGCCGCGTCCGTCAGCCGCGTCCGTCAGCCGCGTCCGCTAATTTGTTCCCAGCTTAAAGTGTTGATTCGACACTATACACATTGAACGCTCTCTGCGCAAATCTGTCGCGATACGCTATAAGAGATTTAGACATAGACATTAGACATAGACATAGACATTTATTTATTTACTACATAAGCACACAAAAACCAGTAAAATACAAGGACACTAACAGAAGAAAGATACAAACAATACATTGATACTGGAGAAGTGCGTCGTGTTTCTGTGTGCTACAGCAGCAAAAGGGCCTTGACTCAGCATAATGCCTAGCTTCTGTAAGGAAGCTAAGCGCTGGTATTCTGTCAAGACCGTAAGCCAATAGACCTTAAAATAAAAGATAAGATTTAAAAGATTTAAAAGTTAGAGTATAGAGTTAGACCGTTATTTTTAGCAATGCCATCAGCGTTCCTAAAAATAATGGTCAGAATAATCAGCGTTCAGCGCAAATAGGCTGTCGGATGTAATAGCATTGTCTGACGGAGCGAGACAAAGCTAATTACAATTGATACTGACGTATTTAGGAGTGTCAGTGTACAATCCGACTGAATTCGATTGTAACAGCGGCGGTGATGCGATTTTGAGCTTAATTTTTTTTAATCTTATGCAAAAAAGTGGAGCAAAAAATTAAAAAGTTAACTAATTTATTTCATTCAATTCAAGTTATGTTAGGAAAAAAGCTTAATTTGTAAATTCCAATCATGTTTTTATTTATTTTATTTACGTTGAATGTACTCTTCTTGAATGGTAAGTACTTACTAAGGATACAAAGTTGTGTCATTTGTACCAGAAATGATACAAATCAATCGTACAACTGAAATTAAGGTGTATTTTGTAATAAAGACGACAAAATGAACGGTCATGCACTTCCGTCGCTGACAATAGCAAGTAGAGCCACGGGTGGATGCTAGTTGCATTATATATTGTAAAATGTATAATACTTTTAAATTAAAACTAGCTCGAAGTAGGAATCTATTAGCAGTTAGGGAGGTTCTGGAAGGCTCCAGTGTGGGTGCTATTCTAAGTAGGTAAGTACTTTAGTGTGACCATGCGATCGGAAAAAGGTCGTAATTTGGAATTTAAAAAAATCCTTTAACCTTTTTTTATCTAAAAATAGAAACAATTTGGAAGGGTAGAAAACGTTTTAAATTCTTTTAACAAAAACACGTCAGATTACTACATTATTTGGGTTTAAAAATGTTAATTGAAATAAAAGAGTGTTTTATGATCCTGAGATTTTTGCTCAAAAGGTCCATACCTTTTTTTAGTGGTTTTTGTGTACCTGCCCTATGATACAATGCAATGCATCTGTTGGGGATCAATATCCGGCTTCAAAGGACCAACTTGTTCAGGATCAGGTTCAGCTCGAAGGACCAACTTGATGGGGATCAATATCCGGCTCGAAGGACCAACTTGTTCAGGATCAGGTTCAGCTCGAAGGACCAATTGAATCGGATGATGTTCTTAGTGGACTGTATATTTAAGGGTTGACTTCAGTGAAAGAAAACGACTTGTTCAATTAGAAGCGTACAGATCGGGTAGGCTGAGGAGGTGTGACAGAGGTTCAATCGGGCAGCGTAACGCGTTCATGCGTCTTTAACTCTACTCGAAAACAATACTCTGATAACCGCGCGTTAAGATCGACCACACCGTACGGCTCGTCAAGACAGACTCCTCGTCTCACCCTGATTCCAAACCTTTTATCACACCCCCGGCCCGTTCGTTCCCACGCCGTTTATTATTCCTTTCCCAGATTGTAGGGTCAACAGCGCGGTGCCATAAAACAATATTTTGGAATACACGTTAAACAATTACTTGAATCTTTCCTAGTCGACCTGGCCATAAAACTTAATTGCTTTTACTTTACTAGGATGCAACTTACACAAAACATTATTGTTTGCATGTAGCAAAAAACCTAATCTCTATAGACCTTTATGGCGGTGCTATTCCCGATGCAAACAATATCCATTATCCTTTTGTTTGTGTTTTAGTTCTTAAATCGTGAGAATTAGCAGACATTAAACTAACAGCGAGTTATTTGAATTGATACATGTTTACCAATAAAACTTATAACCTATGCTCTTATCCTTAGTTTAATGTTTCTCAAAACTATTTACAATACAAAATTCGAAAGCTAACTAGCTAAGGGTCGGTGTCCGCCACATCCTCCCCCTGGCGTAGATCTTCGCAGCCCTTTTCAATCGTGAGGACAACGAGCCTTCTTTCTGGTCTCTTGAAGATTCGACCCCGCGTCCGCACTTCCGCACTCCGCACCACTCCATCCAGACCCGTATACACACGTTCGACCAGGCCACGGGGCCAAACGTTCCTAGGCAGCAGCCCGTCTGCAATGATCACAAGATTGCCTGGTTTTACGTTGTCCGGATTTCTTCTGACATCGTTCCGTGGTGACAACGTAGGTAAGTACTCCTTGATCCAACGCGCCCAGAACATGTTTGCTAGAGCCTGTGACGCGCGCCAAGTTCTTCTATCCGCTACGTCGCATTCTCCTACGTTGGGTAAGCCAGTCGCAGAGCCTAGGTTCGGAGTTAGTGCTTCTTGATTTGCCGGGTTAACAGAAACATGGGCAAGAGGACGTGAGCTCACGGTATGTTCAATTTCCGTCATCAACGTGTTGAGGACTTCTTCTTTCGGTGCTTGTTCTTTGAGCGTTACCGCAAGAGCACTCTTCACGGATTTTATCAGCCTCTCCCAGGCTCCCCCTTGGTTTGGTGCCCCAGGGTCAATGAACCTCCATTCAATTCGCTTCATTGTGGCGTAGTATTTCAGAGCCGGGAGCCAATCCGTGAATGTATTCTTTGGCTCTGCAGCAAGTTTCCAGTCGTCGAAAAAACATTCTTGTTGTGCTTCTCTCCAGAGCAGGCGTTCGGCTTCTTCAAAGTGCTTAGTTTCCAGTTCATTGGCACGGTGGCGGCATTTATCAATAAATGCTAAAGCGTAGGCAACTGCTCTTAACAAATGTTCGTCGGGAGAGAATCTCTTGAAGTCGATCAACGGCAACCTTTCAATAGCGTGTGCTACCAAGGTTTCTTCTTGGTTCGGTTTGTTCGGGTTCGTTACTGTAAAATGCGGCAGGTACCAAAGACGATCGTTATCTTCGTGGTCCTTATTGCACTTCTTCGCATAATACTTTTCCAGTAACTTGTTGATCTGGGCGTTGTACGCGATCTTGAACTCAGCCGATTTGTCCATTTTACGTTCAACGGATCGTAGATGCCGTAAAGCCATGTCGTAACTCGGTGGTAGAACGACATGATCCATGGTCCACGGTAATCCAACTTCAAATCGGCCATCAACTCTCTTAGCCATTTGCTCAAAAATCTCTTTGGCACGCTCATCAGTTGCTATTGGTTTTTGCTTAACGCCTAACGCATCTTTATCGTAATGTGCTTTCACTGACTCGTTTAGCTTGCTATCTTGCTCACTCTGTTCCTCTTGGGGCAACCTGAGATGTAGCACTGTTTGGCTTTCCGATGGGGTGATTCTGGGTGTGGACCCGTGAATAATCCATCCTAACCGAGTGAGTGAAGCGGCTGGTTGATTTCTTCTTCCGGTTAGCAACTTTCTTGTCACGATGAGGTGCAAATTGTCGGCTCCAATCAGGATGCGCGGTTTCGCTTGCGCATAACAGACGAGCTCTGGTTTCAAATGCCGTAAATGCGCCTGCTGGAGGAGCTCGGCTTCGACAGACTGGCTTCCCAGCGTGAGGTTCTTCACGGTGCGTGCGCTGATCTCATGAAAGGTTTCTTGGTTAAGCCCTCGGATCTTCATGCTGATCATTCGGCTATCGGGTTCTCTGTTACTGGATGTGACACCGATTACGTTCAACGCCCTCCGTGGACCCTGGGCTCCGATCATCTTCGCCACCTGATCATCGATCAAGGTAACGGTGGACCCCTCATCCAGAAGCGCGTAGGTATCAATCTCTGTCCCGTCGTTGGCCTTTACTGTGACCGGGCATACCTTGAGGAGCACCTTGTTCTGATCTGTCGAAGCGTGCGCAGTAACTACGGTCTCTTCTGCCGGCGTAGTCTCTGGCGTAGACTCATCTGCATGCAGGAGCGCATGATGTGGTCGGCGGCACTCTGAGATTCCGCACGACTTTTTCTTACAGAGGAAGCGCCGGTGCTTGCTGTTCAAACATCGGAAACATATTCGCACTTCCTTTGCCCATTTCCACCTCTTATCCACAGACATCGCTTTCAGTTTGCTGCACTGAGGGGTCATGTGCTCAGCTCCGCAGCAGAAGCATTGAGTAGGTTCCTTCTTCTTTTCCTCATCTTCTGCTGTAGCATACACGGTTTTCCCCTTGCGATCGTTTGCTCGTGGCTGTTCTTGAGGTCGGGAGGTAGCTGTAGTCTTTGGCGCTGCCGCTGTGTACGAGTATTTCATAGCACGATCGGCCTCTCGCATCAGGAAATGGGACAGCGTGACTACTGCTGGTTCTTTCGGTTTGGAGAAATCCACTGCATAATCACACCATTTCGATTTGATGTGTGGGGTAAGCTTATCAATGACTTGTCTTGTCAACATGGGATTTTGTAAGTATCCTCGATCATCTAGACACGATATCACAGTCACTATGTTCTGAAGCTTAATTGCAAAATAATTCAATTCACTAGCGGTAGTCCCAAGACACGGCAGCTTCTTGATGTCTTCAAGTGCTTGGTCTATGATCATTTCAGGACGTCCGTAGCATTGTTCTAGGCTGCGCATTATCACTGCTGGATCGGTTGCAGTAAATAATAGCGCTGACACGTTCTGACGCGCTTCACCTCGCAGGCATGCTCGTAGCCTTGCGATGTTTTCTGCCGGTGAGAAACGGTGTAGGCTGGTTGATTCCTCCATAGACGCCTTGAATGGTAGCCATTCTCCTAAAGTGCCACTGAAGACAGGCAGGTCCGTTGACTGTCTCGAAGGCGTTCGTCTTAGGGCAAGCTTCTCTATGGTGTCGGCCAGCCGCTCGATTCCCCGTTCTCTGGATCGGTTCGGCGTTGGTGATCTTCGTCGTTGCGTTGGCTCAAATGTCACTCCACGGTTCAACGCGTTCATTCGATATGGTTCCTCAATGTTCTGTCTCATCGAGCGACGAGCTTCCAGTTCTCGATCTAGGTCTCCTGGGTTCACTCGCTCTCCTTGTGCTAGCCAGTCGTTGACTCTGTGCCTAGTTTCATCCGCAGGCACGCTCTCACGTTCAGTATCCTCTTGTATGGCAGCGACACGAGCAGCTAGCTTCTTTTGTATGAGTTTCACCTTGATCTTGGCGAGTTCTTCCTCTGCCTCATACTCTGCTTGCTTCACGAGGGATAACACGCTTGCATTAGATCGCTGCGATTGAACTGAGCGAGCTCGGGCGGGTTGTTCTGAAATGCCGGCTTGTTCGGTCGTTGTGTGGCGCGGCGTTACATCTTCAAACACGTGCTGGCTAGGCTGTACGATCGGGGATGGTTCATGGGCGATGGGGGCGGTGGTGCGCGGGGGTTCAAAAGGTGACGCGGAAAAGTCTTCATGGATCGGCATCTTCGACTCTTGAGCGTCCCTAAGTCCCTACCTATCTAACGGCCCTACCTACCTAGCGTACCTGACAGTGAGGATAAACCTCTATTCGCGTAGATCCTCCGGCACCAGCTCTGCTCTGCTCCGCTCAGCTAGATTCTGCTGCCCGTGGCCCGTTGACTCGAAGCGGTCGCACCGTTGGGTGATCTTCAAGCTCGTAGACACGGAGCAGTAGCACCGTTGGGTGATCTTCAGCGTCGACTCGGAGCAGTTGCACCGTTGGGTGATCTTCAAGCACGTCGACACGAAGCAGTAGCACCGTTGGGTGATCTTCAGGCACGTCCTTCGTGCCCCCGTAGACTGTTTTCCGTGAACTACCTAGTGTTCAAAGGCAGTTCACAAGCACAACGTTCAAGTGCTTTACTGGAACGCAGAATCAGGAACGCAGGGTCGGCGGCAGCACCTTGGATTTCAGCCTCAGCTTCTAAGTGATTCAGGCTCGACGAAGTCTTCCAAGAAGTCCAGGTTCAGGTCAGTTATCCGGCTCGGAGGACCAATTATGGGGCAATTGAATCGGGCAGGGTGACGCTTTCATGCGTCTTTAACTCTACTCGAAAACAATACTCTGATAACCGCGCGTTAAGATCGACCACACCGTACGGCTCGTCAAGACAGACTCCTCGTCTCACCCTGATTCCAAACCTTTTATCACACCCCCGGCCCGTTCGTTCCCACGCCGTTTATTATTCCTTTCCCAGATTGTAGGGTCAACAGCGCGGTGCCATAAAACAATATTTTGGAATACACGTTAAACAATTACTTGAATCTTTCCTAGTCGACCTGGCCATAAAACTTAATTGCTTTTACTTTACTAGGATGCAACTTACACAAAACATTATTGTTTGCATGTAGCAAAAAACCTAATCTCTATAGACCTTTATGGCGGTGCTATTCCCGATGCAAACAATATCCATTATCCTTTTGTTTGTGTTTTAGTTCTTAAATCGTGAGAATTAGCAGACATTAAACTAACAGCGAGTTATTTGAATTGATACATGTTTACCAATAAAACTTATAACCTATGCTCTTATCCTTAGTTTAATGTTTCTCAAAACTATTTACAATACAAAATTCGAAAGCTAACTAGCTAAGGGTCGGTGTCCGCCACAGCATCCATCAACTTGAGGCTTAAAGGTTAAGTAACCTGTGCCTGTTATTTCAATGGAATACCATTCAAACCGAAACATATCAATGCTTGGTGACAGAAATAAGCATGGTTTGAGTGCCAACCCCGAACTATAGCCATAGATACATTTTGTATAAACACAGTTGCAGTTTTTTTGTAATAAAAGTATAATCGCGATAAATACCCATTTTTTCTATATAATTAGTCCAAGTAGTATTGTCCAAGCCTCTATGTGTGACAGTGCTATAACGATGTGGAACAATAAACACATCTTCATCATTACGCACCCTCCAACACTAGAGCCCAAATTACATAGATACCCTGCCACATTACAGTGGTAATCCAACCCAGATGAGCCCTTCACAAAGAACTTTACTCCCATGTCACAAACAGAATGCATGTAAAGAGTTCAATAAGCATTAGGAGATAAGAGGATAAGAGAGAAAAATTTATGTGCATTATGCCAGTACTCTCAAAACGGTGAAGGAAAACATCGTGGGGAAACCGCCGTGTCGTAGAACCTAAAAAAGTTCGAGCAAAACGTGTCAAGGGTCACGCAAAAAGAGCCCGCCAGCGGCCTACTTGCGGAAAAACTACCCGCACATCAAGTGCGGATGATACATTTTTTTTTTTGCCCCTGATAAAGAGAAATTATGAAATATCCATGACGACCACGACCTCTCTGACAAGAGTGAAGCAAAGCGACTGAGAAGAAAAGAGGCACTAGACCAGTCTTGCAAAAACAAAAATCACAGGCACCCGCGCCCCTCCAAGATAAACGTTATTTAATGAAGATTTATCTAGCACACTGCACTGTGGATTTGCTCTTGCAATGAATATTCCACTCCCGGATATCGCATAGATAAATTGACAGTTTATTTAAATAGCCCATGTCTCAATTATTTTAACTTCACCGCTTGTTTAATATTTTAGAGAACGTGTGTATTTTATTTAGATTTTTCTGCTGGATAAGCTTCTAAGGACAGCCACACGGCCTATTTATTAAGTGTCACGGCTCAGTTGGTAGTTGCTCTGCCTTCTGCGCCGTAGGCCGTGGGTTCGATCCCCACCGAGAACAAATATTTGTGCGGTGAACGCAGATGTTTGTTCTCTCTCTGGGTCATATATCGTATTCTAAGTATTTACTATATAATCATAATCTCTGCTTAGTTTGAGGCTAGAACTGTTGTGTGGGTTGTCCCCAATATTTTTTTTATTTATATTAACAAAAATATATTTTTAGCCTATTCCACCTACTGTTATCATATCACCTAGCCTAAACAATTCCATGATTTCTTCAGGATTTGCCCTCAAGTTTTGAAGAAGGCATTGCTTAGGCAGACAAAGAAGGGGCAGAATAAGAACGTATAAGAGCTTTTCTTTTTAAATTCAACTGAACTCATTTCCATTTTCTGAAGAAAGCACCTCTGCTGGAGGTTTTTATATTTTGTAAAACCAACTTGTTTTAGTTTAGGTCTCTTTGAGGACCTATATTCTTAGCGTTTATCAGTTCCACGGGCTATAGAACCCAAAATAACATGATAACGTAGAAATAATAGCAAATCAACCACACACAAAAGAAACAACTCCGCCAAAGCACTTCAACATCAATAACAAATGATTCCATACGTATGCACCCTCCCTAACTCGATCCAATCAATCTCCCTACGAAAGTAATATTTCGTTTTTATCCAATTTCGCCTTGAAATATTGTCTTTTGAGAGCAAAGAAAGACACAAACTGGTGAATTTTGGCTTGAGATACGAACTGGATAGCTGTTTGTGGCTTTAGATTAAACTATAGTGCGATCGAACTATCGTGCTATCGTATGATCCAGACAGCTGGTTTCTTTAATATAGAAAATGCACACTTTCATTATCTATTTACAGCCCTACTTATAAACGCGATTTAAATTTAATCATTGCTTAAAGTTAGCCCTGTCACTGTTTGTCATTACCCAGTGGTAAAAGATGGCAATAGTTTAACCACTGTTTATCTTTTGACATAATTTTATAAGTAAGGCCATTCTTGAAAAACATGTTTTTTATTTGTTGATAGTATAAGTAGTAGAGTAGTAGTAGTAATGGCTGGTTTACACAGTGCGAGCTAGCGTACGAGTAAGCCTTCCGAGTAGCTGCACTGCAGTTACTCGCACTGTTTGGACGTTACTTACGAGTAACTCGTACGTGCGAGTTGGTCAGTAGCTCGCATCCGAGTTACTTCAACATTTTTTGTTTTCACTCGCCTGCTCGCCTGGCAGCAACTTGCACATGACAGCGGCTCGTGCGTCGCTCGCATCGTTTGGACGCGTTCGGCAGTAGCTCGCCAGTGCCAGCCGGACAGTTGCCCACCGTTTTTTTTATTAAAACAAGTTCACTCGACATCGCGACTCGACTCGGACTGAGCAGTAGCTAGGTGTGGTGTAGACAGCAAAGGCGAGCCGAGCTACTGGCGTACGAGTAGACAAACCGAGTAGCTGTCTACTGGCCAGGCAGCAGCACGCACTGTGTAAACGAGCCATAAGAGATAACTGTCAAAAATCTATGCTTGATGCTCGACTCAGACGTATGGCTGGTTTACACAGTGCGAGCTAGCGTACGAGTAAGCCTTCCGAGTAGCTGCACTGCAGTTACTCGCACTGTTTGGACGTCACTTACGAGTAACTCGTACGTGCGAGTTGGTCAGTAGCTCGCGTCCGAGTTACTTCAACATTTTTTGTTTTCACTCGCCTGCTCGCCCGGCAGCAACTCGCACATGACAGCGGCTCGTGCGTCGCTCGCATCGTTTGGATGCGTTCGGCAGTAGCTCAACAGTGCCAGCCGGAAAATTGCCCACCGTTTTTTTTATTAAAACAAGTTCACTCGACATCGCGACTCGACTCGGACTGAGCAGTAGCTAGGTGTGGTGTAGACAGCAAAGGCGAGCCGAGCTACTGGCGTACGAGTAGACAAACCGAGTAGCTGTCTACTGGCCAGGCAGCAGCACGCACTGTGTAAACGAGCCATTATGGCTGGTTTACACAGTGCGAGCTAGCGTACGAGTAAGCCTTCTGAGTAGCTGCACTGCAGTTACTCGCACTGTTTGGACGTTACTTACGAGTAACTCGTACGTGCCAGTTGGTCAGTAGCTCGCATCCGAGTTACTTCAACATTTTTTGTTTTCACTCGCCTGCTCGCCTGGCAGCAACTCGCACATGACAGCGGCTCGTGCGTCGCTCGCATCGTTTGGACGCGTTCGGCAGTAGCTCGCCAGTGCCAGCCAGACAGTTGCCCACCGTTTTTTTTATTAAAACAAGTTCACTCGACATCGCGACTCGACTCGGACTGAGCAGTAGCTAGGTGTGGTGTAGACAGCAAAGGCGAGCCGAGCTACTGGCGTACGAGTAGACAAACCGAGTAGCTGTCTACTGGCCAGGCAGCAGCACGCACTGTGTAAACGAGCCATTATGGCTGGTTTACACAGTGCGAGCTAGCGTACGAGTAAGCCTTCCGAGTAGCTGCACTGCAGTTATTCGCACTGTTTGGACGTCACTTACGAGTAACTCGTACGTGCGAGTTGGTCAGTAGCTCGCATCCGAGTTACTTCAACATTTTTTGTTTTCACTCGCCTGCTCGCCCGGCAGCAACTCGCACATGACAGCGGCTCGTGCATCGCTCGCATCGTTTGGACGCGTTCGGCAGTAGCTCGCCAGTGCCAGCCTGAAAATTGCCCACCGTTTTTTTTATTAAAACAAGTTCACTCGACATCGCGACTCGACTCGGACTGAGCAGTAGCTAGGTGTGGTGTAGACAGCAAAGGCGAGCCGAGCTACTGGCGTACGAGTAGACAAACCGAGTAGCTGTCTACTGGCCAGGCAGCAGCACGCACTGTGTAAACGAGCCATTAAGCGTTTCTCAAGGCTTTAGAATACAATATAACACCCAGACAGAGAACAAACATCTGTGTTCACCACACAAATATTAGTTTTGGGTAGGGATTGAACCCACGAACTATATACGGCGCAGAAGATAGAGCTTACCAATATATGTAATATCCTAACCAAATAATTCCACAGCATAGTGCAGTTTTAAAACCCAACGAAACTTTCTCAAGTTTCGCTACCTACAAATACTTAATTATAAGCTTGAAATTCCTTTATGTTAGTCGGGAGTTTTGGTAAGTATACAATGTATACACAAGATAAACTCCTTGTATACTCATACAAAAGACGGAGTAAGTTTTTGCTGAACGTCCGAAACGTGGGTGTCTGCCAAATGTTTAGACATGCTGACTACATCCTGTTTTATGTTTACCACCATCGATGTACATTTCGCAAACATATTTTGACCCTTCGAAAGTTATAAAATCACTGAATTCATTTAACAATGTATTTCAGAAGGTTGTTTTAAAAGGGCTGTGAGCATCTGTGAGTGAATAAATAAATAATGTCGATAATTCACACAACACTATCTAGCCCCAAACTAAGCAGAGCTTATAATGATGGGAACCAGATAGCTACTACTACAATACTTGTTTTTATAACGCTTTTATTAGCTTCACCTGTATGTAAGTTTGTAAGCTTGTATGTATGTAACTGACCCCTTTTGAGCTTGATTTTGTCCTACTTTGAACGATCAGATTTGATTCAAACTGTGCACACCTGTCATAGGTCGATGACAATGCAATAATATGAAAAAAAAAAAAAAAAAAAAAACCTACTTTGAACGATCAGATTTGATTCAAACTTTGCACACCTGTCAAAGGTCGATGACAATGCAATAATATGAAAAACAAAAGAAAAAAACAAACTAAAAAGTTAAAAATAAATTATGGTTTTAAAAACTAAAAAAAAAAACGCTTTTATAACTAATTGAACTAAAAAGTTAAAAATAAAACTGTAATTAACAATTGAAAAATTTATATTATCGTACAAAAAGCGTGGGGGGCTTGATTTTGATTGTTGTAAATATTTTATCAATAGTTTATTATATCTGAAGTTATTATAAAAAGCACCCCACGCTTTTTTGTACAATAATATAAATTTTCCAATTGATTATTACAGTTTTATTTTTAATTTTTTAGTAATAAAAGCGTCTTTTTTTTAGTTTTTTAAACTATTATTTATTTTTAGGTAAATACATACTTAGAATACCATATAACCCCCGACAGAGAACAAACATCTGTGCTCACCACATACACATTTTGTTCTCAGTGGGGATCGAACCCACGACCTACGGCACAGAAGGCAGAGCTACTACCAACTGATCTGAGAGGCCAGTCGAGTATTGAGAAGCTGAGGTAGCGCAGTAGGTATAGGTCGTACAAAATCTGTACAATTTTCATCAAAGTAAACACACACAAGCCCTTATAAAATTAAATACTTGCGTGGGAAACCAACCAACCAACAAATCGCGTTTGTAATCTAGATTTTTCTACATTACGTACAGTACCTACATCAAAACTAGAAGCCAAATAAACTTCAAACGTTTATTAAAACAGTAAAGTATTTATTTGGGCTTCTAAAGAAATATGTAGAAAACAAGGCTCAATTTGAAGCCAAACATAAAGAAGTCTCATTAGCCAAATCATGAAAAATACGAGTTCAAGGGTCGTGAGTCACCTTCCCAAAACCCACAGTACCTACCCATAATAGTATAATTATTATATCTTGCAGTTTGACAATTTCAAAACTTGAAATCCAAGTCATCATCATCATCAGCTTGAATAAGTCCACTGCTGGACTGGAAGAAGGATTCTGAGCTCTTTCCATCCACCGGCTTCCCGCGATCTTAACAATGTCGTCGGTCCATCGGTGGGCGCCCCACTCAAATCCAAATAATCCAAGTTTAATTAAAATCCAAGTGGTGAAGTGAAGTGAAATCTAAGTGATGTAGTTAAACAACTCATAACTATAAAACTATAAAAGTCTTATTAGTTTCTCAATACAGCAACTACCATATATTATTATGCTAACAAGAAATAAACACAGCAAGTGTGACAAATGAATGCAGACCAATAATAGGTATACAAAATATAAATCCAGGTTCAAACGAAAACTACATCTTTCTTCGCTCACTCACTAGATCACTGATCTTAAAAACTATTAAGAAATGAAAATAGAGTCACGTCTGATATCTCAGTAAGTAAAAGTATGTCCTTAGATAACAATATTATTGTTGTTTTTATACATGCTTCACCGAAAAGAAAAAAATCGTGAGGAAACCCATGGTTTAGTTAGCTCTGCACGTATTGACCATTATTTTTCCTGTGAATTAGGCCGACTATGCCGTCAGGATGGTATAGGTGCTGGGCAGCCTATTCCATCTAAAATCCTGTCCAATGCACTATAACATCCCGCAAGTAGGTAGGGTTTGAGTAAGCACCAGTTGCACCTGACTCTATATAAATCATCCATCAAGGCCTGTTTACTTTTTATACATTGTAATATATTAGTTTTTACCATAATTATGCCGGTAAATAACAATAAGCAGTTATAATCAAAAAGTGCAACTATCATTGGTCAAGATATAGGTCACGGTGTAAGTTGCATGCCGTGCCTATATCACATTATGGCCAAAACAGGCCGTTTCCACCGTTTTACACGCTAACTATATTCAATATGGCATAGCTTGCCGATTATTCATCGGAATTAGCTTTGCTGGAAGTGGCATTTTTATAATTTAAAGTCGACCAAAGAAAATCACACTGAACACTAAATACATTAAATAAAAGCATATTGTTGACCCAAGCTTACAACATTTTATTTCTTCCTTCCTGTCTTGTCACTAGTTTTTGCAAATTAGTGACACGACAAATAGGTACCTATAATGGATATTATAAGACAGATGATTAGGTGTAGGTCACATAGACAATAATACTTTCGACTACCTTGGCGGGGAGTAGGTGGATAAAAAGAGCTTGAATCGTTCTTCCATGTAAATGTATAGAGGAGGCCTATGTCCGTGTGGACTTCTTCATGCTGATGACGATTATACCTATTAGTAGATTTGAAAACCCTTCAGATATCCATATAATAAAATCTGAATATAATCTGAATACAATTATATTTTTTTAATCAAACTTTCTACAGTTTATAGAATATAAAGTCGACCTAACTTTGGTCACGTAAAAAGTAAGCAACGTAGATGAGGCCGAACGAGGGGCGCATTAAAGGTCTTAGACATTTGTAATTACTTTCAATCTGTTTTACAGCCTTCTTATCATATCTAGTCGCTACAACATCTGCGTTTTATTTAAAGGTACAAGGGAGCCATTAGAAAAAAAACAGTTTAAAAAAAGCCGACTCACTAAAGCAATAGTTCTATTAATTGACTCCCATTTCACGCCTTTAATTGCGGAAAAAATCAGAGAAAGCTTCGCTGTAACACTTTGCATGAATCTCAGAACATTTACAGGCAATAATCAGGCTTAACTCAAAGTATCACAGTTCAGTTTTCTATGACAAAATAAAGCAATCAGTTCAGTAGGAAAAAATAAAATAATCATAGCAATATATAGAAAGAAAGAAAGAAAAGAAAATATATTTATTTAACATAACATACACAGAACGGAACACTGACAAACATAATACTAAAACATAATATAATAATACATAATAATAAATAGGCACAAAAAAATACAAAAATAAAAAATACAATCCAACACAAATAATAAAGTAGGTAGGTTAGTTACATACCCACTCCACTACCTGCGCTGTAGGTACGTTCCGTGCTTAATGCTATGTCAAATAGGCCCTGACTCAGCTTTTGCTGCTTAGCGGCATAGGTATGAACCTACCACGCCAAGCAGCACTGGTTTTCAGGCAGAGCCTAGGTGACGCCACTGGGCAGACAAAAACAATTAAGAAATATTAACGCAGTATACATAAATAAAAAGAAAAGAAAATTAAAAAATACAATAAAAAAAGAATCTAGTTATAAACAAATTTGAAACATAATTTAGGCAGAATTATTGTAGCAGTTATAGATTAAGGATTATTACAATACGTACATGTAATGTTGTCGATTTTATGGTAGGTATTGAAAAGTGTCAAGCTAGCAACATTTGTCCGCAGCGCCATCTACTATTCACTAGCGTGAAATGCAATGTTTAGATCTCAGTCGACAGTCGATAGAAATCAAAACAGAGCAATGCAAAATAATAAATAATATATAATCTAATAACAGTCAAATAAAACTTAATTTTAACTGTCAAGTGTAGTTTTGTAAGTCAATTGAAGGTAAAATAATCATAGCGATATAGAATCTAAAATCAGTGATATAAAACTCAATTTTGTCTGCCAGCTTATTGCTAAGTGACAAAGGAAGGTTTAATTGCTCGGTAGACTATTATAATTTGCTAGAGAACCATTATTGTGAATTGGAAACGGATATCGAGCACTATTCTATCTCAAAAGCTTTTATTAACTGAAGTGACTGTAGGAAATCGTTTTGCTGAAAAATGGTGCTTTAAAAAGATTTTTGAACTGGAAATTTCTTCAAGTGTGATTGAGCATTTTTGGACGTGGAAAAAAAAAGAACTCACAACGCTGGCACGTCACCTGTCACGTAATCGACACCTACTCGGTAACGATCGACAAACTTCGCAAAAGTCCGGGGTCGTCGGGGGAGGGATAATTGTTCAAGTTTTCATTTCAGTCGGCATTCCCCCGAGAATCATTTTTTTTTATTTTACTGTTTGCTGTGGAACAAGCTTAACATTCGTTCTAATAGTAAATAGTTTTTTAAAAATTCTAAGTACATTTTCCTTTTTTTTGCTTTTTTCAGAGTTCCAACTATTAGTTGACCGAGTTGACAAAGTATAGCAATTCAGTCATAAACTTTGACTTTGAACTAATGAGCTCTTCACCCAATAGTTTTTATTCACGGTAGCAAAAGTATCTTTGCCTCAAACTTTCTAAATTGGAACGTTTCGTACGGAAATTCCAAAATCCAGACCTAAAAAGACAGCAGCTTTTGATTGCGTTCTCCTGGCTCCTCTGCCAGTGGAAGTATAAAACAGAAGCGCAATATCTCAACTACCTAATACACCCATATTTAATACCTACCAGAAAATATATTTTTTTTAACTTTTTTTTTTTTCATATTATTGCATTGTCATCGACCTTTAATAGGTGTGCAAAGTTTGAATCAAATCTGATCGATCAAAGTAGAACAAAATCGAACTCAAAACTAAAAAAAAAACGCTTTTATAACTAATTGAACTAAAAAGTTAAAAATAAAACTGTAATAATCAATTGAAAAATTTATATTATTGTACAAAAAAGCGTGGGATGCTTTTTATAATAACTTCAGATATAATAAACTATTGATAAAATATTTACAACAATCAAAATCAAGCCCCCCCCCCACGCTTTTTGTACAATAATATAAATTTTTCAATTGATTATTACAGTTTTATTTTTAACTTTTTAGTTCATTTAGTTATAAAAGCGTTTTTTTTTAGTTTTTTAAATTATAATTTTTTTTTACTTTTTTTTTTTTTTTCATTTTTTTTATTTTTTTTTTCATATTATTGCATTGTCATCGACCTTTGACAGATGTGCAAAGTTTGAATCAAATCTGATCGTTCAAAGTAGGACAAAATCGAGCTCAAAGAGGACGGTTACATAACATACAGGTGAAGCTAATAAAAGCGTTATAAAAAGGAACTGTTTCAGCGGAGGCTACTTATGCATTGTCAGAACTTTTAATAATTTTCTAGCAAAAAGCTATTGGTAAAAGGTTTGTTTTTACTTTGTAAAATTAGTATGGCAACAGATAGATCGAAAAATGATGGCAAGAAGATATGTGATTGCTGATTCTTGTTAGTATTATTTTATTTGTTATTATAAAACTTTTGGAACAGAATAACACATTCGGCCAGCTGTTTCAGCATAGTGTTTTGCATACATACGCACACACTGCTGCAAACTTTGACAGCAATACATTTAATGATGACCACCGCAAGTGAAATTCCGCATTCCAAGTACTTCGGACACGTCTCGCGGCGGGACACTGACTCGATTGAGCGCCTCGTGGTTCAGGGACAAGTAGAAGGTACAAGACCACGTAGAAGATCTCCTATGCGCTGGACTGATCAGGTCAAATCAGCAGTGGGGGAACCCTACAAGAGTGCTCCCGGATGACGACATATAGGGAGAAGTGGCGAGATATCGTGAGGCGTGCCACAGCCCCTGATAAAAAGAAATAATAAGATATTCATGATGACCACGACCGCTCTGACAAGAGTGAAGCGACTGAGAAGAAGACCGCAAGTGATGTATAGATGTGAGCAAGGCGTAAAACGTAACACTGTTTTTACTTTACTATGCATTAGAAGGCAAACAGTAGCATCTCCAAACAAAGGCGTAGTTTCATATTCGACACTATTTCCCGAGGGAAGGGAAGATCCGTAAATATTAGCTTAGAAGGTGAAAGAACATTTTCCTGATAATGTTTACCTGTTTTCTTGTTAGACGTTCGCTACGCACTCTAGTGGCGGTTATAATCAGTTGCTTTTGACATCATCATCATCATCATCATTAACCTATATCAGTCCACTGCTGGACATAGGTCTCTCCCATGGCACGCCACTGAGCCCGGTCTTTGGCTCTTCCCATCTAGTTGCTGCCACCCTGCGCAAGTCGTCGCTCCATCTAGTCTGAGGGCGTTCTACACTACGTTTGCCTAAACGCGGTCTCCACTCCAGAACTCGTTTATCCCAGCGGTTATCGGTCCTTTGGCTTTTGACATACTCGTGCATTATCTCTTTAGACATTTTACAGGTGCCTTAGATACGTCACACACATGTTTGAAGGAAAAAACCGTCGCTTACCTTATAAAAAAATATGAAACGTATTATAATGTTGGTTTTAATGAGTTACTTTTGACTTTCTCGTAAAAACAGTGTTTGACAGTAAAAAAATCATTTGCCACATAAAACATAATATGTAAAAAGTACAAGTTTGCCAGTAAAAGTACAGAACAGAAGCGCAATATCTTAGCTACCTAATACATCCGTATTTTGTAACTACCTGAAAAATAGGGACTGTTTCAACAAAGGCTACTTATGATAATAGCATGGTCAGACCTAAGCATTATTTGCAGTTTTTTGACTTGTTTTTTTTTTAATTAACAAACTCACTCAATTATCATAAAGCAATAATAATTGACTTCGATAACCTAGTAAATATGATTAATTATTAATGAACTTTATGATTATTAAGTGCATATTAGATTATAAACTGTTTTGTGAATTTAAATAAATAAAATAAAATAATTTGTTCTAATAAATTAATTAATTGAATAAAAAAAATAATTGAGTTAAATTATAACTGTCAAAAGTGATTTCTTGAAAAGCTACGGAAACTGATGGGCCAATGTTTTCATAATTAGCATTACGTACACAAAAAATCTAAAACCTCTTTATTTTTTTACTAAAACACAGCTTGTTTTAGAAATCTTTTCATGGCGAGAAAGGTTTATTTTAAGTACCTACATAAAATATGTATGACATTTGTGGCTTTTCAAGTTAGCGTTTTCAAGGCCTATTAAGGTTTTCTTTGATGTAGAATATAATATTCATTTACAATGAAACCTACAAAGCTTTGAAATGTGAGAGAGAGAAAAGTGTCAAAAACCTTTGACACTTTAAATGGAAAACGGTGATAGAGATACTTGCGCCATCTAATGCCGCCTTCCTACGCACGCACGACGACGCACGGCAACGCACACAAAAAATGCTCAGCACAGGAGCCTTTTCAAGGAGCTTTTTTTTTTAAGTTTTACTAACAAAATGATACATGTTGACCGAAATAAATAATTATGAATTTAATTATGAATTTTCTGTGTGCGTTGCCGTGCGTCGTCGTGCGCGGTGCGTGATGATCTGCAGAACCACGCACCGTAGGAAGGCAGCTTAGGCGTTCTACGTTGGCGCTCAGTGAAACGCTGTCAAATATCGCTATCATAGGTATTTGATATAGGCTTTTCACGATGGCGATCAGTAAAATGCTGTTACATAGCGTATTTCTGATTGCCATCGCAGATTGCATAGATGTGCGCATGGCTTTACTACGAAAAATAAAAGGAACACTGTTTAAATAAAGTTCCTTAAGTATTACTGTTAGCAACCGCCCCTGCAATAGCAGTAAGGCCGTAGGCGGCAACTAGTTAATTAAAATTTAAATACCATTTTAGTAATCCTAGGTCACTTTGTCTAATTTATTTTATAATCTTTTAATTTATGCTCACGCCCTAAAGTTATCTACTTTGTACAGTCAGCTGCGCTCTAGAATATGTACATACTCGCATTTTATCACCCTTCAGAGGATTTGCTCTTTAGTTAAAATATGAACGAAAAAATATTAAAAACAATATAACGTTTTTAATGTGTGTGGGTGAAAGTGACTACTTACCATCAGGTGGCCATAAACCAGTTTGACCTCTAAGACAAAAAAACATTAGTTTCAACTTAGTGATGCAACATTTGGCCTCTCAGGTTCATTGGTGTAGCTCTGCCTTCTGCACCGTAGGTTGTGGGTTCGATTCCCACCGAGAACAAATAATTGTGTGGTGAACGCAGATGTTTGCTCTCTGTCTGGGTGTTATATTGTATTAAAAAAATATATAATTATATAAGTATAATAATTGTATAAATAAATAAATAAATAAGGTGTTTGTGTGGATTGTCTACAATATTTATTTATTTAATTGGGCATTTACTGAACAAATATAAAAATAGGTTAACTTATTTCCTGTAAATTTCAATTGCAACTTTGCATCACCACCATGTAGTGAAACTTACGAATTATCTACATTCTAATGCAGCCGACTGTACCTGCAGATTTGTTCGTTTAATCTTATTATGTTAAACTTTGGGGTTGGACCTTTTTATCCGTAATTAAGTGCTTTATGGTTATTGTTGGACCTCTTTGAGTTTCACGTGCCTAGTGCCTTATTTTATAGCCTGAAATATTACCTAGGTGGACAAGTACCCTTGAAAACACATAAACTTGGTCACACAATATTTAAATTAGGTTTCGTCTAGGGACTTTCTATTTGATGTTATTAAATAAATAAATATTGGGGACAATCCACACAACACCATCTAGCCCCATATTAAGCAGAGCTTGTACTATGGGAACCAGATAGATATAATTTTGATTGTAAATACAGAGAATAAACAGCTGTGTTCACCTTGCAATTATTTGTCATCGGTGGTGATCGAACCCACAACCTACGGCACAGAAAACAGAGCTACTACCAACTGAGCTGAGAGGCCAGTCAGTCAAGTATATAGAAACATTCTACACGATTTTTACTTTCTACTACGCTCTACGCGATCGCTTGTAGCCAATCGTAACATATTCGTAGCTAGTGCTACGAACTCCATTGTTGAACGTAACAACGTCGTAAGAAAATACACAGATGTCGAACGCTGCCGAACGCGGAGGCCGATTGTGCCTCTTTGTCGCTCGTTCCGCGCTCTCGCTTGCACTCCAAGCCTTAAATGGAACGCCACAGAGCAAGGTAACGCCGCAAAAGTCATGTTTTTTTGCGTGCAGCCGGCTCCATCGAATTATAAGACGTTGTCACGACAATAATAATAAGCGTTATAATAATAATTTTGAAAATTGATGGACGCGGTCCAATGAAGGCTTGACGGACCTACTCTGTGAGATAGATAATGCAAATATAGGCAGAGTCAGCATAAGAGAGGGTCATAAGATTGACCGAAACTTAAAAAAAAAAAAAAAAACGGACAAGTGAGCCTCTGCCCTATAATTCCACTTACAAACCCTTCAGACCTAACAAAGCAAGTAAATAAATTCTCCCCTAGTCAAAAACCGCAGCAATTCACCGTGCTACAAAAACCCGGAGGCTAATAAAAATGGAGAATTACACCCTTTTATACACAAGACCACAAAATAAACCATTCTAGCAACAATTACCTAGTGTTTGCTTACACAAATTGTGTTATGTTATTCAAATAGGTACTGTTTATGGCCTCGTGTGGGGTAATATACGACGTTTTCGCCGGAGACAGGGTTTTTTGCGGACCTCTATTTCATTATACTTTGAGCGCGGGTTTTGTAAGTGTGAACGAATTCATTACAATTGCTAATGTAGCTGTAGGCCTACCCCAGGCACTGTCTGGCGCTGTTCTTGGCTCTGGTTTTGAGTATAATACACTGGTGAGCACTCACATAGACTCAAAACCAGAGCCAGACTTTATTACATTCCTCTACCTCCTCACGCAGTACTTCTCACAGCTAAGTGACCCTCTCCTTAGATCACTGTCTTTGTCAATTGGTACTCACTCACAAGATAGTATTTTGTCAATCATAGTAAAACTTTGAAGGTTCTATATTTTCTTAGTTTTTTACTTCCGCCAGAAAGAGGGCAAGCTCTGGTGTCATCTACTCGTAATTTAGTAATATTTGATATATCTATATGAACATTTGTTCCGAGAATATAAAGAAGTTGTCGCCCCAAAGAAAACTATGAATAGACACGACAGGCAAAAGGTTATCGAGATACTAGAATAGGTAAAGCAGAGGCGCTGACCTGGAAGAGATAGTCTCAAAGAAACTGTATCCAATGAAAATGTTCTTCACCGTTGCCTCAATTCCGAGTTAGTTTTTCCCTTTCAATTTTTCCTTTTACAATGAAGGTGAATTGTCATAGATTTTACTAATACTAAATGTACCGAATTTAATATGTGTTGTCGGTATAACTTATTAAGATGTTGCCACTTGCTGGAACTTTCTGTAAAACCCCAGAGGCTTTTTACAGGCAGTTCCAGCATACGCAGCACGCTCAAAAATCTGTTACAGTTGCATGTATATACTACGCAGCAAAGAGTATCCCAAGTTAAAGAGTCACGACAGTTCTCAAAACTTCTGTTAGTGCGCTTATCACGTGTGCATTTACCTGGGCTCGCAAAACGGGAAACCAGAAAAAGTATAACTTAGACTTCAAGATCAAAAGCCAAGGCTTAGCGGTAGGCTCGTGTTGTGAGCTCGATATCCCCCTCGGGTATTTTGTGTAAATATAAACATTTTCTCTGTGTCAAATCAAAATATATTTTGCAAGTGCTTTTATTATAATACTAGTTAACCGCTTTTAAATTTAATTATATACCACTTATAAATCATTAACAAAACTTTCAAGCAGTTTTATAAATTAAACAACGCAAAGTATAGGCACAGAAAATAAATACCAGGTACAATTACAAACTTAATAATAAAGTTGTTATGGTATATTAATTACAAAATAAATTCGCACTCATCTAAGAAACCTTTTAACCACCTTTTACTTCACCTTCCATTAAAAAGTTTTTGAATTTTAATTTGCAATATCTGTTTAAAAATCTTAATAACTTTGCGCCTACAGAAGTTGAGCGATATTTTGCATTTGTAATAAAATGCTTTTGATAAACTTGCCACCTTAACCAGACAGGTAGCTCGGTTTACGTGTGCAGTCACGTACACAAGTGTAATGCAACATACAAACAAAAAAAAAATTGAACCCAGCCATGTTTAATCAGCCATAATTATGTTTCTTCAAATCTCTTTACTACTCAGGATTTTTTGTGAGTAAAAAAGTCACAAAATGGATTAAGCCCGTCATACACGAAGTTACGTGACGTCATAGAAATATAGGTACCTATTATTAAAGCTGCGTATGCGGTCACTTGAATATTTGTGTAGAAAATACATCATAGTATGCCTTGCTATAATTTATATTAATATATTATAGCTACGTGTGTGTTGGGCTTTATAATTGTAATTTCTTATTTTTATCTGAACTCTGTTATCTACCTGAAATACTAACTTAAGTATTTCTGGTCTATTGTTCTTGTAAAATGTAGTTTTCGTTTTATTCAAATATTGTTTTTAAATAGGACAAGGAATAAGGACACAATTTTCTAAAATATTACTTTACAAACAAACCTTTAAAAAAAGATTTCGACTCATCCGTAGAACAAAGTCCGATCTGCAAGGTTGGTAGTTTTCAGTAGAGGTTAGAGAAGTTGTTTACTCTTAAACTTGTTTGTAACTCTTAAACGGTAAGACTTGGCATTTTGATTTTTCGGTATGTTGTAACAATGACCCTACCTTGTTAAATGGTATGTAAAGTATATTTCTTATCTTTTTATATCACGAGATAGTGGGTTCCATATCAACATAAGACGTTTTATGGCGGAATAACGAGGGTCCGTAGTGAACATTATACGTTGTTTTACGGAGACGTCTGAATTAATTGGCGTTCCATATTAATATGGGTCATTTTTTGTTGGAATTATCCATCACGTAAGAATTCTTTTGTGATTATCCATCTTTAAATATTTTAACTGTTTCGTGTGTATTTTGTAAATTTTGTAAATATTTGTTTAATTGTAAGTTTATACGAGTAAATAAATGTTTATACTTTATTTTTAAACATAATATAATAGCTATTATTATGACTGCACCTCCATATAGCTTATTAAAAATAGGTTTTTTTTTTTTTAATGGTTCACTAATGAATAATCTCAAAATAGATAACATTAAACATCTACCAAGACGAAGCTCTATTCTTAGCAATATTTAAACTGTACTAAAACTGCCTTGGGGGCGTAATAGTTAAAACTTAAAATAGTAATTAAATGGCATATCGTATCACAGCATGCTGTTAACTAAGTACTATGACTACTACACGGACATAAATAAACAGTCTTGAAAAAAATATATTCAGCTCTATCAAAAGGAGTAAAAAATTGAAATAAAAATATTACTTACTTATCCCAATAGGTAATCGACCGATTCCTCAGAAACATCAACAGTGGTGTAGTTTGGCAAAGAATTAAAATATGGATGATCCTCTAAAGGAATTACTTCTGGGTGGCCATTCAATCTTTATATTTATCAGCAGGAACCATAATAGGTATAAAATATGCAGGTTTTAGTTCAGTTTGTACCGAATCACTAAAATATTGTATTCAGGTTTAGTCAAGTCATATTTAAAAAAAATTAGTTGGGATCACTACCGTTTGCATGAACTTTTTGAATGTAGGCGAATCTAGGCGATAGCGATAGCGATCAGCTGAAACGCAGTCAAATATGACAGCCATATGTGACAGGGTTTCAGCTGATAACCATCGCCATCGCCTAAATGTACATTTCCTAGCACAATATAGCACTTCCATCGTACTCATGCCACACAGTCTTTAGGATACGAGTTGAAACGGCGAAAATATTAAATACCATAGTTTGGCATACCTACTTCAATCAGCGGAAGATAATACTTAAAAGTATGTATCCTATTATAAGGTGTATAGTTTTATCGGAATATTTGATGAATTTCACTGCATACATAGCTCGATCTCGCAGTTACCATAATTTTGTGAAGCAGTCAAGCTGCTGTGGGAGAGATATTATATCAAGGCATTTGTAACGGCGTTTGCATGATGGCCCCATTGTTTTTGTATACTGCTTTTCCCTTTTTTCGTTATATATTTCATTACTAAGTTCTAAAAAGCATTTACGTTTAAGGTCTGTCCATTCTTTTAGGCACCTCTGTCGTATTCTAGTAGAATTAGAAGATACCTCTATAGTGGGAAGTTGCAGGCGAATTCATAGTGCTAAATGACGATAAAGAAATCATAGAAAGACTGTCCAAATGATAAGGGCAGAATAATAAATAGTAGGAGATGGCATAGGAGTTGGCACTGACAGTTAACCAGCGTAGATCAGTGGTGCTCCTACGAGGCATTGCTTTGTTATAGGCGATGGTTACCACTTAACATCAGGTGGGCCATAAGCTTGTTCCATCAGCTAGTTACATAAAAAAAAAAAAACTTCTAACTGCTTGAGTTTTCGAAACGACAAGGCACTTCTTAGGAAAATGTAGGTACTTGGTGGATTGCTGAAAGCCTCCTTGGCAGACGGATCAGACGTGACATTCCGTATTAACCTGTCGCAGGTTAATTTTTTGGTCCCACCATCTTCATACAAAACTTCTTTCCATAAATCAGCTAGTTCTTAACTGATTTCTTAAGCAGGTAACGTTTGCTGTATCATGCCGTTGTCATCAATATTCACAACCGAAATCAAAAAAGCTATATAATTATCAATGTAATTGTAAGACAGATGTACCAAGCAACTAATTTTAAAATTTTTTTATAAAAATCTTCATATTTGACGATATTTTTACATGAACAACGTCCTAACTGATTGCACTATCCCAGTAATAACGTCCCATCTTAATATCGAAACAACAAATCGCATGATAGATTCCGTAGAAAAACGGCCTATATTCACATGAAAAGCTTAAAAGTTCAATAATGTTCGCATAAAATTGTCCTAATACTTCATAAGACCTCTACTTTTTACAGTTTATTATTTCAGAAAAAAATATTACTATGTGGATATGCATTATGCCAATCGTATTTTTGCACTAATAATGTGTTAATAGACCTCTCCATTAAAAAACGTCCTTTATAAAAATCGATCGCAAAATGTCTAAAAATATATTTTTTCATACAAAACAATTGATAAATTATTTTTTCATCAACTGATAAAAAACCAAGCGCACGACATAAAAACAACCTCTTTCCAACAAACAACGACCGGTCTGACGAACGGACGGGCCGCCCGCTCCCCGCGGTCCGTCGCTTGATCACTCGGTGCGATTTTATGCGGAGCTAATGTCAGATAGAACGTTATTCGATTCTATATTTCCGAAACTACATAAGATACAAAAATTCTAAAAACGCAGATCTGTAGAGTTTGTATTCCTTATCTCATCTAGCTATTTAACTCATTTTTGCTCTATGAGCACATCGAACTCTGTTCTACGGCTACGTCGATTTATGCCTTCTTATCAATATAATCTTAGGCAATATAAAAAATAATCTACTAAAATAAATAATGGGATACTTAAAATTAATTTATAACGAGGTTTTTTAATTGTATTAATTTAGGTAAGAGGTTATATTTTATGAGGGCAGTTTATCTTTCACATAAAAAAGTAGTTAAAGCTCTTTTCTTCCTCATAAAAAGGTTTCGTCATTCTTAGAAAGCGTCCAACAAATATTTTCATCAAAACATATTTTCCAAAGGATTCAATTTTACCGAAATTATCGTTTCCTGTTATTATTTGTTTCGGAAATAAAAATAAATGCTGAGCTGATGACCCGTCAAACAAGCGTTATTCGCGATAAAAATCATATGCCGGAAAATGTTTATGCCAACGATTTTCTCAACAAATGTACAGTCGTAAAAGAATTTATTACGCCACGCCCCAAGTCCGCAGTAACATTTTCATTTAATGTTTTTGCCCAGTGAAATAAGGGCCTTTATACGTGTTAACCCTAATGTCTCATTGACACGAATAGGTCTACGGAGGCCTTAAGCCAAATGTCCCTTTTTGTACTCCTGACTTTATGTCTTGTTGGAGTTTGGAAGTTGGAATAAGTCACTTAGAGGCGTGTGGCGCAAGCTGAGTCACACTGGTATGACTAAATGTGGACTACTTAAACTTCCTCGAATTTTTTTATGGGACTGCTCGCTCATGAGGCAAGCAGCTAACCAACCTGATATGATCACTTTACATTCACAACCATGCGAATGTAAAGTGCGTGCGTGACCCACAAGTCTTGTGGGTCACGCACGCAGCGTATGGTAGGGCACGTATAAACGTGCCCTACCATACGCTGCCTTGCATCCATCAACTTGAATATTTCTTTTGAGTTCCTTTTTTATTAAAATATCATCAAAGCATTTATTTCTTTAATTTATAAAGAACGTTATTCATAAGTCTGATATTAAAATAGAGAAACTTTTACTTTGAAAGATTTATTTATGTACAGTAGTATTTTATTAAAATACTTCGGTTAAAAGACTTTCAAAAGATAAAAGGTACACTAAGGTGTAAAAAACGCAGTCTACGTCTGCTAATGACATAATTTTACCTCCAATAAGCCCACTTAGGTATTTTGAAATAGCAAAAGTGTATCATTTTTTTGCAACCTGAATTTTACCCTATTCACTCGTACCGTAGAGACCTAACCATTTAAATGAAAAGAAAAAATAAATTAGTTCTGACATTTATTTTGAAATAATTTCATCATGGTAATAATCTTGGATCTTAGGAAGCTGTATTTTTTTTATTGCAATTCTGTGGTAGCACTATACGGTGGTTATATTATTATCTGAGCGATTGTGTACCTACTACTTTTGTTTGATAGTTTGATATTAACAAATAAATTATACTAACAAGGACAGCGATCACAATAATTATTATCTTGTATTTCAACCACAATTTATATCTTGCCATACTAGTTTTACAAAACAACATTGCTATTCACTATCTCATGTTTATTACGTCAACATTCAGTCTTGTTGCAATCGTTCCTTGTCAAAGCTAGGTAAGTTTTGTTTCAATTCACTTTTTATTGCAATCAAAGCTCAAAATGAAGTCAAAACTGACTAGGTTTTGATAGCAACAAAAAATAAACAATCACCCCACTTTTCATTCGATGATACAGAAGTATAAAAATATAAATATAGTCGGCTATAGCAGCTTATTCAAGCAATAAAAAACAATTTCTAAGTTAGCAAAATTATATTACATGAGGGACCCCTGCCATCAAAAGTCAACAGCTCAACTCTCACAAACTTGAGGAGTTCATAACACGAACATAAGGGCTTAGACTTATGTTACAAGTTGGTCGGGTTTATTCCTGACGTGACCGGGAATATTCTGCAGTAATTTTATTTCCATGAATAAAATATAAAGTAATAAATACAAAATAAATATAATGAGCGGGACTGGTATATGACAGAAGATCGTAGTGACCGGCGAAATTGGGGGAGGCCTTTGACCAACAGTGGAATACGAGCTAGTAGTAATAGTAATAAAACATTTGGTAAGTAATTAAGTTATACTTTTTTCTCTTCTGTATTTTCTACTAATACAAAGATATTTTAACTCTTCTTCTTATCGTGTCACTGGTTCTTTCAAACCAAGTGTGGTGAAAGGATTTTAAATGCGCCTCAATAAGGCCTCTTTCGTATGGACTTGACACATATTTTGAACTTATGAGGTTCTACGACATGCCGGTTTCCTCACAATGTTTTCCTTCAATGTTTGAGAGTGGCATTGTGTACATACATTTTGGGCAGAAAAACTCATTGCTCGTATTCCAATGAGTTTTTCTTCAATGGATTTGAACCCACGACTTTAAGAACGGAAGACGGGGCCGCTACACTAGGCTACCGCTCTTGTTCTATTTTAACTAGCAATAGACTCTCTTCTCTCTAAAAATAAAATAAAAATAAATAGAAATGCTAAAAGTTCGGGATTAAATACGTAATATTAGAAGTATTCATAGTTTTTTTCCTCTTATTCATTTCTGTGACTTTAAATATAAATTGTTTTACCTTCAAAAATGAATAAATGGCCTGAAATATACTTACTTAGGCATATAACTATTTATTTAAAGAAGGCAAGTAGGCTGGTAGGGAATAAAGCCTCCAAGGCAAACCGTGTTTTGGTATAATTGCAAGGCCCTACAAGTAAGATGTTATGTAGATTAGAGTTTTATAGGTACCTAAGAATTTACATAGGCACTGTACCTACGGTTAATGTAACTAATTAAAAAGTTTACTGTGTACTTTCATTATAAGTACCTGAAAACAACTACAAAAACACACGAAGCGAGAGTACACACGAAATATCTACACGTTTTATTTCAAAAATAAATTATAATAGTTCAAAATTTATGTAGTTACATAATTTTCATCGTCGCATAGGTATTATTATAAAGTATGTGTACTAACAATCATCACTTATCTTATCATCAGGTGAGATTGCGGTCAAGCATTAAGCCTTGAGCGCCGCGATCTGCGGACGCTGTGGAACGCGATGGAACGCTGTCAAATATGACAGCGATATTTGACAGCATTTCGGTGATCACCATCGCCATCGCCTAGATGTGCGCTTTTAGCCAATAATTAATTTTTAAAAACATGACTGACGACATGCCTTTTCTACATTCAAATAAAATTGACGCTTCTGTGTAATTTATATCGCTGTTTAAATAAAAAGTTAAGCTTTATGGGTCTTATTAATAATCCTAGCGTAGCGTTGGACTGGTTGATCCGTGTTTTGTCTCTTGCATTGACATGCAATTGTCAACTCGAACAAATGTGACAAAACACGATTTAACTACTCCAGCGTTGCGCCAGGATTATTAATAACACCCTATAGGACTGTGATTGTACTCTTTGAAGACCAACAAATTATTTCTCAAAAAGATTAGGACCCTTTATTTTGTGCTGCCACTATTATTATCTGCCTAAAAGGAATTTCATTTATTTTTATATTGCCAAATTGAACGAACTTGGTTCGAAAGAACAGTTACACTATAAGAAGAAGAAGAAGAAATCTCTGTATATATTTATATGTAGCTGCTATGACTTTGAATAGAAACAAACATTAATTCCCGGAAGTTCAAAACTTTTTTGGGGTGCGAACCGCAAAATAGGATGGATACGTATAACGTGAAGTATTTCAAAGGTCTGAAGGTATGACTGTCCGAGTGGAATACTCGCAATCCCCGACCATTGCGCAAATACCACGGGCTTTGCCATAATCGGGGTAAAAGTAAAGGTGGCATAAGCTGTAGTCCACTTTGAAATCTTATCCAAAGGTTTCTGGTCCTTCTGAGCTTTGTTGTGGGAAACTGGCACTGTTTTTTTTTTACTAGCTAATGGAACAAGCATATGGCCCACCTGATGTTAAGTGGTAACCATCGTTCATAACAAAGCATTGCCTCGTAGGTCACGTACGTCTGGAATGTGCCCTACAATCCTCGAGGTCCACTACCTGTGCATAATCCTCACAGATTTCCAAACTACTTAGTTTTGTTTTATCCTGGCAATACAAAAATTAATGAAATTCCTTTCAAGCAGATTATAATAGTGGCAGCACAAAATAAAGAACTTAATCTTTGCTAAATCTTTTTGTGAAAGAATCTGTTGGTCTTCAAAGAGTACGGTCACAGTCGTAAGAAGCTTAACACAGTTTGTCTGCAAAAGTATGTACACAGGTAATTTCTTATTGAACGTATATATAGGTAGTCTCAGTTTTCAGATTCGGATTTATATTTTTATATTTTATATCTAAAATTAACAAAACGTTTTATTCAATTGGATTTTGGATCACTTTGAAATTCGAATGTAATAAATAAGTGAATCTAGGTAAAAGTTTCACCCAACTAAGCTAATACCGATATTTTTCTTTTTCTTTTTATTTTTCTTATTAAGTAAAAAGTTAAACGTCCACAGACACATTGAGTAGTGACATCTCATGCTCAAATTATTTATTGCAATTATCATGGTGGTGAGGTCTCAAAGTTAAACTTGGTGAAAGAAAAGGTGTTGTATTGTGAATAAAATTAAATTAAAACTAAAGCAGTGTATCATTGAAGGAGTCATTAAAATTGATTAGATATAATATCCCCTTCCCACCGGTGTGTGATATCGCGCACGGAGGCGGATCAGCTCGCACGACACACCGTGGGAACGGTCTCGTGTGCCGAGGTGCGCGGTAGCACAGGAGCCCTTTCTGTGTGCGTTGCCGTGCGTCGTCGTCGGCTGTGCGTGATGATCTTCAGAACCACGCACCGTAGGAAGGCGGCATAAGAGTATAGTGACAATCATGTTTAGAAACTAAATATGAAACTGTCTGATGTTTTGGTACCAAAGTTGCGCAGCTACTTCTGACACTATCCGTAGCGAAGTGTCGAGGCAGAAAATATATTTTCTGTCCAAGGCGTGGTACTATTGTGTAAGGGCGGGTTCTAACCGGAAAATTAAGGCGGCTTTCACTTTTGTCCTTTATCCCCATTTTATCAGAAACCTGGCTCCATTCATTCCCTCTCTATATTATTTTCGCATGAAATAAAGAAAGTAATAGACATCCAGTAAATTAATCAGAGAATTACAAGTATACCGTTGAGTTGTGGTTGCAACTAGATATGACTGGTTTTTATTTATACTTTTTACCTAATATTTTGATTGTTTTACACTAAAAATGTAAATCTGTTATTGGCTAAAAAGATACATTTTGTTATAATAATAAATACATTTTGTAAACCTCAAGAGCTGAGGATTTTGTAAATAAATAAAATAAAAATCTATATCAAATGACAAACCTATACTACTACTATTTGGTGACAAATAGCATATTCATCTTGGGCCTATATTTTCAATCTACAGATCAAAATATATTATTGTTACTTATAGATAGTGCAATTCACGAAGACGCGCCCCTCGCGGGGTGCGGGGAGTTTGCTCCGAGCGGCAGTCGCGAACCGTAGTCTATTCATTTTAGTGTGCGTGTGCACTCATAGGTAATTAGTGTGTACCGATAACACTCAAACATTGACGGAAGCTTGCACACATATACTATAAACGGTTAGGAGGAATAGTGGGGCGCGCCTTCGTGGATTGCACTATCTATATCTGGCTATACAGATGTGGTATTGCGAACAAAAGCGCGGCATATACCTTTAGCTCGCAGGCTTGTGGCGTCCCAGCGGTCTTAGCTCGTCAATAGATCACCCACTTAACTTATCATAGACATAAAGAAAAAGTACATACTTTTTAATTGCGGGGAACCCCGCGGCAAGCAGTTCGTAACAACATATTTTTCTATTTCTTACAAATTCTCTATCTCTTACGAATTTCGAACTCCCATGCATGTATCGATAACACACCCTATACAAGGTGCAGTTTTGGATCTGCAAAACATTTTAGGAGGTAATTATGTTAGTGATTCTCGACCCGAATCAACAATAAAATGGGCAGGTATTTTTTTTTCATTTTATTCTTATTAACGTAAATCGGTAAGTGTGAACTCCCCTTTTTAAAACGCGACCAATCTGTACGTGTCCTTAAACTGCGCTTTCACACACACAAACAAACGCAACCGACATTTCTTTCATAAATCCAAACCAAAGCACCAACCACCGGCCGCTCCCTCCCCCCCGCCACCCCGCCACGCCCCCGCGGCCATCGCAAACGCATCGATCGGGTCAATTTATTAGTGTATTTGATGACGCCGGTATGTGCATACGCTTGCAAATTCCGCCCCTCAAGTGCGCCTTCGATTAACGGTCGGGATAGGTACCTACTACCTAATTGTAAAGATGACGGACCAACACTCCAATGTAGAGTTGGTGGAGATGGTCCGCTTGTAGGTATGCCATCAGTGGAGACAATGTATCTCGAGCCATCGAAATGTTCGCGGAGTTATTCCCCAATCGGCAACGTCATCATTGAAATCCCGTGTTTCGGTAAGCACTTAATTAAAGCCTTTGGTTCGAACTGATTTGTAGCTCTCGGACAGTCGTTAGGTACCACACGGGTCGGTACGGGTCAACGACCTTACAGCCCTGCCGTACGGTCGGACAATTAGCAAATAACAAATGGGTATCGTGTTATCAAGTAACTGGTTTGTTGAGGTCTGATACGCAGTCGCCCTGCGAGATTCACTGGCACTCCATGCAGTGAGCTGCATACAGTTAAAAATTCGAACTACATCTACATAAGTTGCTGTTGCTACAACAACTTGTACAGGTCGCGGCACGTTGGTTGAACCTTCGATGCGCAGTAACAGATTTTCGAGTCTAAATCGAAATGCGGTATGACGAGAATCGCGGGGTTCCCCGTAACCATAGCAACGACCTTCATTTTAGTTTAGCGTAGTGCCGCGTTCGATTCATAGAAATGTGGACGGAGGGAGACTCGTACAGGCTGACGTCACTGGTCATCGCATTCACGCACACAGTGACATGACACGCAATGGGTGATTCTGTTTTTTTGAAGAGGGTTATTCTGAAAATCAATAAAATTGAAAAATCGAAAAGAAAAAGTATTATTGATTATTGACTTGGTATCGTATTGTTATATGATTATTTACGAGTCTCCTAACAACCTCCTGAAATGTTTTGCAGGTTCAAAACTGCACCTTGTATATTATGAAGATGAAGAAAACATTTTATTGGTCCAGTAAAGCCCTCAGCCCAAACTTTGTTCCAATAAGATTGGTTAGATCGACCTTATTGTGGCGCACTTCTTTACTTTGTAAGTTGTATCAAGTTTTTGTTTGGGAAACTTCGACCCTCTTCGTAAGAGGCCTGATTGACTGTTGACAATTCGCTGTAATATTCTTAGACAGTTTTATTTCTCCAAGTTGTTCAATTCACATCACTAATATGATAAAAACGGGCCGCGTGCCTAGCTCGATTTCTGTTTAGTTTTATTTATTTACCGAGCCAGTAGGCTTACCACAAGCTCTGTCTGGGTCTGTCTCTGGTACTGGTTTTGAGTCTGGGTGAGTGCTCACCAGTGTATTATACTGAGTGTGTGACGTTTTGACGTAGTGATTTATTGTACGATTTGTTAAGTCAACACTCACACAGACTCAAAACCAGAGCCAGAAACAGAGACAGACAGAGCTTGTGGTAGGCCTACAGAGACCTAATTGACCATTTGCATTTTTTTACTACACCTATTTTTTTTTTGTGGTCATTAAATATATTTTCTTTTTTTCTTCTATGTTTTTTAGTTTGCTATATCTATAAATACCTCAAGTAAATGGATGAGATAATAATTTGGTTGGAGGTGACGTTTATCATCAGGTGGAGTCAGCACATTTTTTTAACTGGTTCCAGTTTGTTAATACCCAAAGAATTGGGAAGAAATATCAACAAAATATTTATTATTTTTCCTGAAAACATAAATGATTATTTTTCCTTATCATTAATAATGTAAACTCAATGCCTACCCTCTTATGTCTCATCATCATCTTTCATAGCAACAACGACTTATGTCATACCTACCTTATTTGATTATGATATATTATATTATTTGAACCATTGAATAAAACTAAATTTAGGTCCAATTATTATAATCTCTGTTTGCATAGGACAATGCCAAAGGATGGGATGCTATAGGTAAGGGTTCCTAATTATTTTTTATTTTAAAATTGGAGCCTCATTGTATTTTTCTTCTCGATCTGATCTTGTCAGTAGTTTTTACAAACCAGGTGTGCTGAAAGGATGTTAAGTGCGTCTATAAATTAGTTACTAAGAAATAAAAAAAACTAGTAGGTAGAGAACCTAATTTATCGTTATTCTTCTTCTTTTCGTGCCACTGGTTCTTTCAAAACAGCGTGGTGAAATGATTTTAAGTGCGCCTCAGAGAGGCTCCTTTCGTGCACTTAATTTATCGTTAGTAACCAATAACAACAGCATGGTACAGCCTATGTTTAGTATATACCTAGCCCTCTAGAGGATTTTTGGTTTCCAAATCTTCATTTCCACATTGTAGCATGACCAGTAGAATTTTGACGAGACGCTTATGTTCAGGCACTAGCCAGGCCCTCGTTAAAATCTTTTAGTAAAACGACTACTGCTATTCTGAAAACTAGTGTTATATCAGTACCCCTACCGGGAACCAATCGTACACCAGCTGACGTGGACACGTCACCGTCTAGCAATTGCTATTCATGCTTCTTGAAGAATCCGCTAGGGGCGCTTTTGGTTTCTCCATACAAAATGGTGGCAGAGGTGGGCGATACGATCGGCGATAGGCGTCAGGCACCGCACATGGCGTCAGGCACCGCACACCGATTTCATACGATTGGTTCCTGGTAGGGGTACAGCATACTCTTGAAGCAAACACGCTCCTGAGAGCCTTTTTTCCAGTCACATTTTACGTAATCTACAACTTAGGTTAGTAGGTCGACGACATTTTTTTTATAAAACTGGCTGATGGAACAAACATATGGCCCACCTGATGTTAGGTGGTAACCATCGCCTATAACAAAGCATTACCTCGTAGGTCACGCACGTCAGGAACGTATTGTTAGAATATAAACTGATAACACTTGCCCAGGAGAGACACTTGACAATCGATCGCATTCGCACGTAGGTTCAATGCATATTTGTAAAAATTAAGTAAACTCATCAAGTAAATTCATGATTTATTTGTTAATTGCAAGTGTTTAAATATTTACATGGCTGAACTTCTTAATTTGTACCATCCTGTAATTATAACCTGTGTTTCGCAAATAAATGATTGTATTGTGTATTGTATTGTGTAAGTAATGGTAGGTACACTTACGAATCTTATACCTTTAAACGAGAAAATCTTGTATATATATATATATTAAGGATCTCGGAAACTGAGCCAACGATTTTCATGAAATTAAGTATATAGAGGGTTTTGGGGGCGATGAATCGATCTAGCTAGGTTTTATTTTCAGAAAAGACTCGGGTTAAAAGTTATTTTAATAATAAAAAAAGTTAGCGCCATCTCTTGCCGAGTAGTTCAAATCACGAATTAGTGTCACGGAGAACGCCATCTATTGAACTTCTACGTAAACACTCGACACAAATGTTCCGGAGATTTTCATGAAAATTAGTAAACAGAAGGTTTCGGGGGCCATTAATCGATTAATATAGCTGAGATAATTTTTTAGAAATTTTTTTTTGATTGTTTTCAATAATCAACTTTATCTATTAATCAACTTATACATAAGCTTATTTTAGCTATTCCAGCAGATGGCGCTGTTAGTAAGATCGAAAAATATTATTAAAAAACCGAGCAAAGCTCGGGCATACCAGCTCGTTGTACCATTATACCAATATACATTCCAGTGCAGCCATCTGTACCTATACCTATAAAATATTTATAACTTCAATTCCTATAATGTTTTAGAAGTTCAAATAAGCAAGGAGTTATTGACCAACTCCGGTAAGGCCAAAGACCCTCCGTCATACGGTTACAACCTGTCATAAATGCACACCAAAAATGTTCAATATTTCCGAGAGTACAAAGTTGGTACAGCGACCGGGATGTAGTTCTAAATCTTCTTATTCGCGTAAGGAGCTTACCGGTAAGTCTTTGACAATCGAATGCGAGCGATGGAGACTTCTATAGTGATGGGAAAAGAGTTTTTACCCAATTTGAAGCATATTTACTGATAAAGTAAGCAGATTATCGTAGAACCTAAACAGTTTGTAAATATGTATTGTGTCAAGTGCACGAAAGGATCCTCTTTAAGGCGCACTTAAAATCCTTTCACCACACTTGGTTCGAAAGAATCAGTGACACGATAAGAAGAAGCAGATTTGCGAATTATTTTATTTTTATGTTATTTTTTGCCTTACAATTTTGTTAAGATATTAAAAAAAAATTAATAAAATAAGGTAAATAACGCGATAAATATATTCGTGTAATGGATTCAGTCTATGATATTAAAAGCCGAAAAAGAATGATCAACGTAAATAAAACATAAATAAAACATAACTAAATAAAACATTGAAAATGATTGAATGATCATCAAACAGTATGCAGAATTGTTGTGAAATTTTGCTGTAGACACAAATTAAATATAATAGGCATTGAAAATCCCGATTATACAATCTATAAAGTGTATATCAAAACAAACACAAGCGGGTCACAAGCAATATGTCTTTGTCTGATAAATTTAGTTTATATGTTACGCTGTAGACTATGTTTAGTTTTAGCCACGTTATTTTTTTTTTTTTGTGTACTTATACTTATGTTATTTTGTTTTTTTATTACTTTAGTCTCTGTTCATAGTTTATCTCTAATATAAATATGTGTCTCTTTGTTAAATGTCATGTGTCGTCATAAATAAATAAGTTTTTTTCTTTTTTCTTTTGATGTCACAAGTCCAGGTAGGTCCCGATGGTGGAATCTTCTTTTGTTGATAACATCTACACTACAGGAGATAAAGATAAATAAATAAATAAAATACAAAAGCTTTAGTTTTGGTGTGGCTAAAAAAGCCACACTAAAAAAACCTTAAAAACTAAATTAAGACTGAAAAGGTTTCAGTATGGACCGCCCTCGGAGACCGAGGAGGCTATACTGATAAGCCTCCTCCAAGGATCGCCAATCGTCTCTATCTCTTGCTTCTTCCCGCCTCATGGATAATTTCTTCGTTCCTTCTTTGAATAGAATAGAGAATGTCTTTAGAATGTCTTTGCCGAAATAGGTGTAACATGGTGTTGTAATTTCCTAAAGATGTACCGTATTTCGCTATGTATAACTATAGCATGCAAAAATATAATTAAAAACTAGCTGCATTACAATATTTTTATACCGAAACTTACTTTTTAAAATCCATGTATTCCCTTCATGCAGCGTTGCCAGCAATATGTTGACCCAAAAGAATCATTAGGTATCATTTTATCGTGTTACTAACCTCTATAGATCAAGGTCTGAAATAAAAAGTTCTTATTTATGTATTTGTGGCTCGCTAGGAAATAAAGATAAAGACTAATAAAAATAAGACGTAAACCACTATCTTTCACCTACGTGAGACACGTTACCGCCATTAACCTAGGCTGTAGAATTATATTATAATACTTTCCGATAGCCCCTTCCCAGCGGGGTGTGTGATATCGCGCACCAGCTCGCACGACACACCATGGGAACGGTCTCGTGCGCCGAGGTGCGCGGTAGACAGGAGCCCTATCTGTGTGCGTTGCCGTGCGTCGTCGTCGGCTGTGCGTGATGATCTGCAGAACCACGCACCGTAGGAAGGCAGCATTAAGTACTGATGCGATGGACATAGATGTGAAGATCGCAGATGCCTTAAATCTTTGAAATGTTATTGGGAAGGCCATAACAGTGTACCTATTCAGATTGTTGACCTTTTTTTTAAGAGCACTTCAGATCCTTTCACTACACTGGTGGTCCGAGAGGCAATAAACGTTTTTTTTATTTTATTTTATTCTAATGTACCTAGCCATCCTTAGTCGTAGTAAATTTAAATTTTAACGGAAAATACTGAGTTGGGCGGACAGAATTAATTCTAACGGATGTTAATCTGAACACCTTGCGATTTAAAGGTTGTGCGACAGCCTGGCGAATGTAAAATTAGGCGGGTACTTCGAAATTTGTTTCAGGAAAGTGTGGGGCTCCTTTTAATGCCTGAATGCCGAATTCAATGTTTGTTATTTTGACCTTAATCGTATCTGATTGAATTGAAGTGCTTTGGAGTATTTTTTGTCTAAAAACTGATTTACGGGATTTTGTATAAAGAGGAATTTTAAATATTTTTGGATTAAATGCAAATATGAATTTATTCAGTAGTAGTAGTAGCAGTGAAGTTCCAGTGTGGTGCCACTCCAACTATGTGAGACGTAGGCAATAATACAAAAGCAAAAGTTTCAAACACAGCACACGCTACGCTTCAAATTAATAATAAAGTACCTTCACAGTACATAACAATAAGAGAGAGACAGAAAAGTGGTAGGTAAAGTAGTAGATTTTTTTGTACTAGTAGCAGAAGAAGTCGATTTTTTTGATAGTGTAAATAATTAGGTTACTGATTATTTTTAAATTAATATAAATTGGATATTGCATCAAGGATCCACATGTTTTTGTAAATTATTTTCTCTTATTTGTTCACAATAGCAGGCGCTGTGTGAAAAACCCATAGCTTTTATATGTATAACGAATGGAAACGACGAATGTCGAAACATTTTTCACATTCATTTATAATTATTGTCAGGTTCTACAAAGACACATACAGGTATTTTAAAAAATGCACAACGGCTTTCCTTTGTGAGTGTACACAATGGTCACATGCTCGGAATTTTTTATCCAGTAAATGTAGTACCAACCAATTCTACCAATTCAATGATTTTTTGAACTGGCTTTACTAAGGCGTAATTTTTTTATTAACAGATCATTATTGATGTCTAAAGATTATGCTTGCTTGGGCTTGCTTGGGCTTCTATGGTATATTTTTGACAATGGTTTTTTTAGGTTGGCTTCATAATAGTTTCCATGAAGAACTATTATGAAAAAATTCATATTAGTTCTTCATGGAAATTAGGAGGCCTAAGTCCAGCAGTGGACTTCTGCGAGCTATGATAAAAACAGCAATTTTAAAAAACTCAATTTTGGAATAAACTGTTTAAGTCGTCTTTTTAATTATAAATATTTTAGTAAAATTGTACGCAATAAGAACATTAAAAACCAATAAATTTTTGAGCTTTACAATCCAGAAGTTTTCATCTAAGTACTTAATTTTGTCACGGACTGTACCTAAGTTGTACCTCACAAGTGAAGCCACGAGCAAACGTTAGTAGACAATAACGCATATAATCTCTACTGAGTAGCGGTAATCCTTATGGAATAGTAAAAGGAGAGAATGAAAAAGTTATTAGGACATCAAAGCCTTGGGAGACCCGGGGCTCCAAAGCTAATCTCCGATAGGAATATTCTACTTTCCTCTCACAACTGGAAGAGCTATTACCAATTGTCACATGACCTAAGAAATTCAAGTCATGACTGTTTTAGTGTTAGAGTTAGGGAACTATTAATGACCAAATCTTATTATACTCTTGACGAAGAACTCGCTGATGGTTTAAACACTTCATAAATGTATGGTTTACAATGTTTTGTACTTAATGTTATTAGTTTCGATGCAATTTTTTGTAATAGTTTGTTTTTATTATCATATTATTGTAGTTTTTTTTTTGACATTTCCAAGTGTACCATGGTATCTTACTGGAATAAAATAAAATGAAATGAAATGAAATTCAAAAAAATCGAATCTAAAAAGACATTATAAGTTGTAAAATACCCAATAATAATGAATTACCCATTGACGTCACACGTGGGTTTCTTCACCAAAGTTTACCAAAGAAGCCTATTTTAAGGCACGCTTGAAATCCTTACACCACACCGGGGTGCTAAATAAGTGATAGAATATACAATTATATATGAAGAAAACTAGTTTTCCTTGATATATCGTGGGTAAAAATAATAAAAACAAATTGGCTTTTAAAAACGAAACAAACACTTTCACACATTTCGCTAGAAAAAATAAGAATTGCTTATTCCATCAGTTAGTTGTATAAAAAAAACATCTAGGCGTTCTGCGGTTGCGATCAGTAAAACGATGTAAAACATACAGCGTCTCACGGATTGCCATCACAGAACGCTTAGATGTTCGTTCTACAGTTATGAATAAAGGCCGGTTTAAAAAACATTCTCTGACGGCAACGAAAACGGAACAAAAAACCCCGGCGGGGCTCAGATGTTCGTAAAGCATCTTCAATTTTATTGTAACCCAAACAGATAGCGGATACCGCAGAAAAACCTCACAAGACATGAACAAAACACAAAACGAGAAAGCTTGACAAGCAGAAGTTTCAAGAAAATGCTTTCTTTCTGTACCCGAAGTCGGAGTTTTGCTACCAAATTTAGTTTTCATGTGAGCACGTGTCTCTCTCTTTCGTATGGAAAATTGATGAGACTAAAACTTGTTTCGATCGTTTCTACGTAAATTTAATTAAAGTGAGACTCGCTTTTCTGCGAAGAAAAACCGAAGCCAGACTTAAAACTTACGTAAATTTTCCTTTTTCTGTTGTCATTTCCCGTTCCTTTGGATCTGCGTGGGTTCTGTACGTCCCACAAAGATTTTTCAATCGAGTTCGGATTTCCTTGGACGTTGGAGCATAAGGAAACCATTTTACATTTCGCTAGTGCATAGAGGAAATCGCTCTATGATGGGTTCTTTTTATCACAAGAATCATAGAGGTTTGGTTGGGTTGGTAGCTAGCGATTAGTGTTGCGAAATTTGTGTTATGAAATGCTTTGATTCTAGGTATTTTTTTTTACAAGTATTGAACAAGTTTTTATAATAAAAATGTAATCACTCATTTACTCTTTTCGGGTATCGCAAAAATATTCTTAGGTAAATTTGGACTCTTAGATCTTTTTTTTTTTTAAGTTGTGTACTTTAGGTTGTATGTAGGTTGTAGGTTCAATTCTTACTGAGAATAATTATAAAGATTGTCGATGAACCTAATTGTTATTATTCGGGCATGGTGTCGATTTTTGTGTATACACACCATTTTTTCAGAACATTAGTTTCCTTGTTCGTGGTGACTACTACACTAGTGGTGAATGAGGCCGTGATACACGTGATAGTTGACTGTAACGTCAAACCTGTAGATGGAGAGATGGAGCCACGGTCGCGCAACTGAACAGTCCCTAAGAGTTATTCAACGAGCGTGATTAGGATCCGATGGCGCAAAAGTCAGCGCAGCTCCGTATCAAGGTCGTGGGTTCAAATCCCGCTCGGCTCTTAACTTTTGGGAAATTATAAAATCTTTGTGATTTCCTTAAGTGTAGTAAACACTATATTGATAAAACAAAAATCTCTAGATCGTTTGTAACGGTCTGCAGTTGTGGTCATAGTTCGCCCAGTAGGTTAATAAGGTTGTATTTGTTCGTTGCGTTTTTTCTTAAGTTATTAGTTATAAGTGTGTTGATATAGAGAACCCAGTGGTAAGACTAACCTTACTTAGGCTTTAAACCACTGTTCGATGTTAAATGTACCTACCTAACTTTCTGTATAATAAAAAAAACAATAAAGAAAATAAAAAATTGCTAAACAGTTTCTTGTGTATTAAGTACATTTTGTAAATACTAGCAGTTGGTAACCGAGCTTCGCTCGGAATTTTTTTCGTTAATTTGTATTTTTAAGAAATCATAAGAAGCATATTATTATCTTTACTGGTTTATTCTTACTGAACAACGCCATCTACTGGACATGCTTGCAGTTAGTTGCTCACAATCGTCAATAGATGGCAGGAGCAGTCACATATTCAGTTTATGTTTTTAGTTTTTTTTTAACGAACAGACTCATTTTCTGAAACTGAATCCTAGCTAGATCGTTTTATCGTCCCCGAAAACCCCTGTATACTTTATTTCATGAAAATTGTTGGCTCAGTTTCCGAGATCCTAAATATATATATATATATATACATAATATATATACAAGATTTTCTCGTTTAAAGGTATAAGATTTGTGTAAATAAATCATTTTACCGTAGAGTTGCAACTGAAAACCGCTCGTTATATTCAAGCAACTGCTACATTCACCGCCACGAAATAACTAGATTACCATCAATCATGCATCGCTGTGAAACGAAATATTTCAGCAAGTTATTTCAGAACCTTAAACCGCTTAAGGTCCAAACTGAGAGGCTTTAAAATGGTTATGTAGGTACACTGTCCACTAAAGCAATGTATCACGTCGCAATCAGTCACCGTATCGTCTACAAAACCCGCTATTATAGTCTTGTCCACGATTTTTACAATAATTCTGCCTCGTGATATTAACTATACCTACGTAATGGTAGATAAATAAAATGAATATAATATATCTACCATATTACGAAGGTATAGTTAAGTATAATAAATAATAATAAATAAATAAATAATGCGGACAATCCACACAACACTATCTAGCCCCAAACTAAGCAGAGCTTGTATTATGGGAACCAGATAGCTGATACATTACTTAAATACTTTTTTTTTAAGGTTAAAGAAGTTTATTCTCATAAAAACTAAACAGTTCACTTATAATGAGATACAGTTTTAAAATTAGGGTAATATAACTAACTAAATGCCTCTGGGGCCTTACAAAAAAGATTATTCTAGTAATGTATATAAATATTTCTTCAGTTTACCCTTAAATATATTAACACTAGGACACTCTTTTATATCATCAGGCAAATTGTTATACAGCTGTGCTCCCTCAAACACAATCGTTTTCTTACCGTAATTCGTTCGCGACTTAGTAAGAGTTAATTTGAGCTTGTTTCTTAGGTTATGTTTATTTTCTTTATATTTTAGTTGTATGTTTGATTGGATTGAGTCTGTTGTTATTTTTTTTATTAGGATGCAGGTGGAGTATGTGTATAGTTGCTTAAGGTTAAATAATTTAGTTTTTTCGTAGAGTTCTTTAGTTGGTGTTAGGTAATGATAATTAAAAAGTACTTTTATTATCTTGTTTTGGGTTCTCTGCAATGGAGTGAGATTTGTCACAGCGGCTGCGCCCCAAATTTCTATTAAGTATTCGAGATGTGATTTAACTAGTGCGTTGTATATAATAGTACGAGCCTTCAAAGGAATACAGTTTACAGCTTTACGCAAAGCTCCAGATAGTGCCACCAATTTTGTTTTTATGTGTTCGATATGTGGCTTCCAGGATAGTTTGTCATCGATCCACAGCCCGAGATACTTCTCTAGAGTTGATTGCTTGATGATTTCCTTGTTAATAGTGAGTGGTGCAAAATCTGGAACGTTGTTGTTTTTTGCCGAAAAGATCATATATGATGTTTTTGTCGTGTTTATTGTCAGTAAATTATATTTTAACCATTCATCAATTGTATTTAGATCTTTTTGAGCGTCTTCAATAATGTCGTGAATAGATTTATCGAAATAGAAAAGACAAGTGTCATCCGCGTATAGAGTTAAGTGACCAGTTAGACCAATTTTACTTATATTATTAACGTATATTAAAAACAATAACGGACCAATTATCGAGCCTTGTGGAATGCCATAAGATATATTCCGTGCAGTACTGGTAAAATGTTCAATTTTTACTACCTGGCTCCTGTTACTCAAGTATGATTTAAACATTTGAAGTGCTATACCCGTAACGCCTATATTGTTTAATTTCTGTATAAGTTTTTGATGGTCAACCGTATCGAACGCTTTTTTTAAGTCGATGAAAATCCCGAGTGCTATGTTTTTCTGGTCTATGTTAGTTTTAATTTTTGTTATTAAATCTACTGCCGCCGTTAGTGTACTCGATTTGGAGCGAAACCCATATTGTTCATCAATGAGAAATTTTTTATCTGTGAGGTAGTCATTTAGCCTGTTGTACAGGACCCTTTCAAAGATTTTTGAAACGACGGGCAGTACCGACACCGGCCTATAATTGTTAGCATCTGTTTTATTTCCTGACTTATAGATCGGGCTAACCTTGGCGACTTTGAGTGAATCAGGAAATAAGCCATGATTTAGGCATTCGTTAATACAATCGACTAACCTTTCAACAATTATGCTTTTTAGGCATTTTATCGCTTTGGTACTGATCCCATCTAAAGCAGTACTAGTATTGCTGTCCAGTTTGTCTATGACTTTAGATATTTCGTCAACACTACAGGGATTAAACTCGCTGAGCGTTTTTTTATGTGAATAAGTTGGCTCGTACATTAAGATATTACCGGTACTTGAATGATATATTTCAGGTATTTTTTTAGCCAGATCGGCCCCGATTGTTGAAAAAAATGAGTTAAATAAATTGCAAACATCGTTTCCATCAGTAATAATTGTATTATTTGATATTAGTTTGGGGAGAGCACTGCTGGTTTTAACTCTATTTAAAGCTAAACTATTAATTATTTCCCACATTTTCTTTGGATCAGAAGAACTGTCAGAAAACATGGTATAATAGTGGTTCCTCTTTCTCGATTTTATTTGGTTTCTGACGTAGTCTCGCTCTTGAATGTAGTTGGCTAGGATCTTTTCGTCTCTTGGATAAATTTTTGTTTGATGCCATAGGCTGTTTCTATAATTTATTGCATCTATTATATGCTTGCTGATCCAGTCTTGCTGGGGGAGATTTTGTATTTTAGTCTTCACTAGCTTGTTCTTTTCTAATTGTTCTAGAAGGAAACTTTCCAGGTATCCAAAGTCATTATCCTCGTTGCTGTAGTCAGCCTCTAAAGCACTATTGTACAATTTCTCGTAATCTAGTGCTTTATAAATTGTTTTTTTCTTTATTTCAGGGTTTAAGCTGCTGATTTCAAGGTATATCTGTTTGTGGTCGGATAGGGATGATTCGATTATCGATAAACTCATTGAGTGGTTTTGTATATTTGTGCACACGTGATCAATTAGAGTATTTGTAGTACTTGTTTGCCGAGTACCATACTGTTTGTCAACTTTATTCAGTACTTCATAGCCATTCTCTTTTATTTCTTTTAGGTATTGAGTAACATTGCTTTCATTACTTAGAAGATCGATGTTAAAATCACCAAATACGACTGCTCTCTTTCTTTGTTCCAATTGTGGGGAAAATACATTCAGAAAACTCTGCACATTGCTCTCTCCTGGCTTATAAATTACTCCAACATTCAGTGATAACTTATCTATGTGTACCCACAAGTAGTGGTTCCCATTTTCTAGTAGCTCCTCCGACAATTCATATTTTATAGTATTATGTATATAAATCGATACCCCACCACCCCTTTTGCCAGGTGGTCTAATATTGTATATATGTGAGTAGTTTGGTATTTGATATATTTTAGCGTCACTCTCTGATTTTATCCAGGTCTCGGTAAATATTAATAAATGTGTGGTCGTAGGGATCGCCTTCAGTATACACTTAAGTTCATCAAACTTCCCTGCTTTACAGATGCTGCGTAGGTTGGCGTAGAAGAAACGTAAGGACGACGAGTGTAGTGGTATATCTTCATATTTTTCCACTAGTTGTGTGGTTACCCTACTTTGTTTTTCTGTGCGTAATTTATCTTGTATAAAGTTTTTTATAGGTTTTTTTGGTTAATTTTGTTTACGACGATTCTAGGTATGCCCCTGATATGTTTAATGATGAGGTCTTTCTCACCACTCTCCGTACGCTGTTGTAGTTCTTCCTTGACGGATTGCCAGTATTGTTTTTGTGAAGGAGTTTGGTCAGCATAAATGAGTATATCTTCTGGCAGCTTTGACTTGTTTTGTAATAAGGATCGTGGAGTGTCTGTATCTTTAAAACATACTTTTAGGAGACGGCTTTTGTTTGGAGTGTATTTCCCTAGTCTTATGGATTGGGCTGGCTTAGGGCAATCGGCAACCAGTGATGTCATGATGGTCATGACTTCCTCATCATCATAAGCCCGTCTAGAAGTGAATTTTTTGTCAGGTTTTTCCAAAATACCCGCAACTATAATGTTTTTCTCGCGGTCGCAGCGGTCTTTCAACTCTAGGATTAGGTTTTCGTGTGCGAGGAGCGGCGATTTGGAAGTGGCGCATTCTGAACTTTGTTGTTTTTTAATTCGAGATAGTTCAGCTTCCATGCTATCGATTTTGTTTTTGGTTTCAGTGTTATTCAGTTTTATGTATTTTATTTCGTTATTTACGTGCTCTAATTGTTGCGAAAAAATTTCTGTAGTTTTGTTGATGGTCTTAATTTCGTCTTTTATCTCTGATATCTCTTCTCGAATTTGATTTAGATTTTCTGTCTGGGTTCTGCCAAAGTCTTGCAAGAACGTCATGATGTCATCACGGAAACTTGCAAAATCTTTTTTGTAATCATGTTCTTCAGCACGCTCTTTGCGTTTCCTTAAATTAGGTTTTTTTATTTGGGAGTCCTCCCCACACGTGGACAGGTTTGGTGCTGATCCGCCTGCGATTTCGCTTCCGCTTATCAATGTAGTACCGGGCGAATTTCTTAGTAAACTCATTTCAATGGCTTCGTACCTGCGCTGGCTCGGTTTGCTCACTTTGCGCGGCAACAGATGAAACAAAAAATGGCAGCGGGGCTCTTTACTCGAGGGGGTGAAGAGAGCCGCGTGGGAGGTCGTCACTGCCTTGTACAGAAGCAAACGTCTTGAGTGATAAAAGTTAAAGTATTCAAAATCACACTTTGACACTATTTTAACAAGGTTGATTTTAAGAAGATGCAGAATTTATTTTATTACAAATGACCGAGTACACGTCCGCTTACAAAGGCGCCCAGAGGCAAGAAACATTTTTGTAAATACATACATAGTATACCTACAATATAACACCCAAACAGAGAACAAACATCTGCGTTAACCACACAAATATTTGTTCTCGGTGGGGATCGAACCCACGCCCTCAGAGCCACCGTAGAGTATAGTTTTTTTGTATAAGTAAAATAATAATATTGATATCTTTATGTTATTTATAGCGAATAGGTATACCAATTCTAATACAAAAAAATTACCAATTTCAGTACCTCACAAAACAACTCCACCTACGCTAGAGTGTCCTATAGTGCACTCTATACAACTCTGAGATGTTAAGAGGTTCACAGTCGTCATTTTATCATAGCACGTGCATGTCACCTGATCTTCTTTGAAAATCTGATTGGTGAAATAATCACCAATCGCATTTTACACATTTTTTTCATTGAAAATTGTGATTGGCGTTTATTTCATTTGAGGTAAGTAATTTAAAATAAAAACTGTTTAGGAACCTAGATAAATACAATATAAATACAATTATTACAATAATATAGTGAAAATCTGCTTAAATTAGTAATCATTTTGGTATTACCTTTGTATGAAAATTTGTGCTCCGCCGGCCCCTTAAGCGGTTACCTCTGGCTCAATATCTCAATTTCTATACCTCACAAAGTATATCCACACATAATATATAGTGCCCTGTAGTATACTCTACTACTCTGAGATGCTAGCGTGGGTGGGTAATTTAACGCTATAGTGGGCAGGTGCCCTTAAGGTGCAGGCTAAGAGGCTTTTAAAATGGTTATGTAAATATGCGTTCATTAAACCTAACGAACATTCAGTTCCCCAGTTCAGAGGGATTACGACTCGTTTCGGTTTTCGGGCTTTTTTTTGTTTCATGTTCTTGTTGGTAGTAATGAATCCGCGCTCCACTTGGGTCACAGAGGACTGAGACACAGAGGGTGGAGTCACATAGTGTCGAGTCACAGTGTATACCATGTGTACCCTACCTTTAACAGTAGGTTACTATCAGATAATGATGAATTGATAATGACATTGTAAATTATATTTCAACTATTTCTTTACTTTCAAAACCAGTTTTCATAAAAAAACACACCACCACACCATTTTTTGCACGCCCAGGAAGACTGGTAGACTATGCTACTCGCATTATGTACTCGTAGCAGACAAAAGAGTTTGTGAAAGTTGTGAAGAGTTTGTGGAGGTTTGTGAAAGTTTTTAAGTATTTGCCTAAGTTTTTAACTTTGGTAATTATTGAATTTATTGTACTTTTGACTGTCTGTTTACATAAAAAATAAATCCGTTAGGGGACGTATAATTAGCACTATAGACATTATTGTACTACATTTAAGAGCTGTGGATTTGGTTTAAAAAATAAAATAATAAAGTTGATAAATGGATTTGGTGGATTTCGGCTACGGCGAAATTGTACGTGTAAATTTTTTTGCCATACGATTGCGATAAAAAATGATTCCAATTTGTATAAAAAAATGTTCATAATAACATATTATAATAAAAGTTATTGCATAAGTGATATCAGAACGTGAATGGGTGTTACAACTCAAAGTCTCAGAAAACATGACAGCTACATATCAATATAATGAACAGATTAAAACAACACTCACGTAGAGACAACAGGCAACACGACCCGTTATTTTTAGCTAACACGACAAAAACAAGGAAATCTGTTATGTGCAACGTGACGCATGAAATTCCCTTTACCGGGATATAACGACACTATCAAAATCAAAGGACGGTACAAAAGTAAAAAGCGAGCGTATTCGATGTGGAAAATTACTATTGGAAGATTGAACGCACACCTGGCAACTTGTTCCAAGCAGATTATAACGAACCTAGGGCTAAAACCTAATGGCGTGAGTACACTACATGCAGTAAACATATCTTTTCTTCTTTGACAATATTTTACTCCGAAACATGGCAACCAAGAAAGTAACATAGCAAAGGATTAATTTTCAAATAAAAAGTTCTGCCTATAAGGCTAAGTAAGGTTCTAATTAGTTTTTATTTCCGCGCATTGTTTGAGTAACTTAAGCAAGCCTTGCCTATAGTTATAGGCAAGTTGCATTAATGTAGCTACTATTATTCAGATTTTAAGTTGTTTTCTTACTTAAAGAAAACATATATTAAAACAAGCGTATACATGCAACGAGAGCGTTAGCCGCAAAACGAAGCGTGGATTTTACTTAACTCTAAGGCGTCTCAGAATGATCCTTGTGATACAACTGCATGAATAGATTTTTGATTTATTCTGTGGGTACCTGTTCTCATACCTATTTACTAATTTGTGAGTTCTAGCAACTCTCACTACCGGATAATTGTCCGACGAAAGTTGCCTAATAGTTGCAACTGTGCGTTTAGCCTTACGAATCGACGCGATACAAGGCCTTTGTCGTGCCACCGGGGCTTAAACGTAACACGGTCGAGTGCGCTTTGCGATCCAATAGATATTTTAGTCTATTGGTTTTTGAAAACTGGATTTTTTCGTCACGCCAACGTTGGGATAGAAAACAAAACTAAGCTTGTCCAATATCAAAATCAAAAAAACTATATTCACTTGAATCACATGAAACCTTGCGTACATCTAACCGATCTGCGATCTGCTAGTGAATATCGCTGTCAAATTTAGCAGCGATATTTGACAGCGTTTCACTAATCGCCATCGCTATCACGTAGATGTGCGCAGGCCTTGACTCTGCGCCAGGTTTACACATAAAAGCCTAGATGAAGAGGATGAAAACCCCGGCTTTGTTCCTAACGTTTTTATGATATTATTTATACTTACCTACCTAGTAACATACGAATAGATGGATCATTATTAACGTTGAGATTGTAGGTATTCGTTAAATATCGGAAACCGATACCCACATCAACTAAGATTGTGTTGTGAGTTGTGTTATATTATGAGAAGGTAGGGCTCGCGGTGAATAAAACTGGCCTCTCAGCCTAGTTGGCAGTAGCTCTGCCTTCTGCACCATAGATCGTGGGTTTGATCTCCATCCCCACCGAGAACAAATATTTGTGTGGTTAACATAGATGTTTGTTCTCGGTCTGGGTGTCATATTGTATTCTAATAAGTATTAATAAAATATTAAAAAAAAAAGTATTTAAGTATTACCTATATCAGCAACCTGGTTTCCATAGTACAAGCTCTGCTTAGTTTGGGGCTAGTTAGTGTTGTGTGGATTGTCCACAATATTTATTTATTTGTTTCATAGTAAAAGCACGAGAAAATCGCCTCTCAACGGCACAATTAGCTTACTTTTCAAGCGCCTGCAAAAATCGCCGATTCATTGCATTAAATCCGTAAAGCTCCGTTTGAATATCCAATAGTTAATCCCTGAAAACCGAGCAAAAGAATAATTAAGACAGCTTTGAAGTTGAGGATACACGGTGCGGGTGGCACGCGCGTTTTTAACGCGCTGTCGTCACTGAGCTCAAAAAGAAACATTTCTTTACTCACATCATTATTTTTTGACAGACTTCAAATAAAAACGCGGTGGTTCTCAATTCGGTAGAACTTTTTTTTATGTTCTATGTTTGCATAACTTCGTTATTTATAAGCCGATTTGAAAAAATAAATCCGTAATTTATGAACCGATTTAATTTTTTTTTAATGTGAATGGAGCTTACTAAACAGTTGAATAGTTTGGCCATTTAATTACAACTTTATGTCGGTTTCTCAATTTTTTTTAATTAATTGTTTCTCATGGTTTTTTTAATTCAACAATTCTTATAAAATTGAGTAAGTAGATAGTCAAAAATAAAAATTTATTAATAAAATAAAAATTGAGTAAGTAAGTAAATAGGAATTGAGTAAGTAATGCTGTTCAATAAAAACAATTCTCTACGTTTAACTGTAAACCACTTCAAATCTCCTTGCCGTTTCCTTTACTCGTTGATATAGACTTGTAGAGACAAAACAGGAAGTTTTTTTACAGTAAATGAAATGCAACCTAGAGTTTTGTAAGCCTGTACTATCTAAGTAACGGTAAACGATAAAGTTAAAGTATAATGGGGTTTGCCAAAGTTTTGGGATGCAGCGCGGGCAGCGCGCCCCGGCGGCCGGCGGCGGCAAAACGCCTGGGCGCGTGAAACGGCCACTGTAGCCAAGCCCTTATAGCTATTACTGCGACACTCAAATATGCAATTTATCCTCATTATTTTAATGTCGTCGTGAACATTAATCACCTTACACTCCATTAGTGTTTAAATTACTTTGGCGAACATTTTATTTTATAGTTCTATAAAAGATTTTCGTTCGGAATAATTAATTTATATTTTGATTGAAATACTTTTAGGTGCGTTTGGTGCTCATACGGCAGCTATGTCTAAGACCATTTTAAATTTTAAGATGAAAAAAAATTTAATTGAATATGGCAAACCCCAAGGTGGGAGAGGTAGGATGTCCGTCCAACAGTGAACTTATTTATAACCTATTTAGACTAATGATGATGATTTATACTTACTATTCTTCTTCTTCTTAAATTTAAGAGCTTAGCTCTTATCGGGGTTTTGATGCAGTTTTTTACATCCATCGTTACTTTTTTGGGAGGTTTTGTATAGCAGTTTCCCTTTGCTTTCTTTTCCGCAGTTTAAAGGCTGGCGTACTATTTCTATATGACAAAATAAAATGTCGAACTTTTAGGTTTTTTATAATAATATTATGATGAATAAGTCATACAAATCATTTTATAAAAACCAACCTTACTGTTTAGATTTTCATTTAACAACCCCTTCAAAAACGATTTCAATACAAGATAAATGAGCTCAAATAGGATTTATTTAATAGGTCTAAATCCAAACAGCTCCAAAAGACCTAAATTGCTTAGTTTCGAAATATCATTCATCTTAAATGAAGTAGAAACTTGTGTAAGTAAATAATTCACCCCTCCCTAATTTACCAAGTTTATGTGACGAATCACTGGTTATTTAACATTTTCAAAGAAAAACAAGCATTTAACCTTCGGAAAGCAGTCCTAAAGGTTAGGACTGCTTTCACGGATATGTTAATCGATCAATTAAATATTTGACAGTTCTATGGCAAGCGAAAACTCGAGCTACACAGTTGTGAATTATTTCATTGGTTGATTTAGCAACCTTAGAAACTAGCCCTTAATTTGCTAAAACTGATGGTTACTTTAAAATAGAGGTAATCCAAAACGAAGTAAATCTAAGGATTTAAGGATTTTTTTTTAATTATGAAAGAAATAAAGAAAAGAAAGAAAGAAAGAAAAATATTTATTTGCTTATGCTGAGCGACGATCAATTTTTAGGTTATTGTTACTTTACGAAGTAACAATTACTTAAAATATCGTTAGTAAAAGATCCTTGTGTAATATTTGTGTGGAATAAAATAAATAATTTGAATTAAAATTTTGATTTTGCATACACCCACACGAACTGCCGCGAACTTTGACAGTGCAACATTTGACAGTCACACACTAATCGACATAGCAAGCCATGTAAATTTGCGCAAGGCTTAGTCTGTATTTAGGTCGGCGTCCTGCCCTTTCAGTCAGCTTAACCGCGCTCCCGCCACTATAGCTCAAATTGAATTTACTAACCAATGTTTAAATAGTTAATGAACTTTGGCTTTTCCGATTAAAACTTAGCCGTCTTAAAAATAATTTAAAACGCTTGGCACTTTCGCTGTTTAGGAAATTTTAAATCTTTAAAAGTTTGGGACGTTCTTTTACTGAATTATTGTTGAAGATTTACTTAGATAAATGATGACTATTTGTTTATGTCACTTGGCAAGCCTATACGATTATTTGCATAAATTATATATTTTACGAGTTTAATATCATTACCTCCAAATAATGCTTCTTCTTCTTCTCTTCTTAAATTTAAGAGCTTAGCTCTTGTCGGGGTTTTGATGCAGTTTTCTCGATCTTTCAAATGCGGCCTCTTTGACTTCCTTATACGATATGCAGCGACTTTTACTTTTTGGCCTTCCTCTTCCCCTTTCCTTCAATGTTTCCCTTCAACCTTTCCTCCAACTTTTTTCAAATAATGTTAAATATCAAAATTGACAGGTATTGGCACCGCAGTAATCTTCACTCATTTCAGAATTTAAAAAAGCTATAAATGTTAAATATTGTGAACGATCCACACTACAATATCTAGCCCCAAAACAGAGCTTATACTATGGGAATCGCGTAAGTAACTAGTGCCTACCGAATGATTTTGGTCAATATTCTCAAAAATTACCGGGAAACGGCAGAATTTTTGCCATTTTCTTTGCACCAACAAGAGCACCGAAATGCTCTGTACATTTTTAGTTCCCGAATACTCGACTAAATCCATCCTAATCCGTAATGCTGGCCGCCGGTTTGATACCGTTTATTATTTAATACCGGAACTGACCGCGTACCCGAATATTGCGGTGTTCACTTTAATTATTGAACATGTTATCCTATGTGTAAACAAGACCGCTGATCATTGTTTATTATGTATCTTCTATTCCTCATTTCATCTATTGATTGATTACAACATGTACTTCGACTTACGTAGCTACAAGCTAAAAATCAAAATCAATAAGCTGCCAACGCTTGGTTAAGCGTGAACAAAATCTATTAAAAGTTAAATAAGAACAATTCAACTTGATTACTGCAACGGACATGCGCTTAAAAAGTGTGCGCACAAACATTTAATTTTGTTACCCGTGGTACTATCAGCTATAATATAACCAGGCATTCCGAGGGTATGCCACTTGGAAAGAAAGTACCTTGAATATTGTAGGTGGAACATTTTACTGAAAGAATACATTATTTAAATTTAAAAAGCAATTAAAACTGCATTCATAGATCTTTAAATAATTACACGGTTGAACCGAGAATCAAACACGTTGCACAAGAAAAATAATCAACCTGTAGATTTTTCATACCGCTCGAAAGGCTTCATCATAAAAATATTTTTCGCTGAATAACATAATGTCAGAAATAAAAGGAAGACCAAGCATAATATACAGGCACGTGAGGCTGAACATCTGGCTAAAAAATTGTGAAAATTAGAGAAAATACTGTTCAAAATATTATATTTTATCGTTTTAGCTCAAAATATTGTAACACAATGGGGTACCTAAGTATACTTAAAATCAATTCATTTGTTAAAGCTCAAACGACCAGCTTTTATAATCAGACCTCCAATACCATTGAATTGAAACGATGAATGAGCATATTGAAAATTTAATTGAAATGGTACAGTTTTGTGGTCTATGATATTTGTTATTAATAATTACATTTTGCAAATTTTCATTGTGATACCTACTAACTATAGTAACCAATAATACATAGGTAGGTACCCTCGACTTCATTCGGGGAAGCTTATTTCATAGGTTTTCACACCTTCTTCTTACTGCTTTCAAACCAGTGTGTTGAAAGGATATCAAATCCATCTCAGAGAGGCTCCTTTCGTGCACTAGTAATGAGTATGAATGTAGATGAATATATGGGTAGAGGTAGGCCAAAGAAAAGATTGATGAACAGTGTGAAAGATGACATGGATAAGAAAGAAGTAAATACAGAGAAGACGGCTGATAAAAGAGCATGGAAGAGGAGAAGATATTGTGCCGACTCCACCTAAAGTGGGATAAGGGCAAGAAGAAGAAGAAGAAGAAGATAGGTATAAAGGTAGTTTCGAAGTTTTTGAGATCAGTCAGTGAGTTGATTTCTCTTTTATTATAGTTTGCTACATCGTGAATAAAACATCCAAATAGTGAAAAAAGGCTTTGTAATTATATATTTGCAAATTGGAAAATGTTTTGTTGTAGGTATTTAATAAATTATTGGATTTTCTTTAGCCTAGTCGATGAATAGTTATTGTTAACATAAAAAGAGATGGATATATTTTTATACGACTGGTAAATTTATCTGTAAAATGAAAAACTACTATAGTTTATATTTAATTATTTGTTTAATTATTAGTTTGATGGTTTGTAATTACATAATATACAATTGGATCAAAATAAATTACTTTGTGCAGTCTTAGGTCATGAAAACGACCTAAAAAAACATTGTATCTAACCGACTAAAAGGAGAAAGTTCTCGATTCAGTTATTTTTATTTTATTTATATCATCGAATAACTTTGTTTTTTTAGTCGATTAGAAAAAACATTTTATTGAAATAGAAATCCATTGAAATTTTATCAAAATCGGTGTAGCCGTTTTGTAATATTTGTTTTTTTATGTTTGTTACTGCCTACCTCCGTCATTTATAAGCTGATTTTGTAATTTATTTTGTTTATCTGGTAGGTTATACTTCCAGATTGGTATCATTAAAAAATATCAATTTAGTTTACCAGTTTTGCCATGAAGTCGGTATCTCAAGTTTTTTAAGCTTTATTTGTTGAGATGTTATCAAATAGAGGTTATCGCACCTTTATTAGTCGCACGGACTATACCTACATAATTAATTCAACGCGTACGCAGCTCTAAACAATACAGTACCATCTCAGTAGCCGGGGCATGCGCCTCTCCTTACTTTATTGTGTTACACTGTAGCTTTGTCAACTGTTTTGTGTTCAAAATGGGAATTAAAACTATCGTTGTGGTTTTATGTGTTATGATTGGTAAGTCAAACCGTCTTGTCCGTATTGGCCCACTGCTGGGCATAAACTTTTTCTTTTTATTTTATTTTTGTGAGTAGATAATGTCAAAATGCTGGTATTTTATATTTTGGCTACATTTATCTGAATTTATGTGTAAGTTACTGACATAACCTACTATAAAAATATTTGGAATCTTAAAAAAAATATGCACGTGCTTGGTGGTAGCATCGAAATTTTGATATTACGACTTTGTATTTAATAATGAGTTTCTAATGTATTTTTTTATTCGAATTATTAATCAAAAGGTTCGTTTTCACTTTTAAGTGTTATATGTTTGGTAAGTGGTGTTTTATTACTGTTTTTATAAGCTTTTAAAACTTTGAGTGGAGCTTAAACTCGAATAAACGAATCACCTTTTTCACCGACTCCAAATAAAACAGGAGGAGGTTCTCAATTCGGTAGTATTTTTTTATTGCTTTGGAAATTTTATCCTGTAAATATTTAATGCATTTAAAAACTGTTAGTTTTTGAATGTTTAATAAAATCTTCACATAGTTGCTGCTTTAGAAAAAAATATTAAAATCATTCATCCTAGAAATCACGTAAACCTGAAGAAAGTTCTCAGTTCACTTGCTCGGTTTGGTAATGGAATCTTCATAGGCAGAGGTAGCCACTTCACATCAGGTAGGCCATATGCTCATACAAGTTAGTGACTTGTTAACAAAACATTGCTTCTTCTTCGTCAGTCTGTTAATGATTTTTAGTCATACATATAAACGCATTCTAAATTTAATCATTGCTTAATTGCCCTGATAACTTTCTTGCTGGCTACTGACTAATACCAGTGGAAAGAGATGGCAATATAGTATAAGCCTTGTTTATCTTTTGTCAATTTTTTATATGTTAAGTTAATGTTTTATGGCCAAACATGTATTGTGTCAGATCGCGAGGCCATTTTGACAGATGCACATTTTTTATCAAGCTAACGATCCAGTTGATAATACTACTTCTAATCAGCGCCAATTAAAATCAATTAGGCTTCTTTAGGACATGTTTATTTTATGGCACACGATAGTAAATAAGAGAAAGAATTTCTATGGGTTTTTACGAACTTACTAAAAATGCTTAAAATATAAACAAGCTTTTGAAAGCGGCTTTGTTTGATAGTTAGGCAATATTTTAATTGCCAATATTTGTCACTACTTTTTTCTCTCTACCTTCGAGAAAGCTTCGCGAAGGGCTCGTCCGGAGAACTACTACCACCATGCCTATTGTCTGCTGTGAAGCAGCATTGCTATTTTTCGGTTTGAAGGGTGTGGGTGCCGGTGAAATTACTAGCACGTAAGGCTAAACATCTGTATGCCTCAAGTTGCTGGATGCGGGGCAATGCATATAGGGCTCGTTTCTGACGTGCCCTGCGATGCAATCCACGGCAATGCTGGCGCTATAGGTGATGGTTACTAAATAACATCAGATTAAGGTGGTATAATATCAGAGCCATACTTAATGTTTGTTCCATCAGCTTAGTTATATAAAAAACTGGTTCATAAAATGAGTTTTTCTTCTTAATATCGAAGAAATCTGTACAAAAAACGTTATTTTAACTCCAAGTTTTTGTATTTCATAATTTGGCAACGAAACCTCTGAAATATTCATATTTTATGAAAAACGTTAATCCAGGGAGGATTAGCCAAAATGAAGACAGAAGCATGGACCCGCTAGAAGGTCGGAAAAATCTACCTAATTTAGTCATGTTTAGGTTAAAACAAGGAAACAAGATTACGTCCAAACCGTCGTCGCAAGTATGATGTTCTTTTAGAATAGTAATGAGCAAGCTATATAGCGTATCAAAGCATGAACAAAAGTTCAATCTGTAGATTCGGTCTTCTTTTTCTTCCTGCCCTTATATATTCCACTATAAGTATAGTGGGGTCGGCACAACATGTATTTTTCTTCCATTCTCCTCTATCACTTGCGATCTCTGTACCCACTTTTTTTTTCTTAATTCTTTATTGCACACAATATAAAACACAGGAAAAAAACAGAAATAGAGGACATGTACAAAGGCGAGCTTAACCCTGAATAGAGTTTTCTTACAGCAAACCTTTGAGGCTAGAGAGAGGTGACTATATAGGCAGGTTTGTGTACATTAAAAAGAAAGTAAAAATAACAAGGAATACTTAGATGAATAAATTTACTAGTATGCAAAATAAATATAGGCATATAATACTTAAATAATAATAAAAATACAATACATAAAAAATACATACATAACATGTATGTTTTTTCTTGGACATAATCATCTCTCACACAATCCATCCATCTTTTCTTAGTCCTACCTCTACTTATACAATCAGTGAATGCGGTCAATACCGTCAAATTGAACTAAGATAAGATTAGAGCTTTATTCAAAATAAAGCAATTCAAAAGGTGCAATAAAAATATAAAACACTATCATGTTATTAATAATAGGGGTACAACAAAATTTTAATCTGTTCTCTATTATAAGTAATTTAAATTGGCTTGTGTACAGATATTGAGGTATTGCAATATCTACACTAAATGTTAGACTTGTGTTGTAGATATGTACCGCGTAACCTTCTTATATTAAATGTACTAGGTACTTGTGCTGTTTATATAATTAAAATATAACTTTACAACTAGTACCTAGGCTTTTAAGCCTCTTCAATAGTTAAGGCATAAATAAATTAGCGTTTTCCAAAGCTCTTAATTTACAGATTACTCTTAATTTTTCTAAGATAACATTTTTGCAAAATAAGAACTTACTAATTTATAGAAATAAGTAAAATTTTAAAAATTGATATTACAAAAACAGGTTTACCTATACAACACAGGCGAAATTAACGCTAATTAGCATTCAGCATTAATTGCCTACGTTCACACTCTACCAATAAAGTAGTTAGTAGCAGTAATATTTCCGTAGTCTCTGTTAGTTACTGTCTATTTTTCATTACTCTATGGATCTTCCTCGTGTCCCAAATATGGTACATTACGGCATTAAGGCGCTCGACGACGATCAATTGAACAAATTAAGCGCTACCCTACGACTGGTGTTTAGTATAAACAGAGCGCTACGTTTGCATCGCTCATCTTTCAGTTATAACTGGCATCTCAATGTAAAATGAACTTTATGCTGATAACTTAAGATTCAAAAAGCTACCTTAACAGTATTTTTGTAAGTTGACTTCGAAAATGAACTTTTTATTGATAATTATAAGATTCAACAAGCTACACAGACAGTTACAGTGTTACAGTGACAGTTTTTGTCGTAAGTTCGAGTTACACTCGTAGAGTGAATGGTGTGCCAGTAGAACTATTTCTTCTGAACCCTGACCTCATAGTGTGTTGATAGGACATTTTAATTGTCGTGGATCATGCGTGTTTTATTTCATCGTTGAATTATTGTCCTTATTTAGCAGAGCGTAAAAAGTAGCGTAGCGTTGTTGGACAAAAGCGGTTGGCCTAAGTTTATTGTATTTTGAGCGTAATTTAATGCTATCGCTTTGCACAAAATTTTAAAGCCAAAAAGCGCCCAAAAATACTGTTTTTAGACTTAAGTTATAACTTACAAAATATAGTGACAGAAAATTAAATTTATTTTACGTAAATTTGAACATACCTAACTATAATACAGGTTAAGACCAAAAACACCAAAGTTTGATTATATCACTGAATATGAAGTAGTCAGTTTACATCAAAATATTAGAATGATGGCGTCCCCCTCAACGTAATTTGACTAATTTAAAAATATGAGCCTAACTACAAGAAATACTGGGTAAATCATACCCGTATGTTTACAAATTATCGTGCCGTATCAAATATAAACTAAAGCATTCAAATAATGCTGCAAGCTCAACATAATATTGAAATAAATGTGTACTACGTGGTAGATATAAGCTAAATTTGCTTACACTAGTACATCCGATGTATGGCACCTTTGCTTTGGTTTTCATATATTTCTCAAAAGATTTATAAACAAGAGAAAATGTAATTTATCTTTATGGTATCTAATAATGTTATTTTGTTAATTAGGGCATCCAACAGAGAAATCAAACAGAAATAAAAAATCTTAAAACTAAAGTAATCAGTGCATTGTGTCTCTTTAATTACAAAGCTTTTTGCGAAGTATTAATAAGTTTTGATGGGTCGTAAAGTTTTTTTTTAGTTTTGAAATGAATTGACCGGCAAGTGGTTTATTATCAGCATTACAATTAGGTAATTGGCCAAAAATTAAGTGAGAAAATATGTCATAGCCTATAAGCCTTGCACACATCTAGAGCGATGGTGATGGCGATCAGTGAAACGCTGTCAAATATGACAGCAATCGCCATCGCCATCGCGCTAGATGTGGGCAGGCTTTTTAGATAAAGGCTATGACATATTTTCTTACTTCTTTTTCAGGCTAACACTATAGCTTTGCACTTATCCAGAGGACTAATTAACTAGGTAAATTAATTAATTATTAAAAACCTAGTTAATTGTCCATTAACTAGGTTTTTAATTGACAAATGCTATTATGACATCAAAGACTATTTAGAATAATTGTAACAAATGAAACATAAATATTAATGACAATCTGACTTTTTTGTGTAAGTACGTAATTATATAAAAACTTGACATTTCCTCTAATTAAATAATCCAACTTTGACATGATACCTGCATAAAATTTTGACATCAAAAACTAGACAATAACCGGCACAATAACTACCTACCAAGATAAGGTACATCACAATCCTAAATATCAAGATAACTACATATATATAGTTTAATCGAAAGTACCTACTTACCTTAAAACCTTGGCCTGCCTCCATGTTTGCTATACCCTATGCAGGGTCCATGTGATACCTACTTACACCTAAAAACTATGTATGTACAAACTTAACCATGTGTAAAGCAATAAATATATTGAGTATTGAGTACTAAATTTACTTGTTTTAGGTTACTGACCTACTTTTTCTGTTTTTGGTGAGCATGGTGAACACCATGGACTTCATAGTTGTCTAAATTCGAGAGCGCTTGCTGCGCTTAATGATTTTGTTCTTGAGACTGATGCCGACTTATTTTTTGACAGTGCTTCTAAATTGTGCAATCTAATGACATTCTTTTTAAATTTAACATAATTGAACTAGTTTTTGACATGGCTGCATATCTTTTTAAGTTTTATATTTTGACATTAATTATTATTTTTATTGGTTATTGCTTGTATTTTGTATCTAATTAGTAATTTATTTAATTGTATTTGTAATTTTGAGATAATTTGACTGTAATTTTTAGTATTCCCATCTATAATTTTTATATTCTTAATTTTAATTTAAGCTAAGTATATTGTTTATGTTTGTAAGTATTATGTCTGATGAGATGTTCTTAGCATTTGGCACGAGCTGTAAGCCCAAACAGCATTTTGTTTAAATAAATAAATAATAAATAAATTAATATATAATTTTGTTATTATTAGTCTAAATAGTTTTTTTTTATACAACTAGCTAATGGAACAAGCATAGAGCATAGAGCTGATGTTAAGTGGTAACCATCGCCTATAACAAAGCTATACCTCGTAGGTCAGGAACGCCCGTCAGGAACGTGTCCTACGATGCACTTCCCTGCGTCCATTAACTTGAGGCATACAGATGTTCAGCCTCACGTGCCAGTAATCAGGGGCCTAATTCTCGGACCGACCGAGATTTTCAATGTCCCTTAAATACACATTGGCATTGCACAACCCCGCACTTTTTATACGTTTTCCGTATTGTAGGTGTCGAGGCTTCTACGATGAGGTCGTTGATGAATTACTCAAGGAAATCTGGCATTCTGTCTTCGAAAAGAAGCAATAAAATAAAATTGCAAAATGATCCGAGATGAGCCGTGAATTATGCCACTGGTGGAAATCTTTGTTCTTACTTTGTTGCTTGACTAAACCTGATGTAATGTTTGTTTAGCTAGTGTGTTATCCAGCGTGGTGGATTAGGACTTGTAGCAACTTTGTCTCAGTTCAGAGCTATTGTACACCCCGTACGTGACTTGAAGTCGGTCTTTAGACTTCCTTACTTATCCTAGATTTATTTATCTTTATGTCGATCGAACGAATCGAGCTCTAAGCCCTAAAAAGGGATGTTAGTTTAAGGCTTTAGTGAAGGTAAGTGTGTGGGTGGCCCTTGGAATGACCCTTAAGAAACGGAAGCTAAATTAAATAAAAGTTTTATTTGTAAGAAATTGCGGATATGAGTCAAATTAGCATTAATCTATTTGATAATTTTGAAATGTCAGATTTATTGAGTTTCGAAATCCTATTCAATCAACTGATGTCCGGTTTCTGGGATTGCTAATCGCCCAATTAAATATTTAACAGCTGTTTATCTTAAATTTGGCAAGCAAAATGGCAATGCATCCAACATACAATAATTTGCGTTACACAGGGGTCAAATAATTAATTTGTCTAGGGCAAGAAGAAGAAGAAGCAATCCATGAAACCACCTAGTCGCGAGCGATAATTGGAAGTTATGTAGGTACCTATTATATGAACCTATAAGTAGGACCGTCTCACTTAGTGGTTTCGACCAAATTAAATGGGTACTACCTACTTCTTACCTTGTGTTTGTTAAATTTCTTATCAGATCGAGGCAAGGTATAATATTTTAGTTAATTAATTATTTACAAAACAAAAAGAAACAATCCCATACAAAACTAACCTAAATAGGTGTGCTGTGAAAGAGCGCCGTTATTCATATCGCATTTTAATAATCTGGACCTTCGTGACGCACCGCTGTAAACCGTGCATTTACGTAATTCATTGTTTCATTTACTATGTACCTTTAAACAAACGTACAATGCTTTACAACGTTTTAAATATCTAAACATCTAAATGGTAGGAGGGGCTGAAGTAAAATCAAACTGACGTATCTCCATCGTCACACATGATTTTATCCACTGTTTCATCTTCTGCACATCCATAGACTTTAAAAACTCCTTGGTTTTCAACCTCTTTGCCAACAACCGAGCGACGCAAGAAGTAATGGTATTTTCAAATTTCGAATAATTTTAAATTGAACGCGGTTGGATATAATCATAGACTTTTAAACTCCTTGCTGCGGTTTTCAACCTCCTTTGGATGGAGAATTCTAAAGCAAAATGCAGAGGGGTTATTCATGGTTTTTTTTATAATTAGGCTCAGAATAAAGAGTATTAAGGGCAGATTTTTCCATCAACGGAATAACGCTCTTCGTCGAATAAAAAATGACGGTCCTCGTTTTTGACAAGCCTAAACAATAGATTCACATAATTTTTATTTAAAGCCTGCAGGCCTTTAGCGTATAAAATCTATGGGTTGTACAATTATTAACCCTTACAAAACTTTACTTAATGGCACCGACGAAATCGAAAACTTTGCGTTGCCCAATGTAAATTGCAACCGTGCATTTACCTAATGAATTTACTCGCAAACTGAAACGCTAAGTAAATATTTTATTGGACTCTGACATACTAACTGAACATTATTATTATAACGAGTTTTATACAAAAGCTGGCATTACCTACATAGACTGAAATAAAACTGTAAGCACGATTACATTAAGTTAGTTAGTTAATTGTAGAACTGCAAAGTCAAAATACTAAAAGGAATAGTTTGTAAGGAACATTATCTCTCTATAGTGTAGCCTACTTTTCTAACAAGTTCCATGATTATGTAAAGCTGCGCTATTGCATTAGGTACTTGTTTAAAAATAGTGCAATGATAACAAATAAATATAAGTTTATAAAACGAATCCTTATACCTAATTTTCATGATTAAATAATGATTTCATAAAAGCTTCGAAAGAAAATAAAAGGATTTAAGTCAGCATAAAATTGCTCATTAGACTACATTATGGCTAGATCGTAATCTTATTATGATACATTATTTATATTATTATAAGTGTGTAAACTAATTAAAAAAAATATATATAAAAGGATGAAACAAAAAAAGCGGTAAGAACCAAGCAGTATTTATTGCCTGTTCTTATATGGCTTGGTCGCTATCTAGACTCACCTATTATATAATAAACCTTAGGACGTTTCAAAGTGATCCTTGTGACCTTCAACTGAATGTGTATTTATTTTTTTAGAGTAGGTAGTTCAGTAAATACGGGTAGCTAAGCTGAAAAATTAACCCACAATCGTAAAAGTCTTGTAGATATTACTCGTATAACCAGAGTAGGCAGGTAACGTCAACGTCTAAAATTAATTAATTTATGAAGCCACCTAGAAACTCGTATAATTTTCACAAAACGTGGGAAATTGCCATGATTTGTAGGTTTGATTGTTTTCCGATATTTCAGCCCAGTTGCATTGCATACCTTTGCCTTACGCAATACAACGCCATGATCGCACTCTAAATACCAATCTCGTTTTAGTGAAAATCATAATGGTTTGTTTGAGTTTAATTAGAAGGTAAAACGTTGACTTATAAAAAAAAAATTGTTTAAAAATAAAAATTAATTTGTCTGTCAGATAAAAATATATTACCCATAACTTTTTTAGGATTTTTCAAAAAAGGACTGACATGTTTTATTCAACAAAAAATATTCCGTATACTTAGTTGGAAAATTAAGCCCTAATAAAAAACTTGGTCTTTTGCGAGTTTTAACCACTGACTGAAAAGAGGGGTGTCATAAGTTGAAAGTGTCCGTATGTTTGTTTATTTATTTGTTTGTTCATAGCTCTGAATTGAATGCGATTTTTTTTAGGAAAACTTGATAGTTTTTAGATGATTTTAGTCATGTTTGGTGGAAATCCAAACAGCTGTTTCCATGAATTGAAGATATAAGTACATCACCTCGACCGTATTTTGTAAAGATATCTTGTTCAAACTAAATCCCACTGAATTTAGAATATTTTAAATCTTCAAAAGTTTTCAAAGATATTGCAACGGTTTTCAGAAAAAATATAATGAGATTGGATGAATACTGGGACCTAATTCTCGGGCCGACCGAGATTTTCAATATCCCATAAATAAAAATATTGGCATTGCACAACCCCGCACTTTTTCGACGTCCTCCGTATATCGCAGCGGTCGAGGCTTTTACGATGAGGTCGTCGATTAATTACTCAAGGAAATCATCCATTCTCTCTTCGAAAAGAAGCAATTAATTTAAATTAAAATTGCAAAATGATCGAAATGAGCCGAGAATTAGGCCCCTGACATACGATTGTAAATGACGATTTCGTACGTTAAATTTAAATCGGCAAGTACTGAGCAACCCCCGGCGCCGGCCAAATTGTATAATTTACATTATTCATGATCAACCATTATGGATGCTCAGTGAATCATTTTTGATCCTTAAATAGTACATGCCTTTTCCAGACTGACCGTAATTTTGAGATCAATATTGGCTGCTTCATCGTCATCATCAGCCTGAAGAAGTCCACTACTGAACTTAGGCATCCCCTACACATTTCTAAGAAGAACGATTTTGAGGGCTCTCTATCCACCAACTTCTTGCCATCTTCGTAATGTCATCGGTCCATCAAATAGGGGCATTTCATACGCTTCTTCTTCTTGTTATCGTGTCATTGATTCTTTCGAACCAAGCGTGGTGCATCTACCGGTTTGTGGTTATAGATCTACCCTATACATTTCCAAGAAGAATAATTTTGAGCCCTTTCCATCCACCGAATTACTGCGATCTTTGTAATGTCGTCGGTCTAACAGGCTGGGGCTTTTCTATACGCTTCATCTTCCGGTTCGTATAGTTACCATTCAAGAACCTTTATCCCCAGTAGTTTCATTAGTGGCCCCTTGTTTGCTTACATCGTTCTGCATTGCCTTTTAGATGAATGACTGCTGGTGGCATTAGCTGTCTCTTAGATGAAAGGAAGTCTTAGAACTCTTGGTTTGCACTTAAACAAAGCTCATGAACTTAAAATTCATTGCACACTATCAAACAGCTTAAGTAAATAATAACAGGTTGTCATCTCCGTGCCATACTCAAGGATCTTATGGAAGTCATAAGGGTAGTTAGAGGCACTTCCAAACACTAAGCTCCAACAAGAAGGTATTTTGATCCTATCTGTACAACGGACCGGTTTTAATAGTCATACACTCAAAGTTTTAACAGCCAGTGCCAAAGTTCTAACTCGAACTATTGAGCAGGGAATTAAATTGAAACGGGTATGATGGCTAGCAGATAAGGAGTCTATGCAGTAGTGGCTTGTTAAACAGGGTGGAATTTTGTAATGCCACCTGGAGGGAAAGTACTCTTAATACTGCAGATAGAAAATTTTACTCAAAGGAAACATTCCTTTATTTTTGAATAGAAAGCAAACTGCAATCAAAGATTTTCAAAAATTCTCTTATCCCACACCCGGGAATCGAACCAGCTAAAATCTGAAAAAATTATACCCTGTATTTTTATCGCATCGATCGTTAGGGTCAATTGTAAGGATGAAATCTCTGTAACAAACATGATAAATTAAATGAAAGAAAACCAGGAAATCTTAAATTAATTTAATTATTTACAAAAAATGGTAAACTTATTAATTAGTTGCTCGAAATGAGCTCCATTCTCATTTCTAGTAACCTCATACACGCGTATACACACATCAAACTTGTCTAGGGATATTCTATTTCGAAATGATTTTCTTACAAACCATTTGCTTTTTAGATAAAGTTTATATATGGAATTAAACCTCTTTTATTCCCCTTTCCAAATTTGATAAATAATTAAAAATCGAACACAATAGACAAAAGATATAGTGGGGACTCCGGTTTAAATTAAACAACGTTAATTTTGCCTAAGATAAATTAACTTTTAATTAGTTACCAGTAAGTGATATCTAACTCATTTTTAACTTTAATGGATTTTATGATATTTGTTATGTCATGGAACGTCGAGATTTAAGCAAAGAAGAAATGATAAGAGCGATAGGGCATGTTGCAAGCCGGTGCTATCCAACGCGTGGTTGCCGATAGGTACCCTAAACACAAATCAAAACGTAATTTCTCGATTGTGGTAATGCAATCGTATTACTGGGGATGTAAGAGAGTGCCACACTGGCAAAATTCGAGTACCCACCCCTAAACAGGATCGTTTTTTCCAAAATTCCGCCAGGAGGGAACCCAATATCACAGCAAAGCAGCTAGTGCAGAGGCTTCAGTCAGACCATCAGCTGTCAGATAGTGACCAAACCGTCAGAAGAAGGCTGCATGAAGTTGATCTTCATTCTCGTAGGCCACTTCGTGCGCCAGCTCTACGACAAGCCAATCGCGGAACGCGACTTCTTTGGGCTCAGGAACATTTGTTATGGAATAAGGGCCAATGGACAATGGTTCTCTTTAATGATGATTCTCGGTTTGGATTCCACCCCGATTCACGAAGAACTCGTGTTTGCAGAGTCCCAGGCAGACAAAATCACCTCCAGCATCCACAAGGGGACCATTCGTACCGAGGTGGGAAAATCATGGTTTGGGCGGAAATTCGTATTGGCGCGCGAAACGAGCTCATTTGGAAAGAAGCAGCATGACTGCACTAAAATACCGGAACGAGGTCGTAGAACCTGTGATCATCCCTCACAGAATTCAAATTGGCCAGGAATTTCAGCTCTTGCATGATAATTCCCCTCCACAGAGGGCGCGATTGGTGTCAGCTGCCCTTCAGGAACATGATTTCGTGGTTTTGGCCTGGCCTGCACAGTCACCCGACTTAAACCCAATTGAACACGCTTCGGCTATGTTGCAGCGAAGGGCTTTCAGCAATTTGCCGTCAAATTTGACCACAGAACACCAACTTTTTTGCCATTTAAAAAGAACATGGGATCGCATACCCCAGCGAGACTTTGACACCCTAATTTTAAGTATGAATAACCGGTGCAGATGTGTTATCAACGTCAGGGGAAGCAACAACGATCATTAAATTGTAAAAAAGTAATTTTAGAAAGCCATGGAAACGTTAACATAGTTTTAACACAATTTAGCGAACCTTGTAAACTTTCTGATTTTTCGAGATTTTCTTCTAACTGAAATTTTTATTAAAAAATAATAGCAAACAGTTGTATTTTGTTATTATTTATAAACAACACAAAATAAATGTTCTTGCCATACCTAGTTTTCTAAAGAAATTATTTTTAGTTATTGTAAAAATCAACAAAATGTTGAATATCCCTAGACAATTTTGATGTGTGTACATGTAGGTATTAGAATACCTAGCTTTGCGCATGTTTCAATCGATTCTCATAATAGCTGATAAGACTTCATTGCATTTACTAGTTTTGAATTTATTGTAGAATAACCAAACCAATTAACCTAAATATTTCACCAGGGCTTTTATAATCTTTGAACAAATAGTTCCTAGGAGGAAACACTGTTACGAAACAAATATTTTATAAGGAGAAATGATAATACTTCTTCAAAAGTGTCTCTACGGGAAAGTGTATCGTTGGGGAATATCTTTTTTTCGAAAAGGATTTTATCGCTTTCATGAAAAAGTCGTGTAATTTTATCAAGAACTGAAACGTAGATGGTCACGCATGCTGGTTAGCTGACAACCGTCAATATAATGACGTGCTTTCGATTCTTGAGCGTTTCACTGATTGCCACCGCAGAACACTTAGATACGCGCAGGGCTTGAGGCAGGACAGTTTTTGTATGGCTAGCTGTAACTTATGAGCTTGTGGTACCAACCATCATGGTACTGAACTTACTTGAAGCTTCAAGCAAAGACACGTAAGGACATTCAATTGGTTTAACTTATATTGAAATTAGAGCTATAAATAAATAAAATAAGAGAAACGAAACTTTGTTTGCGACCTTTGGGTGTTCAAAAGAAATCACCTGATAAGTCTTGTTTTGTTTCAGTGGCCGCGTCAGCGTCTATGGTGAACCTAACCAGCAGATGGAGAACAAACTTTGGATGGGAAGTTACTTGCTCTTGGAGACTGTTCGCGAACGACAGCCTTCAGTCCGTAAGACTGATGGATCATCATGAGCGGCAGTTTTTGATCTACAGGCCTGAGGTACTCTTTGCGCGAATTCTTCTAACTCTAGAAGACGATTTGAGAAAACACTGCCGTTTGCTCACTTCAGGAAGCATCATGGCTGGATCCATGGAGCAACCGCGCATGCCAGCAACCGACTAATACAAGCTGTACGAGTCGAGTCGAGTGGAAACTTCTTTTTCCAAACTTCTTCGTGTGCAGACTTCTTTTGAACTTCGATTGCAATTAAAAACAAATTGAAACCAAAACAGGCATGTAGCCCGCCTGTTGTAAAGTGGTCGCCTATTTACTACGGCATTACTTCGTAGGTCACGCACATAAGGAACGTGCCCTACGATACACCGCCCTGCGTCCATCAACTTGAGGCATACAGATGTTCAGCCTGCGTGCCAGTAGTTTCACCGGCACCCACACCTTTCAAACAGGGACACAGCAATGCTGCTTCACGGCATAAAAATAGGCACGGTGGTAGTACACTAACTACATACTAAATTTCACCGACCTAAATGAACCACAGCATTCAATTAAGACCTGTAGGCTTACCATGAGCTCTGCTTGGCTCTGTCTCTGGTCCTGGTTTTGAGTCTGTGTGAGTGTTGACTAAATAAATACTACGTCAAAACGTCACACACACACTACTGCTTGTACTGTGTATAAGTAATGCACTGCTGGTGAACACTCACTCAGACTCAAAACCATAGCCAGAGACAGAGCCAGACAGAGCTCGTGGTAGGCCTACAGAAGACAATACGTTGTTTACTGTTCATAATTGAATCCTGCTTTTACCCATTTAGACCATTTACCAGGTGCCACAATACACAAGGTCAATCACATAATTCCATCGTTCCGGGTGAACTCATCGACACAAATGGACCTCACAGCGCTCATCTCTTCATTATTTAGACCTTCCGCCTTCCGGGCCTAAATGGATGGGAACAATTAAAATTTGTTTACAAAGGTCGATTGGCTCGTACCTACCTTTTGTTGCTCCATTAGGGTAATTGTTACCAAATTGTGAAGACAAGTAATGAACTCCGTGAAAATTGTCAATTTATAATATTCAGAGTTAATAGTGTTATATTGCGGAGGCAGCTGTCCCCGATATAGCAGTAGTATTATCATATCAAAAGGCTGTTTTCATTAATTCGTCAATTTAGGTCCCTTTATAAGCAATAGAAGGGATTTACTAAGTAGGTAGGTATGCCTTTGTGCCTAAATGCATAATCGTGATCCACGTGATGTGAGAGCGTCTTTTTCACGACGAACGAAACTGTAAACTAATGTAAAGCTCTGAAAACTGGCAAGCTTTGATTATTGAGTGCATTTAATACAATCAAAGGCCAGATTACAGAAGAGAGGTGGCTCTAAGCTTAGGTACAATTTGTTATGTTATTTTCAGAAAAATGGCGTCCGATACTCCCAGCATTTCCAGTTCTCTGACAAGTTGTTCCAAGTGGAATGCTATGAAGATCCGAAGATGAGGAACATGGGACAGTGTGTGATGACCCTGGAGCCGCTCCAACCTCTGGTTGAGGACATGAGATACGCCTGTGAGGTGTCGGGAGAAAGACCCATGTTCAGGATCGCGAGACAGGATATTGATATTGATGCTTTAGGTAAGTTTGATGATGACACAGAGGCACAAACATATATTTCAAGTAATCTAAGAGATACGGTACCTTATGGGAAAGTTAGCCTTTGGCTGAGTTCTTTCAAACCAGTGCATGTGGCAAAAGGATTTTAAGCGCACCTGTAAGAAATGGATGAGTGGCAGACAACTTACGACCTGCTATACGATTTAGAGTGACACAAAACCATTTTTGCAAATCACGTCATGCTGTCTTTCACTGTGTGTGAGTGTGTGTGATTTCGCTGAAGTTTCGCTGGTAAAGTAGGTACCTACATAGACATGTAGGTACCTACTTACCAGCGAAATCACAGGCACACTTTGTGTGTACTTAGACAAAGTGCAATGCGACAGGGCACAGCCACAGTAGGTGAGCTCTGTAGATGGTACCTTTATAGTTTGCCTCACGCAAATAGAACACGTGGGGGTGAGTACTTACCCTCTTTTCATTCTTTCAGCGTTCATTTCACGTGATGCGAAATATACCTAACCGCTAAGAATCTGGTATAGGACATCAGCTGTTCCATCAACTTTTCTCATCATAAAATCATCAACATTATTTCAGTACCTCCCACCGACGCAGTAATAGAAGTGGCACAGAGATCTGCCGGGCCACGAGTGGTTCTGAACTGCACTTCCAGTGGCCTGCCAGCGCCCAGTCTTCTGTGGTCGGTTGGAGTACAGAGGGTATGATATTTGACATGTTTTTACTTATTTAACCGGTAGGTACCTAATAGTCGTCAAGACATGATATAATGAGCTTTTACGGAGCAGCCTAACTCCCACGAATTTTCTATTCACCTCATAATCATAAATCATAATACTGAAGAAGTTCACTGCTGGCCATGCTTCCTCTACACATTCCAGGACGAACGATCCTGAGCCCTTTCCATCCAGACTTCCCGCGATCTTCGTTACCTATGTCCTCAGTCCATCAGGGAGGGCATCCTGCATTTTATTCATGATGTATGAAAACATCGAGAGGAAACCGGCATGTCCTAGAGCCTAGACAGTTCGAAAACCTGATCGTCCTCTATTATACCCACTTAAAATTATTTAACTACGCTGCTGGGTCGAAAGAACCACAAGAATTCGTTGTCACTATTTGAGAACCTTTATACCCCAAACTGTTGTCCGTTCTTCAAGCTGTATGAACTCTTTACCACTTCAAAATGCTCTTGTCAAGTCTTGTCACACACTTACCTTTACCACAGATAAGATAATACTATACTAGTAAAAAACAAAACCTTTACAAAACCTTGAAGACCAACCAAATCTCTATCCCCAGGTTCCCCATGACTTCTACGGTAAAGCCTGGAACGTATCCTCTAAACTGTGGCAGAGCTGGTCTTTATTATCATACACTTCCGACGTGCCAGCCACATGCGTTCCGGAAACTGTCAGGGGCAGGAAGACTTATAAAGGCCAAAGGGCTGAGTATAGCGCTGCTAATGGAATTAAAGGTAAGCTCACTAGGGGATGCCTACCGTGCCTGCGATCACAGCTTATTTGCTACCACATTTAGACTACCAAATGTTTTTTTTGTTTCGCCTATTTGTCTCTCTCCATTGTATGGAGAAAAGACTACACAGCAAAAATACTTTACGTAGAAACGACCGAAACGAGTTGTTGTCTCATCAATTTTCCATACAAAAGAGAGAGACGCAATCTCACACGCAAACAACATTGGTAGACGAAATGTGATAGTAAAACTCCCGACTTCGGGTACTGAACTCACCAAAATTACAAAGAATGTATTATGTCCTAAAAGTTACCGAGCGGTCACAATATCTCTCGATGGTTCAACTGAACACAACTTCGGTTATCGAACAGGTAAGTAGTTGACTGTAATGTCAACCTGTAGATGGAGCCACGGTCGCGTTAGTGCCGTATTAACAGTCCCTAATGAGTTATTCGTCGAGTGTGATCAGGATCCAAAGGCACAGCGGACAGTGCATCCCCTAACAAAGGGGAACATCGCCTGTTTAAATAAAAAAAGTAATAAAAAGTAATAAAATAAATAAAAAAATAAGAAAGCCCGCTCGGCTCTTAGCTTTTGGGACATTATATAAAAGCTTTATGATGTGAAGTAAATACCACAAAATCAATAAAATAATACTTAAATTACTTACTTTCTGATGATGATTTCAGACTTAATAGAAAACTAATAATTAATTGGTTCTGGGATAGATTGTCCCATAATATATACCTACCTACCTGAGAATTCATGCTGGCAGTTCTGTAGATAGATACCACTTCTCAAACAAGCCTTTTTTATGTTTTCAGGTACATTTTACATAATCATAGGAGTTTTATCCATTCTGGCTTCAACAAGATAAGGATTTAAGCATAAGTTACGTTTACTTAAATAAAACTAAGTTTTATGATTTCAAAGACTTTATTCTGGCATATTATCGTTGTAAACGATTATTTTAAATTTAATTCGATTGTTACATTGGATCGCTCTAAAAACAGTTTGTTTCATTTATTAATGTTTTGAATATAATTAAGTACGTATTTGTTTGTAAGCAACTTCACTATTTTGTACTGTGTTGTGTTTCAGACATCTACCAAAATACTATTGTTCGATTAATCCAATGTAATCCAACCCTTTACTGCCGTTTTCAATTATATTTTAAACAGTTCGCTTGAAAGTTGACACAATCGATATAGTACCTATACAGTCAAATTAGATGTAGAATGTTTGTCAACAAAAAGTCAGCACTTAACCTAAAAATCACTTGGTTGTCCTTGACATTTTCAAAGATTTTAGTAGTCGATTTGCTAGTCGATTTAAGATTTTACCTGCAATGTTTAATACTAAGTCATTTCTTTAACTCGATACCAAAAAGATAATTTTCGATTTGATGGTTGCGATTTGTTTAAAAACATTCCATTTCGAATTTGGCTAGTGGGCTAGGCATAAGTATGTATAGTGACCGGCATAGAAGTTGAAGCACAGATAACAAATTGAAGTCTCAAGTTTACCGTGTTAAGGCCTGCGCACATCTAGACGACGGCTATGGCGATTAGCTGAAACGCTGTCAAAGATAATAAGCGATATTTGACAGCGATTCAGGTGATCACCATGTGTGCAGGCTTTTAGCGATCTGGTAATGTGTATGCACTAAAATTTAGTTACAGAATTCAACCCAACTACCGGTTACTATAAAACTACTAGTACCTAAGCAGGTACAGTCGCGGTATGAAAATGTTCCTCACCTTAGAGGCGGTTTTCGCTTGCACCAGTGCCTTGACCATGAACACATTTTGACATAACTTGTGACGTTAACTTATCGGTGTATTCTGTCTATTCAGTTTCAAAAGGTTGTATGTGATCGTGATACGTCGAACAAATCAAGTTGAAAATCGACGAACATTTTCATTCCGCCACTAATACATCAAGATATCAAAAAACGGATATAACATTGAAAACGGCAGTTCACAAATATCCATTTTGGTCAAACTGAGATTCACAATAAATTCTTTACACAATACAGATTATGATGATAATTATTGACATTGATAATAATTAAATCGGAAATTATTTTACAACAGCATAGATGGACCTATAAGGACGTTATTGCCTTAGAAAAGTCATGGATATTTTAGGCCGCATGCAGAAACAATACTTGAGTCTGAGTCGAACGTAAAGCATACATTTCAAGACAGTTCCCTATTAAATAAATAAGTAAAAAAAAAACATTAAATTCTAGCCTCAAATTAAGCAGATCTTGTACTATGGGAACCAGATAGCTGATATAATACATAAACACATTTTTGTAAAAACATACTCAGAATACAATATAACACCCAGACAGAGAACAAACATCTGCGTTCACCACACAAATATTTGCTCTCGGTGGGGATCGAAGCCATGCACGACAGAGCCTATTACGAACTGAGCTGAAAGGCCAGTCAAAAAAAGGAGAAAAAAACTATGCTTGAGACTCGACTCAGACTCAAGCCCTTTTTCTGCATTATACAATCTCAAGCATTTATTGAAATAACGCGATATTTCTTAAGTTGAATTTTCCTTTTGTTTTTTTGTTATAAGCATTTTCTTCAATTAAATGTTTACTAGTTTGTATCAGTGCATTATTGATTTTCATTTAATTTGTAGATTACACCTGACTTTTCTTGGCTAATAACACTTTGGCAAGCGGTCCTTTTTAGTTTTAAACGTGCATATCAAAGATTTTGTGATTGTAAATAAATATTTTTGGACGTTATTTTAAGTTTAATGTAGGCTTAAATAAATATATTAAAGAGCACCTTTAGGTACTAGAATTTAAATGCAGCTTTTGACTAGGTCCATAGAAATATAATTTTGTTAATAACTTTGACACTTTTTAAATGTTTTGCACTGTTTTTTTTAAATAACCTTTTAGAAATCGCATTATTTCTGCAGTTGAAATTATTACACTATTTAAGTTAATACAATATTGTTAGAACTCGATTTAAATATTACAATAATTATTTAAATCCAGTTGCCGTCATGTAACATAGCTACTGTTTATAAATGAAATAAAAACTCATTGTTATTATATTTTATCAAATAGGTAACTACTATAAGATCTAAAGGTATATTATAAACTTAAACTTTCATTTGTAAATGCGACATACTACATTGGTAAATAAATGCAATAAAGAGGAATGTTTTTCTCGAATTATTTATAATTTTACTATCACAGTGCCATCTTTTAGTTCTAACAATTTTACTCACTCATAGAAAGTAGTTACATTTATACAGGGTGTTTTTTTCAAAAGAAAAATATTTTTGAAAAGAATGAATATGCAGTGATTGTTTTATTATAAATCGAGGGCATGACTTCTTTCACCACTTTTCCCTAACTCTCGTGGTTTCAGACTTGGCCATCACCACCCTTCTCAAAAAACTACCCTGTATATAAAAGAAAGTAGTGTTAGTTACACTATTTATAACCCAAGAACGGCTAAAACAATTTGGCTAAAAATTGGAGAGGTAGCTTAGAACCAAGAAACGGATATAGGATACTTTAAATTCTGAAAAAATAACAGGAACGGGGCGAGCAAAACCGCGGGCGGCTCTAATCCATAAGTATATAAAATAAAGTCGTGTTAGTTACACTATTTATAACTCAAGAACGGCTGAAATTGGTGGGGAGGTAGTTTATTAGAACTAGCAGACATGGGATACTTTTTATCCCGAAAAAATAACGGGAACATGGCGAGCGAAGCCGCGGTCGGCCGCTACTTTAAATATACATCTTTTTTTATCCAAGAGGAGCTCCTACGCATGGTAAAAAGTAAGTTATTTATAAGTCATTTCACTGTAAAGTATAAAGTAAAAAATACTGTGAAATAAGTGTATGTAAAATTGTTAGAACTTACAATCAGAAGAATCCATCAGTCAGCCCGCCTAGCGAAGAAATGCACAATAATAAGAAATAGACTAATAGTTAATAACAACTTTCTTCATGAGGAGACATTAATACACTGAATGAAGGAAAATAGAATGGGGGCCATTCAAGTATTACGTAAGCAGATTTTGTACAATGATTTACCCCCCCCCCCCCTTCCCCTTGTCAGCAAAAGTAAGCAAACCTCTTCACCCCCCCCCCCCCCCCTCCCATACTAACGTAATCATTGGTTGCCATTTGTGTAAAAAAATATAATAAAAAAAGTATAAATTAATGATAACTGCTGACGTAATCATTATACGACCCCCCCACTATGTCATCAAAAATAAGCAAAGAAAAAACCCTCGCCCCCTCAAACAGTTACGTAATACTTCAACGGCCCTTTGCCCAGAAGTGGCATACAATAAATGCATTAAAAAAATATTACTTATATAAACAAATTGAGTTTTATACGTCTTAAGTTGTAAACGACTTATTTCTTCACGTGATCATAAGACGATACATGCAAACTATACTAACTTAGTAAATCGATGTAAAAGTATCCAATCGAGGTACATTAATAATTAAACACAGTTATTAAATATCCATACCTTTAAATAAAAAAAAACAATTTCTTATTCTAACAATTACTTATAAAAACAAAATATATCTCACTAAATTGGGAATGTTTTGTGCGATAAAGATAGATTAGAAGTACCGATCAAATTTACTGATTGGTATTTACGCCATTTCCAATAAATTCGGCGAATGAAAATGTCGTAAGTACCTTTTGTGCCATAAATATTTGTTTGCACAATTGTAAAATATTAATAGAGATCATAGGCCTTTTGCATCAATAAATATAATAAACCTTCACACCGGATGTACTGGTTTCTCATTTAAATAAATAAAGATGGTGGACAACCTACACAACACTAGAGTCTGTTCAGAAAGAGAATCGTCGTGGCCAAATTGAGAACTAACGTTTCGATTTTTATATGGCAGCTCATCTCTTTCTTTCTGTCAGAAAAGTACACTAGTTGTGATAGGATCAAAACAAAAAAGACGCGCTATTGTATTGCCCACTAAACAAAAAAGGTGATTAAGCACAGCAGCGCCCTCCAATCCCACGACGGTTCTCTTTCTGAACAGACTCTATCAATCCCGAAATTAAGCAGAGCTTGTACTATGGAAACCAGATAACTAATATAGCACTGATACACATTTTTGTAAATTCATAATTACAACATAACATACAGAGAGCAAACATCTAATTTGATCGGTATTCATAAAACAACACCAATACATAGAATACTATATAACACCCAGACAGAGAACAAACATCTAATTTGATCGGTATTAATAAAAAAAACACCATATAAAAGGTGTTCTTAGATGACAAAACTAGCTTATTACTTATAAACAATTCCACTAATTATGAAAATCATTTGACTAGATTATATTATAAATATTTTTGGACGTTATTTTAAGTTTAATGTAGGCTTAAATAAATATATTAAAGAGCACCTTTAGGTACTAGAATTTAAATGCAGCTTTTGACTAGGTCCATAGAAATATAATTTTGTTAATAACTTTGACACTTTTTAAATGTTTTGCACTGTTTTTTTTAAATAACCTTTTAGAAATCGCATTATTTCTGCAGTTGAAATTATTACACTATTTAAGTTAATACAATATTGTTAGAACTCGATTTAAATATTACAATAATTATTTAAATCCAGTTGCCGTCATGTAACATAGCTACTGTTTATAAATGAAATAAAAACTCATTGTTATTATATTTTATCAAATAGGTAACTACTATAAGATCTAAAGGTATATTATAAACTTAAACTTTCATTTGTAAATGCGACATACTACATTGGTAAATAAATGCAATAAAGAGGAATGTTTTTCTCGAATTATTTATAATTTTACTATCACAGTGCCATCTTTTAGTTCTAACAATTTTACTCACTCATAGAAAGTAGTTACATTTATACAGGGTGTTTTTTTCAAAAGAAAAATATTTTTGAAAAGAATGAATATGCAGTGATTGTTTTATTATAAATCGAGGGCATGACTTCTTTCACCACTTTTCCCTAACTCTCGTGGTTTCAGACTTGGCCATCACCACCCTTCTCAAAAAACTACCCTGTATATAAAAGAAAGTAGTGTTAGTTACACTATTTATAACCCAAGAACGGCTAAAACAATTTGGCTAAAAATTGGAGAGGTAGCTTAGAACCAAGAAACGGATATAGGATACTTTAAATTCTGAAAAAATAACAGGAACGGGGCGAGCAAAACCGCGGGCGGCTCTAATCCATAAGTATATAAAATAAAGTCGTGTTAGTTACACTATTTATAACTCAAGAACGGCTGAAATTGGTGGGGAGGTAGTTTATTAGAACTAGCAGACATGGGATACTTTTTATCCCGAAAAAATAACGGGAACATGGCGAGCGAAGCCGCGGTCGGCCGCTACTTTAAATATACATCTTTTTTTATCCAAGAGGAGCTCCTACGCATGGTAAAAAGTAAGTTATTTATAAGTCATTTCACTGTAAAGTATAAAGTAAAAAATACTGTGAAATAAGTGTATGTAAAATTGTTAGAACTTACAATCAGAAGAATCCATCAGTCAGCCCGCCTAGCGAAGAAATGCACAATAATAAGAAATAGACTAATAGTTAATAACAACTTTCTTCATGAGGAGACATTAATACACTGAATGAAGGAAAATAGAATGGGGGCCATTCAAGTATTACGTAAGCAGATTTTGTACAATGATTTACCCCCCCCCCCCCTTCCCCTTGTCAGCAAAAGTAAGCAAACCTCTTCACCCCCCCCCCCCCTCCCATACTAACGTAATCATTGGTTGCCATTTGTGTAAAAAAATATAATAAAAAAAGTATAAATTAATGATAACTGCTGACGTAATCATTATACGACCCCCCCACTATGTCATCAAAAATAAGCAAAGAAAAAACCCTCGCCCCCTCAAACAGTTACGTAATACTTCAACGGCCCTTTGCCCAGAAGTGGCATACAATAAATGCATTAAAAAAATATTACTTATATAAACAAATTGAGTTTTATACGTCTTAAGTTGTAAACGACTTATTTCTTCACGTGATCATAAGACGATACATGCAAACTATACTAACTTAGTAAATCGATGTAAAAGTATCCAATCGAGGTACATTAATAATTAAACACAGTTATTAAATATCCATACCTTTAAATAAAAAAAAACAATTTCTTATTCTAACAATTACTTATAAAAACAAAATATATCTCACTAAATTGGGAATGTTTTGTGCGATAAAGATAGATTAGAAGTACCGATCAAATTTACTGATTGGTATTTACGCCATTTCCAATAAATTCGGCGAATGAAAATGTCGTAAGTACCTTTTGTGCCATAAATATTTGTTTGCACAATTGTAAAATATTAATAGAGATCATAGGCCTTTTGCATCAATAAATATAATAAACCTTCACACCGGATGTACTGGTTTCTCATTTAAATAAATAAAGATGGTGGACAACCTACACAACACTAGAGTCTGTTCAGAAAGAGAATCGTCGTGGCCAAATTGAGAACTAACGTTTCGATTTTTATATGGCAGCTCATCTCTTTCTTTCTGTCAGAAAAGTACACTAGTTGTGATAGGATCAAAACAAAAAAGACGCGCTATTGTATTGCCCACTAAACAAAAAAGGTGATTAAGCACAGCAGCGCCCTCCAATCCCACGACGGTTCTCTTTCTGAACAGACTCTATCAATCCCGAAATTAAGCAGAGCTTGTACTATGGAAACCAGATAACTAATATAGCACTGATACACATTTTTGTAAATTCATAATTACAACATAACATACAGAGAGCAAACATCTAATTTGATCGGTATTCATAAAACAACACCAATACATAGAATACTATATAACACCCAGACAGAGAACAAACATCTAATTTGATCGGTATTAATAAAAAAAACACCATATAAAAGGTGTTCTTAGATGACAAAACTAGCTTATTACTTATAAACAATTCCACTAATTATGAAAATCATTTGACTAGATTTAACTACAGATTCATATTTTGGCTACAATTTATTAAATAGTTTAAGGATTTTGTGCTTGTATATCAAGTCACTAGCAAATATGACTTTTTCACGCAAAATCATTCGTTCATTCAACTCGCTTGACATAAAAAATGTCATACATTTGATAAGTTTTTTTTTTAAACAAATGATAAGTTTTTTTATTGTTATACTTTTTATGGCCGGTAATTTTTCATAGTTATACTTTTCATGGATGTAACAGATCTTTGTTGCAAACGGTCTACGATTCTGCGTCTCGTTTGCACGTGCACAATTTTGAATACCGTGAGCAGGATCGCAGAATGCAAACCATTTCACAAATTCTTTACCACTGCAAATTAATAAAAAACGCAATAAAATGTTTGGATTTCCTTTTTTTTTAATATAATGGCATTTACTTTCGTATTCACGTTTAGTAAATTCTTGATGTACCAAACGTGATCACAAAACAATTTTGAAAATTCTGAAGTGTAAATCAAGTATATATTTTTTTTGGTTTAATTTACATAAAATGTCATACATTATTGAAATCACTAGCTCACCACTACTTCTAAGGCTTCCTTTCTACCAATGTCATCTACGCGTAAGAGTTTATTCTCGTAAGCTTACAGGGTTAAAAAGTATAAATTCTAAACAGTGACTAGAAAAAGGTTTTAACCAAATATAATCCACATTCTTAAATTATGTCACCCAAGTTCTTAGGGCGTTATCTTTTCAGTCTCTTCCGTCTCTGAAGCTGTTAGCTTTTAAACTTTTCATTCAAAACCGTTTAATTTGAATCAGCCTTTATATAAACATTCCATCACAAACACTTGGATAAAAAAATGGAGGGTTAATTCGACAACATCTAAGTCTCTTACATAACGATTTTTATTTTTTGCGCTCCATCTTAGGCACCCTCACTTTCCATCAGGTGTGATGGCAGCCAAATGCTTAGCTATCTATATATAAAAAACACTAAATGCAGGATATTCACCGAAGGGTAGAAATAATTGTATAGATTAAACATTGACCAATTAGCAAACCTCTTTACGTCTCTCTCTGTTTTTAACTTGTGTTGAAACAGGACAACAATAGTTATCAGATACTAGTGCAATTCTGCGCGACTTAATTTGCCTAAGCATTTACTATACAAACTTGAACCCCCGCTGCACCCCTTTAGGGGTTGAATTTTCAAAAATCCTTAGTGTCCTTACACTTTTCTTAAAGAGCACACCGTCTGAATTTCAAGTCGCTACGACGAATGGTTTAGGCTGTGCGTTGATGTCAGTCACTCACCACTTTTATGCATACTATGTGATTCTTGTCGTGTCTTATTAGTTCCAGTCCAGTCGAACAAGTGTGGAAAACCTATGTTCGTAACTAGTGGTGAATGAGGACATGATCGTGATTCTTATCTTCGTAACCCGGTTACCCGGAACGAAGAAAAAATCGATCTACGTAGCTAGTTACGAAACTCGGTTACGTACAAGCACTAAAGTAAAAGATACCATTTTAGCTTATTCTGTTCAAAAACAGAAGGTATTTAATAATAATAACTATACTGTGACTGCCTCACCTCATATTTAGAGTGACTAGGGATACAATTAGTTGTTAACACGACCTAAGCAATACCGATTATCGACTGTAAAACAGACAAATTAGAGCTCAAATTCCAATTCTAGAAACATTATTGTGTAAAGTTTATTTTTAATTTTCGTAGTAGATCAATGAGGTAAAGGGATACTAATGCTCAATACTGGAGAGTAAAAGCGCAGGCCCACCGCGGCGCATTATAGCTGCGTGGATTCATTTAATTGACAACGGGGGTCTACGTTTCCATTGCTGTACACGAATATGAACCCATGACTGTACCGTGGCCCATCACGGCGCGCGGAAAAGCTAGACACGTGCCACGGTTTTGCTTGAATATGTAGCTTACGTAGCTCAACGCCATACGTGCGTGCGTTGGGCTATGTAAGACTATTCGAACAAGCCACGCGTGCGTCAATGACAACTCATGCGTAGCCTCTCCGTGGGTTGCAGTGGACACAACCACAATACATTTTCTTACAAAGCGAAGCTTAATACAATACGTGCGTAGCCTCTTCGTGCGCCGCGGTGGGCCCGCGCCTTTAAGGTGCGTTTTTCAACCAAGCTCTCAAGCTCCTAGCTCGCTCTGACACTCCGCCGTCCGAGTTGTCTTGCATCATTGGGTTCGGCTGGAAAATACAGAACATTCCATTAAAACATGTAAGTTTAGATAAAACCAAGAAGACTAGATGTACTTAAATTAATGTTTGTGTTGGGGAATTAAGGTTCTCGAATGGCGACTACGAATCGGAAGTAGAAACGTAGGGCTACCTACCAGATGGACCTACGAGATGGACGTACCAGAAGGACCTACCAGATGGACCGACGACATTATGATCGCGGGAAGTCAATGGGAAGGGCTCAGAATCATTATTCCTGGAAATATGTGGGGAGGCATATATCCAGCAGTGGACTTCTGATTTCTGATGATGATGATGAGATTTACTTTTAGTTTAATGTCAGTTAAAATTATCTTACTCAATTTTTACTTTTACATTAAATTTCTTTTACTCAAGAACCAACCGAAGAAATTCTAGCACTTTGTAAGACCGTTAAGAGGGTACCGAGCCAAATAGTTCAAAACAATAGCCACGATTTAGTCGATATACTGAAAATACTTGCAATTATGAATATAAAACTGGGTATAAAGTACCAGACTGAACGTATTTACAATGATTCCGTTACAAAAATATTCATTTATGCATAGTTATAAACAAAGTTAAGTAAAATTGGACAAAATATCCATACGTGAAGTGTAATGTTCCCAACTTCAATTCAAATTAATCTCAAATGTTTAGTCTAGAATTAATCCGTTTTCGATATTTTAATGTCACTAAATTATGTATTTTCTTAAAAGCATCCCAAATCCGTCCTACATTTGAACTATGGACGCGCGAAGTTGAATATATGCGCGACGAACACTCACGGAAATTCAGTTGACGGAGGCTCAGAGAGAGGGCACGTCTCATTGCGGAGCGACACGAGCCGAGGAGCAAGCGCGATCTGTCGTGTATGGACATTCAGCTGCAAACAGGTGAAGGTACACATTTCTTCTGTGTTTTAGAGAAAAATGGGAAAGCGAAAGGAAAGACTTTATGTGAAGAAAAGTGCCGCTTAAAAAGCAAAAACGACATAACAATTTAAAAAAGAAAATGAATTCGCCCTCTTGGATCCAAACCTGAATGTCAAATTTACAATCAGCAACGATAAAAACAAATAAAACGATACCCATATCAACTATTTAAGATGAAAAATAAAAGCGCCATCTTGGATTCAAAAATGAATGTCATTTTCACAATGAGCGTCCCCAAAAACCTATAAAACGATACCAATAAAAACCCATACCCATATCAACTATTTAAGAAAAAAATAACACAATCTTGGATTTAAAAATAAATGTCAAATTCACAATCAGCAGAGCCCTTAAGAAAGAAAAAAACAATATTCATAACAAACATTTAAGCTAGAAAACGCCACCATTTCGGAAAACGAATGCGAAACGGAATATAATTGAAATGAATCGAATAAACACCAACACACAAACAAAGAAAAGTACAATAAAAAATAATATATATTATGTGAAAACCGGCTTCTGATTTTTTATTTTCTCGGTAGAATAAAATTTTCTTGTTTCAATAACATAAAATAATATTCGTCTCTCTAAGGCCCGTATTTCAAAACAGTGCTTGAGTCTGAGTCGAGTCTCAAGCATAGATTTAATGCCAGACTTTGCTTGCGACTCGATTCAGACACAATTGGACGCTGTTTCGAAATACGGTCTTAAGTCACTCAACCAACCATTCTTCAAATCATGGGGTCCTACTTTTGTCACACTAAACGGCGTCGTGCGAGCCTATCATTGTGTGCGTCAATACGCACACAACTAGCGAGTAAATACCTATTTGCCGTCCGCTTTGTTCGCTCGACGCCCTCTTAATAGGTTTGGTTATTACTTACATCAGCTAAAGTCATTGTGGGTTGATAGTTCGCGCCATTGCAAGAGCTCGTTTCAGGTGATCCTGAAATCAGAAGGGAGCACTGTAACTTGTTGGTAAAATGTAAGTTAATCATGATGTACTAACATTCGCCCGAAGGTTTCTACCACACTAATTAGCTTAAGTGCTGCCTATGGCGCAGGCTTAATAAACAGATAAATACTGTTGCGTTGACGACTTTTAGTTTTGGCGCCAAGGCGCAAACATCGATTGCGCATGCGTGTTGCGTCGTCGCGGACTCGTTCATTGAAACCTTTTTTTTTTAAGTAGAGGTTCAACCTCCTTGGTCCAGCTGGAGGTTGTATAGGTGTATCATTATGATTAAAAACCTGTATCGTAATGAAACTTTTTTTTAAATTATTATTGGCCTGTACGTAATGTTTGTCATAAGAATTTTGTTTTCAGTTTTATTATCTTTGTATTATAGTATCAGAGTAGATAAATAAATAAACGATTGTCTAGACGGCTAACTCCTAGCGCCAGCGGTTGCTGAGGAATGGAACTCACGGCCTAATGTGACAGAGGACGCCATCTATTGACGAGTTGTGGAACTAACCATGTGGTTGCCTGGCCTCCAGCGCTCGCCAGATATCCCTGACGTCAGCATGCAGCGCGCGCAGTGACCGCAGCACCGCCTTCCCCGCGTTCCCCGCACGCCCCTCCCTTAACCCTTCCTCCGGGGAGCTGCATGATGACTCCTCGCTATTACTGCCTTCCTGTAAAACATACATTACTTGATACTTGATACTTGATGAGCGGACTGGTTTCCGCAAGTAGGCCGTAAGTGGGCCCTTTTTGCGTAACGGGTGGATGCTGCTAGTTCAGCCACCCGATGTCTTTCAGGAAGGCCAGCAGCTGGTGAATTCGGGCGCAGGCCTCCATACAACATACATTATAACAACAGGTTATTTTAAGTTATTGCCATTTCAAGATGCCAAAAAAAATATACATCCAAATTATAATCGACTTCATACAGCGCTCTACGAAGCCGAAAAGCCGATGTGCAATATTCATTGCCTACAAAAGAAGGCCAAGTCCCACTTCATTTACACATTTCGTCTACGAGATGTTGTTTTCGTTTCGATGGAGAAAAGATGAGACTGAGAAAGCAAAAATACGTTACGTAGAAACGATCGAAACGAGTTGTTGTCTCATCAATTTTCTATACAAAAGAGAGAGACACGTGCTCACTCTTCATATGAGTAAAAACATATAGAAAAGGCTCCATAAGCAATTCATAATTAACGAAAGTGCGAGTTTTCGCGAAAAAGAATCCAGCGTGAATTAACAAGTATCTGTAAAGTTATTATCTAGGTTAATGATAATAAATAATAAATAAAATAAATAATAACAATTGCAGTATTAGTACATTTTTGAGTCCCGAGACGGGTTTGGCGCCAGAGCGGTAGCGAGGGCGCCAATGGAGCTTGAGGGACTTAAAAGACTTTCAACCGAGGTAAACACTGTGCTTTTCATTACGAATACAAGGAAAGTAAAAATAAAAACATGAAAGAAAAATTTGTGAAAATGAAGATTGAATTGCCGCCTTCCCGGTTTTTTTTTTCTTTTTCTCTGGCGGGCCTTCGGCTACGGCTCGCCAGCATTATTCAGCCATTATTTTCATTCTCATAATTTAAAAAATGGTAAATGTCAAATCTATGTTATTTTAAATAAATAGTTGAAGCTATGTATTAATCAAGTAATTTAGAAGATATATTATTTATTTAATACTATCTTTATGTTATTTAAATTTAAATTTTACATTGCGCTATCTTATTAGACTTTTTAAACTTCTTACTGTTGTAATGGGTTTCCAACCTACTTGCTGAATAAAAAGTTGGAATTTGGTTGAACGACCTCCTTGCAGTTAGAAAGACTTTAGAAAGTTGGAACATGGTTGAATAAAATAGAACTTGTTTTTTTTTATAATTTGACAGCTGTCAGTAGAAAGCGATTCTCCCTAGGGCTGAAAGTTTTACTTTCAATTAGGCCCCTCAGGCAACTTCAGACCTACTTTCAGAGTATGAGTAATGAAAAATATAATAAATGTTAGGTTCACGCACTATTCCTCTTCACTTTTATTCAAATGCCATTGGTCTGATAAACAAATAAAACTGTGATGTCACATCTCCCGATAATACCATGATTCAAAAACGAGCATACAAAATATTAACAAGAAATGCAAAAAGAAAAATTTGAAAGAACGAAACGATGAGACAACAAGACAAGTGTCAAAACTGAAAAAAAAAAAGATTTCGAATAAGGCCTGGTACACATCAAAACCTGTGTGGACTGTGGACGTTATCAGAAGCAAACAGTTGATGGAAAAGAAAAACTTGCAAGCTAGCAACGATGAGACGAAGGCACGTGACAAAACTGAAAAAGTAATAACGTCGATAGATACATATGTCGGTAAAATTTAAATTTGTAAGCATTAAATGACGAGACGACTTGAAAAAACTAAAATTAGTACTATCAACAAATTATAAGGCCAGGTGTACTATCTATCAAAACCTGTGTGGACTGTGGACAAGCAAAAAAATTATGGAAAAGAAAAAATTTCAAGCTCAAACGATGAGACGAAGGCACGTGACAAAACTGAAAAAAATGACAGTTACGAATGTAAAATAAAAATTAGCAAGCACGAAACGGCGAGACGAATAAACATTTGAATAAACTGAAAAACAGTAATATTAACAAATTATAAGGCTAGTTAAAGTAAACCTGTGTGGACTGTGGACGTTGCGTTGTAAGAAAACAATTGATGGAAAAGAAAAACTTGCAAGCAAGAAATGATGAGAAATAAAAATCGTAAGGCCGGGTGCACATCAGAACCTGCGTGGTCGCAACCAGAGGTGTCAGCTCTTGCAGCGCTCGCTCGATGTTCTTCAGCCTTATTTCCTTCTCGCCGAGAAATGCCCGCGCTCGGTGTAACGCCACCTCTAGTTCTGTGGACGCGCGATCCTCCTGGGGGGAAAAGTTCACCTAACCATTTTCAAATTAAGTTGATGAACGCAGGGTAGTGCATCGTAGGCCACGTTCACAAGTAAGACGATGGTTAAAACTAAACATCAGGTGGGCCATATTATGCTGTTCCTTCGACAAATTGCATAGAAAACACATCTTATTTATCCCAAGCCGTAGTTTGCCTAATCTACAGGAAAGACATGGTCGTGCAGAGCTAATACATGTGTTTTGCTCACGATGTTTTCCTTCACCGGAAAATTTATACTCCCAGCACTAGCATTGGGAATATTCGTTTTCCGAACAGAAATATCTATAGGTACAAGACTGGATTCGAGCGATGGTGTTGCCTAATGCTGCCTTCCTACGGTGCGTGGTTCTGCAGATCATCACGCACAGCCGACGACGACGCACGGCAACGCACACAGAAAAGGCTCCTGTGCTACCGCGCACCTCGGCGCATGAGACCGTTCCCATGGTGTCGTGCGTGCTGATCCGTCTCCGTGCGCGATATCACGCACCGGTGGGAAGGGGCTATTAGACAATAAGGCTCCAGGTTACAACTGACACTAAAGCATGATGATGAGTATGCAGTACTCACAGACGGAGCCCTATGAGGTGAGAGTGAAGCCCTAGTTTCCCTGAGAGCGGCGCGTCGTCGCTTCAAGACGGCGCGCGCTCGTCTCATGCCCTCTCGCTCTACCAGCGCCCGATGTCGCACGAACTCTATTTCGGGCGTGTCCGCTGATGATTTTTGACCTGAAACAAAATAAATATTTGAACATTCCACACAACACTATCTAGCATCGATGTTACCTACATCAACAGTGTCTAGAGATATTCAACATTTTGTTGATTTTTAGAAAAACTGAAAATAATTTCTTTAGAAACTAAATATGGCAAGAATCTATATTTTGTGTTGTTTAATAATAATAATAAAATACAAATGTTTGATATTATTTATTAATCAAAATTAAAGTAGGAACGAAATCACGAGTAATCTGAAAATCTATTTGACATGGAATATCCTAAGCTAGACAATATTGATGTGTGTCTGTGTATATACAGCTTTGCATACAAAGACAGCCCGATAAAAATGGCATGAGTTTCAATGCTTTTCGTTATAAAAACTGCGAAGACGTAGATTTCTTATCACTTTAACGTTCAATGCTAGGAACTAAGCTCCAAACATAGCAAATTTCACATTTCTAACATTAGTAGGATGAATGTATGTAATACCTATTTCAGTAAAAGGGTACCGGAGACTATAAGCCGGCTGGCAGGCTACATCCGGGAACTGGTCTTCTAGATCATCGAGTTTCCGCAGCTGTTGCCGCAGAGCCTCCAGTGGACTGGACCAATCTTCGCCACGACTGGACAACAAAATAACATTGACATTTAACTCATTTATCTTCTTACTAGTGGCCGCCCGCGGCTTCGCTCGCCCGTTCCCGTAACACCCCGTTCCCGTTACTTTTTCGGGATAAAAAGTATCCTATGTCCTTCTCCCGGTTCTAAGCTACCTCCCCACTAATTTTCTGCCAAATCGGTTCCGCCGTGCTTGAGTTATAAATAGTGTAACTAACACGACTTTCTTTTATAAATATAAGATTTAAGAGCAATACTCTTGTCGGTGTATGTCATGAGAAGGGATAAAAGTCATGTGACTAGGAGAGTATTGAGTATGGATGTGGATGGATATGTGAGCAGAGGTAAACCAAGGAAAACATGGATGAACTGTGTGAAAAATGACATGTATAGGAGAGGAGTGAATGCAGAGATGACGGCTGACAGAGGGGAATGGAGGAAGAAGACATGTTGTGCCGATCTCACATAAAGTGGGATAAGGGCAGGAAGAAGAAGAAGAAGACTCTTGTCGGCGTAATGTAAGCATTTTTCTCCAGGTATAGATAGATAGAAAATTCTTTATTACACAATTTAAAAGTACTGTACACAGGCGAGCTTAATGCTGATAGCATTATCTACCAGCTATCTTTTGGGTAATAAGGAGATAGGTTTTCTTTTAAGGGCAACCTCCTTGACCTCCTTATACGACATGATAGCGATCTTCGTTTTATTTGTCTCATGTAGCTTATCCTTGGTCTTCCCCTTCCTCTCTTTCCTTCTACCTTTCCTTCGATGATATTTCTGATATTTCTGTCATGTCGTACAAGATGGCCAATCATCTTTTCTGTTCTGTTCTCAGCGACTTTTATGAGGGTTCTTTCCTCGTCAACTCTTTTTTAATTTTAATACTTTTTAAAACCCAAAAATAAACCTACAGTCTTGGGAAATTTGCTTATAAAATAAAAATGATAGTGCCTTGTTTGATACGTCTAATAGTCCAGTCATTATAAGTTCACTTCGGAATTCAAGATACCCAGCTGTAAGTCTGTAAATATTTGTATATTGACACCCTAAAAGTTTTCTCAAAACCTACATATTGTAGGGTCTCGTTTTGCGCACACCCTACCACATGTAGGTTTTGAGACAACTTTTAGGGTGTCAATATACAAGTATTTACAGACTTACAGCTGGGTATCTCGAATTCCAAAATTCTTACCTAATTTAAGCTTAAATGACTGGCCTATAAGAAATTAAGCAATAATCTACCATTGTCGTAAGAACCAATCAAATATTTACGAAAATTTAGGACTTGCCTAGAGTACGAGCTAACACTTTGAACTCAATAAACAATTCACTTTGAACTCAATAAACAATTTAGCTAAGGTTTCATTGCCCTAGATTTGACAATAACATGTAATAAGTGCAATAAAAGCAGTGTTAAATCATCACGTTGGCTTGGTTCAAACCTGTAGATGGAGCCACGGTCGCGTTAGTGCCGAACAGGACTGTTAATAAGAGTTATTCGTCGACTGTGATTTGGATCCGATAGTATAGATATTCATTGATTTATAAAAAAGTTACTCACTTAGGCGAATAGTTGAGGCGTGAGGTAGACGCAGATTTTAATCTTGAGAAGCAACGCCGTCTACCATGGCCTAGAAAAGTTAAAAACTTGGCTTAGTACACCTATCTATCAAAAAATACAACCGAATTGACAACTTTTTTTTATTTGAAGTGATTGAGTAACAGTATTAAAATTCAATAAACCATTTCCTTTTTTTTTACAGTTCAGTAATGTCAAAACGCCTAGTGCTACCAATTTATCTGTTTAAATTAGACTTATAAATTTAATTATAATAGTACATTGTTACACAAGAGCATTAAGTGAGCTATTGCAAACAAGATCCTATTTGGCGCTCATGCGAGTAATGGATCGCTAACGGATCGAGTGCACCAGAGATTTTTAGACGAATATAGTTCGAGGGTGCAATAATTACTTTCAACCGAAAGCATTCTACTTTACATCATTCATACGACGTAAATAAAACATTTTTATAGGTATGACAAAATGAAAACTTTATCATAGAAAAATATTTATTTATTAAAATATTTGCACCGGTATCTGCTAAAATAATCACAGACGCACATTAAAGCACACATTACAGATGCTACTAAATTTAAAAAAAAAAAAGTTTTCTTATCATTTTATAAGAAAAGAGTTTGTTTCACCAAGAAGATTTACATAGCTTGTTATGTGAACTGTAACATACTTAGACAATTTAACCTAAGGACTTGCCTTGCATCTATTCAGCCTAACAAATTTTTCTGCCATATTTTGAGGGGGACGAGGAAAGCACACACTGAAACGAAAGCTACACACATTCAAACGATCGTAACACACACAACAATTATTTGTGTTGTTATGAACGCACACAAATACAAATCTTTAACACTAGTTCAAGTTTACTGTATATACAGGTGACACACATTCAAAATACAGAGAACCACAACAGTGATGCCGTATCATCATTTTATTTTACCCTATGTTAAGTATGAAAGAATGTAAGGCTTCCGAAGTCAGTAAGATTTATTTATTAAATATTCATTCTGAATATTATTTTAGATTTCATGGCACTAATGGTCGTCGGGTATTTATGTTCAAGACAAACAATATAAAAATTATAGGCCTATCTCGTTGCTACATATTGTTTCTAAAGTTTTTGAAAAACTTATTAGAGATAGGTTAGTATCACATTTAAAAATTAACTCTATATGAACGACAGTTTGGCTACCAGGTGAATGTAGGTACGGTAGATGCTATCGACTAAAATCAACTCCTTTATTATATTATTATTATATTATATTTATTATATTTATTATTTACAAATCCTTTATTGTATGTTACTCATTACTTGCACTAAGAACCTATTTTTACCCCAAATCTCAACAAACTACATCTTGATTAAGTTGGCAGCATTACTACTCAAAACTGACACTTACATAGAGATTGATAAATTTTCTGAGCTAGAATCAAAGATATCGATGTTTTTATTTGGCCTAAATAAACTTATCATTTTAGAACCAATATGGGGTCAACCTCAGAATAAGAGCGAATAAGCTGGAAACTCGTATACACCGTCATAAAGGTGTTCTAAAAGTTCTTTCAAAAATAACATGAAATTCTATGATGACTACGTTAGTTTCTCAAGGTAAAAGGTCACAAAAACTATCCATCTTATAAAAGGTGGGATGAATAAATGTTTGGAACTAAATTTGTGTCAAATGCTATGCTTTTGGATGTCCGAATACGCAAATTGGCAAATTTTATCATCCGCACTTGATGTGCGGGCTGGTTTTTCCACAAGGTATAAGGTTAAAAGTTTTTTAAGTTCCTAAATTGTTCAACAGCTACATTGTTAAATTAAACATGTAGGCTACGTAATGTTATGTATAAAATAACACGTTACAACTTCAACACAATCCGTTGGTGCACGACTGGATTTGAACCCACAATCAATCAGAAAGCTAAGATAAATCTACTCGCTAGAACACCCGTGCTTTTATCGATATCGATAAAAAACTGTGTGTAAACATTTATCCACCTCTATCACTAGTCTCGCTACCGGAGGGCGGGGTTTTGATGTCTCGGGCCTGTCAGGTCTGGAAAAATTCAAAGCCAAATCGACTTAATATCTAAATCCGTAAGGTCAAAAATTCATTTTTGAAATGCCAACTAGTCTCGTAGGGAGTTCTAGGTAGTCTCGTTACCATTTTAAATTTTTATTAGTGACTAAAATTGCTTGGCAATTATAGATTATTTCGCAATTATAGTCTATTTCATTTTGTGATAAGGTTGAAAATTAAATGCGGATAATTGACGGCAGGAAACTCGAGGCGATTCGATCTTTTTCGTATAATCGTATACTGAATCGATGTTCTAGAGCTAAACGCCGCACAACAATTTTACATTATTTAAATAGAAAAAAGCATTAACTATGCAAGAAAATTATTACATATGAAATGTTACACCATCCTTTTACAAGCTTGATGTGTTGGACTTCCTATTACACACTACAACTGCACATGTTGGCATTTTTATAAGAGGTCCTTTCACCGCGATACCGATACTGACACTGATAAAGATCGATTACGAAGTGGTTTTTATAAACGTGCTAGATATGTCAGATTCATTAGTCTTGTACCTTTTGGCAGAGGGGAAGATCCATGCAAGGCAGGTCCTGATCTAAATTGTCTAAGGTAACATATCAAGCATAGTGTGACGGTAAAGTGATTTGCAAATCGAACTCATTTACAATGCAAGCAGCAAACGCCTACTTACACAGCCTCTTTGCACATCAGTAAATCCTACTTACCGATTATGTATGATGTAAATTTGGTTTACTCACCGTTTAAAGACTCCTTAGGTTTGTCATCAGCTGTTGTGGTGGCGTCCGATGAATCTTGGCCGTCTGTGGCAGCACCTGTCAAAAACAACATGTTTTTTAAACTAAAATCACAATTGGTTGCCTTAATTTTTAAGTTGACTAGAGAAGAAAGTCAAAAGATCCAAGAAATAAATAAATAAATAAAATAGATCGTAGTGACAGGCGAAAATGGGGGGAGGCCTTTGCCGAGAGGAACAATACGGGCTAGTAGTAAATGTAATACTCAGGATTTTTTAAAGTAAACTAATTACCGTGTTTATCGTCTTTATAGCACCCCCAGCAGTGGGTGAAGTCGGGCTGTGGATGATGATGATGATGTTTATAATACTACAGATAGTGCCATGAAAGTTGAGACTTGGCGAGCTTTTTTCTTTTTTTTCTGTCTTTCCTTTTCCTTTTTTTCCCGGACTCTTTCCGCCACCTGATGACGCCCAGCCCCTTCCCACCTCAGACCTCATACCGCTAATGAGACCCTTGAATCGTTTACTACGCAAGTCAAACCACGCATCTGCCAGGTTTCATCTTTAGTCGCATGTATGATACGGAGCCGAAACGTGGATACTCACGGCAGGACGGGTCCATAGGTTAATAGTCGCTCAGCGAGCTATGGAAAGGGCTATGCTCGGAGTCTCTCTTAGAGACATGATCCGGAACGAGGTCATTCGACAGAGGACCAAAGTTGTCGACATAGCCCAAAGAACAAGCAAGCTGAAGTGGCAGTGGGTCGGTCATGTTTGCCGAAGAACCGATAACCGCTGGGATAAACGAGTTCTGGAGTGGAGACCGCGTTTAGGCAAACGTAGTGTAGGACGCCTGGATGGGAAGAGACAAAGACCGGGCTCAGTGGCGCGCCATGGGAGAGACCTATGTCCAGCAGTGGACTGCAATAGGCTGATGATGATGATGTTGTTTATAACTATGACTCACCATTATCTCTATCTCTGTTACGCCTGCGAGCGTTGGGCGGCTCGCGGAAAGCAACGGCTGCGCGGCGATGTGGCTTCTTACTGCCTGACGCTTGTGACGTGTCAGCTGATTGTATGGTCTGGAATAAATAAGTATTTTGAGAACAATTTCCTAATTCATAGGCCTCAAGATTCTGGAGGTATATACAGGGGGTTCCCCGGATATGCCACATGGAGCGAAAGTACCTTGAATATTGTAGATGGAACATTTTACGGAAAGAAAAAAATAATTGAATTTAAAAAACTAATCCGTGTTGGATTCGTCCGCAGACCTCTTTGTTGAACCTGGCTCTAATGTGTGCAATAAATGTATGAAATTGCATGTACTTACATTCTCCTTTTTAAACTTCCACTCTTCATTATTATTATCGTTTTGCTTCACATTGTTCTCTGAATGTGATGTCTCGTTGTCGTTACTCTTGACGGGACAGCTGACGGTCCCTGCCACAGACCCTGCCACGGTCCCGGCTGGAGGATCGGGAGCGACGGAGGCGCTCACTGATGCCTCATTCATCATTATTCGTTCCCTACACCTGGAGAAAGAAATACATACATAAATAAAGCTTCAGCAGCTAAGTTTTCAGCAGTCCCTCTTTCCTTACCCATGTTATCCTTCACATTCATCAGTCACATGACAAAAACAACTTGGGCGATTTGGCATTTTATGTGCGTATGTATGTATGTATGTTTGTCCGACGATAACTTTCGAACCGTTGTTGATCCGATCTGCTTGAAATTTGATAAGTCGATAGCATATACTTGAGAAATTAACTGGTAAGTATATGAAGAAAATCGAATAAGTGGTTATCAATGTAACGGTACGTTCTTAATTCACTTTTACTTTATAAAAAAACTTACAAAAACTGTTAATTAATTTGATCAACAAACAGACAAACCGTCGCAGTCCTTTTTCACATTATATACGGGCGATGCGCGCGGGCAGCGCTGAGACCGGTTTGACGGATACGTCACGCTCGCTGGGAGCCCACTCGAGCTGCGATCGGCCGGCAGTCCACTGCACTATACGAAGGCGACGCCACGCACCTTGAGCGCGGCGCGTCCTTGCAATCTTGCTACTTTTAAAACTTAATAACTACTAAGTAATATCTTAAAATCTGTGTTCCCAGCTCTGGGTAAGCTGTGCATTATTTTATACCACCTTGTAGAACAGTGGTTCTCAACCTTTTAGTCATGAGGGACCATTTTACCAAATGTTTGTCTTGCCGCGGACCACCCAGTTGGTTTTCCTAAATTAAGGATTGTTTGATAAAGAAAACAAGCACAATTTCATAATTAGCACTCATTTATTTATTATTTAGCAAAAATTTTTAATTTACTTAATGTGATTTTTGTGACTGCATACTCTTTACTAACTTCTGAATTCTTGGTTCAGTGCTACTCAAAGCTAAACGCATGTCGGCAGTGGCATCCAACCGATTTCGCTGCTTGTTTTTAATCATCAGAAGCGTCGAAAACCCCTGCTCGCATAGATACGTCGATGAAAATAAAATTAGGTAACGCATAGCAATGTCTCGAAGCTTTGGAAAAGAAATTGCTTTTTGGCTCCAAAATTCCTCAAGATTTATTCCTGATTCGAATGTATCTTTTAAGTTCGTGTCGTGTTGCATTTCAATCACTTCTTCTTGAATTTCATCAGAGACTTCGGAAACATTGAGAATGAAAGGATTCCGGATCAGTTTCTGAATAATTTTGTCCGCGCAGTCAGGAAAATAGCGATTGAATTCACTTTTTAATTTTGTCAAATGAGCCATAATGTTTTTCTGAATTTCTTCTTGAATATCTGCACCTTGTCCGTAAATAATTTGGTTGAGCGTATCGAATGTAGAAAAGTTTTTTCTTTCGACCTTATTAATCCATAGCTCGATTTTAGCAATAAACGCCCTGATTTTATCTTCATATGCAAATATGTTGCTCATGCCTTGCAACTTCAAATTTCCCGATCCTTGCAGTTGAAGGTTCAATTTATTTATTTGCGCAAAAAAGTCGACCAAATAAGCAAAACTTATTTTATATTCGGGCTCACAGAACTGATCTAGCAACTCTTTGTTTTCCTTGTAAGTTAAGAATATTTGTACTTCCTCTCTTAGTTCGTACAACCTCGACAGCATGTTTCCTCTCGAAAGCCAACGAACTTCTGTGTGGAAAAGCAGAGTTTCGTGTTCAGAGTTCATGTCAGAACACAACTGTTTGAATAGACGAGTATTGAGTGCGCTCTTTTTAATAAAGTTGACTACTTTTATAGCTGTTTTCAGAGCTATAGTAAAGCATTCCGGGAGCGTTTTGGCAGCCAATGCTTGACGGTGAATAACGCAGTGCGTCGTTATTGCGGATGGATTTTTGGTTTTTACCAATGCTGCAAGACCAGAGCGAGAACCAAGCATAGCAGGAGCACCGTCAGTACAAAACCCGGCAAGCCTTTCCCACATAAGTCCATGTTTCTCCATATATTGACTTATTGCATTCATAACATCTGCACCTTGCGACGTCGTTTTCAGTTCTTGAGAAAATAATAACTCTTCTTTAAACATTTTATTGTCCTCCAAAAATCGAATAAATACCAGTAATTGACAGCATTGCGAAACATCGGTAGACTCATCACATTGTAATGCAAAATAAGGGCTGTTTTTAATCTTGTCAATAACTTGGTCTTCAATATCAATTGACATTTTTTGAATGCGCGACTTAACAGTGTCATTAGAAAGCGGTATTTCACGAATTTTCTTTTGAGCTTCCGCGCCTAAAAGCTCTTCTGCAACTTTAAGCATACAGGGCTTTATTAAAGATTCACCGATTGTGTGTGCTTTTTTCGATTTGGCGATCAATTTTGAAACTTCAAATGATGCAGATAATGTTTTTTCAGATGTTGCATAATTTGTTCCACTGGGTCCAAGTTTCATTTTTTTAAGATTTGTTAGTTTGCCCTCAAAAAATTCTCGTGAACTGTTACAAAACTTCGGATGCACGGTCTTCAAATGACGTTCCAACTTTGCCGGTTTTAAAGCGTCGTTAGCAAGAACAGTTGCACATAAAACGCATTGCGGTCTAGTTTCTCCATTAATTTGTATTGAAGTAAAGCCCAGCTTAATATAGTCGTCGTCATATTTTCTTTTTGGAGGCATTTTTCTGAAAACGAAGTTTTAGTGATAATATGGACAGGTATAAGATAATAAAAATGTGTTGTTTTGACAAGCTTTTATTTGTGAGGTCTATGGCCAGCTGTGGGAATGACGGTTAAAGTATCTACTGCTCAAGACGTATCAAATGAACTCAAATACGACGGTATTATATTAAGTTGTAAGGTTTAGACCCGAACAAACAAACCTACCTACCTACACACAAAAAATGCAGGCTCGTTTTTAATTGCTCACTAAAACCTAACCTAACCTACAAAAATACTGAATTATTTGCATTATTTTCCGTTTTATAAAAAATATTAAAAACTTTGTACATACCTAATAAGAATAGAATAAAATAGTTATTACTTACCTACGTAGTATTTATATCTGGTGTAGTTATTTACTATAACTACCTTCGTAGACTAAGGATATTTGCTTTTTGCTGTCGAACTTTAAAAATTAAACCAAGTACTCAGTAGGTACAATACTCGTCACACTCTCAAGGCCGCGTTATAAATCCCTACCGCTCATTACATCGTCGACGTTGCAAGTGAAGTGACGGACGATCGGAGCATGCGCGGCCGCGCCGCTAAAACAAGGAACGAATGGAACGAAACCCCCGCCCCCGCCCTCGTTCACCGCGTTTCGCCTTCGGACTCGTGCCGCGCGCGCTTTGCGCTCGCGGCTCGCGCTGTTTTGACTCGACTCATTACGTCACGCCACATATTATTAGGATGGCTTCGCGGACCACTTGGAATGCCTCCAGGGACCACTAGTGGTCCGCGGACCACCGGTTAAGAACCAATGTTGTAGAACAAAGAGCTTTGCTTATGCAACTACTATTCCTTAGTTTAACTGTAGGTAACGGAGACGCTTGATTTGAAAACTTGTAACGGCTGCTTACCGCTAGCCCGATAGTACTGTAGTTATTTACTAATGTGTACTTATTTACTGAGCCAGCTGCTATGGTACTTAATGCTTGGCCTTCTTGATTTTTCCCTTACTTTTATTAGCTAAATTATTAAATGAATTTCTCTTGTAGTAACTTTTAAATTTCCATCATGTACCTAACTGTCTCGAGGCTTCTCCTCCCCTTTTGCAAATGTAAATACCACGCTGATTCCTTGCTCCTTGGTTAGCTAACTTGTTTTCGGGAGTATTGCGTAATCCCTAGGTTTTCTTCGAAAGCCCCTTGCGTTGCGTGATCCTAATGCCGAAGTGTTTGCGTTCCAGGAACACCCTCTGGGTAGGAAATACACTCCCAAGTCGTAGAGAGACGACGGCGCCGGCGGCGCGGCAGCTCAGCATATTGGAGGCCTCTGGACGTGGACGCACACTGGACGGCGATCCCGACCGAGGCGTGTGGACGAGGAACCAACCGAAGGAGCGTGGTATTCTCGGACTGATACGACAGCATAAATTATTGGCTAGGCGACGACCCGTGACCCCCTCATCTTTTCTTTTATTTTTTTATTAAACTTATATATATACTTCTTCTTTTATTTCTTATCTTGTCACCCCTATGTGACAAGTGGCGCCCGTATACGCGGTCAAAGGTCAATATTTATGCTGTCGCGTTACATTTTAGTTTCCTTGGTGTTGGATTTCTAGTGTGTGTATGTAGTGAAATCGTATGTGCTTTACCTGTTGTTGTGCCTAAGTAAGTACTAAACCGTTAAATATTTAAATCTAAACGTTTAAATTTTATAATTGATGTTGTATTCTTTTGTATCGGCTTTTGTTTTGTGACATACACAAATTTTAGTAACGGTTTGTTTTGTCTTTTGTTTGAATTGATTGGACACAACAGTTAATTGCACTAGGTAGTAGTTTTATCTGATTTTGCTTGCAATTTTCTTTAGTTTATAGTTTTAGTTAGCAACGTATTTTATTATTGCACATCTTACCTAGGTGACTTACCAACATTTTTTTTTAGTGAGTTTGGGTTATTTATAGTTTTTTATTTTTTTATTTTGTTTTAATATTTTTTTTTTTGTTGTTCTAAATATGGCTAACCCAATTAAATTTTTACTTTTGCAAAAGTCTGAATTAGTATATGAGGTTGCTATTCGGGGTGAGGTACCGTCTGATAATGTTGAAGGATTGCGTCGGCAAGTCACTAAGTTGACACAACTTTATCCCGCTGAGGATATTTGTGAGTCTGTGTTTGAATTTACGGAAGATCTTAAAGGGGCTAGCGATACATTGGATAAAATTCGACAAAACTTGGAATTATTTCAAACTACTAGTCCTACCGATTCCCTTGTTAGTAGGACGAAGTCTTTATTAAATCACTTATATTATAGACTGTCTCGAATTGTTAGACCTGATAGGCCTGAATTAGTGGATTTGCTAGAGAAAGTTCAGGAGAGTTTCCAAAGAAACTTTAATAGATTTTCTTCATATATTAATACTACGAAGCCTAATCCAGCTGTGACTCAGAATGCTAATGATGCTTCAGCTTTTGGTTCTGCTGATTTTGAGGCAGAGGGGCCTGCTGTTACGAAAGTGAGTGTTAGTTGTGACCGAGGTGTTACTGCTGAGCTAGCCAAATTAAAGTATGATGGTAAATCTTGCGTTCGTGCTTTTATTCAAAGACTTGATGAGTTTCGTATGGCTAAGGGTCTTACTGAACAAAAGATGCTTCTTTCAGCTATAGACTTGTTTACTGGAGACGCACTCCATTGGTACCGCGCTACTAGATCAAAGATAACTGACTGGAAGAGCTTACTTGCTTATCTCAAAGATGATTTTGATGTTGCTGACTTCGACTATAGGATGTCAGCGGAAATTCGCAATCGAAGCCAAGGTGATAACGAGAGTGTTTCCATATATTTTGCTATCATGGAAGGCATGTTTAGTCGCTTAAATCAGCCTATGGGTGAAGCAGATAAGCTCGAAATATTACTGCATAATATTCGGCCTTGTTATTCAACTATCATTGCAGCCAGTAACGTCACGTCTGTCGACGATCTCAAGGTAGCTTGTAAGAATTATGAACGGATAAAGGTGCGCTCAGATAATTTTAAGGAGCCACCGTCTCTTGGTTCGGGAACCTTGGCTCCTGAGTTTTGCTATAGTAGGCGCAAGGAAACTCCTAGGTACTTTGGTAGTGCGAATAGTTCTAATAATAATAATTTTTATAGGTCTAGGCCTCAGGGTTCTCAACTTCAATCAGCCACTACTACTAACGTGAACCATCGGTCCGCTCCGATTGCGCAAGTATATTGCTACCGCTGTAAATTGAGTACTCACACTATGAGAGATTGTCCCGCTGAGCGGACAATATTCTGTTTCCGCTGTGGTAAAAAAGATGTAAGACGGCCCGACTGTCCGAACTGTTCTACACCAGTTTCAAAAAACTAGTAGTGGAGGATTGGGGAAACACGGGACCAGATCATTCTAACGACTCGGAGTGGAATGAGTGGTTATCGTTTCTTAAGAAGTTTTTTTTCGAATTACTCAGTTTCTGCAATCTTCAATACTAAGCCGAGCGGGGATCCTCGACCCTATGTCAAAATTGGTGTTGGTGATTTGTCATTATATGGTTTACTTGATTCTGGTTCGTCGGTTACCATTGTGGGTAATAATTCGCATAGTCGGTTAATACACTATAATTTACAAGTATGTACGGATGAACTGATTACAGTCACTGCTGAAGGTGGGCAGAGGATAAGTTCTCAAGGATATATTCTGCTGCCAGTAGTATTTGAGGATAAATTTTCTTTAATCAAGGCACACGTCATTCCTGAAGTAGAGACTACTCTGATCCTTGGAATTGATTTTTGGTGTAACTTTAAACTTTGTCCAAAGTATCTTACGAAGACTGAAAATTTGTTTGTTAATGACCCCGGGTTGTCTGAAGTCTTAGATTCAACTGAAATACAACTAAATTCTTTTGATAATTTACTAGACTCACAAAAATGTATAGCTAATAGTATTACTCAGCAGTACAAAGATATTTCTTTTGCAGAAAAAGGTTTAGGTAGGACACATCTCATTAAGCATCGTATCAATACTGGGGATGCTGAGCCGATAAGACAACGTTACTATCGTATGTCACCTGTTAAGCAACAAATAATTTCTGAACAGGTGGATGAGATGTTAAAACTAGATGTTATAGAGCCTTGTGAGAGCCCTTGGTCGTCTCCAGTATTGGTTGTTGGAAAAAAAGATGGGAATCCTCGCTTTTGCTTAGACAGCCGTAAGCTGAATTCCGTCACTAAAAAGGACGCTTATAGTTTGCCATATATATCGGAAATCCTTGATAACTTGAAGGATGCTAAATACCTTTCTAGTGTTGACTTATCCAAAGCTTTTTGGCAGACATTGATAGAGGAGACCGATCGTGAGAAAACCGCCTTCTATGTTCCCGGGCGAGGTACCTTTATGTTTAAAGTCACCGCTTTTGGCTTGACCAACGCCCCAGCTACTCAGCAGAGGTTAGTAGACCTTCTATTTGGTCCAGAGTTTGAGCTGAAGGTCTTTGCTTACTTGGACGACATTATTATCGTAAGTAACACATTTGATGAGCATGTAGCTCTGCTTCTACGTGTTCTCGAGAAACTGCGTTCTGCTAACCTCACTATCAATCTTGACAAGTGCCAGTTCTTTAGGAGTCAGCTTCGGTACCTAGGTTATATTGTAGATGCTAAGGGTTTACGTACAGATCCTGAGAAGGTTGAGGCTATACTGAATTATCCGACACCTACTAACAGTAAGGAAGTAAAACGTTTCCTTGGTACAGCCTCTTGGTATCGACGTTTCATTCCTCAATTTAGTACGGTTGCTGGTCCACTGAATAAACTAACGAGCTCTAAGAAGAATGCTCCGGCATTTGCTTGGTCTTGTGAAGCAGATAAGGCTTTCTTAGAACTTAAGTCACGGCTAGTCCAGGCGCCTGTTCTGGCTTGCCCTAATTTCTCATATCCTTTCGAAGTTCACACTGATGCCAGTAACTTTGGTATCGGTGCTATGCTAGTTCAAACTATTGATGGTGTTGAGCATCCCGTTGCGTTTATGAGTAGGTCCTTGAGTAAATCTGAGAGAAATTACAGTACGACAGAGCGTGAGGCACTTGCTGTACTGGCTGCTCTCGAACATTGGCGCTGCTACTTAGAAAATGACAAGATGTTTATAGTTTACACTGATCACTCAGCACTGAAATGGTTCCTTTCTCTTTCGAACCCTACAGGACGTCTGGCTCGCTGGGGTGTTCGCCTTTCCTCATTTAACTTTGAAATAAAACATCGCCGTGGTAAGGATAACGTTGTTCCTGACGCCCTTTCTAGGATTGTACCAGTTGATACTATCGCTGACTTAAATGTATCTGCTATTCCTGCTACAGATACAAAAGACGATTGGTACCTTAATATTTTTAATGGCTGTCAGGAAGCTGCAATCAGTTTTCCTAACTACAGGGTTGAGGGAAACGTATTGTTTAGGTATATGAGGAATAAAAATGTTCTTACCTCGGAGTTTGACTGGAAGGAGGTGGTTCCTAAGGAACAGCGAGAGCAAATCTTAGCTCAATGTCATTCGGAGCCTACTGCTGGTCATTTTGGCGTGTTCAAGACATATAAGCGCTTGGCACTTCGATTCTATTGGCCTGGCATGCACTCTGACGTTGTGAGTTTTATATCTCGTTGTGATATTTGCCTTGCTTATAAATTACCGACTCATGGTACGCTAGGAAAGATGGGTAGGCCAAAAGATGTCTCACGACCTTTTCAAGTGCTTTCGATTGATTTGGTTGGTCCTCTTCCAAATACAAGGAAGCAAAACAAGTACATTTTTGTTATCACATGCTGTTTTGCGAAGTACTGTCTTTTATTTCCTCTTCGCAGAGCTACGGCAGATCTTGAGAATCTCTGGAGAATGACGTTTTTCTTGTGCATGGCATTCCTCAAACTGTTATTTTAGATAATGGCTGTCAGTTTATTAGTCATGAGCTAGACAGGGTCTTCAAGAAGTATAAGGTACCTAACATAAACTTTACACCTAAATATACACCTCAGATAAACACCGTAGAGAGGTATAATAAGACCATTGTTACAGCGGTGTCTGCTTTTGTTGATGAGGATCATAGGACCTGGGATCTTAATCTTCCTCAAATTCAGTTTGCAATGAATAACTCGATCAACGAAACTACTGGTTATACTCCAGCATTTTTGGTGCATGGAAGGGAGTTGGTGACATGTGGGTCACATTATCTGGACAATGATGTGCCAAATGAATTGGTTTATTTACCTCGCGATAACTATGCGGAAAACCTTGGTCACTTGAGTGGTATTTTTAATAAAGTTCAAACGGCGTTATGGCATGCTCATGTTAAAAATACTCAGCGTTATAATCTACGTCGTAAAGATGCTGAATTTAATGTAGGAGATGTCGTTTGGAAACGTTGTTATTTCCAATCTGATAAAGATGCTTATTTTAGTAAAAAGCTCGCACCTAAGTTTATGAAATGCCGGGTAAAAGTTAAGCGTTCACCGCTAGTATATGTGCTGGAAGACATGAATGGTCGTGACTTAGGTGTTTGGCATATCAAAGACTTGAAGAATGTGAAGAGTGCTTGTTAGTTTTGTTTTTTGTTAGTTCTTAATTTTATTTTTTTATTATTTTAGGTAATGTTGGGGATCTGTTATTATGTTCTGTGCGAGTCAAGTTAGTTTGCTAATAATATCTTATACTTATAATGTTACTTGTACGTTCCTTTTAAACCGTACAAGTGATTTCTTGTTATAGCCTCTTTTAACTATAACGGGAGAAGTGTGTGATTTGGTTTTAAGGCCGTTTGCACCCGCTTTCTTTTACGACGAGAACTTAATTTTGTCAGTAAAATATGTTATGCCACAGCCTGATCCTGTGGTGTAATTTTTTTTTGTTTTTTTTTTTTTGTTTTAATTTAAACTGTTGTAGTAGTTGGCTTGCACGGAACCATAATCGTAGATTCAGAACCCCAATCACATTTTCTTTCTTTTCGCTATGTCTAATTATTAACTTAATCCTGTTGCGATTGCCCACTACTGCCCTGCTAAAGTATTAGAACATCTTCAAAAGGTTACACTTGAGTGTCTTGATTAGGAGTATCAACATTTTATTATGTTTGGTTGCGAATTAATTTGTGTAGAAATTATTTGCTATTATAAAAGGCTGGTATGAAAAGAGAATGCTTATGAATCATGAATGTGGATGTATGATCTAGATGGTGTAACTAGCTGAGTCTTGTAGTGAGTTTTGAGTTTTGTCGGATTTCACAATAATTAGGTAAAATCCTTTTTCTAAAGGAGGGGGTAATGTAACGGTACGTTCTTAATTCACTTTTACTTTATAAAAAAACTTACAAAAACTGTTAATTAATTTGATCAACAAACAGACAAACCGTCGCAGTCCTTTTTCACATTATATACGGGCGATGCGCGCGGGCAGCGCTGAGACCGGTTTGACGGATACGTCACGCTCGCTGGGAGCCCACTCGAGCTGCGATCGGCCGGCAGTCCACTGCACTATACGAAGGCGACGCCACGCACCTTGAGCGCGGCGCGTCCTTGCAATCTTGCTACTTTTAAAACTTAATAACTACTAAGTAATATCTTAAAATCTGTGTTCCCAGCTCTGGGTAAGCTGTGCATTATTTTATACCACCTTGTAGAACAAAGAGCTTTGCTTATGCAACTACTATTCCTTAGTTTAACTGTAGGTAACGGAGACGCTTGATTTGAAAACTTGTAACGGCTGCTTACCGCTAGCCCGATAGTACTGTAGTTATTTACTAATGTCGTGTCTGTTCGATCTCCGCTGAGAGTGTCTGTTCGATCTCCGCTGAGAACAGTAGCGTCTCGCGTTCGCGCGTAGGTACCTACAGTGCAAAGTGCAAGCGCATCACAAAAACGTCACCGCGGACGTGCTGCCGACTGTGACAATGACCCCGTTCTTTGTCGCGTAAGGCATGTGCATCGACGACGAATTATATTGTTAAGGTGACACCATTTATTGCCTTTACAATGGATACGCCATCAAAGGTACGCTTTACCCTGCATACAGAGCTGGAGCATACTTTGTATGACCACTACAATGACGCAGTCCGTCTATTTAAAGAAGAAAGGCAAGAGCGTGAAAAGCTTCAGGGCCTTGTTGGGAACTTGAAGAACCAAATTGAAGTTCTTCAAGAGCAGCTGAAATGCGTTGCGCAATCAACAAACATGCCATCAACATCAAGCATGGAAACTTCCTCGGTACAGGTGGAATATGTTACGGACGAGGAAGAGCTAGCAAAAGAGACAGAGTGGATAAGAGCGAAATCCAGGAAAAAGCGGAAAATGAACACCTCGCCCACTGTCTCACCACAAGGAAATGCCAATACTCCAGCAAAAGAAAAACAAAAAAAAATTCCTTCCCCACCTCCGATCATAGTAGACGGGGTGAATAATTACCAAAATTTTTACGACTCCTTGTCTTTAAAACAGCCCGCTGGTACCTTTAAAATCAAGATACTAAGCGGTGAGAGTGTTAAAGTAAATGCCATCAATGATGATGCATACAGAGCCTTAACAAAAATCATAAGCGAAAGCGAGTACCCCTGGCACTCCTATGAAAACAAACAAGAGAGACCGATAAGAGTCATGGTCAAGAAATTGCCTTCCTCGTGTAAACCTGACCGAATTATCGAAGACCTAAATGGAAGAGGCTACAAGATCGAAGAAGTTGTGAACAAACTAAGTTGGAAAACTAAGGAACCACTAAACATGTTCATGGCCACCTTCAGCAACGAAGAAGATGTAAAAAAAATATATGAAATAAAACATATATTGGGGTGCGTGGTCGAGATTCAACCACTAAGATCCACCAAACTTATCCCACAGTGCAAGAAATGCCAAGTATATGGTCATACACAAAAGTACTGCTCCAAAGAACCACGATGTGTTAAATGCACAGGTAAGCACCTTACAAAGGACTGCAAAAAACCTGCAGAAGAAAAACCAAAGTGTGTGCACTGTGGGGAAGCACACCCAGCAAACTACCGAGGCTGCATGGTAGCTAAAGAAATGCAGAAGATGCGGACCAAAAGTATAAATAAAACTCAGGCTACACCGCAAAACGCCAGCAGCAAACAGCAAGTAGCTCCTCCAGGCTCTAACGTAAGAACTCCTTCAGTTAGCACCACTCACAAATCTGTGTCATATGCCCAGGCAACTGCCAAAAACACACCAACCATGCAACGCAAAGAGCCAAGCAACGATAACAAGCTAGATGTCATTCTGAAGCTCATGACATCCTTTGATGAGAGATTGAAAATAATAGAAAATAGCACCAAACAAGCTATTCCTAAGAGTAAAAAATGATTTGTACACTTAAAATCATGGCTTGGAACTGCAATGGGCTACTTAATCATCAAAACGAACTGCAAGTAGTCCTAGACATAGAAAATGTCGATTTGTGTCTCGTGTCTGAAACGCATTTCAATAAACAGTCACACATCACTTTCAAAGGCTATAAAACCTATCATGCACTACACCCAGATAACAAAGGAAGGGGGGGTAGTGCTGTTATCGTGAAAGAAAACATAAAGCACTATGAAGTAAGTAAATGTGAAGAGCCAGATATCCAGTCCGTAGCTATTTGCATTAATACAACACGGTATTCTCTTACGGTAGCAGCCATATACTGCCCACCGCGCCATACGATACATGAACACGACTACTCAAGATTTTTACAAACCCTTGGTGAAAGATTTGTACTTGGAGGTGACTTCAATGCAAAGAATACGTACTGGGGATCCAGACTAACGAATACAAAGGGCCGAAACTTATTGAATGCCATTAAACATATAAAAGGTGACGTTATATCTACTGGTTCACCAACATACTGGCCAACTGACCAAAACAAAATTCCAGACCTGATAGACTTCTTCATCTACAAAAATCTATCGAGTAACTACCTACGAATGAAGCAAAGTTATGATATGAACTCTGACCATTCTCCAATATATCTAGAAATAAGTGAAAAAGTTTCACAAATAGAAAACGCTCTGACCCTGGTAAATAAGTATACTGATTGGGAGAGTTTTAAAATAGAATTAGATTTTAATATAGACCTAAAAGTTCCTCTGAAAGCCCCGGAGCAACTTAACCTAGAAATAGACAATTTTACTAAAATCATACAACAGGTTGCCTGGAATAATACACCAGTAAATAAAAAAAGAGGCGCAAGAAATCACTACCCTCAGGATATCTTGCAACTCATAAGTGAAAAAAGAAAACAGAGAAATGTTTGGCACCAAACTAGATTTCCACAAGACAAAACTAAATTAAATAATCTCACAAAAGTGCTTAAAAGAAAAATTAAAGCTTTTAATGACGAGTCAACTAACAGCTATCTCCAGAACCTCACCAGTGATCGCAGTACAAACTACTCACTCTGGAAGGCAACTAAACATATGAAACGACCCATTACCCAAATTCCTCCGATTAATATAGGGTCTGGAAAATGGGCCGTTAGTAACGAACAGAAAGCCAAAAGATTTGCAGAGCATCTTGAAGAAATATTTACACCTAACGAAGGCCAAACAAACCAAGTACCTATGATTAACGAAGTTTGTGACGAAACACTTTCGATAAAGCTGGTAACACCCAGAGAAGTCTGGAGTGAAATAAAACACCGTATAAACCCAAAGAAATCTCCTGGATTCGACCTTATTTCGGGAGAAATACTACACCATCTTCCACGAAAAGCACTAGTGAAACTGACGACCCTTATAAACGCAGCACTCAGACTAAAGGTTGTACCAGATTTATGGAAGGTTGCCGAGGTCATTATGATAGCAAAGCCAGGAAAACCACCTCATGAGACCTCATCTTATAGGCCAATTTCTCTGCTACCTATCATGTCAAAATTATTTGAAAAACTGTTACTGAAAAGACTTAAGCCACTTATAGAAAGTAAAAACATCATACCAGATCACCAATTTGGATTCCGAGAACAGCATTCAACAATAGATCAAGTTCATAGAATTACAGATGTTATTGAGAGGACTCTCGAAGAAAAAAAGGTCTGCTCCACTATCTTTTTAGACGTGGCACAGGCATTCGATAAGGTATGGCATGAGGGCCTTTTACTGAAATTAAGAAAAGTATTACCTCCTGAATTTACAGATGTAATAGAATCCTACTTATCTGATAGAACTTTTAGAATAAGGCAAGAAGACGCCTTCTCTGAACTTAAGAAAATAAGAGCTGGGGTACCACAAGGAAGCGTACTAGGTCCGGTCCTTTACCTTCTTTATACAAGTGATATTCCCGTCCTAGCCAATAATACCATTGCAACCTTTGCTGATGACACTGCCATAATGGCTGTCGGAGGCACTCATGCAGAAGCAGCTGAAAAGGTACAAGTAGCTGTTAATGAAATCCATGATTGGACTAGAAAATGGAGAATAAAACTAAATGAATCCAAATCGGTTCACATCAACTTTACTAACAAGAAAGATCAATACCGTGCGGTATTCATTAACAATAAAATCATTCCATATGGAAACACAGCTAAATACCTTGGTATGACTCTTGACGCAAAGCTGCGCTGGAAAGCACACGTCAAGAAGAAAAAAGAAGAGCTAGAGTTACGCTACAAGAGGATGTACTGGCTGCTTGGAAGGCAATCTACCCTTTCAGTGCCTAACAAACTTTTGTTGTACAAACAAGTCCTAATGCCGATATGGACTTATGGTATACAGCTGTGGGGCTGTACCTGTAAAAGTAATACTGCAATAATTCAACGATTCCAGAATAAAGTGTTAAGGGGCATTGTTAATGCACCCTGGTACGTGAGAGACGAAGATCTGCACCGGGACCTCCAGATCGAATTCGTTGATAAATTAATTAAGAAATTCGCAGAAGCTCACGAGAAAAGACTTCATCACCACGTGAATGTCGAGGCCATCCAGCTCCTCGATAACACAGACAAAGTGAGAAGGCTCAAAAGAATCAAACCTTTTGAGTTAGTGTAATGTTAAAGTTATTGTGCAGTAATAATAGTGCTACTTTTAATGAACACAAGAACAAAGTGTCATCACAAAGTGTAGAGACTGTAAGAAAAGTGCCGATGGACACATTCTTGTAATATCTTCTTCTATAAAAATAAGTTAAAGCAAAATTGCTCATTAGCCTACTTGGCTAGATTGTAATGTTATTAGGATACCGCATCAAAGGGGTATACTAATTTAATGAAAAAAAAAAAAAAAAAAAAAAAATTTACTGAGCCAGCTGCTATGGTACTTAATGCTTGGCCTTCTTGATTTTTCCCTTACTTTTATTAGCTAAATTATTAAATGAATTTCTCTTGTAGTAACTTTTAAATTTCCATCATGTACCTAACTGTCTCGAGGCTTCTCCTCCCCTTTTGCAAATGTAAATACCACGCTGATTCCTTGCTCCTTGGTTAGCTAACTTGTTTTCGGGAGTATTGCGTAATCCCTAGGTTTTCTTCGAAAGCCCCTTGCGTTGCGTGATCCTAATGCCGAAGTGTTTGCGTTCCAGGAACACCCTCTGGGTAGGAAATACACTCCCAAGTCGTAGAGAGACGACGGCGCCGGCGGCGCGGCAGCTCAGCATATTGGAGGCCTCTGGACGTGGACGCACACTGGACGGCGATCCCGACCGAGGCGTGTGGACGAGGAACCAACCGAAGGAGCGTGGTATTCTCGGACTGATACGACAGCATAAATTATTGGCTAGGCGACGACCCGTGACCCCCTCATCTTTTCTTTTATTTTTTTATTAAACTTATATATATACTTCTTCTTTTATTTCTTATCTTGTCACCCCTATGTGACATCAAGATATGGGGTTTTTAAGGGTGCAAAAATTAAAAAAGTGACACAATAAAATCAAGTTACATGTCATATGAAAGAACTGTGTTTGGACATTCCAAAACAGTTTTTACTTTTTTTCTAGGACACTTAGATTTTGCTATACAAAAAAAAAAACAAATTAAGATAACCAACGATCCAAAAGCTCCCATCTCTAAGAATTTCGTTGCCATCAAGGTTTTTCTACTGGTCGGTCAATTCGTTTGCTTTTTCTTTTTTTTTTTTCTTTAAATGAATTCAGGAGGTAGGTACTCAGTTGTCATAAAAATTGTAAAAGCGACCTGGTCTGATGATGGAGCTGAGGTCTGTCCAACAGAACTCTTCAATTAAATGACCAAAACTGAACACAAATACTTTGTCAAAGTAGATAAAACACAATGCATGATGGTGGCACATTGTTTCTGATTACTATCTACCTATGTACTTAACTTTTCTGAGTATTTGGATCGCATCACGAGATCTCCGTTCGGAGCGAACTACTAGTATACCTACTTATTAGTTATCTTATCCATTATCGTCACTCTACACATCCATCTCAACATTCTAATCTCCGCTCAGTGGAGCGGAGATTAGAATGTTCTACTAGTATTGGTAAGTTACCTTTCTAAAGATTGGTTTCCTCTGTGCGAATTGGATCTTTCAGTCTCAGATCCCGTAGTCATGCTCATTTCCCGTCTCTTGTTGCGACGCTCTAGCGACATCTATAAAATGAAATTTTCATTTTGAACAAAGTCAAAGTCGGAAATTCTTTATTTTTGGCATACTGCTTGGACACTTCATAAATAATGTTTCTTTACTATTATGTCGTGTTTCACGTTCATCATTTTCGTCCGTTTCGGGCGTCGACGTTTTTCTTAATTTCCCCTACAAACATCAATGTTGGTCTGATCTTCAATATAGCATTAACGGAGGCACTATACACAATCAGAGAGAGATTGTACCATGACGTCATGTTTCAACCTGGCTTACTTTTCCTTCAAGTAGATGTACTTACTTATCGACAGAGTACGGGCCCGTAGATCGCGTTCAGACATTTTTACCTTATTAATAGAAGTCATCTTATCGTGATAATGATTCTTTCGAACCAAGTGTGTTGAAAGGATTTTAAGTGCGCCTCAAAGAGGCTCCTTTCGTGCACTTGATACATATTTTCGAACTTTTTAGGTTCTACGATACGCCGCATGCCGGTTTCCTCACGATGTTTTCCTTCACCGTTTGAGAGCACTGGCATAGTGTACATAATTTTTTAGGCAGAAAAACTCATTGGTACACGACTGGATTTGTACCCGCGACCTTAGGATGGGAAGGCGGGGTCGCTACAACTAGAACACCAGTGCTCACTAGCTGATGGAATAAGCTTATGGCCCACCTGATGTTAAGTGGTAAACAGAGTATGTTAAGTGCTATGTATAAATGGTTGGCGCCTACCATTTATACATAGCACGACGCAACGACGGAACTATTAACATAAATTCGTCGTGGAATCGTGGATTCGTCATTACTTGATAAAAGCTTGTACTAAGCAGATCATTAATTGCATTTTATAACTTAGCCTAAATAAACCCCAGTAATCTTGTTCAAAAACGAGTATTATTGTATTCCTCAAGTTATACCTACCAAAGGATTAACAAATTGGCGACCGTGACAGGACGATTATGTGTAAAATACAAAAATCCCACGCGTGCTATCCATCCATATTGCTGCGGCTGGTGGCCGTACCACTAGGCCACCAGCGCTCTCATTAATAGAATTCTCATTAATTAATAGAAGTAAAGTATATACATACCTTGACGTCATGTTTCAACCTGGCATACTTTTCCTTCAAGCCGCGGTACTTATCAACGAGATGAGGGTCATGTATTTTGTTGGATGTGACCGCGCGTTCATGCGCCAATCGCGTGCGGAGTTCGGTAATATGGCAGAGGTGCTGTGTGCGTAGTCTTTCTACCTGGAGGACGAAAGGACACTTTAAATAAATAAATAAATATTATAGACAATCCACACAACACTACCTAGCCCCAAACTAAGCAAAGCTTGTACTATGGAAACTAGATAACTGATATAATGGCCATCGCGTGCGCAGTTCGGTAATATGACAGAGGTGCTGTGTGCGTAGTCTCTCTACCTGGAGGACGAAAGGAATAAATAAATAAATATTATAGGCAATCCAGACAACACTCCCTAGCCCCAAATTAAGCAGAGCTTGTACTATGGAAACCAGATAGCTGACATCTTTTAATTCTAATTACCCCTCTAGGGTAATAAGGTGCACTGACGTCCTGTGATTATTTAACTCTTTATTGCACAAGTACAAAGGGTAGGCTTAATGCTATTAGCATTTTCCACCTGCCTTCGGGTTAATTTTCTTTTGTATGTATGTAGCTAGCTACACATCAAAAATTTTAGGCACTTATTTATTCTTTCTTCGCACACAGTCCCCTTGTAAATATCTTGAGTCCATTCCATTCAAAGGTTGTCTGGTAGAGATCGCTAGGCCACCTATTGTATGAGGCAAATAGTTTTAAGTATTTTAATGTACCTGTATTTTTATAATTTGTTATGTGCAATAAAGTATTTTCTATCTATCTATCTACATTGAAACTAACCTCGGCTCTGTAATCCTGCCTCATATCGGCCATTCTATTACATTTCTCTTGATTCAATATCTCAGTGGCCGCTCGGTTTGCCTCGATCAGTCTGGCACGTTCCTTGTTGAACAGCAACTGTAGTTGTGCGTTTTGCTCGAACAAGTTTCTTTCATTCGCTGAAATTAAATTATAGTAGATTTTATCATGAAGAATCGCAATAACAGAATAGCAATTACAAAACGGGCATTTACTGACAATCAACAAAACGATGATTGGCCATATTGTACGACATGACCGCTTTTTATGAAAATAGCGGTCTGTCCTGGCTTCGCACGGGTGGACATTTTTTGACGTGACAACGTCTTATAATTCGATGGCACTGCACGCACGAAAATGACTCATGCGGCGTTACCTCACTCTGAGGCGTTCCATTTAAGGCTTGAAGTGCAAGCGAGAGCGCGGAACGAGTGACAAAGAGGCACAATCGGCCTCCGCGTTCGGCAGCGTTCGACATCTGTCTCTCTCCTACTTGAGTGAGCGATGCATCCGCGTTGACCGCTGTATGACGTTGTCACGTTGAACTATCGTCAGTAAACCGACTTTCGACAACCGATAGACAGGCAACCGATTTTTTTTTATGTTCTGGGTTTCATCTGCGATCAGTCCTTTGACTATAAGCAGGTTTGGTGTAAATGCTGGACATTTTGGGGATTCTTTTTGAAATCATAATATGTAAAAAAAAAACACATCCAACATATACATACCAATTTCCAACTGCCGTTGCTGTTCATATAATCTCTCATTGTACTGTCCTCGCAAGGTATCCATGTTAGCCTTATGTTGTTTCTCTGCTGATTCCACCTCGCTGTGGTATTTCTCGTCCAATTCTAGAAGAGCGTTCTGTAGCATCTGTTGATGCTTTTTTTGAGCTGCGTCTAATTCCTGAAAAACAAATAAATATTATAGACAATCCACGCAACACTATCTAGCCCCCAACTAAGCAGAACTTGTACTATGGGAACCAGATATAATACTTATATGCATTTTTTTTTGTAAATACATACTTGAAATACAATATACCACCCAGACAGAGAACAAACATCTGTGTTCACCACACAAATATTTTTTCTCGGTGGGATCGAACCCACGACCTATGGCTCAGAAGGCAGAGCTACTACCAACTGAGCTGGGAGGCCAGTCAAAAGACAAAAAATAATAATTTTGGCAGTCATTACAAACAGCATCATCATCATCATCCCAGCCAGTTATCGCTGTTGGGTATAGGCCTCCTTCATCTTCTGCCAGCCTCCTCTGTCCTGCGCGACTTTTGTTCAGGTGTTCCCTAGGACCTTTAAACTAAGCATGGCTTAATTATATGGAACGGGTATTTATCGTGGTTGTTACGCGGGCAGACGTCTGCCCGTCTGCGTAGCTTATGCTAGTTCCATCAGCTAATTGTAAAAAAAAACTTGGTAGTACTAATAAAACGATACTTACTTCCTCCATCTCCCTCTGATGTCGCTCGCTCTGCTCACTCAACCTGACTCTCTTATCATTCAAAAACTTTTCCTCAGCCGCTTTCAACTCTTCTTGTAACTCCGCCCTCATCTTTCTCTCCTTACTAGCCCACTCCATTCTTATTCCCTCTATCTCTTTCTGCAGACTTATCTCTAATCTTCTCCTTTCATCTGCTTTGTTCCTCTCTATCATATCTCTACCCATGTCAGGGATAAGAGGGGATCTGATAGGCTTAGGGCCTTCATCTTGGGTTTCAAATTGGTATACAACTACAACATTATCAGAGCTTGATTTTCCTTGGGACAGTATTACTCCGTCTAGTCTAGGACTTGTTAGTCCTTTAGGTGATTCAGTGCGAGTGGTAGGTGATTTATTCAAAGGTTTGAAGCTTGATAGGGGATTCCAAAGTTTGGTAAAGTCAAGTCTAGGGGAACGTATATCAGAAATTGGAGAAATTTTGATAATAGGAGATTTGGGGGTGTCTACAGATTTAGACGGTTTGGTGGAATCGTCAGTTGATTTTGAATCTTCGGTTATTGTTTTAAGGTCTAGAATAGGAACTTTTATTTGAGGTATCTCTGAACGGGATGATTTGCTATCTATCGATTTTGAGTCTTGAACGCTGTCTTTTTGCCGAGATGATTTGCTTTCTATGGATGCTTTGGAATCTTCTTCCTTATTGTCTGCGTCTTTAGGTCCAGTGTCGTGTGTGTCGTTGGAATCGTCTAAGTCGTTAAGGTCTATATTGGCGAACTCTTTGTCTGGAGAGTCTATAGACGTTTCTGATTCGATGCTTTCCATAAGATTGATTGATATCTTGCTCTTTAGAGGTATCATGGGTGATCTGCAAATAATAATAAATAAATAAAAATACTTTGGACAAAACACCACAACACTACCGGGCCCCAAACTAAGCAGAGCTTGTACTATAGGAACCAGATAGCTGATATAATACTTAGCAGCGGGCAGAGCTACTACCAACTGGGCTGTGAAGTACGTCGATGTAAGTCGAAAGACGATAATGCACATCATGATATTGTACACACTGTTATTACGATGCCAGTTAAGCCAAATGTACACTGTAGCAAATCAAACATTAATTTTTACTTTTTTGTTCTGACACATACTTAAAAGTGTCCTTGATACTTTATAGGGCGGATCCGACTAGGATTGGTTAGGTTATGTTAGAACATTAAAATTACGCACAAGGCAAGCGAGCAGAGCGAGCGTGCCACGGCGCAGTGCCAGAAAATGTTTTTTTTTCATAGAAATCAAAGGCCTTATCCTCTTTAGAGCAATTATTCATCACTATAGATACACAAAATTAATAATTGAAATATTTATCTGCTCCGGTGTACACGGGCCTTAACAATTTCCCAGTGGAAAAAAGGCATCGTTTTAACAGTGTGTACATTAACCGGACCCTGCAAGTCTTACCTAGGCCTAGCCTCCTTATCAAACAAGGGTTCTTCGAGATGTGTGGAACTAGGCTCGATGTCCCCCGGCCGGACCAGATCGGATATCTTCTGGAAGTTCTTCTGGAATAGATCCGGCTTTATATAGTCCCCTGGAGGGGGGCGGATGACGCGCCGGCGAGGGGACGTCCGTGATTGGTGACTGTCACTTTCTGGAAATTCATTAATTTATCATGAATTATTCTTTGTTTATTCGTACCATAAATCTATTATTCTTTATTTTAAGCCGACTTGAAATAAAAAAGGAGGTTCGCAATTCGGTTGTATTTTTTTTTGTGTTCGTTTACGCATAACTTCGTCATGATCCAATTTGTAAAACAAAGAAGAATTTCTTCACATCCTCCTTCCTTCCTTTTTCTTATAATCCTCATATTTTGTGATAAAACGTGCCCTACACTGCCCTCTGCCCATTATTTTGAGGCATACAGATGTTCAGCCTCACGTGCCAGTAATTTCACCGGCACCCACACCCTTCAAACGAAAACACAGCAATGCTGCTTCACGGCAGAAATAGGCATGGTGGTAGTACTTCCCCGAACGAGCCCTTCACAAAAAGCTCTACTACTACTGTGTATTTTAACACTTTGGACATTCTGACCTTTGACATTGATTTTAAAGTGGGTGATAGACGTACGAGCAAGTACGCGTACTTATGGCTCGCCGACCTTTTTCGCGTGTGTGTCACCGTAAGTACGCGTACTTTAAAACCGCCGCGCAAAATCGACATCGACATCGCAATACAGAGTGAGTAAGCTTCACGTGTGTCACCAACGTCGAGCCGAGTAAGTTCGCGACCTTAAAAACCGCGTACTTTAAGTTCGTACGTCTATAAAGTAAAAAAGTAAAGTAAAAAGGATTTATTTTCTTTCACAATGCTTAAGTCAATGGTGTAATGGCTTTACAAACAAAGATAAGTATGCCTGCATTGTGAAAGACTGGTGCCTGAGGTAAGTTCGTAAGAACCTGTATTACAGGTCACCAGGCCCCACTCTGCGAACAATTCTGGTCTTGTTATGAAGAACAATTAGCAATAATTTAAGTAACAGTAAGAGTTACAAGTGCAGTAGATATTGGTGATAAGAAAAATAAAACGTAAAATACAATAAAAAGTACGAAAACAAGATTAAAAATAAAATACACTATAGAACAGCTTAAAACTATGCTAAAGATCATAGGTAGTAAATATCTTGCTACCTAATAGCATATATATAAAGAAGAAGGAAGGATGAATGAAATTATGAGTGATAGGTGGTGGATAAATTTGTGTGGGTGAGTGTGTTGTGGGTGTGGGTGAGTGTGTTGTGAATGTGTGTTTGAATGTGGGAATACGAGTGAGGTGATGGAGGATTATTTCAAGGGGATTAGAAGTTTTTCAGTTTCTTCATAGTCAAGTGTTTTGAGGTACTTGGTTATAACCTTCTTGCATTTTGGTCTACATAGGGGATAAATGTTTAGTGTACCGTTTAAGATATTGTAGAGGTAAGCACCCAAGAAACAGTACGAGTTTCGGGCATGGGCAGTACGGAATGATGTTATTTCACAGACTTTGCCTTTCTTTCTCTTGTTCTTAGTCAATAAAGGGTCGTAGTTCAAGGTTGAGTGCTTTTTAAGGACAGTCTGAAGGATGAATGATTGTCTGAAAGTTATTACATCCCACTTTTCATATAGTTGTACTGTAGGGAACCGAAATGGAAGACAAGCACCCACCTTAAGTATAGCACGCTGAGCCCTTTCCACCTCCAGAACATGCGTCTTAGCTGCACCACCCCAGGAGGTTATGCAGTAATCCAGAATTGATTGACACATGGCGTAATAAACCTTCTTAATAACTTCGAGTTTTGCGACATGTCTGAGGGTTTTGAAGATGTAAATTAATTTGCGTAATCTGGGGACTAATACTTCTACGTGGGGCTTGAAACTTAATGTTTGGTCAATAATGACACCAAGGTACTTTATGCTATCAGACCTTTGTAGGGGAAGACAGGAACATGGGGAGGTGAAAGTGGAGCAATTATGAGCAATGACAGAGTAGCTAGCCGAAGGAAAATGATTTGTGGAGAAAGCAAAGGTCAAATATTTGGTTTTAGATACATTTAACGTGAGAATATTACTAGATAGCCACTCACTAACCCTGTCAAAGCCCAACTGTGCCAGTTCAAATACTTCATCCCAGCTGTCACCACTGAAGAAGATTGCGGTATCATCGGCGTAAGTAAAGATTTTACCGCCTCTAACCTTGAGGTCGCAAAGGTCATTAATATAGGCGAGGAACAATGTTGGACCAAGGATGCTACCTTGAGGGACTCCATACGTGGTAACTTCCTCCTCACTGAGCCATCGGTCTATTTTAACTTGTTGTGTCCTGCGAGTCAAATAGCTTGTTAAAAGTTCCAGTGGCAAGCCTCTGATACCTAATCTCTCCAGCTTCAGCAGAAGAAGCGGGACAGAGACTGTGTCGAAGGCTTTCGCTAAATCAAGGAATACAGCTAGGCATTTCTTTTTATTATCCAGTTTGGTGATTATCGAGTCAACCAGTCCGTGTACAGCATCACTGGTTGACTTGTTGCGGCGGAAACCAAATTGAGAAGGAGAAAGTAAGTTGTTAGATTCAAAAAATTTGGTGAGACGTGAATTAATTAGACGCTCTAATATTTTGGATAGTGCCGGAAGAATAGAAATTGGCCGATAGTTGCTGACACAGCCCCTGTCACCAGCCTTGTGGATAGGTTTGATAAGAGCTGATTTAAGCCCTTGCGGAAAGACTCCAGTTGATATAGCAAGATTGCAGATGTGAACTATAGCTGGTGTCAAGAGAAGTACATATCTTTTCAGCAGTTTACCTGAGATCAGATCACCTCCTACGGCGCATTTGTCCCTAAGTGCCTTAATGAGTAGCATAACCTCAGCGTCATCGGTGGGAATCATGAGAAACGAATCAACTGGGGTTGGGGAGGTGAGTTCAATACAAGTGTCTAAAGGAGTAGGCCTGACAAGGTGTATCCGCTCTGCAAGGTTTCTACCCACATTTGCAAAGTACGAATTTATGGTATTCACGCTTATTCGAGGACTATTTGTTATTAACATACAAGATGAGTCGTCTTTCGGTTTATATGAACCACTTATCTTTTTTATAGCATTCCACAGATGTTTACTGTTGTTTCCAGCTTCCTCAATCTCCTGTCTCTCATAGGTCCTTTTAGTTCTCCTAAGTAGCGCGTTACAATAGTTCCGGTAGCGTTTGTAAGTTATTTTAAGTGTTTCGTTGTCTGGATTCCTTTTAAGTTTTTTATGAAGATTGTCCCTATTCTTCATGCAGCGTAAGAGGCCTACCGTTATCCAAGGCTTACTGATTCTCTTTCTTTTAGGAGTATTCACAAGTTTGGTGTTATTTTTTACAGCAGTTTTGAGATAGCCGACCAGAAGATCTGTGGCTTGATTAACATCTGTGGAGCAGAAGATAGGTAGGAAGTCTAATTCCTGCATAGCACTATCAAGACCAACGTAATCAGTGCGAGTAGTCAGTCTGTCAGCGTATTCAATCAGTCCAATATGATTAAATCCAATTGCGACAGTCTCGTGGTCCGTGATTGAAGGGTTCAATACAAGGCAAGTCGCTTCAAGTTTGGTCTTAAGCATAATATGGTCCAGACAAGTCCTGCCATGAGTCGGCATATTATGCCCGGGAAGCATGCTGTGGCTTGCGAGAAGATTGAGGTACTCATAAGAGCGTTTATCATTTGTGTGAGGCATAATATCAATATTTATGTCACCACAGAGAATAATGTTTTTGTAACAACTTAGTTTAGAGAGTATTTTATCAAGAGAAGTTAGGAAGCTTGATATACCCGACTGGGCGGGGGGTCGATATATTCCAATGATACAAGTATCATGTGATATTTTTAGGATTAGACAATTAGCATCAATAAGTTGGGGTTCTTCTGTAGTAACTTTCAGGTTTTTATTATAATACACAACAACTCCTTCATTTTGGGATTTGTGGTGCGATGTGTTGACACAGTTATAATTATCTATGTTGGGTACATGTTTTTCAGATTTAAGCCAACATTCTGTCAGTACCAGAACATCCCATGATATCTGAGATCTCTGTAATAGAGTAACAAAGGAGGCCATATTACAGTTGATGCTACGTATGTTTTGTGTAAGTAAATTAAGGGAACAGGGTGAGTTGTTATTTTGTAAGTATTTGTTTACATCATCCAAGTCGCATCTGATTGCCTCAGCCAACGCTAGGGAATCCAGTTCTGAGGTTAAGTTTTCTATGTCATGCATTGCTATACAAACATACAACTACTTTGATTAATAAAGTCACGTGCATTACGTGAGATTTGATGATTACCTACTAACTAAAGATTGGTTTAACCATAGAACTGAACAGTAGGTGGCTAACGGTTTCCGATTAGACTGTGTGGCAAATAAATACTTGGGTTTAGAGGGTGGGTGGGTTACATAATTTGTACGTAGAGAATGTTGTGATGAGTGTGTGTGTTGAGTATGTGTGCTGTGTGAGTTTTGGTGAGGTGAGTACATGAGTAGGTGAGTGATAGGTAGCAAGAAATACATGGCAAAAATAGACACAAAATAAATGGCAAAAAAAGACACAAAAAATTGGAAGAAAAAAAGTTTCATCATTATAACTAAGAGTAAGAATGGAGTTAAGCGAGAGCCCAAACATCCTATCACTGTGTCCATGTCTAGTCACTTGATCAGACTGAGAAGTCTAGCTTCATCCTCAATGTATATTGGCGCGGAGTCCACCTTGGTCTTCACGTAAACCCGCCCGAAGGACGTCCATGCAGCAAATATCTTTTTGTTCTTAACCTGTTCCCGTGCGACGAAGAAAACGCGCCTGGCTTTGGCCGTAAGACACTCCGAAATATATATAGGACGGCTGGGTCCAGAAAGCTTAATATCCTCAGTGCATAGGATTGGGCTATTAGCATCCCGCCTGGCTTTGTTCAAATTTTTGAGGTTTGCTATTATATTTTCTTTAGGCTGAGTCGTGGTAAATTCCACCACTATGGCATCCGACTTCGACCTATAAATCTCTCGAATTTCCTGTTTCTGGATCGTCATACCCAGTGACGAACCTATATTCTGGACTATGGAGTTCAAATGGATCTTATTTTCGTTGTCCTTCTTTGGGATGTTACGAATCTCAACTGTCGAAGAGATTACAATTTTTTCGAGGCGGTCTAATTTATTTTCTAAAGTAATAATCTGGCTTCTGTATTCAGTGTTTTCGCTCTCCAATCTATTTACTTTTTGAAGTAATTCCTGGTGTTGTTCAGTCATCTTATCCACAGAATTTTTTATGTCTTGGTTTTGGTTGACAACGGCATTAATAGCGGTATTCAATAGTTCAAACTCCATTGTCTGCTGCTGTTTGAGATCTTCAAACAACATCTTAATTTCTGACGAGGAAGTGGACACGGATTCTCCAAATGCATGTTTCCGCTTCTTTAGGTAGTTATTGGATTGGTTCGATAAGTCAGAAGTATTGGTCCTGTTTAGGGCCGGATCTGAGTTGTAGTGAATTGCAGTGGCAGGCACATTAAGAAGGACTTGCTCGTCCTTAGGCGGAGATCGACGAACCGACATCGCAGAAGTGATTGAACTACACGCCAAGTTCAAGTTCATACGTAGTAAAAGTAGGCCTAAATGAGCCGGACCGTTAGGAGGCGGGGCTTGCGCATACGCACACTGCAGCTGCAGTTGAATGAGTGGGCGTTGCCTGATGCGCTTCTTTGTAGTAGTGCGTGCGTTAATTGGCCTGACCGTAATTTAAATGAGCTAAGCTGAACTCACGCTTGGTTGTTCGTCACTGTTGCTCTAAGGTCGCTCTCGCTCTTTTCACCACTGACTTTAAGCCGTTGCAATAAATTAAATTTTACTAGGGGAGTACTGCAACACGTCTGCACTGCGCGGAGTCCGAGAGGGAAGGGGTCTATCACCCACTTAAGGGAATGCTTTCACCATACTTGGTTCTACAGAATCAGTGACACCATAGAAAAAGAAGAAGGGAATGCTTGATGACTGAAGAACAATTAAATAGGGACTGACAAATTGACATTATTACCTGCAGAATCTCTTGGACTTTCATACCGCGGCGGCAACGGCGGACGTCCTACAATCGGCGACAGCACTATCCCACTCAGCGGCTGTGACGTCACCGGATGCGCCGCCATTGGCGACATCACCGGCTGTGACGTCAGAGGTGACATCACCGGATGTGACGTCAGAGGTGACAAGACCGGCTGTGTAGAGGACATGACGGCGTGTGACGTCACAGAGTGGGAGGGAGCAGCGCTGATGATGGAACTTTGCTTGTCGTTCTGTTCAGAAGAACTGTTTGAGCCCGGGCTTATTATGGGGTCGGGTGGGTGTTCTATCTTGAATCTGGAACAAATTATTAAAACTATATTTGAGTCGTATAAAATCAAAAATCAAAAACGGCTATCTGCACGTGAGGTGAATTATGGCAATTCAATAAGATTGCCGTATTTAAAACTAATGTTGATTTTTAACGTTAATTTTGAACGACATATTATATTGCAATATTTGATACAGTTTGAGGAAAATTTGTTGCGTTATTTTAAATTCTCTAAATTGCCATAACAATAAGTCTTTTTTGTTAAATTTGACAGATTGACGCCTTTGATTATACGACTCATCTATAAAAGAAAGTCGTTTTAGTTACACTATTTATACAAGAACAGCTGAACCGATTTGTCTGAAAATTGGTGGAGAGGTAGCTTAGAACCAGGAGATTGAACGGGAACAGGGCGAGCGAAGGCGCGGGCGGCCACTAGTTATGAATAAACAAATATTGTGGACAATCCACACATCAAATGTTTTCACGCTCAGTTGCTAGTAGCTCTGCCTTCTGCGCTTGAGGGCGTGGGTTCGATCCCCACCAAGAACAAATACTTGTGTGGTAAACATCTGTTTGTTCTCCGTCATGTAGCAAAAAGTTTTTTTTATCAAAATGTGTCAACAATTAACGAAGAAATCGTTGAACATTCCACCTATTTGCTTGCCTGTCTGCTTTATCGTGTTTGCATATTGGGTTTTTCTGGCGAAGTGTGTGAATCTGTATTAGCCTATATAAAGATCTATATTTTTAAAAAGTACCATACTTTAAGCAAATAAATTATTTCATTTCTTTTCATTTCTATGAAGGAAAGGTGAGGAGTAATGCAGAGATGACGGCTGACAGAAGGAAATGGAGGAAGAAGACATGTTGTGCCGACCCCACATAAAGTGGGATAAGGGCAGGAAGAAGAAGAAGAAGACTGTTAAATAATTTACCTGACGCTTTTCCTATCTTCTTCAAAGCTAGCAGTCTTAGGCTTTGCTAGCACGTTGTCCTTCCAGTTCGGTAGTTTCTCTCTTAATATGCCTTTTGGAGGGTCGCTTTTAGTCATCGAGTCTAAAGGCAAGGACTTTTCAGTGTCCGGACTAGGCAGGTCGGATTTGGATAGTTTCAGGAACATGTTACCTTTGCCTGGAAAATATTTATTATATTTTTAAAACAACACAACATAGGTATTATTTTTTCAGTAGGTATTCATTTCCATCCTCCTTCAAATTTGGGTTGTGGGCTCGATTTCTACAAAAGATAATATTCTCATAATCATCATCAGTCTGAAGAAGTCCACAGCAGGACGTAGGCCTCCCCTACACATTTCCAGGAAGAACAATTTTGAGCCCTTTCCATCCAACGACTTCCCGCGGTCTTAGCAATGTCACCGGTCCATCTGGTGGGTGGGCGCCTTACGTTTCGTCTTCCGGTTAGGGGGTCCGTATTCGGGGATCATATTCTAATAATTATAAAATAATTCCTAATAAACATTTGATTTGGGGGGCTTAGAAGATATAATCTTAGAATTATGGTTTTCAGCCTTAAAGTAGAGTTCTTTCAGTTATCTACATAGTACCCATAGCGCTAAATAAAATATATTTTTTATACATATAGATAGCTAAGCATTTGGCTGCCATCACACCTGATGGAAAGTAAGGATGCAGCCATAATCCACCTGTTCACTCTTGTCTTGGAAATTCCAAAATTGAAACGTTCCGGAAATACTGACACCGGTAGAGAGTTCCACTCTTTGCCAGTTCGTACTATAAAAGTGGAATCAAAAAGCTTTGTACATGAGTGTGGGATATCTACCATGAAGGAGTGGCACTTATGTCTGTCGGATGTCTGCTTAAATTTATAAATTGTACTAGCAAACCCGGCGAACTCCGTTTCGCCACCAGATGGCTTCAAAATGTTGGTTTGTCCTGAATTTTCTTTGCTATAAACCTCACAGATCCCGAGACCTTTCCAACGAATGCAAAACCGTGGAAATCGGTTCGTGCGTTCTGGAGTTATAGCGTCAGGAATGAAAACCCGACTTATTTTTATACAGGGTTATTCATTATTAACTGCAAATACTCAGGAATTAGGTTCAACAAATAGAATAAAAAATATTTATGAAATTATTTTTTTTAAATTTGATCAAAAATTTTTTCAAGTTTTTGTATCAAAATTTTATTTTTATTAATTTCTTTACGGCTATTGCATAATGATTGCCACGGAGAACAGGACGATGACCCACCCAGGCGGTGACTGAACGCAGAGTGTCACTCACGGCGCGCGGGCGCGGATCAAAGGTTAAAATAGGTCAGGCGCCAATGATTCCTTTATCGATTTTCTCGGGATTTTCATAACAAAACTTAAACAAAATCATTTCATAAATATTTTTTATTTTATTTGTTGAACCTAATTCCTGAGTATTTGCAGCTAATAATGAATAACTCTGTATAGTAGATAATGCATAATATCTCACCACTTAGTGTAAGTCCTTTGTCACCCTTCGCTGACAACAATGGGCTGTTTTCATCTTCCGGACTACTCAGTACATGCATCTTCAGGTCAATGACCTCGGAATGCTGCTTAAACAGCACCTTAGGTCGTTCTATCTGACGACTTATCAACTCCCTGTCCGAAGAATTTCTTAGCAACGGTTTGACCGGAACTGGACTGTCGGGACTTCGTCTTAGAGGCGAAATTCGGATGTCACCGAGCTTTTTGTCCAGTCTAGCGAGTGGGGATAATGGGGGGCGGCCTAAAGGTGCCAATCGTCGTGGTCCTAATAGGGTTGAAGCGTTCTCTTTTACGTCTGATTGATGGTTTTCGCTGTCGGTGCTGAGTTCTTCATCGCTCTCGACTTTGGTCTCGACGCGTTCGAGGTGTTTTGTGTTTTCTTCGGATGTTGGAAGCTCCTGAGAATTCAGGTAATTTAATTAGTGGAAATAATATTTTTTTATCTTTATAATTATTTTTATTCTTTAATGATTGTATAGTTTTTTATAATGTCCCAAAAGTTAAGAGCCGAGCGGGATTTGAACCCGCGACCTTAGGTCGTCGTGATTAGGATCCGATGGCGCAGCGGTCAGCGTAGCCCCGTATCAAGGGGAAGGTCGCGGGTTCAAATCCCGCTCGGCTCTTAACTTTTGGGACATTATAAAAATCTTTGTGATTTCCTAAGTGTAGTAAATACTATAAAATCAATTAAAAGTTATGATTGTATAGCGTTAACTACATTTTAAGCCCGCCCCTTATTCAGTTTTTCGTAAAATCTCTCCATCTAAAGGTTGTCTGGAAGAGATCGCTCTTAGCGATAAGGCCGCTCATTGTACCTATATTTGTAATGTTTATTTTATATTATGTTTCTTCTGTGTACAATAAGAGCACTGGTGGTCTAGTGATAGTGGCCCCGCCTTCCGATCCGAAGGTCGTGGGTTCAAATCCACTCGTGTACCAATGAGCATTTCTGTCGAAAAATTTATGTGCACTATGCCAGTACTCTCAAAACGGTGAAGGAAAACATCGTGAGGAAACCGGCGTGTTGTAGAATCTAAAAAAGTTCGAGCAACACGTGTCAAGGGTCACGCAAAAAGGGCCCGCCAGCGGCCTACTTGCGGAAAAACCTGCCCGCACATCAAGTGCGCATGAAACTTGCCGAACTTCTGTGTACAATAAAGTATTATACTGACCCCATTGTCCGAGGAGATAATCAAATAAAACACACAGGGTGTGGACAATTTATCCAATTAATGGGTCAATATGTTGTTAGTGGTCACACCTACAGCAATAACATTAACAGTCTGAGTCATGACTCAGGAGATAACAAAGAGTACAGTTAGGTAATTGTGGCATGGAGGTTGAACTCGGGAAAGTTGGTATAAATTTTTCAGTGCCAGGAGATTTAGAAGCTTTTTTTTTATTAATAGCAGACTTATTATCCAAGAGACTGTAGTGCCTAGTACCCGTACAGTCGATAAAGATTTTTTTTAAATTTCGCAATCTAATATGATAATTTGCATTGTTTTTCATTTTATACTTTCCTAATCGCTTGAAATATCATGCAGGACAACGTCTGTCGGGTCCGCTAATGTAATATAAAAAGCGGCCAAGTGCGAGTCGGACTCGCCCATGAAGGGTTCCGTAGCAACAAGTAACATAATATTATAAGTTCTTGTAGTTCGTCTAGAGGTAAATTGCAGTTTACGATTTATCTATATATACATAAAAGAAAGTCATGTTAGTTACACCACTTATAACTCAAGAACGGCTGAACCGATTTGGCTGAAAATTGGTTGGGAGGTAGCTTAGAACCAGGAGAAGGACATAGGACTTTTTATCCCGAAAAAGTAACGGGAACGGGGTGTTACGGGAACGGGCGAGCGAAGCCGCAGGCGGCCACTAGTGACGTATAAAAAAAAACAACCCACTAGACCTAGTTCAAACCAAATATCGTTGAAAGTTTGCATAGTAATGTATATATCATATATTTTTTTTAATTTTATCATTCTCTTATTTAGAAGTTAGAGGGGGGGGACCAACATTTTACCACTTTGGAAGTGTCTCTCGCAAAAACTATTAAGTTTAGAAAAAACGATATAAGAAACCTCAACATCATTTTTGAAGACCTATTCATAGATACCCCACACGTATGAGTTTGATGAAAAAAAGTTTTTTAGAATTTCAGTTCGAGGTATGGGGGACTCCCAAACCTCGAACTTCAGTTCATTTCAGTTGGGGACTCCCAAAATTTATTGTGTTTTTTCTACTTTTGTGTAAAAATCTTAATGCGGTTCACAGAATACATTTACTCGCCAAGTTTCATCAGTCTAGCTCTTATAGTTTCGGAGAAAAATGGCTGTGACATATGGACGGACAGACAGACAGACATGACGAATCTATAAGGGTTCCGTTTTTGCCGTTCGGCTACGGAACCCTAAAAAGCAATTAAACCCAGAAAGTATGCAGAGCTCTTACCTGCACTGAAGCACATGTGTCATCCTGCATAGACGCATCTCTAGATTTCTTGACCAGCTCTCGGTACACATAGTCCAGGGGATGTTCCCACTGAGTCTTCTTCGTGTCGTCATTGTAGTAGTAATGGGTTTGGAGCTTCTCATCATAGCTGTTATTGGAAAATCTTCTTCAGTGGAGATAAAATTTATTTAAACAGTTAAAATATGATAAATATTATGCATAAAGACAGCTACATAAAGAACATCATTGAAGGAAAGGTTGAAGTAAAACGGGGAAGAGGAAGGCCAAGAATAAAATACATGAGCCAGATAAAAGAAAACGTAGCTTTCATGTCATCTATGGAAGTCAAGGAATTCATCTTCAGCTTTATAATATCAGTATAGATTTATTTAGCGTACTGTAGCATAGTTTGTGATCAGTTATAGTCCATAAAAAAAAAATAGGCAAATATCACTACAACAAAAATTGGCACGACCACATGTCATGGCACGGCACGAGGGAAATGTTATATCTGATGCAGTTTATATCATCTACATTAGATGCAATGGCCTGTTTACGTTTTAAAACACAAAAGGTTGGATAGAAGATTTTCTTTTTTTCCTGTCCTTATCCCACTTTAGGTGGGATCAGCACAACATGTTTTCCTCCATTCTCCTCTACTCACTTCTTTCTATAGCCATCAGGCTGATAGAAAGAAGTGAATACAGAGATGATTCTCTGTATTCACTTCTTTCTTATCCATCATCATCTTTCACACTGTTGATCCATCTTTTCTTTTGCCTATCTCTACCCACACTTCTAAATTCATATTCATCACTCTTCTGGTCACATGACTTAAGAAGCTAGTGTGTATCATGACTTACTAAGCTTTCCATGGTGCAGGTAGTGCTTGCATAAGACCATCACGGGCCAGTGGCAAGAGATGGCTCTCACTCTCCGGATCAATGCCTAGTTGTGCGGCATACTCTGATACTTCTACAAAATGATAATAACAAATAGGAATAACAGTCGGTAACTGGGAGCCTGAACTTAAATAAGCTTTAAAAAAATATCAGTGATATACTAGTGATAGCCGCGCCTAGTTTGAATATCAATTTTACTGGACCTTTGGCTCATTTTATTTTTAGATAAATCTTGTATGGTTCTGGTCTGTCTGGTTTTTTATTAATATATTGGCCTTTGTTTTAATAATTACTTATTCATTATGAGCCCTTCCCTAACATATTCTTGGGCGTAAATATTTTATGTGTAGGTAATTAACTTGGGTTTTTCATAGAAAGATTAAAACTAAAATGCTAGGTACGAACCTTCAGCAGAGGGTTGACTGTTTTCATCGAATATTTCACGACAAACAACAGCGACTGGAGAACTCATTTTGCCGAACCATTCTACTAATATTTTTTAATGAAATTCGACTCGAAATAGCAGTAATTTTCACGGTTTATTGCTGTAAAAATCATTTTACAAGACTGCAAAATGTCAAATCGGAACATGAAACGAACTATCCTTCCATACGTGACTGAATTCTGAAACTGTATGAAAAAAAAACTACAGCACGGGAAGCCGGACGGACGGATGAAACGGGCGGCGATAATGTATGGCCAGATAATGTACACCCATCAATCCATTCACAGCCCGACTTCACCCACTGCAGGGTTTATGCCTCCCATACTGGATTAGGGATTTGGATTATTACGATGCCAGTTTTAAGCCACATGCACACTGGAGAAATTCAAACATGATCATTTACTCTTTTGACCTTGTACTTGATAGGGCGGATCCGACTTGGATAGGTTATGTTTATGTTTATTTATTTAATCTTAGACTCACAGTTACAATATTGTTTATCTTAAGCTATTCGATGTATTTTATACATTAACCAATTCGAATCTACATTATGTAAGCAATAAAGTAAGTAGGTTGGTACAAAAACAGCAATAATATTATCATTCTAAAGTAATGCTCGGCGAACTAATTGAAATAGGTATAACATATCAGGTTATCTACCTAGCATGCAAAATTTGGTAGGTAGTATAAGTACTTAGTTTAGACAATTACATTTAAAATCAAAAGTTGAAAAATAAGAATTAAAAACACAGATGAATCGCTAAGCAAGTGTGAGATGTGTGTAAAAAGTGAAATTGAGTGAATGTGTAGTGTAGTGTGTGTGTCGTGTGCATTGTTGATAATAATTTTAATTATGTTGTGCTCTAATATAGATAAATGTAGTGTGAGTAGACAAACAGTTAGGTTATGTTAGAACATAAAAATTACGCACAAGGTGAGTGAGCAGAGCGAGCGTGCTGTGGTAGCGGCCACCACAGTGCCAGAGAATGTTTTTTTCCCAATAACCTCAAAGGGGCTGCCTGTTTAGTACAATTATTCATAGCTAGATAAAAATAATAATAATCGAAATATTAATCTGCGACAGTGTACAAGGGCATCGTTTTACCAGTGCGTACATTAACTGGCCGTACATTAACCGGACTCATGGATTACAATGGCCTCAAAAGGGCTGCCACTTTAAACTATCACGGGCATAATCTCGGGCAATTTATTTCTGATTATGGCACAGAATAACAAAGTAAGAGTATTAAAAAAAAAATTAGCATCCTTAGGATTGTTTTATTTTGGCAAAGATTTTCTTCTCAATATATATGGTATTACAGGCACGAAAGCATGCCTGTAATACCATTAAAAGTTAAATGAAATGGACGGAGATTATTGTGGATATTCGGTAGCTTATGTCTTTACAGTTGGCAGCACCAACTTGGCAAAAAAATTATCATCCAACACCAAAAATAAAGTAAAAAAACGTTGTTTTGTTGTTGTTCAGGTTCGTTTGACTTGGATTCCACTTAATTTTTAGATTTTTGTCCGATTTTGTTCTAGTCATCATGGCTTCATTAAAAGATATAAATTCTCTGTATCAAAATCTCAAAACAGAGTGGGCAAAGAAACCCAGAAAACTAGACAAATGTGGCGAAGTGCTGAACAAAATAAAGGTGAGCTCCTGGATGACTTGACATAATCCATTCGCTTATTATTTTCGAATCATTCATGCTCTTATAACGGCATAGCAGGCTAGCTATGTAGTATTTTGATGCCTATTTATTTGCAGATTGCACTTACACAAATGAGCTTCCTCCCTAGCAATAATGCTGCAGCGAATCAGAAGGAGCTGATTGTGGCTAGAGATGTGTTGGAGATCGGTGCCCAGTGGGCGGTTGCTGCTAAGGATGTCAAAGCCTTCGAGCGCTACATGTCACAGCTAAAATGCTACTATTTTGATTACAAGTAAGTTTCATTTACTAACCCCAGAAGCCTGTGAGGTTCCTAAAATAAATAAATATTGTTGACAATCCACGCATTGCTTGCCTAGCACCAAACTAAGCAGAGCTTGTGCTATAAGAACCATGTAGCTGATACAATACTTAAATACATATACTTTTTTGTAAATGCATACTTGGAATACAATACTCCTAGCGCTGAAGGCAGATCTTGGAATGCTTGTTTCTACTGATTGGTTAAACTTTCAGAGATCACCTCCCAGAATCCACGTTTATGTACCAACTCCTCGGCCTGAATCTGCTGTTCCTGCTGTCGCAAAACCGAGTGGCCGAGTTCCACACAGAGCTTGAACGCCTTCCGGTTGATGTAATCAGGGCTGATCCCTATGTAAAGCATCCATTGGCATTGGAACAGTATCTGATGGAAGGCAGTTACAATAAAATATTTTTGGCTAAGGTATGTTCCTACAAAAATTGATATTTGTTAAATAGCAAATGCCAAGATTAAAATATCATTTATTTATTTAACTCTATATTGGACAAAAACTTAAATTTATGTACAAAAGGTGGGCTTAATACTATAAGCATTTTCTACCTGCCAACCTTAGAGGTAGGAATGGCGTTGGTGTGCTCACATAGAAAGGAAAGCTTAGATATTAAAATAAACATGTAACATGTTCCTACTTATTAGATAAGGTCCGATGAGATCTGCTTCAGGAAATGCTTATAAACAGGTTATCATCACAATCAGGCACCAGATTCAGAGACATATTTACCAAAAATAAAGAATTATGTGTGTTTTAGTAAAACTATCCTTTCCTACAGGGCAACGTACCAGCAGAAAGCTACACATTATTCATGGATACATTGCTAGATACAGTCCGCGGAGAAATTGCTGCTTGCATCGAGAAAGCATACCTTTGCATCTCATATGCCGAAGCTGCTCGGAGGCTGAACCTAGCTTCACAACAAGCAGTTCTTGAGTATGGGCAAAAAGTATGTATTACTATCACTTATTTTTAGTAATTTAATCCTCTGTTCTGTATCAAATAAAAATACAAGGTAACAGATTAAGAACCTATAAAGGAAATAAAAATTATCTTAAAGGCCTCAAATACCTAAAATCAGGTCAGATCAGATTTAGTGATCACAATCCTATGAAGATAGGCTTCATCCAGCAGTGGAATCCTCAGGCTGATGACGATGAGAAAAGAAAAGTTCCCCTGACAAAGTAGACTTCACATAATTAAAAAAATTGGGTATTCTAAAAACAATAACAGTTCCAATGTACTTGGCGTCAATTCCAGCAAAACAGTTCGATTGAGTGATCGTTGAGTGATCACTGAAACCGCGTTCCATTTTAAAATTTTTAAACAAAAATTGTCAACTCACATCGATTTACGCGATCGCTTGAGTGATTTGTGTTTTTAGAATTCACCCAGGGTGTCGATTCTAAAAACACAAATCACTTAATTTTTTTTTTGCAGCGTAATTGGATCCTCGGTGCTGATAACTGCTATCACTTCAATGCTGCAGAAGAGACCTGCGCTGCCGCCGCCGGTGTTTTACCATCCGCTGAGCTGGCTGAGCAAACCATTGAGTATGCCAGGCATCTTGAGATGATTGTGTAAAAGCACCTAACTTATAGATAATAAAGCTTTCCTGTATTATTATAATTGAAGTTTCATTTTGCCGTCTATTCTATAGCTAGCTACAGGTCGAAGTTAAAGAGCTCTTTGTGAAGGCCTCATCTGGGGAAGTACTACCACCATGCCTTTTTCTGCCGTGAAGCAGCATTGCTGTGTTACGGTTTGAAGGGTGGGTGCCGGTGAAATTACTGGCACGTGAGGCTTGAACATCTGTATGCCTTAAGTGGATGGACGCAGGGAAGTGCATCGTAGGGCCCGTTCCCAACGTGCGTGACCTACGAGGCAATGCTTTGTTGTTATTAGGCGATGGTTACCACCTCACATCAGGTGGGCTATAATGCTTGTTCCATCAGCAAGTTGTACAAGAACCATTGTGGAAGTATAACCAATCAGATTAAAAAATAATTTACTAAATCTGTAGAAAATACCAGGTAGAAGGAACAGAGCTAGATGACTATCTCTGATTATCAACTGAACTTATTCAATTCGCATTTTTTCCATGATTCTTCCATTATGCGGCCTCCAGACTCCCGCGAGATTCACGGCGTGAAGTCGCGCCGTGAATCGTGCGCGAAATCTCGCGCGTACGACGTCGGCTACACATTCACGCTAGGTTCACAGTATAGTTCGCGCACTCGACCACGATGGACCCCGAAATTGCTGCTGCGGGACTTCTTTGCGCATTAGCGATTTATTACTACGCTTCTGTCAAGCACAAGCTAGTTAAAAAGAAGCGCAGAATAGGATGATGACGATGTCCCAGGTCTTGGTTCCATAAATTATGTAGACGAAGGTTCTGATTGAATGTATGGATTGAAATCATGTTTACGCTTCGATTGTAATATATATATATATATATATTTTTTTTTTTTTTTTCAAGGTAAACAAACAGCTTAACTAGAAACATAATGGTAGGTACGCTAATAGAACACTTATATACAGGGTTATTCATTATTAGCTGCAAATACTCAGGAATTAGGTTCAACAAATAAAATAAAAATATTTATGAAATGATTTTTTTTAAGTTTTGTTATGAAAATCCCGAGAAAATCGATAAAGGAATCATTGGCGCCTGACCTATTTTGACCTTTGATCCGCGCCCACGCGCTGTGAGTGACACTCTGCGTTCAGTCACCGCCTGGGTGGGTCATCGTCCTGTTCTCCGTGACAATCATTATGCAATAGCCGTAAAGAAATTAATAAAAATAAAATTTGGATACAAAAACTTGAAAAAAAAATTGATTAAATTTAAAAAAAAAAAATTCATAAATATTTTTTATTTTATTTGTTGAACCTAATTCCTGAGTATTTGCAGTTAATAATGAATAACCCTGTATAGATAATACAATGTAAAAGAAGCAGCGTCTTGGGGACGCTTCCGTCTGGCACTGATTTGGATCAGTTGAGCTATCCCTAGATCGTTTGTAACGATCTGCAGATAGCTCAACTGTTTCTTGTGTATTTTGTACATTTTGTAATAATGTAAATTATAATTATTTTGTAATAATAATGGATATCTTACACTACCACTCTCGACACTCGACGACGCACGACTGAGCGGCCTGCGAATATGTAGCCAAGACAAGTTCGCGGCAAGTTCGCGGCCCGCGAGCCCTTTGTCGCGGGACAAAATACCGACAATTTTCGGGGAACGAGCCGCGAAGCCGCGAAGAATATGCGAATCGGATCCACACTCATGCTTCGCGGAAGTTTCGCGCCTTCGCGCGCGATCCGCGCGCGAGTGTGGAAGGGCTTTTAGACTAGAATATACACCCCCTCCCGCTTTGCAAAAATGTTACAGCTTACTGGCGATAGATGGAGCAATGCTACATACGTGCTTATCTCAAAAAATAACTATCTGTCAGTACAGCAGACTGTCACGGTCCTGTCAAACAGCAATTAAAATTGGTAGGGGATGAACTACACTTACCCATCGCAGTTAGATAAATAACAAAACTTGAACAATAATTTGGAGAATCTTTTTTGGATTTGTATTTTTCTTTTTGTTTTAGAACCTACACCTATAGATAATGACGTGAAATAAGACCATTTCTATTTCTTAAATTTATTGGATTTAAAGCCAGTTAGTATTAAGTGACATGCTGAGAACTCATGATAGGTTCCAAATTATCTTGCTTGAGTAACTTTGAGAAATACTCCAAGGCGTGTTTTAAATTCCAGTTTTGCACCTCTAAACACCTGAAACATAAAAATAATTTAGTGTTTTTAGGGTTCCTTAGCCAAATGCCAAAAATGGAACCCTTATAGATTCGTCATGTCTGTCTGTCTGTCTGTCCGTCCGTCACAGCCATTTTTCTCCGAAACCCTTGGAGGAATTAGAAATGGAGATGTCAATACAGGGCTTTCCCCTCTGCTGGTCATATACCGACCTCGATCATATCCTTTTAATAAAACTGTTTTACTCGCAACTGCAGCCATTGTGTGTCGTTTCATGTCGCGAAGTGGAGCTCCGCGAAAATGGTGAATTGCATGGTAGTTTCTTGTAAAAGACGATCAGAGACATCAAACTTCCGGGAACATGGTATTTCCTACCACAAGGGAGTATTATTTTGTCAATTGTGTTTGTAATTTTGTAGAATTTTAGTTCAAAAGAAATACCGGTTGCGACAGATTAGCGACAGTATTACGTCAGATTATACCTTGGTAGAAGGCATAGTGTTGGGAAAAGTTGAATGAAATTGATGAATGAATGAATGATAAAATAAACGTTAAATTATTATCACATAATGTGTTGTCTAATTACGTATTTGGTGCTTTTTAAACCCCGACGTAAAAACGACGGGATGTTATGAGTTTGCGGTGTCTGTGTGTGTGTCTGTCTGTCCCATCGTAGTTCCCGAACGAATCAACCGATTTTAATTTAGTTTTTTGTTTGTTTGAAAGGTGAATAGTCGGGAGTGTTCTTAGGCTACGGTAACCGCTTCCCATCAGGTGGGCCGTATGCTTGTTTGTCAACTTAGTTGTATTAAAAATAGCTATTTTTGATGAAAATCGGTCCGAGATGGCTGCCGCCACGAAATATCGGATTACATTTATTCACAAATCCCACAATATGATTATCCTAGGTACCAGTCATCAAACCCTCTACTCATCAATGTATAAAATAGGACATGACATCATACTCAAAAATAAAGTCGTGGGCGTAGTGAAAAAATTTTTTTTGCCTATTTTATATTTCTTTTACGTCCTGTGCAGGTTTCCAAAAAACCCTGTTGCTTGAAGAGTGGACAAAACTTTTTGGCCAAAAAACAACTTGGCATGCAACAAGAACGAGTGTGATTTGCTCGGAACATTTTACAGAAAGTTCTCAAACTCGGGCAAACAAACATCTGCGTTCACCACACAAATATTTGTTCTCGGTGGGAATCGAACCAACGCCTCCGGCGCAGAAGGCAGAACTACAAACTTCGCTGTGGTGTGAAGGCTGACGATGTAATGTGATTTCACTTTATATATATTTTTCAATTATTCAGTAAAAGACTAAACTTATGTGTACTATGCTATAACATGTTAAGAACTATTGATTCAAACTTATAACCATTAATAAAACATAACAACTAAATTCAGTTCTTTTATTTTCTGACTGTTACAAAATGTGAAACCTGTTGTGCATAACTTATTCATAACACTCACTATTACCTGTACCTAAAAACCCATTTCATTCATTATTTTATTCATCGTTCAATTTACCGGTCTTACTGAATGCCCATCACTAGAGATTATCCTAATGTGAGTCTTGACACTGCGTAACTACGTTATATTTTTTATCTGTGTGCAAATTTTAAGATCGTGTGCGGGATTGTCAATGTGTGTGTTTACATGAATAGGATTTTGCTATGCGCGTGTGCCATGCGTGTTTACCTCGTCCCCCGTCAATTTTGGCAGAAAATTATGTTCGTGGATTTAAACGTTGACGCCTCCATTTCTAATTCCTCCAAGCCGAAACCGTAAGAGCTAGACTGATGAAACTTGCGAGTAGATGTATTCTGTGAACCGCATTAAGATTTTTACATTAAAATAAAAAATAAACTATAAATTTCGGGGGTCCCCATACTTGGAACTAAAACTCAAAATTTTTTTTTTCATCGAACCCATACGTTTGGGGTATCTATGAATAGGTCTTCAAAAATGATGTTGAGGTTTCTAATATAGTTTTTTCTAAACTGAATAGTTTGCGCGAGAGACACTTCCAAAGTGGAAAAAAGTTGGTCCCCCCCCTCTAACTTCTAAAGTAAGAGAATGATAATACAAAAAAAATATATGTTGTACATTACTATGCAAACTTTTAACGATATTTGGTTTGAACGAGATCTAGTCAGTAGTTTTTTTTTTTATACGTCATAAACCGTAAACCGCAATTTACCTTTCGACGAACTACAAGAACCTTATTATGTTACATCAAGTACCTAACTTATTATAAAGGTTCTTGTAGTTCGTCGTGCTACGGAACCCTTCATGGGCGAGTCCGACTCGCACTTGGCTGCTTTTTATTTTATTTTATTGCTCACTGGGAGTAAAATGTGAAGATAATATGGTACGGGTAAATAGACCTACTTTTCACTAGGTTCTTTTTCCAGCTCCGTTATTTGCATGAATACGTGTAATAATTTTACTTTGAGCTCTTCGTCTGGCGGCGCATCCAGTCTCAACTTTAAATTCTTGGGCTTCACCTAGAAATATAAACAAACCATTTAAAAGTACATCTAAATTCATCGACACTCTAATATTACAGCCATATTTATAAACACAATTAAAAAATCATTGCTTAAAGTTAGCCCTGTCACTGTTTGTCATTACCCAGTGGTAAGAGATGGCAATAGTTTAAGCATTGTTTATCTTTTGACATATTTTTATACGGCGCTCTTATATTTACGCAATATTCACCACGGCATGTATAACAAAACTTTTTTTTAATTTTAATTTGAGCTTTCTGGGTTAAAGTTTTCTGTAATATTCCACTATCTTTCTTCATCTTCTTGCTTTATTCTTTCTCTGTAAGCTTATTTAAGTTAAATCTTACTGCATTCATCTATCATCGATTTTTAATTAAAGCTTTCATCATTTTTTAATAATAAGTTGATGATACACACTAGCAAACATTTAGCAAACATTTTTTTTAAGGAAGTCAAATCTTCTCCTGCCTTGGCTTTTACCGAATGCAACTAGAATGTAAAAAAAAAAGCGGTGTTTCTCACGACATGGACTAAAGGATAGTTAGTATGGGATAAGGTTCGGGATAGGGTGATGATGATGTTAGATTTCGTGAATCTAAGATATTTCCGAATTACAGATACGCTAGTAGTTACTATGACACGGGGTGCTTGCTACTAACTATTATCTATTCTGTGACGGTTCACAGAATAGATAATAGTTAGTAGCAAGCATCCCAAGGCGTTTTTCGTGACTAGATTTTATGAACTAGCGGCCGCCCGCGGCAGGCTTTGCCCGCGTAGTAGGTCATTGCTAACATCCATCCCGTGGAATGTTTGTTTTATTTACCTACATGATTTTGTAGATCTACTGCATTTAGTTAGGTATTATGAGTAAGGTGGGCACTGATGCCAACGAGCTTACCTGATGGTGGATTCAGAAGCTGAATACCTATGTTTAAAATGATTACCAGCTCTTAGGTAGGTAGGAGTTCTGTGTGTAAAATGGGACTTCTCAGCAAATAGGTAGATAGACTTGTCTACCTACATAGAGGTACCTTTTCATCATCATCATCATCATTAGGCCTACCTTATTTAGATACCTACCTATTATGAATAAGGTAGACAAGGCACTGATGCCAACGAGCTCCGGCAAATTCATCATCCACACTTGATGTGCGGGCTGGTTTCCGCAAGGCCTCTAGTGGGCCCTTATTGCGTAGCGCTTGACACGAACGAGTTGCTCGAACTTTTCTAGGTTCTACAACACGCCGGTTTCCTCACGATGTTTTACTGGCATAGTGCACATACATTTTTCTACAGAAAAACTCATTGGTACACGACTGGATTTGAACCCACGACTAAGGATCGGAAGGCGGGTCCGCTACTACTAGACCACCAGTGCTCTCTGCCAACGAGCTTACCTGATGGTGGATTCAGAGGAGCGTGTAATCATAATACCTACTTAATCATATGTATGTATAGGTAGGCGTTCTGTGTGATAATGGGACTTCTCAGCAAATAGGTAGGTATGTACTTATAGGTACTTAGGTAGGTAACATTGTCATCATCATTATTATACAGATTTGTATTTTGTAACGAATAAACTCAAAAACTACTGGACTGATAAATTTCTTTCGCCTCTTTAATGCTGAATTATCCCCGAGTAGCATAGTTACATTATATCTAGTTCGAGCAAATGAAACCTACAGGAAATGAGTCTCTTTCACCAATAACTCTGCATCTGTAGTTTAGTAACTACTGAGTAGTTCAACAGTTGGTACAAATAAAATGAAATGAAATATATTTATTTGCAAGAAGTATGGTACAATGATAAGATCATAGGGTATGTATTAAAGTGGCTCACATACTTCATCGGCGACCAATATACAAAATTCAAACAAAAAGTAGAAAATATAAGTTAAATTAAAATAAATCAGTGTGAGAATAATAACAATAATCAATTCAGAATAATAATTCTTAAAGAAAATATAAAATAATTTAAATGAAATCTTTAACGCTATAAAAACATTTATACAACATTGTAGATATCTTTAGTAGGTAGTTACTCCATCACACACTTATAGCAAGTTTCTTCATTCACAATCTGACCTATCACACTTTTGGCAGGGTTTTAAACACACATCACACACCCACTGAAGTCGGGTCTACCACCTTCTAGCGCTAAGTTTGACACACATCTTCAGCCCACTGAAGATGAAAGCCCACGAGGTGTCTGGCATGCAGCAGAGGTGTCCAGCCCTGAAGAATTAAATGTTCTTCTCATTATTGATGACTGCCCAGTTGTAACTATGCGTAGGAGTTGACTATGAGCGGTTGGTTCCCAACGCTGCTGGAGGTATTGGAGTCGTCTGTGCTGTAGGAAATGGTAAATACTCTTCAGATGATAATAATAAGACAGATGATTAATTACCGATGCTGTTGCAGCCATTGCATTTCTGTCCTAATTAATATACCGGTGGATTTTATTTCGTAAATATTAGCTCGTATCTCGAAATAGCCTAGCAAGAATTAAAGAACAGTAGCAAGCAGAAGCAAGCATGACATTGACCTCTTGATATTTGACAGTTTGAGATGTCAGTTTTGACAGTTTAAATATAAGATTTACGCACACAAATGTAGATATACATACGTATACGCACACATACACCATAGAAATCTGCTTCTTCTTTTTTCGTGAAAATAAGATCGGCCATTTTTATAAGTAAGGCAATTAATCGCAAACCTAGATGACCCAGTTTTTGTTGTGTTGGTGCGGTTCAATCTTTATTAAGCAAGCTTTTTGGTTTATTGGCAACCACAGACAGCTAACAATCGTGCTAACAATACACGCTCCAACGTCGCTCCAATTACATTTTGGCCTGGCAACAAAAAAATCGATCTGCAGACCGACGACGCCGCTGTCATTCACTGCTTGTCAAACCAAAAAACACTGCGTTGGTTGCGTCTGGTTCGTAAGAAAATTGTACTATTTTTCCCCAAAGAAGACTGTTTTATTGTAATAATGAAGAAACACCAAACCAGACAAAAAACTGTAAGCGATCCAGTTATCGTTTCGCGAGTGAAAAACTATCTCGCGGAAAATGTGGACAAGACCTTCGTAGATGTTAGCCAAATGGCGCGGTCTCTAAAAGAGCGCTATCGCGAGTACAACAACAGAAGCGAATCTGCTTTCTGCCAGTTGGTCGAGGGGGCTTATAAAGTCGTGTTGCAGAGCTACGGACTCGACGGTGCCTCGTCATCGGAGGGATCCGAGGAAGAATCTGATTTGGAGATGTTAGAAGAAAACAACAGCGCGATGAACGAGCGCATACTGGAATTGTACAAAATGCAGGATAATAAAAAGCGACCAGCGACAAACCGCCGCGACACAAATAAAACCGGCGAACCCATTGATATTCTAAGCAGTGACGAAGACGGCGCTGCTCCAAAACTCCCAAAAATTAGCGACCAAATCACCATAACCCCACATTTAGCACCCACCCGCGTTACCAACAACAAACCCATGGACTTGCCAAAACCACAACAGATACAGATCATACACGACAAGAAAAAGAAAGTTGACTCTAGTAAAGTGGCAGTTCCTAGAAAAAAAGCAGAAGTCGGAAGTACAAAAGTTGTAAAGGTAAGTTTTGAAGACATTGGAGGGATATCAGATATTATTACACAGATATGTGACCTCATTTTACACATGAAGCACCCAGAAGTTTATTCTAAGTTGGGTATAAAGGCTCCAAGAGGGGCGTTACTGCATGGACCTCCCGGGACAGGGAAGACTTTATTGGCACATGCAATAGCTGGTAAACTCCAGCTGCCCCTTATAGCCGTTTCCGGCACAGAGTTGGTGGGCGGTGTGTCCGGAGAATCTGAAGAGAGAATCAGAGAACTGTTTGATCGAGCTACTTCAATAGCTCCAAGTGTTTTGTTTATTGATGAAATAGACGCAGTATGTGGAAATCGAATTCATGCTCAGAAAGACATGGAAAAAAGAATGGTAGCCCAGTTGCTGGCTAGTTTGGATTCACTGACCGATAGTAACTTCTCTGTGCTGGTGCTAGCTGCTACCAACAATCCTGACTCTTTAGATCCTGCCTTGAGGAGGGCAGGCCGCCTTGAACAAGAGATAGCTTTAGGTATCCCATCATTCAAAGCCAGGAAGGAAATCCTAGCAATTCTATGTAAAAATCTTACTTTGAGTGAAGATATTGACATGAATGCTTTAGCTCAAATCACACCGGGTTTTGTGGGAGCAGATTTACAAGCTCTTGTAAATAAAGCAAGTACTTATGCTGTGAAAAGAATTTTTGTTGAAATCCGAGCAGCAAATAATAAAAAAATCACAGAACAACCTGAAAAAATTGCAGATGAAGTAGAAGTTGTGGCTAATGGAGAAAAGGAATCCGAGGAACCTGCAAATGAGGCTGAAGATACTTCAGAAAAACCAGAACAGGGAGAGACAGAAGAAACTCCTTCACTTGAAACAGAAAAAGCAATTAAAAATATAATTGAAACTACTGAAGAACCCAATTCCACTACAGAAACAAATCACATTGAAGAAGTTGTAAAGCCGATTGTTGATGTCAAGAAAACTACAAATGCAGTAGAAGAAGTGATGGAATTACTCGGAGTTGTGCCTTACACTGCAAATGAACTGTCCGGTCTATCCATTTGCCAAGATGATTTTGTTAAAGCTCTGAAAACTACCAAACCTTGTGCTGTGAGAGAAGGTATTGTCACCGTTCCTGATGTAACGTGGAGTGATGTTGGGTCTTTGAGACAAGTTCGAAAGGACCTGCAGTTAGCTGTTCTAGCACCGGTGAAATATCCTGACCAAATGAGTAAGCTAGGGTTGTCATCCCCAAGTGGCGTTTTATTGTGTGGGCCGCCTGGTTGCGGTAAGACTTTGCTGGCGAAGGCGGTCGCGAACGAAGCCGGCGTCAACTTCATATCCGTCAAAGGACCAGAGCTTCTGAACATGTATGTGGGTGAGAGTGAAAGGGCAGTGCGCACTTGCTTCAGACGCGCCAGAAACTCGGCTCCATGCGTCATATTCTTCGATGAGTTCGACGCTTTATGCCCACGGCGTACCTCGCAAGACAACAACGGAGCCGCTAGAGTGGTCAACCAGTTACTGACCGAGATGGACGGCATCGAAAGCCGAGAAGGCGTCTTTGTTCTGGCCGCGTCGAACAGGCCCGATATCATCGACCCGGCTGTACTAAGACCGGGTAGATTAGACCGCGTTATGTACGTAGGAATGCCTGCCAGAGAAGACCGGTTCGACATTCTTCAGAAGCTCACAAAAGGCGGAACGAAGCCACAGCTAGGACCTGATGTAGACTTGGAAGTTGTGGCTGGATTGACGGAAGGGTACACCGGCGCAGATTTAGCTGGACTAGTGAGAGCAGCCGCCACGAATACTCTAACGACACATATAACAAACGGTACTTTAGACGGCGAAATATTCGTGGCATTCGAAGACTTCACAACAGCTCTGTCAAAGTGCAAGCCTTCCGTTTCAGCAAAGGAACAACTACACTATGAGAAGCTAAGAGTAAAGTACGCTTCGGGCTTCGAGGAAAGAGATGCCATGGAAATGGAGACTGAACCAGTGACTGAAGAGTCAATGGACACCGTATGAGTCTAGAATTCAGTTCAAACATTATGTGTACCTTGTTTATTTATGATCAAAATAGTGCCAAGGTTCTCTTATAAGTAAACTATGTTCGAATAATTATACCTATACCTATAAATGGCTGTAGTTTAAGATATAATACCGAAGTAATATAGGATTTTAAAAATATGAGAATCTTTTAGTTTTGTATTTGGATAGGCTCAAGAAAACATTACCTGCACATTTTAATTCACAAATAAACATAATTTTTTAAATGCAATATTTTTTTATTTAATACGTCTGCCCTATATTATGTAGGTAGGTATTTAACTATGTATTTAATATAAGAATAAGTAGGTAGTAGATAAGGTGCGTTTATGTAACTAGAAGGCTGCTTGAAGGTCAAAATCAATTACATACATTCTGAATGAGTTATAATAATCATAGCCACTTGAATGCTGTATCGCGCACGTGTCGCCTGTTTGTAAATTATTTATTATAGTTAAATTAGCAGAAAGAAGAAGACGCCATTAGTAAATTAAGGCCAGTATAGGTACCTACTTACTAGATGACCTACAAAGGACCAGTCATAAATCGATTGCTGTCGATGTTGCTATTATGATTTACGGAGAATAATTGGCATAATCATCATCATCATCAGCCTGAAGAAGGCCATTGCTGGACATAGGCCTCCCCTAAGAACGATTCTGAGCTCTTTCCATCCACCGACTTCCCGCGATCTTAACAATGTCGTCGGTCCATCTGGTGGGTGGGCGCACTACGTATTTGCATCTGCAAATCCTTTACATCTGGAGGATACTATTAGTAGCTTGAATAATAGTACCGGCATGGGTACCATAGTACAGTGAGCAGAAATAATAGAATAACAATTTCAACTGTTCAATGCCCTTCTTCTCTGGATTTTGCAAGGCTCTGTTTACAGATTGGCTCAAGGTCTATCTTGAAGTTCTGACTACACTTACCTTTCCTCAGGGATTGTCAAATATTGGCTCAAGGTGAATCTTTAAGTTCTAACTACACTTACCTTTCCTCAGGGATTGTCAAGACTGTTTCAGCGTTGATCTATAGATAGTGCAATTCACGAAGACGCGCCCCTCGCGGGGTGCGGGGAGTTTGCTCCGAGCGGCAGTCGCGAACCGTAGTCTATTCATTGTAGTGTGCGTGTGCACTCATAGGTAATTAGTGTGTACCGATAACACTCAAACATTGACGGAAGCTTGCACACATATACTATAAACGGTTAGGAGGAATAGTGGGGCGCGCCTTCGTGGATTGCACTATCTATACCGACGTAATCTCAGAATAAATACCAATCTATACTAATACTATAAAAAGTAAAGATTCGTATTTTAATATGTAATGAATAAACTCAAAAAATACTGGACTGATTTCAAAAATTTTGAGATGCCGGTTTCCTCACGATGTTTTCCCTCGCCGTTTGAGACTACTGTCATAGATCACCAATGTTTTTGAACTGCAGAAGGAGGCAAGCAATAGGGGTTTACATATAATGTACATGCAATGCAATGTTTAAATTTACATGGAATTCCACACAGCACTATCTAGCCCCAAACTAAGCTAATCTTGTACTATGGGAATCAGATAGCTGATATAATAATGCTTATTTTTTAAAAACATACTCAGGCCCATTGTTTCAGAAACATTGCTTGAGTCTGAGTCGACCCTCAAGCATAAATTGTAATTTTTTAATGGAGAATTTAGTCAAACAATCTATGCTTGAGGCTCGACTCAGACTCAAGCAGTATTTCTGAATACGGACCTAAGAATACAATATAGCATTGAACTAACGTTCACTGCATAAATATTTGTTTTCTGTGGGGACTGAACCCACGCCCTCCAGCGCCGAAGGCAGACCTATAAGGGCTATCAAATAGGACGTGAATGAGTGTGATACGATTCTGACACTTACCCTGGTGATTTGAAAGGCTGTTTCAGCGTAACTCTTCTCAGGCAGATCCCAGTACAACAACTCATTGGTAATCTTGTACTCGTAGCCATCTTTAGTGTGGAGTACCAGAGTGCGCGTGAATGATAACAAATGTTCCTCATCTGCTAGTGATTCTGTGGTTATTTTCACAATGCCGCCGATTCGCACTATTGTTGTGGATTCCTGTGAGAAGAAAAATAGGGTATCAAATCTTGTATCTTGGCCAGGACTCCAGTACCCGAAGTCCCAGTGCATTTACAACATTTCGTTACCAAATGTTGTTTTCGTTTCGCCTATTTGTCTATTGTATGGAGAAATGATGAGGCAACAACATACACACAACACAAGCATATTTTCTCCACGCAATAGAGAAAGACAAAAAGGCGAAACGAAAACAACATTTGGTAACGAAATGTGGTAGCAAAACTCTGACTTCAGGTTCTGTTTCCGCAATTAGACGATAAATATTTTTATGAGATAAAAATATTAAATGTTTTTTAGTATTATAGACTTAAAGGTACCTATGAATTGAATTTAATCTGACACAGATACCTACTCAATTATTTTATACTTTATTTACATTCTGTAATTTTTTTTTCTAAGCATGTTTTATGTTTTAATTTTATGTGAGCAATTTAACATGAACACTTTGCATGTCGGTCTGTGACGAAGTATCTGGTAATAACATTGTTATTAATAAGAAGTAATACATTTCATTTCAAAAGTTTTAAAGACAGCACTCGCTACGCTAGGCTACTCACACTGTGGTACAAAACGTCAACATTGAACGTAGTAGGGTCGTGGATCATATCAGGCCAGCGGGTCATTAACTTGGCGATGCTGGCAGCCCCCTCTATGGACTCCATATCGCCTTCGTCCATGACGCGAGCGCGGATGAACAGGTTCCGATGGTCTTTGTATACAGCGCCGTAGCCTAGAAACATATCAATTGACCAACCATTGACTGGCTTTCATCTCACATAGATAGATTAACGCTTCATGTACACAAAAAAATACACACAGAAACTATTACAAAAATAATCAGTAATGGGCGGCCTTAGAGCAATCTCTTCTAGACAACCTTTGGATGGAAAGGATAGATAAAAATCGGATAGACGGCGGCGCACAAAAAGTTTATGAATACTATATAAAAAAAGAGAAATATTATAATAGAAACCACTTAATACCTAAAATCAACTACACAGTTAGTTGGTAGTAGCTCTGCCGTCTGCGCCGTAGGTCGTGGGTTCGATCCCCACTGAGAATCTCTGTATTCTAAGTATGTACATATTTACAAAAAAAAAGTATATAAGTATTATCAGCTGTCTGGTTCCCATAACACAAGCTCCGTAGGCCGACCACAAGCTCAGTCTGGCTCTGTCTCTGGCTCTGATTTTAAGTCTGTGTGAGTGTTGACTACTTACGTCGAAACGTCACCAGTATAATACACTGGTGAGCAATCACACAGACTTAAAACAGAACTGAGAGACGAAGAGTGAGAGACAGAACCAGACAGAGCTTAATTTGGGCCGAAATAGTGTTGTGTGTATTGTCCCCAATATTTATTTGTTTACTATACTTACGTAGTTTATACATAAAAGTGATAGTCAAAACAGCATCGGCCGCGTATAAATCTTCAATAAGAAAGCGTTGTTCGGGCGGCGCGTCTAACAGTGGATACATTACTTCTAGAACTTTGGCGACGATGTGCTTCGAATCTTCGGTGCCGTAGTTACGCTGCGAATCGGGCAAGTCGTGGATTTGACGGATTTTCACTCCATCCTAAAAAAATAGAATTTACACTGGACACTGATATTATAAACAGGAATGGTTTTAATGTAACAAATAAACTCATACTCAACTGGGCCGATTTAAAAAAAATCACCATTAGAAATCCACATTATCTCTGCGTAACATAGGCTATTTACTAGCGACCCGCCCCGGCTTCACACGGGTGTAATTTTTCCACGAAGCTGGGGCGGATTGCTAGGTAATAAACAAAATAGTAGTGAATTTAATGTCCTTCATCATCATCAGCATGAAGAAGTCCACTGCTGGACATAGGGCTCCCCTACACATTTCCAGGAAGAACGATTCTGAGCCCTTTCCATCCACCAACTTCCCGCGATCTTAACAATGTCGTCGGTCTATCTGGTGGGTGAGAGCCCTACGTTTCATCTTCCTGTTCGTGGTCGCCATTCGAGAACCGTTATTCCCAACGGTTGTCGGTTCTTCGAGCTATATGGCCTGCCCATTGCCACTTCAACTTAGTAATTCTTCGAGCTATGTCTGTGACCTTGGTTCTTCTACGGATTTCCTCATTTCTGATTCTATCTCGCATTGAAACTCCTAGCATAGCTCTCTCCATAGCTCGTTGCGCGACTTTGAGCTTGTGCACGAGGCCAATAGTTATAGCGACCACGTCTCAGTTCCATAAGTCATCACTGGCAACACGCACTGATTATATGTGATTATATACTATCTTATACCTTTAAACGAGAAAATCTTGTATATATATATATATATATATATTTAGGATCTCGGAAACTGAGCCAACGATTTTCATGAAATTAAGTATACAGAGGGTTTCGGGGGCGATAAATCGATCTAGCTAGGATTCATTTTCAGAAAAGACGTAGGAGAAAAGTTATTTAAATAATTAAAAAAATTAGCGCCATCTATTGCTGAGTAGTCAAAATCACGAGTTAGCTCTCATAGAGAGTATTTAACTCCTTGCGAGTTAGTGTCACGGAGAACGCCATCTATTGAGCTTCTACGTAAACACTCGAGAGAAAAGTTCCGGAGATTTTCATGAAAATTAGCAGGTAACAATTTACAAAAAAAAAATACCGTGCAAAGCTCGGACATACCAGCTCGTGGTGATATAAAAGAAGGAAAAATCTTACAATTTCATTAAGCCCAGTAAAAAGCATCGTAAGTACTTTAATATAATGTTCTTGTCCAATGTAATCGTTGCAGAGTGGATTGCCTTCAAGATGTATGGTCTTCAGTGGTAAGTTCCGACATTGCAGCAGCATCGTGGCCTTTTCTATGCAGTTGTAGCTTAGATCCAGGTGTTTAAGCTTTGGAGTTATTCGGAGTAGATCGAAGCCACTAATTGAGCTGAAATAGAACAAGTAGGTAGGTTTTTTTTTTTTCAATTTAATTTTCAATGTCAAAAATGTAATTTCTCTTTAGTACTTTAGTTTGTAATATCGTGTACCTTTTTGTTTTCATTTCTTATTTTAATAGTGTGTATATGTGCTGAAGCAGTAAATAAATTAATGTCTATGTCTATGTCTAGGTAGTACAGTGGGCCTACCCAAAGCTATATCTGGCTCTGTCTCTGGTTTTGAGTCTGTTGCTGCTGAGCAGTATTATACTGTGTGTGTGACGTTTCGACGTAGGATTTATTTAGTCAGCACTCACACAGACTCCAAACCAGAGCCAGACTGAACTTGTGGTAGGCCTACTGGATCATACTACTACAATAACTCCTTATATTACCACCAATGACCACCATACCTCTTTATACTACCTTATAAAAGTTCGAGAAAATCTTCCCAGTGCACGACAGAAGACTCTTTGAGGCGCGTTTAAAATCCTTTCAACACACTGGTTCGAAAGAACCAGTGACACATCATCACCATCCGCAGCCGGACTAACTCACTGCTGTGCCTATGCCTACTAATTTGTACAATGAGTATTATGTGGACAATTATAATTTATAAAAAAAGAAAGAAAAATATAAAACTTGTTTATTTAACACAAGTTTTATATTTTTCTTTCTTTTTTTATAAATTATAATTGTCCACATTATTTATTTATTTAAATATAATTATATAAATAAATAATGTGGACAATTCACACAACACTATCAAGCCCCAAAATAAGCAGAGCTTGTATGATGGGAACCAGATAGCTGATACAATACTTGGATACGATTTTTCTTTTGTAAATACATAATTAGAATACAATATAACACCCAGACAGAGAACAAACATCTGCGTTTACCACAAAAATATTTGTTCTCGGTGGGGATCGAACCCACGACCTAAGGCGCAGAAAGCAGAGCTACTACCAACTGAGCTGAGAGGCCAGTCTAACATTAAGCTCGCCTGCGTAGATTACTTTTGATTTGTGCAATAAAAATTTATTTTTTATCTTACGTGATCTTGTTATGAGAAAGATTCAGGCTGGTCAGACTTGACCAAGGCACAGAGCTTTGTAGTTGTACTAATTCAGTTTGGTTCGATACTCGGTGCAGTGGGAAGTAAACGAAGTGGCTTATATCTGAAAAAAAAAACTTATACTTATAAACCTCCTTTCAGGCACAAATTTCTTGAGTAAAACACATCACTATGAACTGGATTTTTTTTTCTGCTTAATTAACTCCTCATATTTAGTAGTAAGACTCACCGTTTTTAGTAGAACATCGAACCATTTTTAGTAGGAAAACTCACCATTTTTCATAGTAAAGTTGCTCAAATCCAGCGAGTCTCCATCCAGTTTATTCGACAAAAGTTTTCTCAATATTAGCCTCGGTACAAAGTCTATCTGGTTCAGATTCATATGCATGCTAGAGAGAGACACAATCAGTTCTGTTTCATCTTTGTGAATAATGAAGCCGTATTTGTGAATGGCCAGTAAAGCAAGCCGACATCGTATAACTAAGAATCTGCATTGGACTCTTGAGAACTGAAATAAAATAAGAAAACAAGCGCATGGATAATAATAAAATAAATAAATAAATATTTTGAACAATACACACAACACTACCTAACCCCAAATTAAGCAGAGCTTGTGTTATGGGAACCAGATAGCTGATATAATACTAATATACATTTTTTTTGTAAATACTAAAGTACTTAGAATACAATATAACACCCAGACAGAGAACAAACATCTGCGTTCACCATACAAGTATTTGTTCTCGGTGGGGATCGAACCCACGATCTACGGCGCAGAAGGCAGAGCTACTACCAACTGAGCTGAGAGGCCAGTCAAATGTATCACATTAATTCAACTGACTGGCCACTCAGCTCAGTTGGCAGTAGCTCTGCCTTCTGCGCCATAGGTCGTAGGTTCGATCCCCACCGAGAAAAAATATTTGTGTGATGAATAGAGATGTTTGTTCTGTCCCTGGGTGTTATACTGTGTTTATGTACGTATTTCATTCAACTATTTTTAGAATAATCGCAACTTTCAGGGCGGAGCCAAACGAGCGTAATTTTTTGAGTTGCGAGTCGCGTATTTTCGGTCGCATAAATTCTGCCCAGCAGAAAATCTGTTGGGCTGCCAGACGGGCGGAATTTATTAAGAGCGTTTATCCCGAGCGTCGTGACTCAAGTTTGGGTAAATATACTCACCTAGCTATACAGTTACACCTAGCACGCACACAGCCGTCTGTGTTGGAGCGCGTATCATGCGCCGCATTGAATGAATCACCTTGATACTTTACCAGCTCTTAGTAGGGAATGTATTCATTTTTCGTAAGTAGGTACAACATTTTGTTGAATGAGTACCTACTTACGCAAAAACGGGCAGGTATGTTAGGTTAAAATAAATCAAAATAATTTCGTGTAAAATACAATTTTAATATTTATCGTCTCTAAGTTTCATGGACTTCGCTTTTCGGGGATCAACAACTTCGGGTAATAGAAATTTATTATAAAAAATACGGGTTGCACTCCGGGAGTGCCGGCAGAAGTGAAAACTTGATTATTAACGTTGAGCATGTTTGATATTTTGGAATGGTTAGGGGGGGCTTGTTTGTTATTTGGCACGCTGTAACATACACGAACATTCGCGCAAGCGCCCTGCGCTGCCTAAACGAAACAGTAGGCCCAGGCATACATTTTCGCCGCGCCGTAGAGAGGGGATAGCTGTCTACTCTCCATCCGTCTTACGCTTTTTCGATCAGGTCACGTGTCCTGACGCGCTGACGCGAGTTTAAGATTTTAAACCCATTACAGAAAAAGTGCTCAACGCCGCTAAAGAAGTTTTCACTTCAAAACTGACTAGCCGATGCTCCATGTTCTCGCTCCAAAATGTATCGTCCCTAATTATTTTTTCTGTCTTTAATTTAAAATTTTTGCCTGTCCACACAGCAAATAGACAGTAATTTCTATTCGTTACGTGCAGCTGCCCTTGTATTTGATAAAACCAGTCATGGCGTCGATTCACGGATACATCTATTTACCAGAATAACATTTTTTTTGTTAATAGCGATATCTGCCTCTAATCCGAATGCCGGACTAGGACATTTTATTTCGGTGATACCATCATCTTCAATTAGTCCATCCGGCGAAGCACCTGTAACCATAATAAATTGAAAGAAAACAATGATAAACAAGGAATAGGTCAGAAATCGAAACCATAATGCGAACTCAAAAGAAACTACATAAAATCATTAAAAAAATAATATAATGCATGCAATAGGTCCCAATAAAATATGCAGTAGGTAGGTACTGATGTACGTATTTCGGACAAAATTAATTGATTACTTTACAATCATAGATAGCTCATCAACTCGGTGCAAGTGGCTCCGTGCTTCGAACACTAGCTTTGGTATCGTGCGGACTTGCGGACTGGATGACTATTTGAAAGTACCCGCTAATTTTGACCTTTTTTTCGGCGTGTTATGTTTTATGATAAGTTAGAAATAATGATTTTCATAATGCAAATTATTACTACTTCTATCTCCGTGTACGTTTAATAAAAATGGGAATTGACTATAACATGTTACGTTGTAAAAAGTAACCCCTGGGTAACATACCTTTTAGCTTCGTTAGCCTTGACCAAATTTTCGCAATTGGTGACGTACTCGTTACTTTTTTTACGTGATGTAGCCTGTAAGCGGCTTTTTTATGCCATATCTGAAATAAAAGTAAAGAATGAAACCTGAATTAAAAAGAAATACAAATTAAAAATAATTAACTATTTTTTGCGTACCAGAAACCGGGGGTAATTAAAGTTAATAAGTTAATGCAACACCATTACTTTAAAATACAAAAAAAAACTCACCAAAGTTTTGTTAAACAATAAAAAGTATCAAAACGTCCCAGTAGCGCTATAAACTCGTGAAGCTACAATACATTTTTTTGAGGCTTGCTGCTTGCTTGCAGCGACCGGGAGCGACACACGTCCTACCTCTGAAAGGCCTCGGCCGGCACTGAGCGTTGACTTGATTCCGCGCCGATTATATAGTAATACGAAATAATTCATAGTAAAATAAATATTCATGTTATAGAAAAAAAAAACAAACATGTTTTAAAACGAACACTTCTTCATTTACTAGGCAAAAAAAATAACAAAAATATCTCGGATTTCATCATAAACTAACACGTCTAATATCTCCAAAAGTGGCTAAAAATTACTCCTTTGATTATTTTTTTCATGAATGAAAACTTACAGGAATCGTGTTTATTCTGCCACTAAGAACTAATAAAATGTTATTAGCTTTTTTATACGAAAATTTTATAAGTTTGTCGTTTATAGTTTTATCATTGAATCGCATCTGCGTAGACCATCAACCGAAAGTTTAGGAAAAACAGATGAATCTTATGAAAAAACTATACAACCATTTGAAAATGTTTTTCCCATATGATTAAGTTTTGGTCATTCCCAATAATATGAGGTCAAATTATCTTCTGTGCAAGTTACATATATTGTTTTATTGGCCGTCTGAAATCATCAATTTACGGATGAACGTTCTTAAGTTGCTTTGTCACTGTATGACTTTTCTGAAAAATTCCATATCTGTGGCTGTTGTTCAACTTCAATGATCATTTTTTCTATGTCCAGCATTTTGTGAGCAAAAAACGTGTGGACTTCGCACAATCTGTACTTGACAAACGCATTCCTCGCTTCCCAATCCCCTCACTCCCGCAAACACAATTCGGTCGGAACTTAATGCGTGTGAGTCGGCAGATGACTCATTTTGCGTCGCCATGTGAAAATACGCGACTCACGACTCAAACAATTACGCTCGTTTGGCTCCACCCTTAAACTGAATAAACGTTAATATCACCTCAATAAAGCACGGAATGAAAGACATTCCCTTCACACTATCTAGTACTGCGTCTAACACATCTTCCTTCCTCCAGGTTGGTGGATATCCAGTCACCTGAAATTAAAAAAAAATATTAATCCGAATACAATAAAAAAAAAAAAAATATTGGCACTGGAGCAATATTTGATTTCTCTCTTTCGTGCTGCTTTTTAATCAGTGTGCTGAAAGGACTTTAAATTCACCTCATAAGTGGGCCCCTTTGGTGCCTCACGCAGGTTCTACGACAGGTCGGCTTTCTCACGATGTTTTCCTTCACTGTCTGAGAGTACTAGCACCGTGCATATTATTTTTTTGACCGAAAAACTAACTGGTGTAAGACAGAATTCAAACCCACGACCTTAGGATCGGAAGGCGGAATCGCTACCACTAGGTCATCAGCGTTTTTTCTATAAGGTAAAGCGTGTAGTAGTCAATCATCATCTCGATTTCAGCTCAATAATATGAACGAAAGGCACCGGTTTAAATCCCGAATCGCAGTCGTTTTGCATTGAAAATAAAATTAAAACAACGCCATCTATTGGTAAAATATATTTGGCCATCGTTTTTGTAACCCATGAACTAAGAATTTGCGTTCCATTTTGACGTGACAACGTCTTATAACTCGATGGCACCGGAACTACCGAAAAAACATGACTCATGAGGCGTTACCTCGCTCTGAAGCGTTCCATTTAACGCGTCTTAACGGCCGATTGTGCCTCTTTGTCGCGCGGAACGAGCGACAAAGAGGCACAATCGGCCTCCGCGATCGGCAGCGTTCGACATCTGTGTATTTTATTATGACGTTGTCACGTTCAACTATCGTCAGTAAACCGACTTTACAGACAACCGTTTTTTTTTGTATGGACTGTTCTTCTCTTGTGTATAATATGATTGTGTTCTGTGGTTGACTTACCGCAACTAGAATGAATCTGTGTTCTCGCGAGTACGCCTCTTCCATGTATTCCGTTTCCAACATCATCACAGACTGAAATAAACCAATCATAAAGTTTTTAACCGACGAGCATGTATGAAGAATGTTATGAGAAAGAACGAAGCGAATAAGGTGTGTCAGGATCGTAGCAAGTGGAAATCCGTGATCTCTGCCTACCCCCATGGGAAGGCGTGATTTTATGTGGGTGAATCAACTTTTAAGCCACTCCTTTTGTGTCCCTGGCATTGAAATAGCAAAAAAAACTGTATTTCATTCTAAAATATGGTTATTTTTATGTTAACATAAACTTAGATCCTTTGCTAACATGCTAGTTTAATCGTTTTAAAGAGGTTTAAGAAAAAAAATGATAATTTTATGGTAACTCAGCAGAGCTTATGCACTATCCATACAAAAAACATGTGTCCCCACGCCTAGGTGTCAATACAATGAAAGACGTTTCTTAAAAAAATTGTATGAATGCACAGCATTTTCATACAATATTATAATTCACAATAAGATAAACTTACATATAAAGTTAACATTTATAAAAGTTTGGCTTAAATTATATATTTTTCATGCACCTAAACTTTTGTCCTGAACTTTGATCAAAACATCAGCTCCACAGAGTTACTGATAAAAATTCATGACCGTTATCAAGAGATGGCGCCTAGCTTGGTGTCATCTAGGGGGATTATTGTCTAATATTTTGTTGGTATGATCCGACAAGCTCTAGCATGCTTTACCGGCCCCTCAGCCTGCGGTAAGCTCTCAGCTGGTGTGCGTGGGTTTATTGTCGCTCTACAGTGTTACGGTGGGTATCTTGGTAAGTTTTTAAAAGATTTGAATTTTATTAGGTCAGTATGCTGCCTTTGATGTCTGATTTCAAGGTCATGACAAAAGATTTGATAATTTTTGGTTGTGGAATTAATTATGATATTTTTTATTGAAATTTTCTCTAGCGTTACTGATAACGCTGGATAAATTTTCTCTTGAGTTACCGGTAACGCCAGAGAATGTAAGGCAAATTAACACTGCGAGTTGGCATTCATGTGGATAGTGGATGGATGGATGGTGTGGATGTTAATCTGCGTCTAACTTGGGTTTCTAAGATATTATTAATATAGTTTAATTTGTTCAAGGTTTGTGCAACATAATTCAAAATGCCACTAAGTTCAGCAGAAAAACAGAAGCGCTTTATAGAAAGACTAAAAAATAATAGAGAAGAGTATGAAGAAGCGAAGAAAAAACACCGAATTCGGTACCATAAAACAAAGAGTTTAGTAAAAGATTTAACTCCTAAAGAAAAATATAGCGCGAACGTGATATGAAAGCTACGAAAACGGCACTCGAGATTGTTGCAACAAACACCCCCTGAATCATCTAGAACAGACTCCAGATTAGATAATTTGGAAGAATTGAATGGAACTCCACCACCGACGCCTCCGCGAGATCTTCCATGAGCTAAGGATACGTCACTGCAAGCAAGATACCCACCACTGCGATCAAGAAACCTAACGGCACGGTCAAGAGACCCATCACCAAAATCAAGCGACCAACCACCATGATCAAGAACCTTATCACCGCGATCAAGAGACCCACCACCAAAATCAAAAGACCTTCCACCTCGTGCAACAGATACACAACCACGAGTACTAGCTACGCCACCAAAGGCTAGTGCTCTTCCACTCCACATATCTTTAGCAAAAGCAGGCCGGAAGAAAGTTAAAACAGGTCACGGGTGTGTAGAGAAAACGCAAAACTTAAGCAAGATAATGAGAATTTGAGACGAAAGTATAAAAATTTAAGAAAAGATATCAAAGACGAATTGACTGCAAAATTAACGATACTGAAAAAACGAAAGATCTGAGGTTCAAAGTTCTGAGTAGTATAAATAAAACATTTAAAAAAACAAAATCTAGAAAAGAACGAGAGGTAATAAAGATCAACTGTAGAAATAAAACATACACGAATGAAGAAAAAGATACTTATGAAGATATTAGGCATTTACAAAATTCTTAAAAGAAAAGACTGTACAAATAAAAACACTATTTAAAGAATGAAAATAAATGTTTATCTAAGAGATGACATTTCACGTGCTACAGCTAGCAAAAAAGAAACTCACAATAACAGGAGTGAAGGAACAAAAAAGGTTCATGCTGGATTCGATGAAAATCTGGTCAAAAACTTTGTAAAAGAGAATCCTGAACTTCGTTGCTTTTACTTTTATTTTAAGAGAAACAAGCCTTTTTTGTCAATAATGCTTCTGTCGACGCTAGAGACATGTGTCTTTGCAAAATACACACGAACTTTATTTATGAAGCAAATGCACTGAAAAAAAATAATGTAACTGGCACTGATGACCTAAACATCCTCATTGAGTCAACTGTTTGCAATGCGAACTCAAAAGTAATTTTCTGGCATAAAATAAATAATTTGATTGATTGATTGATTGATTGATTGAAAAGATTGCATGACGGCAAATGTAATCAGTGTGAGACCCACAGATTACATTTGCACAAAACAAATTGTTATTGTAAGGAAAACGTAAAGGATACAATCACTTGGACAGAATGGGTTAGAAAAGAACAAAAATATATAAAAGATGGAAAAAACATGAGAGCTATAAAAAATATGAAGGAAGACAAAACTGAAGAAACAGTTACATTTTTGAAAATATTTGAAAATGAGCTTTTATAAAGTATGTGTTTTTAAAGTCACAATTTCAAAACTTTGAAGATTTAAAATTCCCAGGCGTTACTATTTTTCTCTGGCGTTACTCAAATGTCCCTTAATTTTTATAATGCTTTTTGAAGATAACTCTCATAGTCATTGATTTTGTTTACAAAAAACGTTTAATTAAAAGTCTCCAAGACTCATGTGTATTGTAGAAATAAGAATAGTGTGTCTGATTATGCTGTTTTGATATTTATCCTAAAGTTAAGCATTGAAAAATTTGCACAGTAACGCAATGGACCAAGAATGGTCTCTATTTCATGTGTTAGTTATAAAAAACATTGTGAATAAGTTGGAAATACTGAATTAAAGTATGAATAAACGATTAACATCGTTGTTTTTTCATTTTTGTTCGTTTATTTCATGTTATGGTATTTACAAAAAAGTAACGCAATGGATATTTTAGAGCCACACTCGTCAGTTTTTCTAAAAAAACTCGTTTAAATTAGCTTAGATGTCGTGCCCCGCTCCAAAACCTAAAAATAGATAAAATTGTGCATATGTAACACTAATGATTTCATCATATTTCGAAAATTTATTTTTTAATTTTATCTTTTCATAATGTCGTCAAAGGAGTGTCTTAAAAGTTGATTCACCCATGTACCTATGTATAAGATTTTTTAATTATGAGTTCGCAGTCTTAGAGAAAGGCTAGGTCAGGAGTACCCGCTGACGATTTGTATGAAGAATGTTATGAGAGTGAATGAAGCGAAAGAGGTATATCATCAGGATCGTAGCAAGTGGATATCTTCCCCGTACCGAGGGTAAGGTCGCGGGTTCAAATCCCGCTCAGCTCTTAACATTTGGGACAACAAAAAAAATCTTGTAGTTGTGCCTAGGATTTGGGCTCTTTGGCGCTGCTGGCTGTTAGCCCAAACTGTGTTTTTACTAAATAAAATCTAAAAATCTATCTATCTGCGACCTCTGCATATCCCCATGGGAATGAGGCGTGATTTTATGTATGTATAGGTTTTTTATATTGTAGTTGATTGATGGAACAAGCATAATAATATGGTATGGACCTAATAATAATATAAGCTAGTGGTAACCATCGCCTATACAAAGCATTGCCTCGTAGGTCACGCACGTCAGAAACGTGCCCTAAGATACCTTGCCCTGCGTATTATACTTCTATGCATTTTTGTAAATATACTTATACTTAGAATACATTATTACACCCAGACAGAGAACAAACATCTGTTCACCACAAAATTATTTGTTCTCGGTGGGGATCGAACCCACACCTTCCAGCGCAGAAGGCCGACTAACTGAGCTATGAGGGCTATTCATCAAATAATACATATAACTAGCGGCACATAACTTGAGCGGTGAGCGATACGCGCTGCGCATGCGTCGTAGTGTGCCATGTCACGCACACTGGATGTGTGGATGTGTGCAAGCGTCCTATTGGTTTAGAGAGCGGAGTGCGACTGGAGAGTCAAGGTTATAGCACATTATACCGGCACCGCAACTGCGCGGCTGCAGCACGGCGTCGCCTCGTATTTAGACTACGGCTAGCTGCCAGCGCGCTAACTACGCGTTGTCCGCAAGGTGCAAGCTCGCAGTCCGCGCGCCGGCCGCGACGTGTAAGCTCACAGTCCGCGCGGTGGCCGCGAGGTGCAAGCTTGCTGTCACCGCGAACTCAATATTGTTATATGGCATTTATGATTGAACACTCGCCTCGCTTTCGCTGCCGACTCGGAGTCGGCGCGTAATAAGCATGCCGTCGGCGCGCTGTGCGCACGAGGTCCACTCGCTTGCAGCACGCGGGCTGCGAGTCGAGTTGTGTGGTAGCGGCAAGCGCGCTGACTGCCCGCCGTTGGCTTTTTCATATTGACATTATGAAATATATTATACTACACACGATTTAATGCTCTAAATTGAATGACAAGTTAATTGCTGGTTTGGAGCGGTGCTGTTGCGGTGCCGGTATAATGTGCTATAACCTTCAATCAGCGCTACGCGCACCCGCCCTTTATACCGCTAGCCAGGGGGGCTAGCGGTATGAAGGGCGGGCGTGCGTAGCCAGGTACAGGTAGTTTCGGCAAGTTTTATCATCCGCACTTGATGTGCAGGCTGGTTTTTCCGCAAGTAGGCCGCTGGTGGGCCCTTTTTGCGTGACCCTTGACACGTGTTGCTCGAACTTTTTTAGGTTCTACAACACGCCGGTTTCCTCACGATGTTTTCCTTCACCGTTTTGAGAGTACTGGCATAGTGCACATAAATTTTTCGACAGAAAAACTCATTGGTACACGAGTGGATTTGAACCCACGACCTTCGGATCGGAAGGCGGGGCAACTACCACTAGACCACCAGTGCTCTCTAAAACCTTACCCCAGGTACAGGTACCTTATTTATGACTTCTGCGCAATAACGGTCATCGCTCAAGATATGTGCCGCTACCTATATTTACCTTTGACTGTCTCACAGTAGCGGTGCGAGCCGGCGTGACTTGTTTCTTAAAAGGCCACATTTCCAGATACTTGATGACAATCTCGTCTGTACTATTAGTCAAGTAATCACGTAGATGTGTTGGAATATCGTCGGTCTCATCTACCACATTTCTGTAAAACACACATCATTTTTATAACGCTTTTATTAGCTTCACCTGTATGTATGTTTGTAAGCTTGTAAGTTTGTATGTAACCGACCCCTTTGAGCTCGATTTTGTCCTACTTGGAACGATCAGATTTGATTCAAACTTTGCACACCTGTCAAAGGTCGATGACAATGCAATAATATGAAAAAAAAAAAAAAATATGAATAAATAAAAAAAAAAACCTACTTCGAACGATCAGATTTGATTCAAACTTTGCACGCACCTGTCAAAGGTCGATGACAATGCAATAATATGAAAAAAAAAATGAAAAAAAAAAAAACTAAAAAGTGAAAAATAAATTATAGTTTAAAAAACTAAAAAAAAAACGCTTTTATAACTAATTGAACTAAAAAGTTAAAAATAAAACTGTAAGCGTGGGGTGCTTTTTATAATAACTTCAGATATAGTAGACTATTGATAATATAGTGGCGACAAATTGATCTAGCTAGGATTCATTTTAAGAAAATGATTATTTCACCCCGAGTTCAATAATTAAACATAAACTGAATATGTGACTGCTCCTGCCATCTATTGACGATTGTGAGCAACTAATTGCAAGCATATCTAGCAGATGGCGTTGTTCAGTAAGAATAAGCCAATAAAGATAATATGAAAGTTTCAATTAAGATTACTTAAAAATACAAATTAACAATAAAAAATACCGAGCGAAGCTCGGTCACTAACTGCTAGTATAGATATAATCTACAATGAGGTTCCGAAGGAGTAAATGGACGTATGATTGTACAGTCTGGTACCTATAGAGATGGAAAACGCAACAGAGGGCGGCAGTTGAAGCGATGGGAGGATGAGCTCCCTAAGGAGTGGCGCAGAGCATGTCCGGACCGAGCCAAGTGGCTAACCCTGGAGGAGGCCTTTGTCGAAGGACAACCCGACCTATGGACCGCCACGTCGGTGTTATAATAGATTAAACTCTTGCTTAGTTATTATATTTAGTAAGTGATTAGTATAAGTAAAGTTAAGCAACACTGTTTTTTTAAGGTCGGAGAAATACAGGCTTATTTTATTTATTAATTTTATCTATACTAATATTATAAAGAGGAAAGATTTGTACCTATTTTTGTATGTTTGTATGTTTGTAATGAATAGGCTCAAAAAGTACTGGGCCGATTTAAAAAATTCTTTCACCAATAGAATGCTACATTCTTCATTATAATCTACAATACCTGACATCTTTCTGACACAGTAAGTTGATAGTTAGTTTAGTTTTCTTAGGCTGGTCCGCCATAGGCCCCAGCCGCTGGAACGCGCTCAGTCGCTTCGAACCAGATGATAGAATCTCAGGAGATTCCAGTTCATCATCAGCGCCCGCTGAAACAATATAGTTTTATTGGTCGTACAAGAAATAATAAATAAATATTATAGACAATCCACACAACACTATCTAGCCCCAAACTAAGCAGAGCTTGTACTATGGGAATCAGATAGCTGATATAATACTAATCTACATTTTTTTGTAAATACATATTCAGAATACAATATAACACCCAGACAGAGAACAAACATCTGTGTTCACCACACAAATATTTGATCTCGGTGGGTATCGAACCCACGACCTACGGCGCAGAAGGCAGAGCTACCACCAACTGCGCTGAGAGGCCAAGAAGTGTTGTGTGGATTGTCCGAAATATTTATTAATTATTATTTATTTTATATGAGCATGAGTTACTTACGTTCATTAGTACCACCTTCCGAGTAAACATCTGATGGTGAATACGCTTGAGGCGGGTTAGTTGTGTTCATATCGACATCAACGCTAAGGTCATTGCCCCCTTGCCCAGGAGACATTGACCATCCGAACCCTGAAATAAAATCATATTTTTTAAACTAGTTTTTTTATAAAACTATACCAATATGTTGGCGTGGTACGGGCATGTCATGAGGAGGGATGAAAGTCATGTGACTAGGAGAGTAATGAGTATGGATGTGGATGGATATGTGAGCAGAGGTAGACCAAGGAAAACATGGATGAACTGTGTGAAAGATGACATGGATAGGAGAGGAGTGAATGCAGAGATGACGGCTGACAGAGGGGAATGGAGGAAGAAGACATTTTGTGCCAAACCCACATAAAGTGGGATAAGGTCAGGAAGAAGAAGAAGAGTTTTTTTATAAAACTAGCTGATGGAATAAAAATTGGCAAATTCATCATCCGCACTTGTTGTGCGGACTGGTTTCCGCAAGTAGGCCGCTGGCGGGCCATTTTTGCGTGACGCTTGACACGTGTTGCTCAAACTTTTTTAGGTTCTAAAACACGCCGGTTTCCTCACGATGTTTTCCTTCACCGTTTGAGAGTACTGGCATAGTGCACATACATTTTTCGACAGAAAAACTCATGCACGACTGGATTTGAACCCACGACCTTAGGATCGGAAGACAGGGTCGCTACCACTAGAACACCAGTGCTCACGTAGATGATGGAACAAGGTTATGGCCCACCTGATGTTAAGTGGTAAACAGAGCCTTAACAAAGTATTGCCTCGCAGGTCAGGAATCTGCCCTACATCCATCAACTTGAGGCATACAGATGTTCAAGTAGGAGAGAGACAGATGTCAAACGCTGCCGAACGCGGAGGCCGTGCGTGCCTCTTTGTCGCTCGTTACGCGCTCTCGCTTACACTTCAAGCCTTAAATGGAACGCCTCAGAGCAAGGTAACGCCGCATGAGTCATCAGTTTTTTCTCGGTGCAGCCGGCTCCATCGAATTATAAGACGTTGTTACGTCAAAAAGTTTTCTTACTATTTTCTTTCTTAAAGTTACCTGGTTCAGCATACATAGGTGCCGCCTGTGTCGGCCACGTTGGCTTGGCGTGAGGGGCTAAATCCCAAATAGGCTTGTTACGCTTGTCTGCTTGGTCTGAAACAGTTCCAAAGAATACATGTAATTTCTTAGTTGTTATCGTAAATTCACAAGAAACAAAACAGTTTTTAAAATTTAATAGTAGTAGAGCTCTTTGTGTGTGGCTCGTCTAGGAAGTATTACCACCATGCCTATTTCTGCCGTGAAGCAGCATTGCTGTGTTTCGACTTGAAGGGTGTGGGTGCCGGTGAAAATACTGGCACGTGAGGTTGAAAATCTGTATGCCTCAAGTTGATGGACCCGAGGAAGCGCATCGTGGGGCACGTTCCTGACGTGCGTGACCTACGAGGCAATGCTTTGTTATAGGCGATGGTTACCACTTAGCATCAGGTGGTTTCTACAACTAACTGATGGAACAAGCATAATATAGCCTGCCTAATATTGGGTGGTAACCATTGCCTACCGCAGAGCATTGTCTCGTAGGTCACGCACGTTAAAAACGTGCCCTACGATGCACTGCGCCGTGTCTATCAACTTGATATTATATTTGGAAGTGCATCTGACTAATTGCGGCAAGGTGGGGTGACGATTTTATAAAAGTAGCAGGTAAGCACTGGAGAAGAGCCGAAGACCAGGCTCATTGGTGCGTCTTGGGAAAGACCTACGTCCAACAGTGGACTGATATAGCTTGTTATTGATGATATTACTCATCATCATCAGCCTGAAGAAGACCACTGCTGGACATAGGTCTCCCCTACACATTTCCAGGAAGTATGATTCTGAGCCCTTTCCATCCACCGACTTCCTGCGATCTTGACAATGTCGTCGTTCTTACTGTAATTTAATTTATTACTGTCATTTTTTTTATTTTTTTGTATGTAATTTTTTTTTAGTACCTACCTAACTTGTAATTTTGTATTATATAATGTCAAAAATGTCATTTTTCTTTAGTACTTAGTTTGTAATATCGTCGTATCTTTCTTTTTTTTTCATTTCTTATTTTAATAGTGTATGTGCTGAAGCAGCAAATAAATGTATGTCTATGTCTACTGGTGGGCGCCCTACTTTTCGTCTTCCGGTTCGTGGTCGCCATTCGTGAATCTTTATTCCCCACCGGTTGTCGGTTCTTCGAGCTATTATGACCTGCCTATTTATATGATATTAAACTCTTTAAAATACTTTCTAAGAGGATATTCTAACATTCCTGGGGATAAGTGAAGGGATATACCGGCTGGAGAGTTGGTTTGAGGAGATGGACTCTCTTCCTCACGAACGAAGGAAGCTCGATGAGGATTCTGAACACCTGAAACGAAAAAACTAAGTCAGAAACAGTCATTTTAGAGTATATATTTAATATAAGTAAATATACCTAAGGTAGTGTAGGTATATATTGATATATAGTATAATAGCATCGACGCCCAGCGTAGACCGGGCATTCCAGAATGTTTAAGAACATTCCAAAACGTTTAGGAGCATTATATTTTTACCCAAACCAAGAATTTTTAGAAAAATCCTTATGTGATAGAAAAGGATGGACATAGAAGAGTCCCCACGTGTTAGAAAAGGAAAGACATAGTTTTTTGCAACATTTTGCATTGATACGGTTTCTATTAGTCGTAGAGTGTTATAATTATAGTCTTCCTTGATAAACGGACTTTCCAACACAAAAATATTTTTTCAATTCGTATCAGTTCCCGAGATTAGCGCGTTCAACCAGACAAACTCTTCAGCTTTATATTAGCATAGATATGTAGTTATATATTAATGTATAATATAGTTTTTTTTTTTTTTTAAGATTTTATTTCTGTGTGATACTATAGATAGTGCAATCCACGAAGGCGCGCCCCACTATTCCTCCTAACCGTTTATAGTTTATTATGTGCAAGCTTCCGTCAATGTTTGAGTGTTATCGGTACACACTAATTACCTATGAGTGCACACGCAAACTACAATGAATAGACTACGGTTCGCGACTGCCGCTCGGAGCAAACTCCCCGCACCCCGCAAGGGGCGCGACTTCGTGAATTGCACTATCTATGACAAATTGGATCTTTACTGAAATAAAAAAATTGGTATTGTATTGTATAGGCAGTTAGTACCTGTTTGTATCTGCTGTAGTTGTGAAGGACCCAACATCGATCTCGGTATTCCTGAAAAAAAAAAGAGTTATTATTAAATTATTGATTTTGTATCTATATATTAGACAAAACGAATTAGAGTAAGTATCTTTAAATAAATAAATATTGTGGACAATCAACACAACACTAGCCCGAAACTAAGCAGAGCTTGTACTATGGAAACCAGATAGCTGATATAATACTTGTATACATTTTTTTTGTAAATAATATACTTAGAATACAATATAACACCCAGATGGAGAACAAACATCTACGTTCACCACACAAATATTTGTTCTCGGTGGGGATCGAACCCACGACCTACGGTGGCAGGAGGAGGAAGGCAGAGCTACCTACTGAGCTGTGAGGCAGTAAATAAATAATTTCCATTCCCTTTAACTCGATATTGGCTTTTTAATTATACCTAGCTTCCTCTGGCAGTTCAGCCGTACGAACGATATCTATAAAAGTTTTATCAAAATTGGTCTAGCAGCTTTCCGGTATCTTCCTGGTATCTTATGGTTTTAAGTTCTTCTTATCGTGTCACTGATTCTTTCGAACCAAGTGTGGTGAAAGAATTTTAAGTGCGCCTCAAAGAGACTCCTTTCGTGCACTTGACACATATTTTAGAACTGTTTAGGTTCTACGATTTTCCGGTTTCCTCACGATGTTTTCCTTCACCCGTTTGAAAGAAAAATATATGTACACTGGCATAGTGTACATATATTTTTGAGCAGAAAAACTTATTGGTACACGACTGGATTTGAGCCCACGACCTTAGGATCGGTATAGGCGAGGCCGCTACTACTAGGCCACCAGCGCTCTAAAGTGGTCTTAAGTTACAGATAGGTACTTACCAGAAGGGTAGCTACGTCCACTGAATCCCCCTAGAACGAAATAAAATAAAATAGAAACGAGGGTAGGTTCAACAAAAACAATGTCACGACTCAGGGACGGTAGGTATCCCTTCAACTGAGAAATTGTGTAATTCTGTTGCAATCAAAAGTTTGATACTAAAAAGGAACATATTTAGTTGCCATCATTTTTGAACCACTAGACAGAGATATTATTATCTTGCCATGATTAATTTTTTAATTATGTGCAATTGTGAATTGGATTATGGTAATATTATAATGAGGAAAGATTTGTATTTTTGTGTGTATGTTTGTGATGAATAAACTCAAAAACGACTGTGCCGATTTCAAAAATTATTTCACCATTAGAAAGCTACATTCACCCTGAGTAACATAGGCCATAGATATGTGGTTAAAAAATAAATGTTTTTTTTAATTTATTTTGATTTGAATTACCTGGATGTGGAATAGTGAAAGCGGGGTATCTCTTATTGGTTGGTGCTGCGGGTGTAACCGCTTGCGTAGGTGAAGGCGCGTTTATTGGTTGCTGTGACGGCTGCGTTATTGGTTGCTGAGTCGGTATTGCGGTTGGTTGCTGCGTCGGTATTGTTATTGGATGCTGTTTCGGCATTACAACTGGTTGTTTCGTCCCTTGTGCGGTTGGTTTATTCGATTGTGTGATTGGTTGCTGTGTTGATATTGAGATTGGTTGTTTTGTCGGCTGTGGTGCAATGATTGGTGGTACCATAGTCGGACCTGTAAGTAAAATAACTTTTGAAAGAAAACCTAAAATATTGATTCTAGGAGCTCTATTCATAATTTTTTGTTAATTTTACATCGATTGTCTTTCCGTCAAATGAGGAGATCCCAATGCTATGGATATTCTGTTTTAAAAGTCCAATAAGGCAGTAAAAAAAAAAAATCCCCGAGCGAGCGTAGCAAAGCGTGTAAGTTTCGAGATAGACCAAAAATACTTTGTCCGGCGGTCTGTCTCTCCTCGCATGCAGGTTGCATTTTTCAACCGATTATATGATTTTTTTTCGCAGGGAATTTTTGAGTAGAGGGTTACTTTCAAACTGGGCTACTGGCTATCTCCAGTAGCCCATAATAAATCCATCAAAAACGGTTCAACTGTTTGGCCATTTGTTTCTGAAGTTTTTTAAGCTTACATTATTATTTTTTATAATAAAAATGTGATATCCCTTACTTGGCTTGAGTTCTTCTATAGGTTTAGGACTATTACTTGGCTGAGTTGTCATTTTAGACTTGTCCATAACCAGTTGTATTTTAGACGCTTTTCCCTCCACAATCGTCAGGTTTGGGCGTTTTGGGTCTGCAAAAAGTTTATTCATAGTGATTACATAATATCTTTTTTATCCTTGTCCATGTTTCAGTGTCAGAGGACCTACATTTTTAAGTTAAAAATGCCATTGCTGAATAAATGGATTTGAACCTATTTTTTTTACATTAGCTGATGGAACCAAACAAATGATGACCTGATTTTAAAGTTTTGTAAAAGGATCATACAAAAAAGTGTAGGAACTAAGCTTTAGTTTGTTGCCTGGTTCTCCTAGGCATGGGCACTTATTATTGACCCAGCTTTGAGACGTTTCAAAGTGATCCTTGTTGACACACTGAATGAGAGCACTGGTGGTCTAGTGGTAGCGGCCCCGCCTTTCGATCCGAAGGTCGCGGGTTCAAATCCAGTCATGTACCAATGAGTTTTGCTGTCGAAGAAATTATGTACACTATACCAGTACTATCAAAACGGTGAAGGAAAACATCTTGAGGAAACCGGCGTGTTGTAGAACCTAAAAAAGTTTGAGCAACCCTTGTCAACAAAAAGGGCCCGCCGGCGGCCTACTTGCGGAAAAACCAGCCTGCACATCAAGTGCGGATGATAAAAATTTAGCGAATATTTTTTGACACAATGAATAAACAATGTTTGACTTTGAGTGGTAACCATCGCCTTTAAAAAAGCATTGTGTGCAGGTCACGCACGTCAGGAACGTACTTTACAATGCACTGCCTTGTGTCCAGCAACTTGAGGCATACAGATGTTAAGCCTCACGGGCCAGTAATTTCCCCGGCACCCACACCCTTCAAACCAAAATACAGCAATGCTGTTTGACAGCAGAAAAGGTATGGTTTAGGGTTAAAAGGTAGGTATAATAAGCCATACTCTATAAGTAAAACTAACCTTGTCTCCTATTAACTTGTTCGTTGGAATCTTCAGCCGGTTTCAGAGCAGTCCATTTACTGAGCTTCTTAATAGGGCTTATACTGAAAATTGAGTGATAAGATCTCATGTTTGTAAAATCTGACTATCCCCGAAATGCTCTCACTCACACATACCTACCTACACACACTCACCTATACTTAGTATAATCTGCTTTCATAAATAATAAATAATAATAAATAAATAAATATCCTGGACAATCCATTTGTCACTATCTAGCCCCAAAATAAGCAGAGACCAATATGGGAACCAGATAGCTGATAGAATACTTATATGATTTTTTTGTAACTACATACTTGGAATACAATATAACACCCGGACAGAGCACAAACATTTGTTTTCACAACACAAATATTTGTTCATGGCGAGGATCTAATCCACAGCCTACGACGCAGAAGGCAGAGCTACTACCAACTGAGCTAAGAGGTCAGTCTGGCTTCAAACTTCATGCTTTTCACATCTGTTTATCTATAATTCCCTTGTGAAGTAGGAACTGGTGGCTAGTTATAAGATAATTTAAAACCTGTTGCTGAGTTGTATTTTGCAACATCAAACTTACTTAGTTCCACCGCTACTCGGCTTACTGGGTCCTCCTCCAGAGTTATCATCAATGAGCTCTGTTAGCTTCTCTTGGTCACCATGAGGAGTTTGAAACGAGCTCTGACCCGCTTGAGTGCTTCCTTGGCCTGCTTTGAAAGCTAGGAAGTTTTTGAACATCTGCGCCTTTTTTCTGGAATAAATTGATTGATTTTCAAATAATCAACCCAAAATTATGGGATTTCGTTTTGTAAATTACCTTTATGTATATGAACCTATGAAGTTCCTTACATAAAATGAAGCTGTGTTCAAATTGAAGTACATTTTATTTATTCTAGAAAGACAATGTAGTAGCCAACCTAGGGTTTAGAACTGTTAACATAAAACCTTGTAAGAAGAACTAAGGAAAGCTTAGAATTCTATAAACATTGACTTACTTTTTGTTTTTAGCCATGTTTTATGACTATGAAGATTACTGTAAAAACTTGTGGCAATCGTGAATTGCCTATTTTCCTTCCTGGAAAGCTAGCTATTACTAGAGTTGATTATTTCTCAACTTTATCGTTTGTTTTGTTTACAAATAGATTTTTAGGTTATTTTGTTTTGTTTGAAGTTGGCAGCATTTTGACAGTGACAACTGACAACCACTCTGATAGTTAAGTACGATTCAAGGAGGTTCTAGGGATTATGGTGCATTAATATGGCGCACATGCCCGAGGCCCTTACTTACAATTCGCAAGTTGAATTTTCGCAACAGCTGTCCCACGCTAACTTGTGTTGTGTTGGCCCTGATTTTGTATAGGGCTTTTGTATAGGGCTTTTATATCTTGGAGAAGAAAACAGTAGGTACGTATGGCACCGTCTCTATCTGTATAATGTACAAAATGTTTGGGTCCGACTGACTTATTAGGATACACACTAGGTAAGTATATGCAATAAATAATAAAGAGAAAATAATCAAAGCTATGTCGCTTTTCGCCCGTGAACCCAGCAAGGATTCACCACCGTCTTTACCTAGGTACATAGGTACTGCAAGGCAATCGACATTAATTTCACTTCAATTCTACTTTTTTGGCTGCTGCGACTAAACCGACTAAACCAATATTCAATGAAAAAGAGAAATGCGAGCTGCCCCTTTGCTCTGTTCAAAACCGGGGTCAGAAACGGCAAGAGTATCAAGCCATATTCAGCAACTTTGAAACTCCTTGAATCAGTTTCTTTCCTCATCATTGATCAACCAACTTGGACCCACCCCATGGAAAACCATAGACCAATACGCTAAATAGAGCGCAACCGAGACCGGATCCAGGATCCGCACTATGGATCTTACTCCATCCTAATAAAGGCTAGCCCTTTTACCGCTAATCTCAATACCTACCTTTATAATGTAGGTACCTACCCCTAATAAGAGGAGTAGAGGAGTAAGGGAGAGGTAAGAGTAGTTATTAGGTATAAAACCAAGCACTTATTAGGTAAGTACCTGCTTGAATAATATGCCCCAACCAAGCGCGGCTTCCATCTTACAAAATGCAATATTGCTCGTTAAGCCACTTGACCTGCGCCCGCCTACTAACTAATAACTAATCTTTGCCTACAGGGTGTTTCATTTTGGCTTCATTTCATTATACACGAGTAAGTAGGTAAGTACAATATGACGTACTTAGGTATGAAAGACAAAATGGCTGCTATATGAAAAGTTAATGCAAATTACGCAAGTGCACTTTATGATGTCGTGAGCTCAAGCTATTACCTTGTAGTATAGGTACATACTAAGTTATCAAGCTGTATGTTTTAGTTGGACACAGCCCGCCGAGTTGGTTGGGTAAAAAATATAAATTTAAAAACTTGAGAAAACGACTTCATGGCCAAACTGCTGAACCGGTTTTGAAGGAATTTGTATGGGACCAATCTGGAAGTAAGTATTACTTTTCAGAGAAAAAATATTTTTCAAATCGGCTTAAAAATGACGAAATAAAGCGTTAGGAAACAAAAAAATACACCCGAATTGAAAACCTCCTAGAAAATAAGCAGGTCTTTTGGCAAAGTTTGTCGATCTGAGCCCGAAGTCCCAGTGCATTTACAACATTTCGTTACCAAATGTTGTTTTCGTTTTGCCTATTTGTCTCTGTCTATTGTATGGAGAAAAGATGAGACAACCACTCTAACTAGGTAACGTATTTTTGCTGTCTCATATTTTCGCCATACAATAGAGAGAGACAAATAGGCAAAACGAAAACAACATTTGGTAACGAAATGTTGTAAATGCACTGGGACTTCGGGCTCTGTGCCGAAGAGGTGTCGGTGACGGTGACACGAGTTTATTGGTGTTTTCCCCACCTCAAAAAATACTGCATAGCAGAAGCCGCATACAGAAGTTTTCACTTCAAAATTAATAATTGATCAACATGAACACTGGTTTTCGCATAAAGTTTATTTATTTTACGAAAAACTTTAAAGTACTTAGGAAAACGTGTTAGCATTTGCACACAAGATAATTGCTCGCAATTTTTGATAAATAAAAAAGTAAAAAAAACGTTCAGGTATTTTATACCTTATAAAAAGTCAAAGTGTGGGAATACCTATCCACCTAATAAATTACAACACGCTGTATGTACTTAAGGTCACGATGTCACATTATTGGCGCTCATCGAATCTTCAGAGCAATAATGGAGTGATAAAAAAACAAGCTACAGAAAAAGTTATCTTGTAGCTTGTGCCCAAATATCTACTACGTTAAACGATGGGCCTAGGTAAAAAAAATCAATGAGTCATATCGCTGAAAGCTTGATAAGTAGTAGGTTTTGTGTACTTACCTACCACAGACCAGGTTAATTAGGTAAGGATTATCTTAATCAATCAGGCTAAGCGTTATTTTAAATCGTTGATGAAAAAGTCAAAGTATTTATTACATGAAAAATATGTTGAAAAAGATGTTAAATATATAAATATCCAGTGTATTCAGCATAAATCTAGGCAATAAACATAATATTTACTAATCTGTGCATATAAGAGTGAGATTACATTATTTACATGACATGTGATATAAAATTAATTCAAGCTGGGTTTTTTTTTCAATTACAGGCCAACTATTGGTAATGGGGTGTATGAACGAACATTTGCTTACCTACTGGCACGCACAGAAAATAACTAGTAGGTAGGTATATAGGTACCTACTATGCAGTGATCATTATTACTCTCAACATTACTTTTGTATCATTGTAGGTAACATTATAGTACCTAACCTACACTCATTTGTATTGTGTTATACTTATCGCATCACACATTACTAAGCAACGTTTTTCCTTATAAGTAATTAATTAGGTTAGTGCTTAGTGTTTATGGTTACTATATTACCACTTCTAAGTGCGGTCAGTTTTGTAAAGTGCAACAGCGGTTATATCGAGTTTTTTGTATTATTCACTTTCCTACAAGTAGGTAACTACAAACATACAAACATTTTTGAAGTAGGTACCTCTACCTAAGTACAGTCGTATGAAAATGTTCGTCACCCTATACTTAGTCGGTTTTCGCTTGCACCAGTCCCTGGATCATGAACACATTTTGACATAATTTGTGACGTTAACTTATCGGTGTATTCTGTCTATTCAGTTTCAAAAGGTAGTATGTGGTCGTGATACGTTGAACAAATCAAGTTGAAAATTGACGAACATTTTCATTCCGCCACTATTCATTCTCATCATCCAAATTTGTTACTAATGCATAGAAAAAAAAACTGGACAGGATGCCAATCACGGTTCAGTTGGTAGGAGCTCTGCCTTCTGCGCCGAAAGCTGTCGGTCTGATCTCTACCAAGAACAAATATTTGTGTGGTGAAAGACGTTTGTTCTCTGTCTGGGTGTTATATTGTATTCTAAATTTCTTAAAAGGTACCTATACGTATTTACACAAAGAAATATTTAATTATAATGCCAAGTTATCTGCATGGTTCCCTAACAAGCTCTGCTTAATTTGGGGTTAGATTGATGTGTGAATTGACCATGCACAATATTTATTGTTATTTTATCTCAATAATCATGTGCACCATGGAACTGTACCATAAAATAGCCATGAATGTGACCATGAGTATCTATTATGAGTGGACAGTTGTAGGTACGTAATTAATTCTATTCAATTAATTCTATTCTGCGTAAATTACTGGACTGTTACGAACCTCTAGCACGTCAGCCTTTTAAAAAAATATTTTACGTGAAAACTGCCTAAAATAGTGCTAAATAAGTGTAGTGAGCAGACAATATAAAAAGCAGTAGGTACCAATCATAAGGTTAGTACTTTTTCTGCTAGGTTTACTGTAGAAAATAGGGCTAATAACTTATTTATTTAACTCTTTATTGCCCGAAACTTAAAATTAAAATATAAAAGGTGGGCTTTATGCTGTAAGCATTTTCTACCTGCCAACCTTAGGGGTAGAGAATGGCGTTGGCGTGCTAACATAAAAAGGAAAGCTTAGGTATTAAAATTAACAACATGCGTCTACATAATATGTACATGTATAACAAGTCCAAGTCCAATAATCAAAGGGTGTTATTAATAATCCTCGCGTATATAGCGTTGGACTAGTTAATCCGTGTTTTGTCTCTTGCATTGACATGCAATTGTCAACTCGAGCAAATGTGACAAAACACGGATTAATTAGTCCAGGCCCAAAGGGCGTTATTAATAATCCTGGCGTAGCTCATCCGTGTTTTGTCACATTTGCTCGAGTTGACAATTAATTGCATGTCAATGCAAGAGACAAAACACGGATTAACTACTTAGTCCAACGCTACGCCAGGATTATTAATAACGCCCAAAGAGTCTAACATCACTGTCATCATTTTTAACCGACTTCAAATAAATGAGGAGGAAGTTCACAATTCAACTGTTTTTTTTTTGTTATCGCATAACTTATGGCCCGAATACACCTAGATCGCTGGCGGTAGCGATCAGTGAAACGCTGTCAAATATCGCTGTCAGATTTGAGATTTGACAGCGAATATTTGACAGCGTTTCACTGATCGCTACCGCCAGCGAACTAGGTGTGTTCGAGCCTGTCGATTCGCCGATTTAAAAAATTTGCTTACCTGGAAACCCAGATTAGACATCAAAATAATGAAGTCGGTTTCTCAAGTTTATAAACTTCACTTGTAATGTATGATCATACTTTGCTCTGAATTTACTTCTTTCGTTCAAAAAGTACTTTTCTCGGCAGGCTTGGCAATTTTTTTTTCTGAGTCAGTTAGGTCATGAGCTCATGAGTTAATAATGTTTTATCTGATTATGTAGACAGAGAGACTGTCACAGTCATTGATTACTTACGTAACTATGATTACCTAACCTTTATAGAACTCGACAATACACATTCAACCACAGTGTGGAACGGCCATGTGTTCGGAAAAGTGTCGCTTAAACGCATCAGCAATGTGCTCGTTTTTCCATACAAATTCGGCAGTTTTCAGTCGTAAAATGAAAAATGCCTTGTTGCACAATAATAACTTCCCGAAAGAAGTCAACAAAAAACAAAAAAACAAAAATATACTTTTGTTACATCCTTCTTTCTTCTTTAGAATCCGCATATTTAGTAAATAAATAAAATAGTGAAAATAAAAAACTGGCGATCGCAGTTCCCATAAAAATCAAAATCAAACGTGTATTTTATTCAGTTGAATTGCAAGAATCACTTTGAAACGTCTTATAGCTATGTGAGACTAGGTGCCAGTTCCACGCGACCAAGCTTAGAAGAACAGGCAACAAACTACGGCTCGGTTCCTACCGTTTTTTTACATACAAACGGCACATGTTCGCCTTTCTACTGTATTCTTTGTTCTGATGTGCATTCAACAATAGATCAATTCAACAATAGATCAGATGAGACCATGCCATGTGTCTTCCCATAGGCAACACTAGCTACCTCAGGCTTTACCGGCTGGTATTCAGGAAGCGATTTGTACCGCGATCCCAGAAGTATAAGAAGTTTGGTAAAAGAAGGCTGGTGTTATGGCGTCGGCGGTGACTTGGTAAGTTTCTATTTAGAAAAAAAACAAAACGAAATGCAAATATTTTTTTAAAGGTATTTTATATACAATTCACTAAACTCCCAGCTATAAACTAAACCTCAGTAAACTCAAGTTAGGTAAAATGGGTCTAAAGCGACTATTGTTTTTTTTCAGGATTTTGTTATTGTCATTCCTAACTTTAACATCCAGTCAAACCTTACGACAATACCAAACCACGCCTCTTCGAAACCAGGGCATTTGCCGCAGCAAAGTGTGCCAAACTCTGCGGCAGTTCCATGCATACTACAAGGACTGCATTGTGGTGATAGGAACTCTGCAGCTGACACTATTGGAGCTAACAGATAGCAACGATTTCGTGAACATTACATTTCCCAATATGAGAGAGGTAAGTAAAGTTTATTCAATAATAATAAGCAAAGATCAAAGACATCTACAGCGTCCAAAAGCGCGATGAGCCGACGATATCTTAAAGGCTGGTAGAAAAGTTCTTCCTGCCCTTATCCCACTCTATGCGGGGTCGGCTGGTAGAAAACGAAGGAGCTAATACCCAGCAGTGTGATACCGGGCTGAGATGTTGATAATAAAGTAAGGATATGCGCAAACTAAAGTAGAGAGAATTAGGGAGTGATAGTAGGTGAGGTGATGCATATTAGCTTAGAGAACTGACGACTTTTGCAGCGGACAGGTTCTCAAGTGGAAAAAACGTACTGAAAAGCAGGTGAAACCTTCACAAGATCGATTGCTCTTATTATCTAGGCTTTTATTCAGTAGCAAACGTCATAACCAGCTAAAATTATGTTGGTGATGATGAAAAGACTAATGAACCAATTATGAAGATCGAGTTTCCAACTCAGGATGGTAAAGTTTTTCATAGTTCAACAGACGGCTAGGCCCGGATCGATGCAATACAAGGACTTTATGCCAGCCACAACTTTTTATGTGTTATTTTTAAATTAACTGATGATTTAAAGAAATTCGCTCTTTTTTCCCCAAATGCATCCACTATTCCATTTATTTTTCAGGTAACAGATTTTTTCGTAGTTTATCGGGTAAATGGTCTCCGTTCCCTCGGCCAGCTGTTTCCAAACCTATCACGGATAAGAGGTGAAAAGCTCCTGAACAACTACGGGCTGATTGTACACGATATGATGTCTTTGGAAGAGGTCAGTGAACGTTTGAGGATAAAATGTCAAGCACGCCAACTGGAGCAAGCTTTAGTGATTAAATTAATTAGGAGTTTTGCCTGGTAGGTATTGTTATATGGGATAGGACTTGTAAAGGTCAGTTATACAATTACAGACCATGTTCGCTGTAGATAATAATTTGAATTAAGAAAAACATTCGATGAGTACTTACCATCATATTCCTATCGTTTATATTCTAAGGCTCATATTCATAATGGTCCTATCCCACGCCACGTCTACGGTCTTTTGGCTTAGCAGACCGATATGTTTATTGCCATCTCTATTTGTCGACATTAAAGTGACAGTGACAAGAGACTTTTAGCGAGCCACTTTATAGTGTCTGGCGTTATGAATGAGGGAATACTAAATACCTAGCTGCCTCACGCACTATGGCACCAATGAAAATTATGTCTACATTTCTAGTTTTCCCGATGAAAATGAACTTTTTCGGTTGTATTCTTTTGTATTTACGTGGTTGCTTTGTTGACCTCCTCCTAAAATATGAACAGTATGAGTAAATAAATGTAATAGATGTTGAAATCCAATGATAGTGATGTTATGGTAACACTTTTTCTTATGATATTTTCCATTATAATTGGCTTCCAGATTGGTCTGTACGGCCTTGTAAAGATAGACCGCGGAGGCGTCATGATCTGGGGTGTCCAGGAAGCTTGCTTCATCGATAGCATTGATTGGAGGATCATCGTGCCCCAATCCCGTCTCGTGATCAGCCCTCAGGATAAGCTAGCTCATTGCAACTTCAAGTGCACATGCAGTCTTAACTCTACAGTGAATCGTTGCTGGAATAATATGTAAGTGAGGAAGAAAACTTATCTTTCAGAGACTAGAAGAGTCCCCATGGCTGATATATAATAAATAAATATTGTGAACATTCCACACAGAACTATCTAGCCCTAAACTAAGCAGGGCTTGTAATATGTGAACTTTTGTTTTTGTAATTACTCGTACACACACATGCATACTTTCATACAATTTAACACGCAGACCCAGATTTTTATAAACTACAGTTGATTAGCTATTTTGTATTCATAGGAAATGCCAAATTTACCTTGAAGGATCAGAAGCTGATAACTGCCACGACGAATGCTTGGGATGTCGGAAGACCAACTCTCATGTATGCTATCTCTGTCGCCACTATACCCACAATGGAAAATGTGTCACACAATGCCCATCAAATACGTAAGCTATACAAACCAACAAAAATAAATGTGACTGAAAATTGTGCAGACCTAAAAAGCAATTTTTCAAATTTCAGCATACTTCTTCCTAATAGCCAGTATTGTATCACTAGCGACGAATGTGACAACCTCGATGGGTGGACCTGGAATAATACTTGTGTATTCCACTGTCCATTGGACTATATAGAGCAAAATACTGCCACAGGTATCACTTGCAAATACTGCCCTTCATGCCATAAAGTAAGCGATGCATTAATGTACACCTACGAGTATCTATCACTTCGTATCTTTGCATAACTTTTCTGATTTACTTTTGATATTTTTCAGACTTGCCAAAGTCTGGATATATGGGCAGTCGGCAAAGCCCAGGAGGCTGAAGGATGTGTCTTTGTCAATGGCTCTTTAGAAATCCACATCAGACCAGTCCCAGAAGTCATGGCTGAGTTAACGTTTCTTAACCGAATTCAAGAAGTTTCCGACTACATAGCCATCTACAGCTCCACGACTATAACTTCCTTGAGTTTCTTATCTTCTTTGAAAAGGATCAAAGGTCGAAATTTGAAAAATGGTCAGTACAGTCTCGTTATCCATAATATGGAGAATCTCCGAACACTATTCACAAAAAAAGTCACTAAGAACCTGAAAATTGACGAAGGCACTTTGAAAATGTATGCTAACCCAGCTTTATGCAAGAGTCAAATCGACACGGTTAAACCATTGTTTCCTATTCAGCCAGATAATGAAACAGACATTCCTACAGGCATGAATGGTTACAGTGGAGACTGTGAGGAAAGTGTCGGTTTTCAAGTAAGGGTCATTAATGAAACTTCCGTATCAGTATTGTTCCCTGCACTATCGGACCCAGATGCTCATTACTCTATACTTTATGTGCGTTTGCCTTCAGGAACACATCAAAATCTTGTTCCAGAGACTTGTAGTGAGTTCGAATGGTACGTTTTCAATGTTGAAACGTCTAGCTTTGGGCATCCATTTCGTTTCATTGAGCTGAAATCACTACTGCCTGCTTCCACGTACGCTATATGCATAGAAACATATGACCCAGTTCTCAAAATACTTGCTCGAAGCAACATTACTAATTTTACAACTCCTGTTGGTAAACCAAAGCCACCTTTTATGCGAGAGCTAGTTGCTCTTACTTCAACAGCTGTGGTAGTAGGTTGGGTTGATCATGAAGATTACCTCCCTTTCATATCGCATTACGAATTTGACGTTTCGTTAATAGAGATTAACGCTAGTGATATTATAGTAAGCGATCAGTGCAAGTATAAAAATACTCAATTGGATAAACAAAAACATGCAATATTTTGGAAACTTCCTCCAGAATATGCAAGAGGCTGTGCATGTGAAGTCCTGTCGAACGAGACAGTTGAAGAAGACCATTTTGACCATTTTGTTTGTAGCAGTATTAGTTGTGATATTCCAGAAGACAAAGTAACTAGTGATTCATTCTATGGAAAGTACATAAAAACAAAAGCGTTAAATTTCAAAGGTCCCAGACATAACTTCACAGTTCAAGGATTAGCTCCATTCCGTGATTACAGATTCAGATTGCGAGCTTGCACGGATACTGAATGTAGTAGATTTACTAGAGGAGTTGTTAAAACCTTGATATCAGAAATTGCTGACCTGCCTGCTATTGTTGATCTCAATACAGACGGTCATGGAAATATTTCTATTAAATGGAACCCTCCTGAAGTGACCAATGGTCCTATTTTAGCGTTCTCGGTTGAAGTTGTGCCTTTTATAAATCATGCTTTATATAATCATGTTCCTCAGACTTGGTGTTTGTTACCGAACATGACAAGTCACAAGTTTAAAACTATAAAGGCTAAAGTATATTCTGTAAGGGTTTGCACGAGGAGTATGGCTTTCGAAGGAACTTGCACTGAATGGGTATTTATAGAAGTAACATCATCGGCGATAACGCTGGCTGGTGTAGTTTATGCTATTACTTTATTCATGGCTTCTATTATAACAGGGTTGATTATTAAAAGAAGAGCGAAAAGCATCGATCTAGACTGTCTTCTGGAATGTAGTGATAATGATGTAGTCGGTGAGAGTGAGCCGCCTAACAAAATGTTTTCAGATTTTGCCGAAATTCCATTAGGCGATACTGAGTTAGAATGATACGCTATTATGATATTGCTCTTTGATGTTGTTCTGAAAATATTTAACAATACCAACGTTCGACGCGCAGTTTTACATCCAATTCTTTTAATCAATTACTCAGATAAATTGGATCGTAAACAAAGTAAAATGGGTATTCAGTCGAGCAAACTACCAACACCAACAGACTGTACTATTTTATTTATGATTAAGTAATAGCTGGTTCCAAAGCTTTTATTTTACTAGTGATTATTTTACATTTACTTTTCATTACTCATACTCTGAAAGTAGGTCTGAAGTTGCCTGAGGGGCCTAATTGAAAGTAAAACTTTCAGCCCTAGGGAGAATCGCTTTCTACTGACAGCTGTCAAATTATAAAAAAAAACAAGTTCTATTTTATTCAACCATGTTCCAACTTTCTAAAGTCTTTCTAACTGCAAGGAGGTCGTTTAACCAAATTCCAACTTTTTATTCAGCAAGTAGGTTGGAAACTCATTACAACAGTAAGAAGTTTAAAAAGTCTAATAAGATAGCGCAATGTAAAATTTAAATTTAAATAACATAAAGATAGTATTAAATAAATAATATATCTTCTAAATTACTTGATTAATATATAGCTTCAACTATTTATTTAAAATAACATAGATTTGACATTTACCATTTTTTAAATTATGAGAATGAAAATAATGGCTGAATAATGCTGGCGAGCCGAAGCCGAAGGCCCGCCAGAGAAAAAGAAAAAAAAAACCGGGAAGGCGGCAATTCAATCTTCATTTTCACTAATTTTTCTTTCATGTTTTTATTTTTACTTTCCTTGTATTCGTAATGAAAAGCACAGTGTTTACCTCGGGTGAAAGTCTTTTAAGTCCCTCAAGCTCCATTGGCGCCCTCGCTAACGCTCTGGCGCCAAACCCGTCTCGGGACTCAAAAAACGTGACTTTCAACACTCAGGTAACAATGTACTATTTACTTTATGAATATAAATAAATTTTGTTTTTTTTACTAAGTAGTTTTATTTTGCATCCCTTTTGCATTGCCTTGAATCGCAAGGTTTATCACTAGAAAACCTACGTAGGTTAGGTACTTACCTACCATAATAGTGCTGTACTTTGCCTACTACAAGAGAAAAATTATTCTACTCTACTATTTCTTTAGAAAATATTGAGCAAAAACAAAACCAGGGTTAACAGAAAACATAGGTGGAAACCATCAATAACTCATCCAACTACTAAAGATTCAACGGCGATGGGCTTGCTAGTTTATCGCCTAATGCTGTTTTTGGTCTTAGACCTTGAATTATCTCTAGATCTTTCGCTACCAATTCTTCTTCCTTTACCCACATAAGTATTGGGGTGGATAGGTACTACCTGCAGTTATTGTTATTGTTTTAGTATATTAAACAAGTTAGACTTAAACGCATATTTATTTAAAGTCATTTAACTACATAACTTATGCTCGCTGAACTTAAAATTAATCATTAGTATTTCTTCTGAGAATTCTTCTTCTTATCGTGTCACCGACTTTCGAACCAAGTGTGGTGAAAGGATTTTAAGTGCGCCTCAAAGAGGCTCCTTTCATGCACTTGACACATATTTTCAAAACTTCAAGAATTAAGTCTTTTTTTAGGTCTTTTATGAGTTGGTATAAAAAGTGAAAATCATTTAAAATCTCGAGTGAATGTAAAAAGATGATCATGGAGTTTCCCGCTCTATTACGAACGTAGCGGTCGATGATAAAAAGGAAACAAAAGCACGTTAGCTTCACCGGTAATCCAATTCTGTTGAGCTCTAGTGTGGAAATAAAATCCATTAATATAACACCTTGGTTACACTAGCGAAACACTATTAGTACAGGCGTAGTATCAATAATTCTATGAGTAAGGTGGTAACTTAACCCCTAACCTACGATTAAAGAAAAGCATGTTATATTCTACGCTAGCTTCGTTTAAAAGAAGCTAGTGACTACTGACAGCTTTTTTAACCGACTGTATTATCATGGACAAATTTTATATTATTTGTCCATGGTAATACTAGTTGTATTACAGTCGGTTAAAAAAGCTGTCAGCTAATGTAACAAGCATATGGCCAACGTGGTAACCATCGCCTATAACCTTAGACCATTTAAATAAATAAAATTAAAATAAATAAATTAATTAAAAAATAATTAAAAAGGTATAAATTGTCTAAGCCTCAAAGCATTGCCTCGCAGGTCACGCACTTCAGGAACGTGCCCTACGATGCACAGCCCTGCGTCCATCAACTTGAGGCATACAGATGTTCAGCCTCACGTGCCAGTAATTTCACCGGCACCCACACCCTTCAAACCGAAACACAGCAATGCTGCTTCACGGCAGACATAACCATGGTCGTAGTACTTCCTCGGACGAGCCCTTCACAAAGAGCTCTACTACTATACTAAAACTTCGCATCTTGTAACTTGGCTTTACATCAATTGTAGTTGCTGATTAAAATAGGTACTTTTGAAAGCAGAGTTTCTAGGGCTGTAAATAGTTCATCAGAAGTTAGTTCGAAGAGAACATTATAAATGCTTTTGTTTTGTCTTAGAATCATTATTTTCGTGCATCTTGATGACTCTGGAAGCATTGGGGCTGGCTTCAAACATTGTTACCAGAATTACCTTAGAAAAGGCAAAACAATCCAGCGATGTATTCACACCTTTAAGTCCTGGAAAAATTCATTATTTTATGCAATAGCATGCTCGTAAATTCACTGCCGACCGCACATACAGTTCAATAAACATTAAATTATGTTCAGTGTTTCTGTCTTTCACAATTTTCACACATTATCCCGCAAAATATTGGTGAACTGTTTTCTGCCGTGAAGCAGCATCGCTGTGTTTCGGTTTATAGGGTGTGGGTGTTGGTGAAATTACTGGCACGTGAGGTTTAACATCTGTTTACCTCAAGTTGATGGACGCAAAGAAGTGCATCGTAGGGCACGTTTCTGACGTGCGTGACCTACACGAAGCAAAATGCTTTGTTTTAGGCGATGGTTACTACTAAACATCAGGTGGACCATAATATGCTTTTTCCATCAGCTAGTTTTATAACAAAAACTGTCTCTACAAGGCAACGTTTAGGTATGCTATGGGGGCGCGGCGCTAGATGTGCCATCGTGTTCTTTCTGGTAACATGTTGTAAAGTTCAATCTCAAAACTGCAAATAATTACGAGAGTCAACCAATTCAGTCCACAATATTGGACTTAAAATCATTATGTAAAGGGCCGTTACTGAAAGTTTATGATAGCTAGAGACACGAAGACCTCTCAAGCTTAACTAATGGGTCAGCCCATAGGTCAAACCGCATAAACCCAAATAAATTTAACTTGTTCGGGAAAGGTTCATGTAAGAGTAGTATAGAGCTGGAGGTAAAATTTATTTTAACCGACTTTAAATAAAAAGGAGGAAGCCCTCAATTCAATTGTATTTTTTTTTATGTTTGTTAGCGCATAAGTTTATCATTTATGAACCAATTTGAAAAAAACTTTTTTTATTGGAATAGTTCACAAGTTCACGTTCAACACGTTTTCTTCTTCCATTTACCTCTATCCTTCGTCATCTCAGTGCTCACTCCTTTGTTGTTCAATATCATTTTTGACACATTCCATTCATCTTCTCTTTGTTCTACCTCTTTTATAACCACCATCCACATCCACTTTTCTCATAATATGACTTTCATCCATCCGCCTGAAATGCACATACCATGCTAACGTATTACTCCTCTTTTCTTCTTGGCAATTCCAATACGATCAAGGACAAAATATGCGATCATTATAATTAAAAAATACGCGTTTAGAATGAGCCTCATGAATTACTATAAGTTTATATCGTAGCTCACTGTCATATCTCTACGTACTGCTCTCTTCTATCGCTTTACATCTACTGATGCTTGAACCACATACATAGCATAAACATGTTATAACTGTTTATTATTTGTTCGAAAAGCCACAAAACCACTAGGCTCGTTTCAAATAACTTTTGGATGTTACGAACCGTTTCTTTGCCTGCGGGCATCAATAACTTGTGAAATTATACACCTTTACAAATACTGAAGATACTGAATTTTAAGGCGACGTTTTGTAAACAGAAGGGCGGACATTTAGCACCAGTTCAGACAGTTTCAGATTTCTAGTGAAGCGCGCAAAACTCGAGCTAGACTTTTTATTGGTATAATAATAATGGGTAGGTAGCTCAAGTCCAGAAAAAGGAACTTATACAACTAAATAAGTACATTTTTGGCTATTTAAAAATTATCAAACGAAGAAAGTAAACAAAACTACTATATAGGCATAGGGAAAAGCTCAGTTGTTTTAAACATGATATAATTAGAAACGACACGTCTCTCGAATTTGGGCCACGAGCATAGACTGGTGGTGACACAACCTCTATGAGACACATAAAAAATAACTATAAAATCAACAGTTAAGCAGTTTTATCAAAAGTATAGACTAGATTTTATATCAAGCTTAAAAAGTATTCAAAAACTTAGTTTAGAGGTAGATAAAACGTTCACTTGCCTTTCCGATTCTTCGCTGCGCTAGACAGGCAATAAGAAAACACAGACTACTGTAAAGTAAATCCACCATCCAATATTAAGTTTGCGAAAATGCTTTTGCAGACCGCATAAAGTTATACAACAGCGGAGCAATAGACCAACCCCAGTCAACTCCCAAGCGTCTTCAATAGATCGCAATATCTTCGGTTGCAAGCTTTAATATTACTCAGTATTTCTCCCCATAATGATAGTTCTCAAGCAGAAACCACAATAACGTTGCATATAACTCACCACCAGACGCTCATTCAACAATTTCATGCGTCGAAAAGCACTAAAAACAACATTTTCACTTGCAATCGGAACACTGTTGCATTTTAATACGACCAACTTATTTAGCTCTCTCTTTGTCATCGTGTGTGCTGTGCTTTTGAGGGTTTTTTGGTAAAGCCCGGGTTCTAGGTTAACTGGAGAGGTGAGCTTCATTCCGTGTTCGTGGGTAGCCAATTAAACAAACTGTACGAAGTTGTAATGAGATGAGGGGAATTGAACAGTCAAAATGGGGCAATGTTCTGGCATTAGTTTGGATAGTTGGATGTCTTTATTCGAGTTTAGGGAGTTATTCGGCAAACCGTGACCGACCGTAGACACGGGACGTGGTAGGCGTAAGATCTTGGTCCAGTAGGCCTACCACGAGCTCTGTCTGGCTCTGGTTTTGAGTCTGTGTGAGTGCTCACCAGTGCATTATACTGTGTGTGTGACGTTTTGACGTAGGATTTATTTAGTCAACACTCACACAGACTCAAAACCAGAACCAGAGATAGAGCCAGACAGAGCTCATGGTAGGCAGTTACGTAACACGAGTTCATGGTCTCTCCTGTTTTTCTGAAAGATAATACCTAAGTTATTCTGTTTAAAAGACTTCCGACTGATGCCCATTGTCACGCCCCGGAATTACTAGGAAATATTGCTTTTTGTGGCATGTCTCATGAAAATAACACTAGCGGTCAGCCGTTAACAACCTCTGAAACAAACTTGTTATTTGAACTCATTGAAAAGCGATGTGTGAAACTTCCGGTATAGTGTTAGATATACCTCATTCCACGATGAGGCTACACCATACGAATTTACTTAGCTGCCGACGTGGCTCATGACGTATTGTTAAGAAATGCCTGTAACTAAATATCTTCCTTAGGATGAGGATGTTGGCTGGTACATTAAACGTAAGTATATCCCGAAAAAAGTTGATTCTATTATAATACACAGTAATCATGAAGAGAGTTTTAGGACAAGGCTAATGTATTACCTAAGCGCTTATGATGCTGATGTATTTTCCGATAATATTGATGGAAACAACTTTTAAAAATACGTTATGTTGGTATCTTTATGACGAGCTGGAGGACGAAACGTAGGGCGCCCAGCCACCAGATGGACAGACGATATTGTTAAGATCGCGGGAAGTTGGTGGATGGAAAGGGCTCGGAATCGTTCTTCCTGGAAATGTGTAGAGGAGGCTTATGTCCAGCAGTGTACTTTTATAACCCGGAATCAAAAAAAGAGCTTGCTTATTTTTTTGTAGGGAATATTATAAGGCTTCATTTGAAAACGCATCAATATCAAGTAGCACAGCAAAGTGTAAACTTTCACTATGAAACCAATACCGTTAGTTTTCAACTCGGAGCAACCCTTAAACACCCGAAGTTTCAGCGCATGCATGGTAAGTACATGTTGAACTTAGTTCTATCAGCTAGTTAGTTTACAGGCTACTGGCTTGGTTGGTAACACTTGATACAGATATAGGATAGGTGACTTTCTATTCCTTGCTCTTATCCCACTTTATGTGGGGCCGGCACAACGTCTTCTTCCTCCATTCCCCTCTGCCAGCCACCATCTCTGCATTAACTCCTCTCTTATCCATGTCGTCTGTTGATCCATGTTTTCTTTGGTCTACCTCTGACCACCAAGAGATAACTTTCGAGCTTTGGAGAGATTATTCTCCTCTCATTTCTTCTCGTCAACGTTTTAGGTGGATTCGTCCATGCATATCATAAGAAAAGACATTGCATATTGCGTATATCAATAAAAACCACTCACTAAAAATATCAATCATGAATTTAAATATTCCAACCTCATTGGGATGGGCAATGATTTTCTCATTTAAGCCTGACTTGTTACTAAAGTTACTAAAGTAGAATTTATCAAGTCTACTCTGAATATAATAATAAAATTTTCGGTAGTAAATTACAAAGATGCCTTCTGAAATGGAGTTTATTGTAGGCGTGTTAGACGTATACAGAGATGTTTGTTTTCACTTGCGTGAGGTAAACTTTATATCCTGAGGGAACAAACAAATGCTAAGTAGATACAAACGTAGATAAGCATTCTTTACCATACTCCTACACGATAAGTATGGTAGAATGTTAAGGCACAGGATAAGCTTAAATTTTTATTTTATTTATTCAGGGACAACAAACAGCTACAACATAAAAATATAATTCTACCTACCTACTCAACTAATAATATTGCAGCCCACTGCGTTATCCTCAAGTTAAATTGATTGAATTATTTATAATTGCGCCATTTGAGGCATTAAAATATAAAATTGGATAAGCTTATTGATTATTATCAATAAGCCCCCTTAAGGTACCCCTTGGACTTTTGCTGTAAGTGAGGGAGTTTAGACGGAATTGAAGGAAGTGGGTGGTTGTGGGAGGTAAAAAGTTTTGAAATCTTATGTATTTCCTTTTCTAAGGCGTAGGGATTTCTCTGTCTCTCTTTTTCAATCACTTATGGGTGTTTTCTAAACATTAAAAACAACAAACGAAGCCAGGGCAAGTCGCTAGAGACAGATACAATTATCAAACCGGATATTTTGAGAGACATTTTATTTGCAATCGTATGTTTCAACAACTCTTTGTGGATGATCACTTTTCAGTTTTGATTGCCGAGAAACCCTAGCCAGACTAGGCGGGGTCGGAAGAAGGCGGGCCACCTTTCAACACTCAGGATGTTTTACAGACGCTTGAAAACTTGTGCTTTTACAAAAGAATAGATGAGAGAAAGTAGCAGTACTTATAGTAAAGGCCTGCCCACATCTAGGTCGCTGGCGTCGGCGATCGGTGAAACGCTGTCAAATTTGACAGCGATATTTAACAGCGTTTCACTGATCGCTATCGCCAGCGACCTAGGTGTGCGCAGGCCTTAATGTGAGATTATTTTTACTGTGTTTTGACTCTTTCGATCGAGTTGGCAACTTCATGTCAATGCAAAAGACAAAACACTGTGTAACTATTTTATCGTTCCGCAACTTTTTTCAGAAGGTTGCGGAACGATAAAATAGTTACACAGTTAACTCAGACCATAAACACCAAAAAACAAGCATCTTTTTGTTCTCTGCCTGCTAAATTGTATTCTAAGTATTAACAAAAAAATATATATAAGTACTTATCATAATAATGTTTCCCATCCTACAAGCTCTGTAAATGAAAATTTGACAGCTGTCAGTTCAAATCGGTTACTGCCCCAGGGCTGAAAAAAAATACATTCAACCTCCTCAGGCAACTTCAGACTTACATTCCAAGTATGAGTATAATAAAAAAAAAATACAACCGAATTGAGAACCTCCTCCTTTTTACTTTGAAGTCGGTTAAAAAAATGTATGAGTTTGATCTCTTAGGACGCACCGAACCTGGGAGCTTTATAACCCTTACCTACTTACCCCCTTTTTACCTACCCCTTACCTTAAAACCCTTTACTCAGCAGCGATACCAGACTGATGGTGTTGATAAGAAAACAATCTGCAAAATCGTTTGTTTCCAGCAGGATTTTAGCAGAAGTCAGTTATACATCTACCAAGCCAAGTCTTAAATTGGCTGGCAGCCCAACTGATAAGTACTTAGATATCCATTGCAACAGCACGTTTCTGTTCCCTGAACCCGAAGTCGGAGTTTTGCTACCACATTTCGTTAACAAATTATGTTGTTTTCGTTTCGCCTTTTTGTCTCTCTCTATTGCATGGAGAAAATATGAGACGGCAAAAATACGTTACGGAGTTAGAGTTGTTGTCTCATCTTTTCTCCATACAATAGACAGAGACAAATAGGCGTAACGAAAACAACATTTGGTAACAAAATGTTGTAGATGCACTGGGACTTCGGGTAGGTACTGATTAAACTTGCCAGTTTCTTAAAAGGAAGTGGAAAGTTAGCTACACTAGTTAGTTACTATAGCTGCTTTTAGGAATTTATTTATTTAATCGTATATCAAGTACATAATTATGTAGGCGTTACAAAAACACAGTAAAATCCAGAGACAACAAAACTAAACACTTATGGCCTTACTTATAAAAATAATATGCCAAAAGATAAACAGTGCTTAAACTATTGCTATATCTTACCACTGAGCAATGACAAACAGTGACAGGGCTAGCTTTAAGCAACGTTTAAATTTAAATCGCGTTTATAAGTATGGCTGTTATATACTTACCAGTTTCTTACAAGGGAGTTAAAAGTTACCTACAGAATGACAGCCACTTTTAATTAAATTATTTAAGCGTTATCGAACAGAGGAAACAAAACAAAACACTTCTAAAATCAAATAAAATTGACAAATAATAAACCCTATTTCACTAAAACGAATTACAAGTCAATGTTCGTTCAGGTCCCTAAGCCAGGTTACCGTGTTTGAAGGAAGGTCTACGAGGTCGTTCCAAGGACCTACTGGGCACGAGTGGGTACTAGGTTTTAGGAATAGGACGTCACTACTGAGACTGGGCAACGAAACACATCACTAGTCAGGAGGAATAGGAAAAGATTGCGTAGTATTACGTAGTTTATTGTTTTTCGGTATAAAGATAAACAGAGTCCTAAATGTATTCAATGGATAGATTCCACGTTATCAATAAGCACTGTAAATTTTTAATCAAAGAACCAGTAAAGTACACACCTAAGGCTCGAACACACCTAGTTCGCTGGCGGTAGCGATCTGTGAAAATATCAAATATCGTTTCACTGTTCGCTACCGCCAGCGAACTAGGTGTGCGCTGACCAATAGAGGAGCACCTAAATGATTAAAATTTGTATAGAAAGGCATACAAAAAGTCTGTCCTTTAACCACCCACCCAGCCAGCTAGTTGCTTATACCAGTGCGTTTTTAAAACGTAGAACCTCAATCACCAAGTGTGATGTTTTCCTCCATTGAGAGCGTTGATAGCGTATCCTTCCAATTTTGCACTAGATGACCATAAGAAAACATTTTTTATTTTTGAAACTCTGAATTCCAATAAAAAATATGCAATAAAAGAGCAAACAAAACACGATCTAAAAAGTTGTGAGTGCTTGTCTGCTCGGGGAAACAAATCACTCCAAAGTGTTTACGAACAGGAGTTTCCTATTTGCACCGCGAACCCACACTCAAAGTCAATATTACACATTCTACTTTAGGATTAGTGGGATAGGTGCTAATTTAGCAAGCAAGACTGGGTTTAAAAACACTCAATATTACACATTCTACTTTAGAATTAGTGGGATAGGTGCTAATTTAGCAAGCAAGACTGGGTTTAAAAACACAAAGTTTATTTTAGAACTATAGCTACTTATATACATACACTGAACACACTACACACATAAGTTTAAAAACCTTGAAAAAAAACAACTTCATGGTCAAACTATTAAACCGATTTCGATGAAATTTTTAGGGACCAATCTGGAAGAAACCTTTCAAATAAAAAAGGTTTTTCATATCGGCTCATAAATGACGAAGTTAAGCTAAGTTAACTAACTAACTAAACATTAAAAAAAAAATACCTTATTGAGAACCTCCTCTTTTTGTATTTGAAGTCGGTAATTAATAACTTAGAACCATATTAGCATAGACTAAGGAAAACAAGAAGACTGCTAATACAGAACAAAATTTTGTGACTCAAAAAATGGCAAAAATCCGGGCTATTTCTAGATGGCGCTGGCAAATAGCCTGGAAACAGCAATATTTTCAATGTTCATATACCTATTGATAGATGGCGTGGCGTAGTGGTATTTTGTAAGGTACATACTAAGTGGTGCTTTTTTAAAATAGATGGCGCTAATTAAAAATTATTTTTTTATTGCAAGTAGACTAACTGCCGCCCTCGACTTTGGTTAGTTTCTTTATTCTAGTAGGATTAAACCTTAAAGCACTTTAGAAGACCTCTATAACTATATTTTTCTTAAACATGCGCGGAAATATATTGTAATTACTTTTGAATATAGAATACGCGAAGGATCATATTTACGTAGACTGAAAAACCAAAATCACTTCCCAGCGCGTTCTCGCTCCAGGGGGCTAATTCTCGCGCTGATCTCGATCATTTTGCAATTTTATTTTATTTCTTTTTTTCGAAGAGAGAATGGCAGATTTCCTTGAGTAATTCATCAACGACCTCTTCGTAAAAGCCTCGACAGCTACGATATACGGAAAACGTAGAAAAAGTGCGGGGTTGTGAAAAGAAGCAATAAAATAAAATTGCAAAATGATCGAGATCGGCCCGAGAATTAGCCCCCAGCATTGTTGTATGAAACGGTGTGCTGTTTGAATTTAGAACTCTTTCATCTATCGTACACATTGCGTTCTCGTGGCTGTATAGCCACAGATGCGTTTACCTTTCGCGTTTACCTTTTGCGTATGGCGGTAAAGCGGAGTTCGTTGTTATTTGGTTAATAATAAATAAATTTATTATGTAAAAGACCCTTTTTTATTTCCTTGCATTTTTTTAAGAAAAGCACTATATATGCCTCGGCCGAAATGGCAATTGCCTGTCTCGTATCATTGAAGTCCTCGCCTGCGGCTCGGCCTTCAAACTCATACTCGATCTGCAATTGCCTATTTCGCTGCCTTTGCAATAATTTACTATTATTTTAGTATGTATAAGGTGGAAGGCTGTCTTTTTATAACGCTTTTAACTGTCTCATTTCGTGTAGTGATAATGTAAAAACAAAGTTATTAATTGGTGAGGACAATTACCATTGCATCGCGCCAATAAAGACAATAATGCTCTGCAAAAATGAACCTTGTGCCACCGTAACACCGCTAGGTTCGTGTGTTCACGGATTCTGTCATTCGAAGCATCAATGTTCTGAGTGTGTACTGGAACAGCTGAGCTGCTCCCCCGCCCCCGCCCCCAGGTACCTGCCCCGCCACGCCTGCTCCCGCGCCGTCACTACCACTTCCCCACTGGTGGCCGCGCGCACAGGTGCCTGCAAGACCACAGCTGATGCGTCGCCCTCACGCACACTCATAAACATTCCTAAGAAGATATCAGCATACGAACAAATACCTACGAAATATGGCAAGATTTTTACTGATTGGATTCTACAACTTCAACAGATAAAATATCGGACTAGCATACCAAGACGGTTCCCTTGTTTACAAAAGCAAGTTTTAGGGTGCAAAAGTTATAAAATACAAATCACTTCAAGTTCAAGCGAGAAAAATGAGCTGCATTATTTGTTGTTATGTAATTTTAGTGTGCGTCCACACTGAATGCGCGGTGACTGGAGCCTAGGCGGGCGCGGCGAGCGGAGGCGTGCGGTGGCCACAGTGACGCGCGAGCTCTTGTAGCTGTTCGAAGTATGTCAGGTCTTGCAAACTATGGACGAGGATTTGCTATTTTTACTAGACAGTCCGATCTTGAGATGGGAGGTGTTTAACACTAGAGATGGTGTGCACGAAATAAATAAAAACAGAGGAATAACTGGTGAATTTTTTAACTTTCTTGAGATTATACCTTAAAAAATTCAGTATTTACCGCCATTTTATATAGACAAACAAAATACAGACGCGTATACGCCGAGCGACAAGACCGAAAAGGTTTGTTACCCCCGCCACCCGCGCATCGGATCGCTCGCTGACTAGGCCCGTAGTGAGGCCAGAACGCGCGGACAGGAACGTTTGAAAACTACGCGCGTTGTCTTGCTCAATCCCGTCGCACTAGGCTTCCGCCTTAGCCACTACAATATGGACGCAAAGGCGTGTTTCATATGTTTGATACTTCGCGCCCGTCGTCGCAACCGCGCTAGGCTCGCAGTGTGGACCCACACTAACACATCGCTCGCCGCTTACGCCGCCTGTGTCGTCTACTGGCGCGTATACATACCTACAAATCCTGATTCGATTCCTGAGCTACGAGTACATCTACAGGGTGCAGTACGCGCATACTGCCTCAGCGATGGTGTCATACAAAACACAGATTACAAATAAATATAATTTATTTTTCGATGAATCATAAGAGTGGTATGTACTGGACTACAAATTATTTAGACAAGTTGTGTTACACACATTCAGAAAGAAAATATATGAATTTGAAATTACACAAAGATTGTCAATGGTCCCGAGATGCTGGTTTCCTGTGCGAAAAAGATGATCCCGGATGGCCCTGGATGACAGCCGCACCTGAACGAGAAAAAAGAAAAATAAATAAAGAAACCTTAGAAATGGTACACGCAACTGAGAGCGTCGACTTAGCTGTTCTGCATTTAGAGAAGTTGTCGTCGCTGCTGCACTGCTGTACTTCTGCTGTTCAAATAGGCGAGTGGGGCATTCTTCGCATTGGCCGACTAGCACCTACCAAAACCACTTGGCCGAGAGGTACCGCGGATTTACTATTGTCCGGACCCGACAAGTGTATGACGCACTGTGGAAATAAACGCCGAGACTGGAGTTCCGACCTGTTACTCGCTTGGTGCTGCTTCCTGTTGCTAATCAGTGTCCCTGACGTGACACTGGGCGGAGAATGTAGACGACGCACCTCACGAACCTGTAATAATATTAAAAAACAATTATTAAATTATAAAGTGTAGGTAGATTTAAAAAAATATAAAATGTACTTACTTTGTTCGTTGAATAAAACTGGAGACTACCCCCGCTTGCGTGCGGACAGCTACAAAAATAGTTGGAATTGAACCTCGGTACTGAACACTAGCTTGTCCGCGCGTACCCGGCCGGTTTTCTTTTAACTTCCTCAAAAAAGTGTTTAATAAGCACAGGTTACAGGTAGGCGTAGTCAATCAAGTCCGGTAGGCAAGCAAAGGTAAGTTATTTAAGAGGGTATCGAGCAAACAAGGCGGACGTTAAATAGGTATTTACTGCGCTAGTTGTGTGCGTACTCACGCACACAATGATAGGTTCGCTCGACTCCGTTTACACCTAGAATGGTAAAAGTAGGTAACCCATGATTTGAAAAAAAAAATGTTTGGTTGAGTGATTAAGAGAGACGAATATATTTTTAGGTCACTATTTATACAAGAAAATAATATTCATTACTCGGATATGAAAAATCTGACGTCACATCACGATCATAAAAGCTTTATATTGAGAAGGCGACATCCGCTTCCGTCGAAATTTTACCAGTTTTCATACTTTTATACAGCCAACATCCGGTCAAGTGGCGCCACCTGGCAGCCGCGCGCAATTTTACTTCGTAAAATATGCAGCGCCATTTTGAACTCATTGGCTTTTTTATTTCACCAGGCAGCAATTAAAGTGAAAGCTTTTATTAAGGTAAGTATATAATAAAAATAAAATAAAAAAATAAAATAAAAATAGCTTTATTTACTTACACAAAGAAAAACTTAACCTAGGTGCTGTTAATTATATAAAAATTAACTATATGTAAATGCCGCCTGTGGCGGTGAAAGCCTCCTCCAAGAGCTTCCATTCTGTACGTTCTCTTGCCTTCCTTAGCCATAGTTTACCGGCTACTTGCGCGATGTCGTCACTCCATCTCTTGGGTAAATCTCATCATCTCAGGTAAGTATATAATGTGCGTTTTATTTCAGGTAAAACGCTGCTATTATATCCTGAACGCTCAATAAAAGCTTTATATTGAGACCTGTTTGTTATCGCCTGGTGACGCCACTTGTAAGATCTGGGTTACTCTAGCGCCAATGTGATGTTATATTTTATACTCAATAATGTAGGTAAGTTTGCCTACAACAGTAAATAACACCGTATTTTAATCATTTGTGCACAAAATAGTACTTGATTATATTATATTATTAATAACAACATGATTATTTTCATACTATCAGACATTGTTATAATCTTAAATTATATAAGAGATTGTAAGTAATCTTAAAAAATCAGCTAAGCATAGTAACAGACAAATTACCCCAAGTTCCTGGCTTAAGTCCAGCTATGGACTTCTTTAGGCTGATCATAATGACGATGTTATCATAATGTCATGTTAATTGAATGCATTCAAACAAGCCGCGCGATAGGCCTGGTTAATCTCTATACCTAATTGTGCGTACTGGTCGCGTAACTTTGTCAAACGCTATGTAGCTAGTGTAAAGAGATGATAGATAGCGACAATCAAACTCAACAATTATTTACTTCCTGTAGATATCGTCAAGTTCTTTTTAAAACAATGCTTAGAACAATAAATCGTAGCTCAAAATGCTACCTTGCAGTGCTGTAATAACAGCCTCCTTAATAAACATTTAGATTGTCTGCTATGACGTTGCGCAAAACGAGTTTAGCTTAATATTTTACTGTTTTATTGTAAAAAATCAATAAAAAGCAGCCAAGTGCGAGTCGGACTCGCCCATGAAGGGTTCCGTAGCATCAAATAACATAATATAAAGGTTTTTGTAGTTCGTCGAAAGGTAAATTGCGGTTTACGATTTATGACGTATAAAAAAAAAACTACTGACTAGATCTCGTTCAAACCAAATATCGTTGGAAGTTTACATAGTAATGTACAACATATATTTTTTTTAGTTTTATCATTCTCTTAGTTTACAAGTTAGAGGGGGGGGGACCAACTTTTTTCCACTTTGGAAGTGTCTCTCGCACAAACTATTCAGTTTAGAAAAAAACAATGTTAGAAACCTCAATATCATTTTTGAAGACCTATCCATAGATACCCCACACGTATGGGTTCGATGAAAAAAAAATTTTTGAGTTTCAGTTTCAAGTATGGGGAACCCCAAAATTTATAGGTTTAGAAAAAAACGATATTAGAAACCTCAACATAATTTTTGAAGACCTATCCATAGATACCCCACACGTATGGGTTTGATGAAAAAAATATTTTTGAGTTTCAGTTTCAAGTATGGGGACCCCCAAAATTTATAGTTTTTTTTCTATTTTTGTGTAAAAACCTTAATGCGGTTTACAGAATACATCTACTCACCAAGTTTCATCACCACACACATTATTTTACACACATTATTTTAGAAGTTAGGGGGGACCATCTTTTTTCCACTTTGGAAGTGTCTCTCGCGCAAACTATTCAGTTTAGAAAAAAACTATATTAGAAACCTCAACATCATTTTTAAAGACCTATTCATAAATACCCCACACCTATGGGACCGATGAAAAACATTTTTTTGAGTTTCAGTTTCAAGTATGGGGACTCCCAAAATTTATAGTTTTTTTTTTTTTTTTGTGTCAAAATCTTAATGCGGTTCACAGAATACATCTACTCGCCAAGTTTCATCACCTGGCTGTGACATACGGACGGACTGACAGACAGACAGACAGACAGACAAACATGACGAATCTATAAGGGTTCCGTTTTTGCCATTTGGCTACGGAACCCTAAAAATGGGTGTGTAAATCATTCAGTTTGTATTGTGTACCTACAATCTACAATGTAGGTATGTAGACGGTAGGTTGTTACTATATGTCATAGTCATCACTCAACTAAAACTCCATGCTAAATCTTTAAACTTATTTGCATACACAACAAAATAAATAACACGTTATTGTGGTGTGCCTTTTTACTTTGCCTAACAACTTACGCATAAGATTTTACAAATAGGTAACAAGTTATTATATAAGTTGACTGGCCTCTAGCTCAGTTGGTAGTAGCTCTGCCTTCTGCGCCCTAGGTCGTGGGTTTGATCCCCACCGAGAACAAATATTTGTGTGGTGAACATAAATGTTTGTTCTCTGTCTGGGTGTTATATTGTATTCTAAGTATGTATTTACAAAAAAAAAATGTATTCAAGTATTATATCAGCTATCTGGTTCCCATATTACAAGCTTTGCTTAGTTTTGGGCTGGGTAGTGTTGTGTGAATTGTCCACAATATTTATTTATTTATTACATAACCCAATATTTTTAAAAATCCAGGTTGGTCCTGCCTGTCCTGCCTGAGTGTCACTTTGACGCTTCAGCGCAACTTGTTAGCAATTAAGCAATGACCTTAATCCTTGGAACAAACTAAAAACATCAAAATAAATTCTCCGTACACTAGCTGACAACGTCGCGTCACACTCTACTCTGTTTTTGCTCCATCGAAAGCTGGCAACGCTGCAAGTTTAACGCCACTCAGATTAACGCCATCTCTCTATTTTTTGTCGTACTACAATATCAATTAGTTAGCTAACCTATTGTTGCGAATACTGTAAAAACCATTTCACTCGTTTTTATCAGATTCAAAACGATCAGCGACATCTAGCGTCATTGTAGGCAATCATTTATCGATGCACGTTTTCTTGGATGAGATTGGCAGTCTACTTGTTTTCCTTAGTCTATGATATTAGTAACTTGTATAGTAGGAATACACACACCCACACACCCATAATCATTTATTGGACATTATGTGAGTGATTGGACCTAGCACATCAGCCAAACAGTGTCTCATGTAGCATGAATACCTACATGTCCTAGGCAACAACTTACAGCAGACAGTGTCCTCTCGTAAGCGGCTCATCAGGGATTAAAGTTTGTGATCAGCAAAATATTTTTGCTCCAAAATTTATTAGGGTCGCATGTACCTACGTCCCCAATAGTAATCGTACCTTGGAGGAATACCTACTCAATCTACGAATATGTGGTCTGACCACAGAACACAACATACTCAAGAGAACAACTCTGAGTCCATACAAAAAAGGAGGGAACAAAAATTCTTAGTTCTTGGTATACAAAATAGATGGCGTTGTTTGCGATGAAAATGTCTTGTACAAATTTGGATCAGTTGAGCTACGAGTATCTCTAGATTGTTTGTAACGGTCTGCAGATAGATCAACTGTTTCTTGTGTATTTTGTAAATATTTGTTTGTAAATAATTGTAAGTAGTGGTTTAGTAATTTCGCACCTCGTCTATCAAGCTTCAAAATGAACGTTACTCGTGCATTATAAATGCCAACATACCACAATTCTGCTTCTTTGATCAATAGGTACTCGTAGTTACTCGTACTACATAGTTTGCTTAATTTCACGCTCGCTGCTCTTAGTAATATTGTTTTGCCATTTGCCGCTATTGTTTCCTAACTTTGATCCGGGTTTCTGATGTAGATAGGCGAAAGTCACCTGAGGAACCTGTCACTGTAAATTATTTACAGTGACAGCGAAACTTTGACAGCGATTCACTGATCGACATCGCAAGAGATTTAGATGTGCGCAAAAGATTAGTTTTTTGTCATTTTGGGAAGTCACATAGCTTTTTCATTTTTTGTTTTTCTTGTGCTATTTTCAGTCCTGCTGTGTAATTTCGGTGGTATTTTAATCAGCATTACTTGAGGTCTTATAGCACAAAAAGTTAGCAGTTGGTATTAAAGTGAGTTACTTATGTGATGTTCTGATTTGATCGAAAATGTTACTGATAGTTTTAAAAAAACGGCCACTAGAGTAGATAATGCCTCTAGAGTAACCATTTTGTCTCATAAAATCCAGATCTGCTATAAATACGTGCTCGTATGTTTTCCTTTTTTTCAGAAACTTATTGATAAAGAAAATATGACCCTCATTATGATTTATATGAAATATGAATTGGAGGTGATATTTTCTTTATCAATAAGTTTCTGAAAAAAAAGGAAAACATACGAGCACGAATATAGCAGATCTGGATTTTATGAGAAAAAATGGTTACTCTAGAGGCATTATCCAGGGAGGAAACAGGGGACTACGTTTGTATGGAGAGTCGCCTGTGTGATGCCCTCTTGATATAATATCTTCACTGGGCACTAGCAAAAATGATCCAAAATGGACAGATGCCACTAATTAAGAAGAAGATTTAGATGTGCGCAAGGTTTTAGACAATTATTGTCAAAGCTTGCGGCAGTGTATGCGGATGTATGCAAAAGCGTATAGGGAAACTGATCGCCATCGCAGATTGCAGCTGATCACCTAGATGCACGTAAGACTGTTTATGCATAGAAACCATTTACAAGGTTATAGATAGCACTGAAACCAAATATTTTGTAAGATTAACTTGTTATTTTTTTACGATTGGTTCACTAGTGTTAGTTTTCATATCATAAAAGGAACGTAAACCACGGAATGGGTAGGTACCTATACCTGCATAGGAACAGTAGGCCTACCACAAGCTCTATCTGGGCTCAGTCTCTGGCTCTGATTTTGAGACTGTGTGAGCGATCACCAGTGTATTATACTGTGTGTGTGACGTTTCGACGTAAGATTTATTTAGTCAGCACTCACACAAACTTAAAAACCAGAGCCAGAGACAGAGCCAGACAGAGCTTGTGGTATGCTTATTGATCGATATCTCCAACGAGCTATAAAAATATTATGGCCTAAGTTTGTCTCTTCTGGCCGGTGCCATTGCGAATCTGGCGGTTTGAAAAGGCATAAATCCCTTTATATAGTGGATTAACTTTCGCTTATTCTTGTTGTTATTAGTTAGGGTTGTCACAATCATGTTATATTTGGGAAAACTTTTGGGAAAAATCTTCGAATAATAGAATTAAAGGACGCTATGATTTTTTTCACAGTTTCTGATAAAATGTCAGTAAAATAACAAAACTCTGAATCTTCTTCTTCTTAACGTGTCACTGGTTCTATCAAACCAAGTGTGGTGAAAGAATTTTTATGTGCGCCTCAAAGAGGCTTTCGTGCACTTGTACACAAGGATACGCATTAGACTATACACTGCCAGCCCTTATGTCCTTGCAGTAAGCGTCATTTGCCTTTGTGTTTGGTTAACTTGAGGTGTATCCCACTGTACCATATTTTCGAACTTTTTAGGTTCTACGACATGCGGGTTTCCTCACGATGTTTTCCTTCACCGTATGAGAGCACTGGCACAGTGTAGGTACATACATTTTTGACAAGAAAAACTCATTGGTTTTGAACGGGGCAACACGACAGGATTTGAACCCACGACCTTAGGATCAGAAGGCGGGGCTGCTACCATTAGACCACCAACGCCTTCGCGCTGAATGATACTTATATTAGGCAAGATGTTTTTAATCTATTAATATCTATCCAATATCATCAGTTCCACGGAACACAGTTTATTAGTCCCATACAAGCACAGTTCCTAAAATCATGGACGCCATCAAAGTAATGCTGCCTTCCTACGGTGCGTAGTTCTGCAGATCATCAAGCACAGCGCACGACGACGCACGGCAACGCACACAGAAAGGGCTCCTGTGCTACCGCGCACTTTGGCGCACGAGACCGTTCTCATGGTGTGTCGTGCGAGCTGATCCGCCTCCGTGCGCGATATCACACACCGGTGGGAAGGGGCTATAATGCTGCCTTCCTACGGTGCGTGGTTCTGCAGATCATCACGCACAGCGCACGACGACGCACGGCAACGCACACAGAAAGGGCTCCTGTGCTACCGCGCACCTCAGCGCACGAGACCGTTCCCATGGTGTGTCGTGCGAGCTGATCCGCCTCCGTGCGCGATACACACACCGGTGGGAAGGGGCTATATGGCGTACATATTTTCTACACTATCACTTTGTATTGTCTAATCTACCTAGAAAGTACTATATCAGCAATTTAGCTCCCCTAAAACTCTTGTAAGCCTTTAAGCCCTGCTTAGGTTCAAGTTAAGTTAACATTGGCTTTAAGAATGATGTGAACCAACCTTAGGAACCTTCTGTGTCTTCTTTTAGCTTAGCTCTTGTCGGGGTTTTGATGGAGTTTTCTCCAATTGAGTTTTTCGAATGCAGCCTCCCTTTTTTTTTGATCTGGCTCACGTCACTTATTCTTGGCCTTCCTCTTCCCCGTTTTCCTTCAAACTTTCCTTCAACGATGTTTTCTATGTAGCTATCATGTCGTAGAACACGTCAAAACATTTTCCTCTTCGGTTTTGTATCGTCCTACCTACCTTCGTGCTAACCCACAAAAGTCATATCCATTCGATCCAACCAAAGCCGATACGATACTTTATTTGATCAAAAGATTATACACAAAAACGGCCAAAGAAAAACTTTTACAGAGGTTTCTCTATATTATAAATAGTCTATCATTTCAAAGCAGTTTATAAAGGGTTGCCAAAAAAAAACTTTCCAATATATCGGCGTATTTACATAAGCCTCGGATAGGAAAAGGTTCCAAATAGTCGAGAACATTCGTCTTTCTACGTCACTCAATTTTGTTAAAGCTATCTATTCACTACATTAACATAAATCTGTTTAGGCGACGCACAACGCTGCGGTTCTATAGCTTCTGTAAGCCTTTAGCCTTTTTACATGCAAAAATCATCATCATTTAGTCATTATTTATTTTTAACATGATGACCTCTACGTTTTTGTATGAGAATTATGAACATAGGGCATGCACCTTCAGGCGCGGCAGGTGTGATGACAACTTGTGCTGGGGCCTAATTCTCGGGCCAACCGAGATTTTCAACGTCCCTTAAATACACATTGGCATTGCACAACCCCGCACTTTTTCTACGTTTTGCGTATATCATAGCTGTCGAGGCTTCTACGATGAGGTCGTCGATGAATTTCTCAATGAAATCATCCATTCTCTCTTCGAAAAGAAGCAATAAAATAAAATTGCAAAATGACCCGAGATTGGTGTAGTCATTACTCCTTCTTTGTTTATCTAGTTCACGTAAAATACCTATTTCTGGCTTTCCTCGTCCTCCCATTCATTCAACAGTTGGCCTCTCACGCTGTAGAGAAAGTTCAAATATTTCATTTTATATTACTTTGATACTTTTACCTTGCAACATAAATAATTTTGTAGCCGTTTATGCGATAACCGTGTGTACCTGAAAAGAACCTTCGATTTTGTGATTCCTCAGATAGTGGTGAATACAACGAGATTTTCATGCAAGTGTTTATTTTGTGCAAAAAAAGACGAAATGCTTCCGGTTGGGTCTCACACCCAACTAAACACGGAAACGTATTTGAGGATAAGACAGTCTTTTCTTTTAAGTCTTTCACGTCTCTTATTATATCAAGCCGAACATTCGATTTTCCCTGTAAACTGTTACTATAAAAAACCTGTCGGAATGTATCAAGATTATGGTGCAAATAATACTACTTAGTGCATCTAAAAAGTAAAAGAAGTCGATTCTGCTTAGATAAGTAATTCTAAATTCAATTACGTTAATTGTGAAGAGAAAATTGGCCTCGGACTAAAAGTTCCGACGCAAGCTAAGTGGAATTGGGAGGCAAATCTCGCAAACATGGCGGGTTTGGTCCAACTTCTCTGCGTCATATGGAGTCAATGCCGCAAACTCCTGGACTTTGGTAAACATGTTAAGGGTGATCGGAGTGTACTTCAGCGATGTCAGGCACTATTCGGGACTATTTGGGATCTAAGAAGTTACTCGTACATTCCGGAAATTCCGGCCGTGCCCAACTTTGAATGTTTCTCTTGTTTTGCCCTATATACTGAAGATACAAAAGTCTAGAGATACTTTTACACACACCATGACATAAAGATGCGACATTTTATTCAGTAGAAAAAATGATTTTTTTCTCTAAGTCAACGAAGAATAATATCTTAGGTAGATTAAAAATTGCTTTCTCTGGTTTTGCCCCAAATGAATAGTAAAGTCTAGAGATTTTACACACACCATGACATAAGAATGCGGTATTTTATTCAATAGGAAAAATTATAGTTTGAAAAACTTTTTTTTTTCAATAGGTCAACAAGGGATAATTATGTAGATTAAAAATTGGTCGAAAAAGGTAAATCAAATTGTTAATTTATTTGAAAGCAAATAAGACCAGCACAGACCAATTAACCGAGGCATTTAAGGGCCTACATCAGGTGAAACCGAAAATGTAAAGTAGCATTTTTTTTCGTTGTATGGACGAATCCATTTAATTTTTTTGTAAAATATAACAATTAAATGGTGTAAAAAAATTATGTTCCGGCTAGAAATTCTCTTAAACTCACTGGGTTCGATAAAATTGAACGCAAAGTTTGCCAAAAACTCTCAATTTTTTTTAGATTTGAAATGGTTTTTTTCCGTTGCTGTTAGAGCCATTGCAATGAAAGTTTTGTTCCCGTATACCTAAATAAATACGTAAAAACCCTATGTTATTGCACTTTTCTTAGTTGCCGTAGTTTTTATAAAAAAATAAAATTTTCAAAAATATATATAGGTAGGATTTCCTAGCTACTTCTCTCAGTACAGCCCGCGCGGCCGACGAGGAGAGGTCTATGTCAAATTTCGCGACATGACATTTCATCTCTGACTACGTAAAATATACCCTAGATTAAATCATAGCTACTACTGGTACTATAAATTTGCCACAGTGTAACATAAAACAAATTGTCACAGTATAACGAAATGACATAATACCATCTTCATCATACATTATGATCTATAACCTGTATTCACATCATCATCAGCCTGTAGAAGTATATATTTTATGTAGCATATAACTTATCTAGTACATTCTAGGGCACGTTCCTATCGTGCGTGACCAGCGAAGCGCAATGCTTTTGTTAAATACCTCCATTTTTGTAGTTGCATAAGTAGCTATCTTCCTATCTACCCAGTGCTTTCCGTCATCATCATCAGTACCTAAGTAGAAGTCCACTGCTAGATATAGACCTCCTTTATACATTTCCATGAAAAAACAATTTGCCGATTTCCCACGATCTTTAGAATGTCATCGGTCCATTAGGAGGTTGCTTAGCACCGGTTATATTGTCGTAGCGACCCGCTTTTTGATTCTAAAGGCGTGTGTTCAAACCCCGTCATGCACAAATTAGTTTATCTGCCAAAAAACCTATGTGCACTATGTCAGTACACTCTAACGGTGAAGGAATAGTATATTTCATTACAAGTGCGGGAAGGCTGTCATTGCAAAGAGTTCCGACAAATGTCTACCCGAGCCGAAGGCGAGGGTTGACAGTCGGAACAAGTTGCAATGCAATGAAAATTATCTATGCATGTAATGTATTGTATTATGTATATCAGTTATCTAGCACCCATAACACAAGCTTTGCTTAGCTTGGGGCTAGATCATGTTGTGTGATTTGTCCAGCATTATTATTATTATTATTATTATTTATTTCCATAGGCATGAATTCTATGCACTAAGTTATACTTACTAGATTTACATACAGATCTGGAAGTATAACCTTTTAGATAAAAGAAAAAATTACTCAATTGGATCATAAAATTAAATGACGAAGGTATGCAGTAACAAACAATAAAACAAAACGGCTAAGCCGATTTTGATGAAATATTACTTTTCAGAAAAAAAAAGATTAAAAGGGAGAAGACGAAAGAGAAGAAAAAAGATAAGAATGTTATTGTACAAAAAATTGCCCCCCTTGCCCCCCAGGACCCCCCCTTTTGTGAGTGCTACCGGATGCCGTCGAGATAGGGGGTTTTCGATTGGGGTTTCGCACGCGACCCGGTAGTCAACGTTTGGGTTCCTTCCAGCGGTTTCGACCCGTTAAGGGTTTTGGCTTGACGTACAATTTAGGGTTCCGTATAAGGTTTTGATTGGGGTTTTACTACATTGAGCAATTTGATTAAGTGTTCGACTTTTAGGGTTCCTTAGGACTTTGATTGGAGTTTCAACTACACTTAGGAGCTTGATAATGTTAACATTTTTAGGGTTCCTTAGGACTTTGATTGGGGTTTTACTACATTGAGGAACTTGATAAAATAAACAACTTTTAGGGTTCCTTAGGCCTTTAATTGGAATTTTACTTCACTTAGGACCTTGATTATGTAAACAATTTTAGGGTTCTTTAGGACTTTGATTGGGGTTTTACTACACTGAGGAACTTGATTCACTGATCGACTTTTAGGGTTACTTAGGACTTTCTTTACTACTTTTTGGGGTTTTACAAGTGCAAGTGTAATGTAAAACTGGGAGTAGCACACCGACACGCGAGCTGCTTGCAGCTCACGCACACGAAAAAACTAGTTAAGGGGCTGACGTATGGAAAATTTTCATACAAACGGAATACCAAAATGATTTCTAATTTAGACAGATTTACACTATATTATTGTAATAATTGTATTTGCATAGTATTTATCTAGGTTCCTCAACAGTTTTTATTTCAAATTACTTACCTAAAATGAAATAAACACCAATCGCATTTTGCACATTTTTATGCTAAACTTATCAAGTTTTCTACCTATTGGTTTCGTACTAAAAACAACAATATCTTACGTGTTTTTTGTTAAGGAACCTAGTTTATATTGTCTAGTTACAGAATAACAATACTATCTATGTAAAGAATACAAAAAGTTTTCAGTCATCATTTTTGGTATTACGGAACACGATCAAATTCATGGCATTTTCGAACGGCTACTATTGCTATCGCGCACGCACGGTGCGGGTGGCGGGGTGCAGGGGGAGGAAACGCTTGAAGCACACGGGACACTTCGGTTGTGTGTGTGAATCGCTCGGACTTCGGACTAGTTAAATACCTACACTGGCATAAAACATAATGCTTAGATATTTGATAATTGTTAGTTTAGGAAGGGTACTAAGTGAAGATGGGAAATACTAAGTACCTAGGTAGGTTGTAGGTTGGGTAAACGAAATCAAGGTGCAGCACTAGGTCAAAAAGTCTGCCGAAATTTCGAAAAAAGCCAACATTTCGACTAAAACAAATATTATGAACCATTAATTTCTATACAGGGTGGAATTTTGTAATGCCACCTGGAGGGAAAGTACTCTTAATACTGCAGATAGAAAATTTTACTCAAAGGAAACATTCCTTTATTTTTGGATAGAAAGCAATTTCTAAAATTAAAAATAAAATAATTTTTAAATTAATTTTTTTTTTTGAAAGGAATAAATTTATTCTTTTAAAGAAATGAATTCGTTAAAAGAATAAATTTGTGTATCCAAGAGAATGGAGCCCATTTCAAGCAACTAATTTCAAGTAACTAGTTAGTTATCCATTTTTTGTAAATAATTAAATTAATTTAAGATTTCCTGGTTTTTCTTTCATTTAATTTATCATGTTTGTTAGAGAGATTTCATCCTTATAATTGACTAACGATCGATGCAATAAAAGTACAAGGTATAATTTTTCTGATTTTAGCCGGTTCAATTCCCGGGTGTGAGAGAATTTTCGAAAAACTTTGAATGCAGTTTGCTTTCTATTCAAAAATAAAGGAATGTTTCCTGTGAGTAAAATTTTCTATCTGGAGTATTAAGAGTACTTTCCCTCCAGGTGGCATTACAAAATTCCACCCTGTATATGAAGTATTGATAAAAGGTCTAAGAAAAATTACAACAAATTATTTTTTTTCTTTATTTATTTGTAGTTCAAAAAACTGCTACCACTCAACGTCCGGTGGAAATATTGATAAAAGGACTGAGAAATACTTGAACAAAATAGTTTTTTTTTTATATAACTGGAGCTCAATAAACAGAGTACCGCTCAACGTCTGGTGGAAATATTGATAAAAAGACTTGGAAAAATTTCAGCAAAATATTTTTTTTCTTTATTTATCTGGATCTCAAAAAACCGACTACCGCTCAACGTCAGGTGGAAAGATTGATGAAAGGACTAAGAAAAATTGCCACAAAATATTTTTAGTCTTTATTTATCTGGGGCTTAAAAAAACTGCTACCACTCAACGTCAGGTGGAAATATTGATAAAAAGACTTGGAAAAATTTCAGCAAAATATTTTTTTTCTTTATTTATCTGAATCTCAAACAACCGACTACCGCTCAACGTCAGGTTATAATATTGAAAAAAGGACTAAGAAAAATGGCTACAAAATATTTTTATTCTTTATTTATCTGGGGCTTAAAAAAACTGATACCACTCAACGTCAGGTAGAAATATTGATAAAAAGACTTGTAAAAATTTGAACAACATATTTCTGTTTTATTTTTCTGGAGCTCAAGAAATAAACTACAGCTCAACGTCAGGTGGAAATATTGATAAAACGACTAAGAAATTAAAAAAAAAACTTTATTTATTTGGAGCTCAAAAAACTGCTACCACTCAACGTCCGGTGGAAATATTGATAAAAAGACTGAGAAATACTTTAACAAAATAGTTTTTCTTTATATAACTGGAGCTCAATAAACAAGAGTACTGCTCAACGTCTGGTGGAAATATTGATAAAAAGACTTGGAAAAATTTCTGTAACGTTCACTAGAAGTTGCTTCATGCAATCAAAATTGAGTTCTATATAGTAATTGTGATAAGACATAAATAATTTTTTTTTCAGTTTGTTTATAATCATTATATAAGTATCCACCTATAGTAGGTTAGCTTGGTACACTTTTTTCGCGAGTTTTGTGCGAAAGCCGAGGTCCATGTAATTGTAGGTCGATGTTCGCAATCGTTGGTTTTGCGAATGTAAATAAGCAGAATAAAAGCAACCTAATTGCTCAACGAATAAAGTATATTTTTAAATGCAGTCACATTATTAGACTTTCTGTACTTTGGTAAGTGAGCCGCTTTGCGTGTTTTTTATTGCTGTGTGTGTGTGATCGATGAGGTCTGGCGAACCACACCCCACCTGATGTTGAGCGGACCTCCACCCATGATCTTCAACTGTAACGTCATGACTGGTTTTGAACCCACGCCCCCCAACCGCTAGGCCGATGAGGTCTGGCGAACCACACCCCACCTGACGTAGAGCGGACCCCACCCATCATCTATTACTGTAACGTTATCACTGATTTTGAACCCGCACCCTCCAACCACTAGGCCAATGAGGTCAAGCAAACCACACCACACCTGATGTTGAGCGGACTCCCACCCATCATCCTCTACTGGAACGTCATCAACCACAACTCCATCGCTCCACGCCGGGGTCAATGGCTCTCTCAACTCAACTCGGAGTCAATGGTTCCCTTTACTCTTCTTCAATTTGGTCCAGAACCCGCACAAACCCTACCTGATGATTAAACTCACTCGTATCATGTTAGAGAATTTCCTGGTGTCTTTTCTAAGTGCGTAAATAGCTACTCTGAAGGTTCTTTATCGGTTCAGGAATGTTGTTTTTTTTTTCACTTTATTCTTGCATTCAGAGCATGACCAATCCTTGCTTATTGAATACTAGAAAAGCGAAACAAGCAAACAATAAGCTTAGAGGGTTAGTCAGGTAATGCAGCCACAAAAAATAAAAACATAAAATTGTAGGGTGCAAAAAGTCAACTCTCTTTGACCAGATTTGAACTCCCGCCCACCTCGTCCTCTCAGTGTGAATCCGCACGCCCTAGCCACTAGCCTATCTGACGCTTAGTAACGTTGACGAAATTAGGCAATGCATAAAAATCGTTAGCAGTGGCTGACGCACACGCACAAGCGCGGCACTATGGTTGGATTCACGTATAGAAGTAGCGCGTCACACGAGCGCCTGTGTGTGTATACTACTATTATATATTCCGTGGCGCCCGCATCAAATGAATAGAGATAGCTATATTCGGAGCAGTTTTTGCTCACGCCTCGAATTGAAGTTGCGAGCTGTGTACGTCGGCCCGTTAATATTTAGGCATCCGATTTAGGCGTCGCCTAGGTTTAGTGAAAACGGGTGTTAGTAACGTTGACGAAATTAGGCAATGCATAAAAATCGTTATCAGTGGCTGACGCACACGCACAAGCGCGGCACTATGGTTGGATTCACGTATAGAAGTAGCGCGTCACACGAGCGCCTGTGTGTGTATACTACTATTATATATTCCGTGGCGCCCGCATCAAATGAATAGAGATAGCTATATTCGGAGCAATTTTTGCCCGCGCCTCGAATTGAAGTTGCGAGCTGCGTCCGTCACCCTCTTAATATCTAAACTTAAACATTACGGTATTCTAAATCGCTCCATTGACTTATTACAATCGTACTTGACTGATAGAATCCTTAAAGTTGATGTGGGCGGTGAGAGATCTTTTGGGTCAGTTATTGACATAGGGGTGCCACAAGGTTCGATATTAGGTCCTTTCTTGTTTCTAGTGTACGTAAATGACCTTCCTTTTTTGGTTAAAAAACTATGTGAAACAGTACTATTTGCTGACGATACCTCATTAATTTTTAAAGTCGATAGATAGAAGGCTAATTACGATGACGTTAACGCATCTCTGTCGTAAATACTTAACTGGTTTAATAATCTTTTACTTAATGTTAAGAAAACTCATAAGTTTTATGAAAAAATATTTTTTGAGTGTCAGTTCTAAGTATAAAAATCATAATGCGGTTTACAGAATACATCTATTTACCAAGTTTCATCAGTACATATAGCTTTTACAGTTTTGTAAGTACCATACTTCAAGCAAATAAATTATTTCTTTTCATTTCATTTCATTTTTTTGAAAAAAAGTGACTGTGACATACGGATGGACAGACAGACAGACATGACGAATTTATAAGGGTTCCGTTTTTTACCTTTAAAAAATACAAGTGTTCATTCACCGACTACCGACATTTATGAACGTGCAACTCACTCTGGTTTTGCATAATATGAGGAAAATCTCTCTTGGTGGAAGGTTTCTTTTATTAAATCTGGGGCTATTTGCTTGTTATACTATATAAATTAGACTACTACTACTACTACACTACTATATAAGTTAGATTTAAAATGTAGCGTTCGTGGTAGTTTAAAAAATACCGCACAGCTTGCCATTGTTATCACCAATCCTGGATGAAAAATATGCAATGGAAACTCTGCGACGGGAATCAGCTAACATAACAATTGGGTTATATTTATTTACTGAATATCTGTCTGTGTTTTTGTCTAACGAAGCGTATTCTAGTCAACACATTGTAATGTCGTGACAAATGTCAGACCCAAGCACAGAATAAGTAATAGTTGGTATCAAATACATGAATTCACAGCTCAGGTCAGGCAACGCCATCTTTATTTTAAATTTTTCCAACTTTCCGGTCGTGTTTTGTTTTTAGACCAGCGTATAGCGGAGGCTTAAATGTACTTATGTATTTTGTCAAACAGAAATTTGAGTATTATTTTGACAATGGAGGTAAATTGCTGTACTGAACAAATCCATAGGAACAACAGCCAACAAAAGTTGTATGAAAATCCATATTTGTAGTGTTTAGCGGTCAAATAAATTACATACTAAAAATCAGTCGTGTACTTATTTTTTGGTTTAGGTAGCAAAATAACTGAATCTTTCTATCAAACGAGTTATTCAACAGGGTCTCAAGTAATGGGGATATAATGTATTGAAGCGCCTCGAACAAAAAGACCCAGTAGATCCCTGAAATTGAAAAAAATGGGCTCAGGGGTAAGTTTTTCTCCTTATAGTACGATTGTCTCCTAACAAATATATTTTCATACAGTATCATAAATTGAAACAGTCCCGTAGACAGTAGAAAAACTGGTAAAAAATGCAGTTTTGATTACCGTGGTGGGACAACTGTTTGATTGATGTTTGTTTCGATTCGGGGGGTTGGGTTTATAAGATACCAAATATTTCTAAAAAAATGTATCAAATATTTCTTCACTTAGTTTTCATTGCCGACCCAAAACTTCAACTTTAGCAGAAAACTGAAGCTTGGCCGGAACATCTTTACTAACTCCTGTGGATAATCTTTCAACACTTCCATTTCCTGATTAAATCCTTTGCTGGTTTCTCTTAGGTGTCGCAAAAGTCGATTGTTCTTTAGCTATTGTGCCTTTAAAAAAAAAAGTACAGTTGATGAATGTTGTCTTGGCACATGTAAGCAAGGCAAAGCCAAAATAACAGAGCTTAAAACGAAAATAAATAACAAATAGTAATAGACAACTTTGACAAGAACAACGTTAAGTTGTGCCCGAAGACGGTGTCACTTCACTATTGAGTACTATATGGACAAAAAAAAACATTTTATATGTTTCTATTAACAAATATTTTCATAGCCATGCAACAATGCACCAGAAAAACGTCGAGCAGTATAAAAGTCTAGCAATTTGTCTAATGACTGTTTGGACTGTGCAATAAAGTAAATAAGTGAGCTGTAATGTCATATTTTCTGTGTTTTGATTTCGAAAGCGCTTGAAGGTATGATTCCGATCTTGGCAGCAGAAGTGCTGCTACTGCAGTGCTGCCGAGCTCAGAATTTCATGTTGTTTAGATCTATAGAGAATTATAGAGGACCAGCGGGTCTATTCCTGCAACACAATTCGTTCAAAATATTGTAGAGAGCTTACGATTTATGTTTAAAAATTTGAAAAACGAACGCAGATTACTGAATCCGCGTTCGATTTTAAAATTTTTGAAACATAAATTGTAAGATCGTATGATCACTGGATCATGATTACTCAAACAAGCAGTTTTGCAGGAATAGCATGGCAGTATAGAGTTACGGCAGCACTTTTGCTTTTTCTGCTGATTTTTTCACACAAATTCTATGTGTCTAGCAGTCTAGCAGTGCTGCCACAACACTGCTTTCGAGCTTCGAATGTAATGTCGTCTAAATCCATAGAGAATGTAGGAGACCAGTAGTGCTGCGGCAGCACTACTGCGTGCTGCCGAGATCGGAATACAACCTTAAGGCTTCCTGATGACAGCTTGCCTAATCATTGAGCAACTTTCTTGCAAGGTTTTTCCATTTTAAGGATAATTTTCTTAAATTTTAATTTAGTTGTTTTTCAAAAAAGTTTTTACACTCGGGGCTCTCTGGCGTAGCTGTCTGGCTCGGGTTTTTTTTTTGATTTATTTTCTTGTATGCCTATGACTTCTTCAGTCTGATGATAACGCTGATATTTGTATGAAAAAGCATGAGAAATAACCCGTTTTAAATGTAAAAAGTGTGTTCACTGTTCACGGCAAACTGGCTAAAGGCACCTTTCCTTTGCGGAGGCAATTGGATTTTCCCGAACGTTTCACTACCGTACACATTGTTTTGTACACGATTGAACCGAGCTACACTGCAAGCACGCGTTAGCAATGCACGGCTCTTGTTTTGGTTTCATGCCAAAGTTCATGTTCACTTGCGTATAATTAACACCATTAAAAAACTTGTGGCACTGTATTTTCCAACATTTATTCAAACTCAACCCGAACCTATACATGCAAGGCCAAAACGCAACGATAGCGCGATGCAGAATCGTGACAAATTTACCAACGCCCTCTAGTTCTATTTCGGGTACTAAATTACCATGCACTATGCTTTATCAGGCTAAACAGTTCATTAGAAAACTACGGGAAATTTTCTTATGTTAAGGTTTATAAAAGTGAGTAAATAGGCCTTTGCATCTATTGTAGATGATTTATATAGCGTCATAAGGTGATTACTCAAGCCGTGCGATGCTTTAGTGCCTGGGACAGGATTTTAGATGAAATAGGCTTGCCTAGCACCTATACATCCGACTAGCCTGTCAGGAGTGTATATAGGTATAAATAGTTACGAGTAGGTAATAGTGAAAAGGTCTTTGTATGAACTTGTTTTAATTATAGTGAAAATTTATGATTTTTTTCCGTATAATTCACCAAAACTGTGTATCTTTTTGTTAAAACTTTTAGTCAGTGATTGCATATTTTAAAAGTTGAAAAATGTGAGAAGTTGTGCGACGGTTGTCAGCGCTTTTATTAACATGGAAGGCTGAGCTGTAGCTTGTCCTAAAATAATAAACTATTTGTGTTGTTTTTCCGTCTGTCCGAGGTCCGAGGTAAAAGAGTATGTGAGGACAAAGGAAACGTATGTGTATTTAAGTTTGTATGTAGACGGGTAGTGACCCGCCCAATATATAGAGGTATTATTATGTAGGTCATAAGTCTAGTAACATTTGCTATACTGCATGTCACGCATGGATTTCTCTCACTCACAAGTTTTCCTGTGTGGGAAAAAAATTACTCAGATAGTACACAGAATTTCATTGAGAATGTCATTTTATATTTAACACAATTTTTATAAAAAAAAACATGGCAAGCTGAATAAACCGTTTAGGTTTGCTCCACATTGACAGTAAAATAATTAAATAAAAACTCACACTTAAATAAAGTGGTTATTTCCCGTTGTATTTTTTACAAAATAAACCACAGCGAAGCTGAACGATCACTGGACTTATTATATGAAAAATCAGAAGCAACGGTGTTCAGCGACTTAAAATACAAAGGCACAATAGGTCTGGTATACACATAATACACATACTTATAAAGTAACTTTTATCCTGATATAACTCTTTTTAGTCAGCAGTTAAAAAGTAGAACAATAATAAAATAGAAAGTTTTAAAACGCATACAAAATTAAAAGCAATATTATCGAGCCTTCAGTACTAACAGCGCCCTCTAGCAAAAGTTTTATTTGTTTGTTTATTGCAACATTCTCGCGGCTGAAGTAAATGTTTGGCTATAATAACAATGGGTACTTTGGGTACTATAGCCAAGTTTCTAATCTATTGTCCCGAAATAAAATCGCCTCATTGATATTTACGGAATAAGTTTCGAGGACCGGTTTTTGGTAACGGTTCTTGAATAATGCCTGGCTTACATCAATTTTACTAACGGTTGCTGCGAAAATTTACATTAACCCGGTTTTATTCAAGTTAAAAATATTTATAAAAAACTTTTTGATATTTTTTTTTTCAAACGTCTTGACTTGCCATAGTAGCTACTTGTGATAAAAACGATTGGTATTCTGTAAATTAATATTACAGCTAAAATCATTTCTATTTATTTATTTAAAAAGTGACAAAGTTACCGATTGATCATAAAATAATAAGATGGAATACCATACCAAGCTAAAGTTTAAATTCTTCAACTTTTATAATATTCTAAAATCAAAACGTTGCGAAATACAATTTGAAAACTCGAGCTATTATTGACATAACATGAAAATAGATGGTACCCAAAGGATCACAATAACAATACTAGGGTTTTACCACAGTGTACTTTACCCGGCTAACTTCCCGGCGTATTTTGTTTCACAATAGTCTCGTGCCGAAATTTCCTTGTGTTATGGAAATTAGTTCGGAATTACTATTCAGTGTATTTATAATTTGATTTTGAGCTTACACTGTTAGCGACAAAAGTAAATAGTGAATTTCAGTTATTTCAATGCTGTTTTCAAATTTAAAGTCGTTCTGGAAATTTTTCATGTAGGTATTTTATTTATGTAGGGAACGATTCTGTCATCCTGAACGATTTCGGCTACGGAAACATGGTTATGGCTACTGATTTTTTTTATTTATTTATAATTTGTGTTTTTGAATACTAAAATAGCCAATTTTGGCTTTGAATGTTTTAGCACACACATACACACACACCTTGAAGATCGCGGGAAGTCGATGGATGGAAAGGGCTCTTCCTGAAAATTTTTCTTCCTGGAAATGTGTCAAATTCAAATTCAATAAACTTTTATTCAATACGATACAAGAATCACTTTGAAACGTCTTAAAGCTAGGTGAGTCTAGGTGCCAGTTCCACGCGACCAAGCCTAGAAGTAGTGTAGGGGAAGCCTATGTCCAGCAGTGGACTTCTTCAGGTTGATGATGATGATGTTCTAGCACATTGCGTGTATGTTAGAGCACCGTTAACAAACATTCAAAACTTAGTAATAGTAATTACAAACTCAATAGAATCACTGAACTAAAGCGATCAAGTAAAACTGCCTCAACCTTCGAATTTGTTTCTCTCCATTGGAACAACGTTCAGCATCATCGAAAGAACTCCGTATCACTTCACGCAAGTTTCGACCACTTATCGAGCCCTTATCTTAGTGACGGGCATCAATATACCCCGGTATTCTAAGTCGAAAAAGTTATTCACCTAGGTGGATTCTTTTGATATAAACAGCAGCAAAATATTTTTTTTTTTACTGTTTGATTTATTCTCGGTTTTAGCTTTTTAGGTGCGCATTTTTTGTAATTTTAGGTTTCTTTGCTACTTCAACCTATTTTTGTATGTTTGTAATGAATAGGCTCAAAAAGTACTGGGCCGATGTAAAAAATTCTTTCACCAATAGAATGCTACATTCTTCCAATTTTACATAGGCTACATTTCATTTTGAAAAAATTAGGGATCCTTGGTAAAATTTGAACGAATGTAACCGAAGGTGTAGAAAAATGAGTCTTAAAATGTCTTTCGTCGAATGCGCTGCCGAAACTATTAGCGATAGAACAAAATAATGTACAACAATATTGTCTACCCCATGCGAAGCCGGGACGGGCTGCTAGTAACTTATATTAAAGCTCTCTATAACTAGTCCATTGATTGATTTTACATCATCAAAGTCTAGTTCTGATTCCAATACACCCAGATTTAGCTGTGAAGTGTGTGAGTGAAAAAAGAGAGATAACAAACAATAAGATACGGGTGTCAGTCTTCACACATTACTTCGGGTAAATCGCTCGAAATTTGCTGAGGGTAATATCAAAGATTGGCTACAGAAGGCACTTTAGGCTGACTGGATGGGAGAAATCATTTCGAATCGTTCGTTTATTACATTATTTTGACTCGAAGCGTCTCACGTTTGTAGGTCTTCTTCTTCTTAATAATAATAAAAAAAAAAATGAAGTATGCGAGCCACTTTTTCTTACATGACGATCAAATTGTTCCATGCTTCTTGCAAATAAATATTTCATTTCATTTCATTTTTCATTTTTAATGAATGGCATCTGTCTATTTAGGATCATCTATTGTAGATGATTTATTCAACGTCAGAGACTTTTCACTGATGTCTGTATTTATGGGTCAATGCCCCTAAAAAGGTTCTAATGTAAATCGTTGAAAGGAAGCTTCAGTCGGGTGGAAAGAAATGTAATATGTACTTTAGGGCTATTTTTGGAATTCGTGTTGACAAGGATGTTATTTTCGTACAAACTTTAACGCCTGAATCTTATAAGGGTTGGTTTTTAAGATATTCCTTTCTCAAATAAAGCCTTGCGCACATCAAAGCGTTCTGCGTTGGCAATCTGTGAAACGCTGTGAAATACGAGTGATTCTTTCTTTCTTCTTTTTAGTTTTTTTTTTATTGCAAGCCTAATTCAAATTCTCTCCTGTTAGTCGATTTTAGTCAGTTTCCTAATTTAGTTCAAAACATAATTATTATGATTCCAGTCTTTGAACAAGGACATTTACCCAAACTGTTTACAAACTCCTCTAAGTTCTAAACTCTTGTAATAGCAGTCATAAATACAGGGTGCAAAAATGCCATTACGGAAAACTTGTTTTTATACAATTAACTGATGGACTAAGCACATCATTATGGCCCACCTGATGATAAGTGGTCTATCCACCCATTGCCTATAACAAAGCATGGCCTCGTAGGTCAAGCACATCAGAAACGTGCTCTATGATTCACTGCCCTGAGTCGATCCACTTGAGGCATACAGATGATCAGCCTCACGTGCCAGTTTCGCGGATGCGATGAAACACAGCGATGCTGCTTCACGGCAAAATTAGCACTGAAAAGCAGTCAGCGCAAGCAGTAAAAGCGGGCAGCGTAGCCCCGTACCAAGGGGAAGATCATGGGTTCAAATCCCGCCCGGCTCTTAATTTTTGGGGCATTATAAAAATCTTTATTTCACTGAATATTTGGATTCATGCAGAAACTACTAAAGTTCAATGTTTTATTGCAATTTTTTACATTGAACAGATACATAATTTTGATAATTTTTCGGTGGTTAGTACTTATTTGATCGAGATGCATCATTTGGTAATTTGGTTTTCGGTCGCTTTCTTGTTACACCCTGTATTATTTTACTATGATCTCAATATCCAAGTTTGCAAGTGACAAGTCACAAAATAATAACCAAGAAGCTTACGTAACTGTTAGTAATGAGTTTCCTCAGATGCGGTTAACGTTAAAATAACGACTACTAAAAAAAAGATTAAGGAAAATTGTATGTGGTTACTATGTTTTTAGATTTGGTAAGCACTGAGCAACAAATACCACATGCCTTTTCTAGGTTTTTTTTTCAGCTTTAAGAAAAAAAAAGTTTACTTCATAATTTAATGCTCAATTGCTTACCAATTTTAAAAAGCTAAGACCGTTCCAGGTCAATAGATACATTTTCCACTTACAGGAAATAAAACAAAACAAGCATTTTTCGCAAAAATCATAATCGGTTGTTTAACCAACCGATTTATTTTTTATTAAAATTCCTTTCATGCATACCTTCCTTAAATAGTTTCTATTACGTTGCATCAAGCTAAACACACACAGAGCTTATAAGATCAGTATGTGCCATTGAAATCTGCTAAAACTGCTAAAACATCATCCTATTAGGCTAAAACTGGTCTCTCAACCCGACCAAAACTGTCAAACAGCGTTTAAACATTATATTACGGTAACGGTTATTTAGGAAACCATAATCTTCACTCTTGACCCAGTTGGTTTCAATAAATATCTCGTAGTTGTAATGAGTTTTGGCAAGTTGATGAGACGTTGGTCAATTTCTCAGGAAAGTTTTGATGTGCCTAGAGATTTATAAATTGAGTAATGAAATCGCGCATGGCTTTGTTCGCGAAATGTTGTTTTAATACAAACTCCAACTCACCCAGTTGGTTGAATAAACAAATATTGTGGACAATCCACGCAGCACTTTTTTGCCCCAAACTAAGCAGAGCTTATACTTTGGGAACCAGATACCTGACATAATACCTAGTTAAATACATTTTTTTCAATATATTTTTAGGATACAATAGACCAGACAGACAGAAAACAAACACCTGCGTTCACCACACAAATATTTGTTCTCAGTGGGGATCAAACCTGCAAACCTTTATTTTGAGCGTATTTCAACTGAAAATACTTATTTACTTAGGTTAGTTTGAAACCTAGGTCACCAGCTTTGCATTGTATCTAAACTAATTCATGTGTAAGAATCAAATGTTTATAGGTACATCAAATACACTATGCACGCTGAGACAAGAGGCTAATAACGATATACGCTATAGAACAAAATAATATACGCTGAAAATTTCAAGCCTGGCCCAGAGGATTAGGTTGTGGGTGGAACCTACATTATTCAAAACTAGCGGCCGCCCACGGCTTCGCTCGCCTCGTAGCTGTTATGCCCCGTTGATTTTTCTTTTAAAAGTTTTTCCTCTTTTTCTCCGCATAGGGAAATAATTTTCCAATTTCCTTTCTTAGTGCACCCTTATGCTATAAAACAAACATACCCTCCAAGTTTCATGCTTCTAGGACTTACGGTTTAGGCTGTGCGTTGATTGTCAGTCAGTCAGTCAGTCAGTAACGTAAGAGTTTTATATATTTAGAAGATAGATACCAGTCAGTCAGTGATTATTGAAAAATATGCAAAAAAGCTACATAAAAGAGTCTATAATATAAAAAAACGAAGGAAAACAGATTCAAAGGTTGCGTTATATGCGTTATTCAATTAATTGTTCTTCTACTATTTATGTACACTATGCCAGTGCTCTCAAACGGTGAAGGAAAACATCGCGAGGAAACCGGCATATAGAACCTAAAAAGTTCGAAATTATGTGTCAAGTGCACGAAAGGAGCCTCTTTGAGGCGCACTTAAAATCCTTTCACCACATTTGGTTCGAAAGAATCAATGACACGATAAGAAGAAGAAGAAGAATTGTTCTTCTCTACAACGTGTATCAAAATATGTGTACTATCCCGAAGGGGGGGTGAATTTCCACCCCCCGGTGAACAACTTTTGTTCAACGACTTTTCGAACTTCGATTGGTATCTTTGAAAAAAACTGCAACGAAGTTTCAACATGAACAGCTGACTTTATACAAAGTGACAACCCTAAACTCAGCTACAGAGGTAGTAGGTAGTAGTAGTAGACCTACAGAGGTAGTAGGTCAAGGGGTCAAGGGGTTACAAGGATAGGGTTGTCAATTTATTTAGGCATTATGAAATTAAATATTTTTGTATGGGAAACTGAAAATAGGAATTTTTAATTTTCTCCCCCCCACAACTGATCACCATTGTGGTCATAAACCCCCCACCTTCGCATAGTACACATATTTAGATACACCTTGTATAATCAGATGTTTTCAACTAGATCGTTATCTTTGAATTGCGTCCTCAAAGTTCAGAGCAATAGTAAGGGCACTGCTGAAGTACCCTCGTGCCGGCAACGTTGGTCAATTGACTTCGAAACTAGAATACGATAGCTCCCGTCAACTCGTAGAACCGAAAGGCTGAAGAGATCTCGAGTCCTTTCTTCGCGCTTTTTTCTTTGGCAATTTATTTTTCGCAGCAAAAAGTGTTTGAGTTGGTTTAAGTGGCCGAAATAGCTTTGGGATTTATTAACTTTTGCGTGTGTTTTTGTCCGCGGGAACTTCGATTTCCAGTGGGCCTATTTAGTAGATGATTTTTTACTTACTTTTGCTGCGTATTGGTGGTCAAGTGGTAACGGTCCGCCTTCAGATTCAGAAGTAGTGGGTTGGAATCCAGCCATGCACCAACGTAATTTTCGGTCTAAAATGTATGACACACTATGTCAGTACTCTCAAAACGGCGAGGGAAAACATCCGACGAAACATGAAACCGACATATTGTCATCAAACCTAAAAATCTCAAAAATAATGTGTCAGGTGTACGAAAAGAGCTATTTGATGCTTCCTTAGAATCTTTCACCTTTTTGTAAATAGATACTACATACTCAACAATATATAACACCCAGACAGAGAACACACCTCTGCGTTCACCACACAAATATATCAAACCCAGCACAAAAGACAGAGCTACTATAAACTATGATAAGAATAAAAAGATTGTTACAAAAAGCGTTTTAAAAGTAGGCATATTTTTTTACAAGGGAGACTAAGCATTCCTAGTATGCAAGTAAGTGGTCCTAATGAGCAAAGCCCCACGTGAGCGAAACCACGTTCAAAAGCAAGTGCTATAAAGTTTATTCTGTTCTGGGTATAAAAATACTTAAACGAGGAACACGGATAAAGATGAGGATAATGAGATTTCGAGCAAAGGGTTGTCATTTTTCCAAGAAGGAAAATATACTCGTTTCCACCATCAAATAACAATGGCAAAGTCAGTAGAGCATAAATACTTTTCAACTGCTGAAAAAAAAAATCCTACTCCATCTTATTGATCCGTGGAACATTGATATAATTGTTTGTTAGGTCCACAAGCTGTAGTAGGCAATATTTTTTATTGCACATCGGCTAATTTCGGCTTCTTAGAGCGTATTGCGTCAGAAAGAGATAGCGCTAAGAAATCTAAAAAAGCCGATATTTATTGCCTACAACCGTAAATGATAACCTTTTCCGTAAACACCTATTCCTTGTTCATATCTTTTTGTATTGACTAGGTACCAAATCATATTGTGAAAAACTTGTTTAGATTCGTCATTATTTTTTGCATAATGCTTGTGTAAATAAACGATAAATAAGGTATACCTATAAACCTGTCATCAAGGGTTGGCTATTCTCTGCTCACTGTGCACGGCTTTACCCTAATTTTGTCTGAATATGGAAACTCGTTACATGGGATTGAAGGGCGATACTGCGAACTTTGATTAGAAGTCGCACTGAGCTCCCGATACCCAGAGACGCTTTCTGATTGGCTTGTGAACTTCTCGCCTCTAGCCTCTACAAACTTTTCACGTATGTGAAGGTATACCTACCTAATTTCTTGTTCTATTAGGATCTAGCTTGCTGTTATTTGCTTATTTGTTTGTAGAAAAACCAATAGTACAAAACATAGTCAGGTTATATTATAACATTAGTAACATATGGGAGTATAGTATTTTCAGGAATAGTGCTAAGTTAAATAATCCCTATTTTATCCCTATTCCCTAATTATCAGTTAAATAATCCCTATTTTCTTTCAGCATATTGCATTCGGGTAAAACATTGTGGGAGACAAACCGTTAGTCTTTTGCTTCTTGTAGAGTTGGTGCCTAGATTAGCTAATCTAGCAAGTTTATATTACAGTAATCATATTAAATAGTCATAGTTTATTTATTTAAAAAATCCTTTTGACTCTGGCCAATATACCAAATTCATAGCAAGCATCCGGTGGGTTGGTACTTTCGCACCCGATCGATCTTTGAGATTGGAAGCTAAATATTTGAGCAATCACTTACCTCTCACGTTATATTATTATGACAGGCGTTGTTCTCTTTGCGTTTGCATCTACTTCATAACAAAACACAAGTCTTCTGCCCAGCAGGTATTTTATTAAATCTATACTAAGTATCAACGGCCCAGCTCAAGTGGGACTGGGCAGGTCATGTCAGCAGAATGCATCCCGATAAATGGACGAACCAGATAACACCGTGGCAACCAGAGGGAAAGTGAGGTCAAAGTCGGCCAAGAAAGCGTTGGAGGGACGATCTCGACGCTTTCGAGTGAGGATGGTGGGATGAAGCGATGGGTAGAGACGGTTGGAAGGATTTTGGGGAGACCTTTGTCCAGCAGTGGGACGATATAGGTTTGGAAAAAGAGTTTTAGAATCACAAGATGCAAGTTTTTTTTGTAATGTTATGAGGAAAGCTGAGTATTAACGAGTAAACTCATAAGCTGCTGGACCGATTTCAAAAATTAATTCACTTTTTAAAAGGTACATTATCCTTGCATATTAAAGGTTAAATTTTTTACTAGCGAATCATCCCGGCTTCACACGGGTATCAATTTGAGGAATTAAGATGAAAATGGGGTGGAAGAAGCCTGGGCAGATCGCTAGTGTTTTAAAGGTATTCCAGGCGCGGAAATGTTGAGTACAATTCAATTTGGAATTCCAGCTAAAATCATACTTCTTAGGATCTAAATATAATTGGTTTTCTTGTTATTAATTAGCAGTCAACAACAATTCAAGGCTCGTCCTAAATTATTTTCGTGACAATTTTAAATTCAAGTTCTGAGTAATTACTTGGCCGTGTTATTTATTGAAGAGTATTTTTCAAAACGATAAGAATGTTTCCGATTTTGGATAGTTTTTTGTTGAAATTTTCATCGGCATCGTTTTAACAGGTATATTAACTGGCCGTACATTAACCGGACCCGAAAACGTAATGTGTGGAGCCGAGATTAGGCTCACTAACTATTTTCTATACTTTCCTTCTAACATTGCAGGTAAATGGAAATTTTAAATAATATAAAGGCTAAAATCGGTAATTTTTTTCTGAGCATAATAGTACTTACTGAAAAGGTTAACAATTTTTTTTTCAGGCTCATGTTCTTTTTTTATAGTTTTAATGTAACCATTTAGGTAGACGGAATTTACTCCATATTTTATTCTTCTAATAAGACACGCCTTCATGAGCAAGTGAGCGACAAGATTGACAGCTCTATTTGACAGACTTACTATAAAAGCACAGACAAATTATCATAGACTACAAGACCATTGTCTATTGTTAACATTTACACCTATGCATGTATGTCAAATAAATGAATTTTCTTTCTTTAAAATGTCTCCAGACTGAAATCATGTGACACTCATAAAAGCTGTCGCCTCGCTAACAAAGTGGTTACGAATTTATGACTGGTCTTTATGCTATAATGAAGGCATAACTTTAAAACGAATAAACTACGTTACGGCCCTTACAATGGCAACAGAAATAAGACAACTTTTATTCGAAAATAGTTCGTTGTCTTACAATTTTGCACTGTCTATTTTGTGGTTTAAACTTTGACTGATAGACGAATTGAAGAACAAGTGGTCAAGTAAGACGTAAAAAATATCTACGGGTTCATTATTTTCTCTCCGTGGCACACCTCTCTACCTATATTATCAATAAACCAAAAACAAATGATATGTTAGGTACGCACACCATTAGTTTTCCTACATTATTGTACTGTCCGTTGGGGAATAAAGGTTCTCGAATGACGACCACGAACCGGAAGACGAAACGTAGGGCGCCCACCCACCAGATGGACTGTCGACATTGTTAAGATCGCGGGAAGTCGGCCTATGTCCAGCAGTGGACTTCTTCAGGCTGATAATGATGATGATTATTGTACTTGTATTATACCTACCAATGTACCGCCTTCTCCTAACGGTAAAAATATGTGACATTATTAATACTTTTGACACTTTTGTAATTTATACAATAAGTACCATGTTTATCTATATATATAAATCTTTCGTGTCACAATTTGGAACGCGATAAACTCCGAAACTACTGAACGGATTTCGATAAAATTTTGTAACTGCCTTTAATATGGTCGGACTTAAAAGATAGGATAGTTTATATTCAATATTTAGGTGTTATTAATTAATAAGGGGCAAAAGTTTCGAAATCTATGTCTATCCCTTTCTATCACGTAGGGACTTCTCTATGTCTATCCCTTTCTATCGCTTAGGGATTTTTCAGAAAATTCTCGACTTTGACGAGGAAAGAACGCTCTAGAATGTCTTTGAGGTTCTGGAATGATCAAATTTAATTCGAAGACTGAAATTATTCGGCTAGCATCCAGAATGCATCCAAACGTTAGTAATCCAGAATTATCTAGAATACTCAAATATACCCATGCAGGACAAAATGTTCTAGAAAATAGTGCTCCTAAACGTTATAGAATGTTCTTTCATCATCATGATCAATTGATATCAGTCCATTGCTGGATGTAGGTTCACCTTGAGTAACATAGGCTATATTTATGTGTTTAAAAAATAAATGTCCACCCGTGCGAAGCCGGGACAGGCAGCTAGTATGCAAATAAATAAAAATGATTTCCAGTGTTCCCTTTGCGAGCCATCTCCCACCATCTCCTTCCTTTTAAAGTGATCCTTGCAATTCTACAAATAAATACACTTTTCATTGCTCATACTCTGAAAGTAGGTCTGAAGTTGCCTGAGGGGCTTAATTGAAAGTAATACTTTCAGCCCTAGGGAGAATCGCTTTCTACTGACAGCTGTAAAATTATAAAAAAAAAACAAGTTATATTTATTCAACCATGTTCCAACTTTCTAAAGTCTTTCTAACTGCAAGGAGGTTGTTGAACCAAATCCCAAATTTTTATTCAGCAAGTAGGTTGGAAACCCATTACAACGGTAAGAAGTTTAAAAAGTCAAATTAGAGCGCAATGTACAATTTAAATTTAAATAACAGATAGTATTAAATAAATAATATATCTTCTAAATAACTTGATTAATATATCTTCAACTATTTATTTAAAATAACATAGATTTGAGCAAACAATTTACCATTTTTTAAATTATGAAAATGAAAATAATGGCTGAATAATGCTGGCGAGCCGCAGCCGAAGGCCCGCCAGAGAAAAAGAAAAAAAAAAACCGGGAAGGTGGCAATTCAATCTTCATTTTCACTAATTTTTAATTGTAATTGTTTTTATTTTTACTTTCCTTGTATTCGTAATGAAAAGCACAGTGTTTACCTCGGGTGAAAGTCTTTTAAGTCCCTCAAGCTCCATTGGCGCCCTCGCTACGCTCTGGCGCCAAACCCGTCTCGGGACTCAAAAAACGTGACTTTCAACACTCAGGTAACAATGTACTATTATACTTTGACTTTGAAAGGCGTTCATCATTGTCCCAACATGTTTTTTGACGTGACAACATCTTATAATTCGATGGAACATGCGGCGCGGCGTTACCTTGCTCTGAGGCGTTCCATTTAAGGCTTGAAGTGCAAGCGAGAGCGCGGAACGAGCGACAAAGAGCCACAATCGGCCTCCGCGTTCGGCAGCGTTCAACATCTGTCTCTCTCCTACTTGAGAGTGAGCGCGCGGTGGGGTGGTGCGCGTATGACGTTGTCACGTTCAACTAAGTATCGTCAGTAAACAGACTTTACAGACAACCGATTTTTTTTAAATAATTATTTCACTATTCAACAGATTACTCACCCACTCGTGCCACAGCTACATCCGTGACCTGTAACTGTGTAGTGCAATTCCCAAGATTGCATGTTGTGTTTTTAGGGTACCTAGGTAAGTACCACTTTCAGTGCAAGTTCTCTGCTATCAGCCGCACTAAAGTGCTGTTGTTGTTTGAGGTATGGTTGGCAGAGACACTATCTTGAATACCTACTGAAAATACCTTGCTGAAAACATACAAACTTTGTACCAAAAGTAAAAACATTGAGACCACGAAAATTCATTAAAAGAGTTTTAGTGAATTTTCGTTTTTTTTTTACAACTAGCTGATAGAACAAGCATGTAGCCCACCTGATGTTAAGTGGTAACCATCGCCTATAACAAAAAAAGCATTGCCTCGCAGGTCACGCACGTCAGGAACGTGCCCTAAGATGCACTTTCCTGCGTCCATCAACTTGAGGCATAGGTACAAATCTCACTTCTTCTTCTTGTCGAGTCTGTTCTCGAACTGAGTTGTGATAAAACTTTAGTGCGCCCCAAGGAGCCTCTTTTCTTGTACTTGACACAGAATGTTTTCAAAGATTTAAATTCTACGACGTGTTAGTTACTCACTATACGGGATACGGGTTTTTAGATGGAGCAGGTATGTTCATAACCTATATTATAACTACATTTTATACGCACTAATTTTCATGAAAAACATATTTAAAAACAAAAAGAAACAACAAAATTTTGTCTAGGCGACTGATCGAGGCGACGCGTGACCCAAGAGCTGGTGGGTATCTGGCGCAGCGTATAAGCATTGCTATTCAGCGTGGCAATGCCGCCAGCGTCTTGGGGACGCTTCCGTCTGGCACTGATTTAGATCAGTTGAGCTATCTCTAGATCGTTTGTAACGATCTGCAGTGCAGATAGCTCAACTGTTTCTTGTTTATTTTGTACATTTTGTAAATATTTGTATAATTGTAAGTTTTTTTGTGTAAATAAAAAAAAAACAAAATTAATTATAATTATCTTTAATAATGTATGGCTTCAATTTCTAGAACGGTATGCAATTTTACATTTCACTTTCAACGCTATCGCTTTGGTCCGCTGGTCACATCCCGATAATCATGCATTGTCCACATTCCATTGCCTCATTTCACTAATTATCTTTAGCACACATTCTACGAATGCTGCACAGTGCACAATAAATCAGTCGTCGTGGCACTGAATCTGTAGAACCAGTGTGGTGAAAGGATTTCATGTGCGCCTCAAAGAGACTCCATTTGTGTACTTGACACATGTCATGTTTTTTGAACTTTTTAAGGCCTGCGCTGCGCACACCTATAGTCGGATTTTTAATTAGACGAAGCCAGCTGACGTTTACTGTGTTGTCAGTTTTTGATGAAATAAAAATAGTGTTGTGACAAAGTGAATGATTGAAAAAACTCCTGAATGAATGAAATTGCCTCGATTGTCTAGTAAATAGTTAGTGTGCCGAACTTGACTTGACGTGCTTGGTTGAGGATCCATATCGTTTGCGCGAAACAATATACCAACAAATAACACAACAATTACCTCAAACACAACGTAACGAAAAACATAACAAACACAATAAATAAACAGCGTGAGCGCAGAAAAAAACATTTATGCTATCAGACCAGAGGTTAGAAGCCGAATTAAAAACAAAATTTTGACCGACGCGCGCGGCGTTCATCGGTGTTGGCTCTAGTCGCCGCGCCGCGCTTTGTTATAAACCGTCAAACCACTTATTGAAGTTACATACTACTAGTAACTTATATCAGAGCACTTTTATACAATTTTTTATACAAATTTCAATATTCTTTTATAGTTTGAAATTATTTAATATTCACACTCATTGTTCATTCATCTGATTGAACGAGAACTGAGCGCATCACTATTACTTTAAATAAGGCAACATTATTTTACAAAGTGACATTAGCTCCTGTCAGTCGGTATCGTCTAATTAAAAATCCGAGTATAGGCCGCTGGCGAACGCGATCAGTGAAACGCTGTCAAATTTGACAGCGATATTTGACAGGTTTCATTGATGGCGGTTGCCAGCGGCCTTAGGTGTGCGCAGGCCTTTAGGTTCTATGACGTGCCGGTTTCCTCACCATGTTTTCCTTCACCGTTTGAGAGTATTGCCATAGTGCACATACATTTTTAGACAGAAAAAGTTATTGGTACACGACTGGATTTGAACACACCACCTCAGGATCGGAAGACCACTAACACTACACCACCAGTGCTCTCAGTGCCTAATGAGAACACTGAAGCAAAGTTGCGTAGTGATTTTCACATGACATTCGATAAATATTTTAGGGCCATCAAAACATCTGATATAATATCCTTTGAAGTGCATCAATTTTAAAGGTTAATCTAAGCAATTCCTCATAAGACATTTAATATTGTATGCGATGAAAGAAAACGCTTTGAAATCTTCTATTTAAAAAAATACGCAAGCACCTATGTTTTAAGTAAAATGATTGTATTCATGTTTATTGTTTAAATCTATTAAAACCTCTGTTATATTTATTTAACAATTCGAGTAATTAATCTTATTTATAAATTTAGCTCAATCCTTCGTTAAAAAATTTAAAGCACATTTATTGAAGGCACCTTTAATTACAAAAACAAGTGTTGAAACTTTACCACCGATGGTTAATGAGCCATTTGTAAACTGGTAAGTTAGCCTCGATTGATGACTCAATTACTTTAATTAATAGTCTAAGTTTAACAACTAAATTTCGATTGCTTCTCAGTCTTACACAATTCTCACCAAGATAAATTTCTTGATTCACACTGACTGCTATTCTTTTATTTTATTTTATTTTATTGCACTTACTATTAGGCCCGACTGTATAAAAATTATAGTTGACTGATACTCAGGCCAGGCATAGCCCCTTCCCACCGGTGTGTGATATCGCGCACGGAGGCGGATCAGCTCGCACGACACACCATGGGAACGGTCTCGTGCGCTGAGGTGCGCGGTAGCACAGGAGCTCTTTCTGTGTGCGTTGCCGTGCGTCGTCGTGCGCTGTACGTGATGATCTGCAGAACCACGCACCGTAGGAAGGCAGCATAGACAGACAGACGTGACCTTCACACATAAAGTTGATCTTATCCAAAATTTTTAAGCTGCCTTGGCCTTACGATAATTTTTAAAGACAATATTTTATTTACCATTAGGAAACTATAGCTTAGGGCTCCATAATTATTACAACTAACTGCAAGACTAGAACGTATAAATAAACCAATCAAATTTAAATCAAGGCACGGTTACAGGTAAAAACATCTGTGGGTCGCCTAGTTTCGGTTCAAATCGAATGTTTACTTTCGTGTCTCCATCACCAACTTCGAGAAAACTATTCCAATCTAGCATCCAGTAAAACCCGTTCTTTCTCGGTGGTGGTAATACAGAATCACCTGGTTCTGGGGGTAAAGCACCTCCGAAAGAATCTTCCAGATCAGCGATTGACGCTCCTGTGTCATCGGCGGAAGCTGACGAGTCAACAGCTGAAGTGCCTTCACTTTTCGGTTCTTCAGAGGTGATAGCCACTTGCGTAGTCGTTGATTCATCTGTTCCATTTGCTTGGCGTTTACTCTGTTCGCTTGAAGCACTTTTCGTTTCCTCGATTGGACTAACACCTTTGTTCAAAGGTATTACTTTAACAGCTTCGTAATCTATCGGCTCGAAGCTAGGTGGTAGAAGACCACCTTTTGTTTGTGCTTTTGGCATTTGAAGTGGGTACACTGTCTCTTTTGTTTCAGAGGATGATGTATCTAGTTCGAATGGATACTCCGGTCGTAGAGGCTCATACAAAAAGTTGCTCGGGGATCCACCAACGCCTCCAACGCCTTCAATTTTATCGTCGTTTGGAGAGATCAAATCGTAGGTGAGTAGAATGTTTTCTGGCAGTTGAACATTTCCATCGACAATTTTCGCAGGTGGTAGAGGTTTGAATCCATCTAGAGGTAACAAGAAATGGTCTTGTCCTGGTTTGCCTTTTAAGCCATGAGCGTCAAGGAATGCCTGTAGTTCAGCAGGAAAGTCTTCTTCTTTCTTCTTTTCTGCTAGTCTAGCGTTATGGGTGAGAGTTGCTTGTAGTTTGTTTGCGTTTAGGATTTTGACGGACTTGGGAGTTATATCTGCTAGTGGTACTCTTTCCACTTTTGGTGGTTTTGTATACAGTTCCTGCAAGGAGGCACCGTCTCTTGGTGTGTATGGAAGTACAACCATGACCGAAGGTTCGTCCTTCTTTGTTGTACTTTCAAATGCCGGTGGCGATGAGGCTGCTCTTACATCTTTGTTGTCGTTGATCACAATGTTGTCGTTGACATCAGGTTCTGATGTTGCAGAATTGATTTCATTTTCTACGGTGCTGTATGGCAAGGTAACGATGTTTTCTTTTGATGCCGAAGAACTTTTCGCGTCTTCAGCTCGTATATCGTTTAGCAGTCCAAGGATTTCTTCCCGACTGAGTCGTGGTAGTAGAGAGTTTGACTGTAGTATGCTTTGAACTTGCTTAACTGTTTTCTCTACATCTACAGCAGCGCTGGTAACCGTCGCTACGAGCACTGCTGTCACGCAGCACTGGAGAAGGTGCATTTTCTGAAACAATAGAAAAGAGAACATTAACCTCTTTATTCATAGCACATTTATCTTCTTAATTATCGCTGTAATTGTTTTAGCGAGCTTCTCATTATTACTGTCACTGAAAATTTATTATTGCGAGTGCCCATTACTTCCGTCAGACAAAGTTAAATTTTATTTATATTTTACAATACCAGTGATCATAATAACTAAGACTCCGGTAGTAAAGGCGCTTACAGAACTTCTTAACGCACACAGTTTAAAATAGGTGGTCTTGCAGTGAGAATGAGAACAAAACCATTTCTTTTAGGACTGACCACCATCGTCACGGACTGTTTATAATAAGTAACGTAGATTGTATATAATTAAAACCATGGTACAGTCATCATCATCATCATTATCAGCCTGAAGAAGTCCACTGCTGGACATAGGCCTCCCCTACTCGTTTCCAGGAAGAACGATTCTGAGCCCTTTCCATCCATCGACTTCCCGCGATCTTAACAATGTCGTCGGTCCATCTGGTGGGTGGGCGCCCAACGCTTCGTCTTCCGGTTCGTGGTCGCCATTCGAGAACCTTTATTCCCCAACGGTTGTCGGTTCTTCGAGCTATATGGCCTGCCCATTGCCACTTCAACTTACTAACTCTACGAGCTATGTCGGTGACCTTGGTTCTTCTACGGATATCCTCATTTCTGATTCTATCACGTAGTGAAACTCCCAGCATAGCTCTCTCCATAGCTCGTAATAAACATGGTACAGTGATAAACAGGAAATCCTAGTGATAAGTTGTAAACTACCACGTTGTTATATAAGCGCACGCTTTTCCTATACAAACTTATATTTCTAGTGCCATTGATAGTATCTAAGACACCGGCCAGAGAGAAAGTAGAGTTGGATAACTTCTAATGTCATAATCGTAATTCCTACAAGTTTTCCGGAGGAAGTACGGAGAATATTGGGAAGTTGGTATCTACCAACCATAGAGCTAGAAAGTCCCTTACCAGCGCAGTGCAGCGGTCAGATAGAGACAACATGTTCCATATTTATTTGAGCCTAGTTCAAACGCTTCCTAGTTATAGCACTAAAAAAAGTAAAATAAACAACACAAACACAAATTTATTTTTGCGGAACGTGGCAATTTAATTATTTTGCGCTAATTTGTTTAGTTTTTTTTTTGACACGGGCACATGGGGTTGTAGTACTTTTGCGTCTTTTGCGTGCAATTCAATTCAATTCAATAAACGTTTATTCAATACGATACAAGAATCACTTTGAAACGTCTTAAAGCTAAGGTGAGTCTAGGTGCCAGTTCCACGCGACAATGTCACATAGGGCACGTCATCCAGTGGCCGTCATCCGTCAGGTCTAAGCCCCAGAACATCCAGTTGTGTATAATGTTCCAGCACTTTTTTCATAAAATCTGCACAAAGCCGCATCTATCAGCGTTTCATGTTCTACGGTCACCAAGTTCGTATCAGTTAAAACTTATGATTACCGATCGGCTTTATGAGCAGTGTTACACGTTTAACTATGTGAGATAAGCAACGTCCCAGGTAGCACGTGACATTGAATAATCTCCTAGGGGATTGCGAGACTTATGACCTTACTTATAAAAATATTTCAAAAGATAAACAGTGGTTAAACTATTGCCATCTCTTACCACTGGGTAATGACAAACAGTGACAGGGCTAAGTTTAAGCAATGATTAAATTTAAATTGCGTTTATAAGTAGGGCTGTTATAATTTTGTGTCATTACTTGATGGAGTGCCTTTGAGACATGTATAATGAGGTTGTGTTTTGATTTTTGTTTTATAATTTTAATCAAATAAGAGCGCTGGTGGCTTAAAGGTAACGGCCCCGCCTTCTGATCCTAAGCTCACGAGTTCAAATTCAGTTGTGTATCAATGAGATTTTTAACGACCAACATTTATGTACCAAGCCAGTGCCCTCAAACGGTGAAGGAAAAAATCGTGAGGAAACCGGCATGTCGTAGAACATAAAAAAACCGAAAATAAGTGTCGAGTGCACGAAACGAGCCTCTTTGAGGCGCACCTAAAATCCTTTCACCACACATGCCTCCAAATAACGAGTGACACGAGAAGAAGAGCCTTCCTACTTCTGCTGCATCCATGGAAACTGACGTTACACTGATTTAGTCGTTTGTAATATTACGGCGAAAACTTTTCATTGAATATAGCTAGAACTCTGTTTTGCTTTTGATAGGACGAAAACTCTTTATTGATTATAGCTACAACTTTATTTTACTTTAATATCCCCAAACAACTACGTATAACGACGCCATCTTCCTTCCTCTTCTTCTTTTTTCCACTACTAGAGATGTGATCCCTTGCTTGATCCGATTAGGGATGTCCTATTCCCAAAACCGGTTAACACTTTATTATACCGCAAGCCAAACATCTACGCATTAAGACGCCATCCATATTCTTTTCCCTCGACTAGTGATGTCTCGTCACCCGTTCTCAGTAGGGATGTCCTATTCCCAAAACCGGCTAACAGTAAATACATAGTATCGTTTCTAAATAGACTAAGTCTAATGTTAGTCTACAAAACTCTCGTTTTTAGCCTAAAAACCCAGTTTCCTACTTGTGTTGTCGCGCGTAAAGAATTATATTACGAGTGACACGCGCAGCTTGCTTGTCGCACGCGTAAGGGCGCTTGTACACGCTAAGAAAATTTGCCGTTCCTGCGGCAGACAAGACAAATTCTTCGTGTAGACGACAAGAATTTTGTCTTTTCCACACACGAAAACGCAACAACGTTCGCCGCGTCGTCGTGTCTTGCGCATAAGATTTTTTTCGTGCACCGCTGCGAGCAGTGTACACAGTTATTTTCTAGTTACGACACGAATTCTTGGGTAGACCCGGCGTTTTTTCTTAGCGTGTACAAGCGCCCTTACTTTCTCAGTGGTACCTATTACTATGCGGTGTATTACTGGTGATGCAATAAGGTCAATCTTATTGTCATCGTCAGTAGACCTACCAAAAGCTATGTCTGGCTCTGTCTCTTGCTCTGGTTTTCAATCTGTGTGAGTGTTGACTAAAAAAATTCTACGTCGAGACGTCACACACACACACAGTTTAATACACTGGTGAGCCCTCACACAGACTCAAAACTAAAGCGGAGACAGAGTCAGACAGAGCTTGATTTTATTAGTGTAGGTAGGCCTACAGAACGAATACATCCACTAATAAAATAAATATTAAAGGTTTGCTGTAAGAAAACTCTACTCAGGGTTAAGCTCGCCTTTGTACATGTCCTCTATTTCTGTTCTTTTCCTATGTTTTGTATTGTGTGCAATAAAGAATTAAGAATTAAGAATAATAATTTCCAAGAGGCTGGTGGTTGAGACTGGTGACCAAAGGGCTGGCGCTTACCTAGGGCAAAGAGTTAGCTTAGCTATTCAAAGAGGTAACGTTGCCAGCCTTTTGGGCACATTGCCTGCGGTCGGTGATCTGAACTCTGTTTTCTACCTGTAATACCTACAGGTGGAAAACAGAGTTCATTATAAAATTTTCTAGTTTCTTATAAAATGTAATTTTTATATTTTCTTTTTAATTATTTCATGTTGTATAATAATAGTTTTTGTAAATAATGTATATTCTGTTGTAAATAAAAATTAATATCATTATGAATATTGTGGACAATCCACCTAATACTCCTACATAATACTTTATTACAAAAATAAAAAAACTTTCGAATTTAGAACCTCCTTTTTATTTGAAGTCGGTAAAAAATTCCCAATGAATGTGAAATTATTCGAATAGCTACTTGTGCGAGGTGTCATGGGTCAAATCACGGCCTTGTGTTTAGATGCTATCGTGTCTGACTTGCAACATGTTATCGTGTCAAGGTCTGCCTCATTATTAGTGATGGGTGCCGTACATACGAGTACATTGCATAGTATGCATACGGAATAATAATTACTATAAAAATAGTACCTATAACTAGTAATTGCAAGAAATTTTTCTATCATCGATTTCGTAAATCAAATAGTTAATTTCGTGCGTTTTGGTATTTTTTTGTTTACATGCAATAAATGGTTTGCCTTTTTCTCTTTCTATTTTTAGCGAAAGAGGTGTGTCAGGATCGTAGCAAGTGGAAATCCGTGATCTCTGCCTACCCCCATGGGAATAAGGCGTGATTTTATGTATGTATGTATTTATATCTTGATATCAAAATACAACGGGATTCGCAGATGTTTTCATTTTAGCATTTCACGTTCAAGGATTTATTTTTTATTTTTATTTTTCAAAAAGCTTACAATTGCTAAAACGGTTTCGCACTTAAGATTTTTTTTAACTAAATGAATGATCTCAGGCTTATCAAATATATTCTTTTGCGTGTAACGAAATATTCGTGTTTCGAATAAGTGGTGACCGACATGAAGACTTGTAATTTTTTTATAATTTGATATAAGAAAGGATATTATTTCAAATAATGATTTGAGTGCTAATGGTATTACAAAAAGCCTCAAACTATTGAAACCTTCCGCCATGGCGTCAAGTGTGATGATGATTTTATTATCAACCAAGAAAACTCCACCAAGTCCTCAGTTCGTAATACCTACCTATATTTCAAATTTCAAATTTTTCAAAATATATTATGAAAATTGGACGTTTTTTTAGAGCCACGGCATAAGTTATGGAAAGATTTAGAACCTGTGTAAATACTTGGTGGCTGTTAAAAAAATATAATCTGAAGACAAATCTGTTTTAAGATTTCTTAGTCTAAGGTACTTACTTTAAATTCTGGGTGGAGGTGTTGTCTCAAGAAAGCCAGTAAATGATACGGGTCCAATCACAGAACAAAGAATGTGGTATAACTGTACGTGACGGATAGCAAGCCTATCACCGCCGCATCAAGTATAGAATACTAAATGAATTTCCCTACGCAGTCTTCCTTTGTTTTGTTTATTTAAGGAACCAGTGTACAGTCGCGGTATGAAAATGTTCGTCACCTTAGAGTCAGTTTTCGCTTGCACCAGTGCCTTGATCAGGAACACATTTTGACATAATTTGTGACGTTAACTTATCGGTGTATTCTGTCTATTCAGTTTCAAAAGGTATGTGATCGTGATTTACGTTGAATAAATCAAGTTGAAAATCAACGAACATTTTCATCACTATACACACGTCATGCTGGTAGGTTTAGTATTATGGAAGTATAAATAAGTAGTATGTTTCTTCGTGTAAGTAGTACGTCTTCATTCTTCATATTTTTCCTTATTATATTAGGAATAGTATGTGCTCAGCTCACCTGGCCAAACACGTTTATTCCATCTCTCCTGCCTTTGTTTGTCTTCCAAATATAGGACGAGTATTTGGAGAAAAGTATGAAAAGGTATGCCAAAAGGTTTTTATTTATTTTGGTTCATTGGCAAGCTCTATTTACTTTTTACTGAGACACGAATTGGAGTAGAATGAGATCAGCTCATTATTTTAGCATGCTGACTAGCTACGGGTTTCTTTACGAAGTTTTCTAACACCGTTTGGGAACACCCGATTTTTTTTTTCAAATGTATAGGAGAGGCCTATGTCCAAAGTTGACTTCTTCAGGCTGATGATCATGATTGGGAGCAAATATTACGCTCATAAATACATAACGAATACAAAATCTAGATATAGGTGCACAGTTAGATCAAACTTACGATCAGAAGATAGAGTTGCTATATACCACTAACAGCTATACCTACTTATAAACGCAATTTTCAAATTAAGCTCTGTCTTTGTTTGTCATTGCCCAGTGGTAAGAGATGGTAATAGTTTATTTATTTATTTTAGGAAGACCAACAGCTTTATAAAACTTAATTAACTAATTAATCTAGTCTGGTTATCAGAGAAGCTAATTATTAATATAATTTATATAATTATTTTTATGCACTGTTTATCTTTTGGCATATTTTTATAATCAAGGCCATAAATCACCAGTCCTTTTTTATACTCACAGAAAAAAAACAATAAATATCAAAGTAAAACCACGCGTCAGGTAAAGCGTATCACATGACACGTATTGTCGAATTATCACGTTTTGCCTGAGCCGGGATTTCCATACAAAACAATGGAATGAATAAAACTGTTTATCGTGATTCATGTATGATTTGGGTAATCTTCGCATTTACTCTTCGCTTTGCTACGCTTCGGAACGTTAGCTTTTGGTTGAATGATGGACTGAAATAATCATAAACGTTGATAACGAATGCTAAAATGAACGACTGTCTGTTTGCAATTTCATTTAAATGTTTAATAACTTTGCTTTGAGCTATCAACGAAAATGATAGCGCATAATACCTTTCACAAGTATGTACGAGTGAAAGATCTTATATCAACAGTTATGAGTGAGACTAAATTAAATAAGACATCATTGTTTAAAAAGGAGAGCCCTCTCTTCTTCTTAGAAGCTGAATGAATTTAAATGATGGAATAGAAATCTCAGACGCTTGCTCGGTCAATAAACAAAATTTTTGACATAATATTTCTTTGTATGGTTCACCAAATAAAATAATGTGTTGTGTCCATTGATTTCGAAAACCTAACAAAACAAAACCTGGTCAACCTATGGCTTTTGGAATTATTTTAGCTGCATGCTCTGACTGCATAAATACTGCTATTTGCCGTCATCATCGTTTGATTTACATGCTAATAATTAATTAGTTCGTTTTCGAATTTATGCATTGAAATCACAGTTAATTTTAAGCTTGCTGGTCTATAATTACCATAATATTTAGTTTACAGTCTCTGTAACTGAAACAGTCAGGACATCAACATCGATTTCAATTCGTGATGACGACCTGACGTCCATTAATTTCATTATCATGATCAGTTTTTACCTTTATTTAAGTTCTAAAATTTCATGCTTCATGCAATTAAATTAATTCATTTCATTTCAATAATTTGCTCTGGTTTCTAGCTTTTTCCTAAAAAAATATATTAAAGCCTATAGTACTGTTGGTCTTATACGAGAATAGGTCTTTATATTTCATTTTTATGATCTCCATTCAAATTTACTTTATATAACCATACGGTTTATGACTTGCGGTTCAAAACCAATGGATTTTTCTCTTCGTGAAATTTATGCGCGCAATGCCATATTGCTCTCAAACGGCAAAGGAAAACATCGTGAGGAAAGCCACGGCTTAGTCAGCTCCTTACGTATCGACCATGTCTTTCCTGTGGATTAGGCCAACCAAGCTGTCAGGATGGTATAGGTGCTGGGCAAGCCTACTCCATCTAAAAATCTTGTCCCAGGCACTATAGCGTCCCGTGAAATAATAGCCCCTGACGCTATATAAAAAGGCTGTTATTTAATTGGATATCTAATATTTTATAGTTCGTTAGTAGGTAAGTGACTGAATTTGAATTTGATTCTGATCGTGACCATGAAAAGCTCCACTTTTAAAAATGTATTTCACAATTTTGATTTTGAGCAGTTAGTTGACGATTATTTGTTATATTTATAATCTTAAAGTCACCTGCAGGGTCACCTGCTTTAAGCTGTTACACCCTTGAAACCTAATTTTTACTTTTAAAATACATAAATTAAAAATAACAGGTTTCTCGTACTGCAGCAGATAAATACAAAATAATAAATAAATAAATAATGTGGACAATCCACGCAACAAAATAGTCCCAAATTAAGCAAAGCTGTAATGAGAACCTGACAGCTGATATAATAATTATAAACATTTACTTTTGTAAATACATACTTATAATACAATAATAACACCCGGACAGAGAACAAACATCTATGTTCACTACACAAATAGGTACTTGTCTTCAGTGGGGATCGAACCCACGACCTACGGCGCAGAAGCAGTACCTAGGTGGTAGTATTAGGCCAGTCATATAGTATAAAATATTTGTGTACCTACTTACCAAAAGATGTTTGTGATTCAGTTGAGATATTTAGAGTGCATGAAAAATGCCAGTTTATTTTCTGTTACGTTTTTTGTCGTATATACTTTACATAAAATCTTGTTAGACTATCCAGGTAAATACCTACATACAAGAATAAAATAGCTGAGCTGTAAAATTAATTCCATGGAAAATCTTCAGAGAAAATTCATAAAATTTCTTAAGCCAGGAGACAAAATTGCTTTTACCTCCAAGACGTTAAGAATGCATCAAACCATTCTCGCAATATTCAATTTATATAAGCCAGTACTTAAACGTGGAGTTCTTTTGACATCCATATTAAAATTACAAAAAAGAGTTGCGTGTCTGTCTGTTGTTTCTGACGGTCTATGTTTTTCTTTCTAATTTAATCTTTTTTTACAAATAACTTTTTTTTCTTTTGATCTATCTCTTTGCACTTTAAAATTTTAACTGATTTGGATCAGTAGAACTATCTTTTGCGACAAATTAGCTCAATTGTTTGTTGTGTATTCTGTTCTTGCAAAATAGAAAAAAGTTGTAATTTTGTTCTCTTGCATTCTTTTTTCTTTTCATTCCTTTTTAGGGTTCCGTAGCCAAATGGCAAAAACGGAACCCTTATAGATTCGTCATGTCTGTCTGTCTGTCTGTCTGTCTGTCTGTCTGTCTGTCTGTCTGTCCGGCCGTGTCACAGCCATTTTTCTCCGAGACCATAAGAGCTAGACTGATGAAACTTGGTGAGTAGATGTATTCTGTGAACCGCATTAAGGTTTTTACTTAAAAATATAAAAAAACCTATAAATTTTGGGGGTCCCCATACTTGAAACTGAAACTCAAAAAATTTTTTTTCATCGATCCCATACTTGTGGGGTATCTATAGATAGGTCTTCAAAAATTATGTTGAGGTTTCTAATATCGTTTTTTTCTAAAACTATAAATTTTGGGGGTCCCCATACTTGAAACTGAAACTCAAAAATTTTTTTTTCATCGAACCCATACGTGTGGGGTATGTATGGATAGGTCTTCAAAAATGATGTTAAGGTTTCTAATATCGTTTTTTTCTAAACTGAATAGTTTGTGCGAGAGACACTTCCAAAGTGAAAAAAAGTTGGTCCCCCCCCCCCCTAACTTCTAAAATAAGAGAATGATAAATCCAAAAAAAATATATGTTGTACATTACTATGCAAACTTCCAACGATATTTGGTTTGAACGAGATCTAGTCAGTAGTTTTTTTTTTATACGTCATAAATCGTAAACCGCAATTTACCTTTCGACGAACTACAAAAACCTTTATATTATGTTAATTGATGCTACGGAACCCTTCATGGGCGAGTCCGACTCGCACTTGGCTGCTTTTTTTTCATTTCAGTCTCTCAAAAGAGTCCAGGTGAAATCGACAGCAAAAGCTAACTCAATAATAATACTTACTTTGATATGATATTCCATTCATTTCCTACTCTTAGTACCTGATAAAAATAACTCTTATCTCGGTGCTGTAGAGTATATTTTGATACGTGGACGATGAGTGGTAGGAACGTGTGATTTAATATTACATTCGGTGCAAAGTAGGTAAGTTTTATTAAATACGAGAGTTATGCTTGAACAATGTTAATGTGCCATGTTTTTGCTGCTATGGAATAAATGATTATATCAAAGACTCATAAAAGTAGTTAAATAAACTTCTACCCGTTAAAAAACAGTATAAAATACAAAATCTATTTTCAGCACATTTTTCCTACCATATTTTTTAAAATGCATTCAGATGACCAAGTTGATGTAGAATGTTCCTGTGCGTCACCTGTGCCAGAGAGTGCAAAAGTACGTGCTTACAATCATAAACGCGATCTCTACTCAAGTATTCATTTTCTACCTTGTCGGATTCTTCTTCTTCTTAATGAATGGCATCTGTCCGTTTCGGATCAATTTTGCCAGTGTCGAGTAGATTAATGAGAATGATAATTATATTACATATATAAAAAACTTTTCCGTCCTGTCGAGTCAGTCAAAGTCGTGTCGGCCCTAGCCTTATTGTCTTTGGAAGAAAGATGGCCGTTTGTTCCAAGTCCATCTGAAACATTTTCGATCAAATGGAATTAAAGTGTATTATGTGATATTCTGATCAAATAATACACTTTAATTCCAACTGCTAACACTTTGAGATAAGACCTCAATGTTGGTTACAATACCACCGAAATTATACAACAGAACTCAAAATAACACCAGAAAAACAATTAAAATCAAAAAGCTATGTGACTTCCCGAAATGACAAAAAACGAATCCCTGTACAAGATTCAACGGTGATAGAAACTTCTGGCATTCTTTTTTTAGAGTTGAAGTGAACTGTTTGCTACTCGTACGACCACACACTGGTGACGGCACACACGCGTTTGTATGCAGTCTGCTGTTTCATGACGGAATACCTACGTATCTAATATTTGTCGCTGCACAGTTGTCGCGCTTGTTTGGCGTTCTGTTTCGGAGAATACAGCGAGGTTTCAAAGCAAGTATCACTAGTGGCTCTGTGAGCTGTATAGACCTCGCGAGCACACTAAAAAAAGGTAAAGTGAGGAAGTAAAGTGAGGAAGTTCACTGCATTTTGATGAGCTATTCTTCTCATCATACCAAAGAACCTCATCCGATCTTTGCCAACTAATAATTTAAAGTTACTACCTTTCAAGTAAGAAAAAAAGGATCGAAATCGGATGTCATATGGTTGAGATAACCAGTAGTAGTTTTTTGCCCCTTTTTGGATAAAGTTATTAATTACTGATTAGTTATAGTTAAACTGATTAACTAATTAGTTCCTAATTACTGATTAGGAATAGTTTAACTGATTAGTAATATTGTGTAAGTTATGTAGCAAAAATTGATCGCTTATAATATAACTGTTTATTGTCCCGAATAAATAAAATAAAAATAAAATGCCTCTCATATCAAAAATACCCGTTGAACAGGCAGACCGCGGGACAAATGCATTTTTGGCCATTCTTGAAACAGACGCTTTGCTCACTCGGTCAATTAACAGCCTTAAGAAATTTACTGAAAGCCATAAGCTTCCCTCTGTTCATTTCCAAGAAACACTATTCTGTGCCATCTCCATCTATCGAGTTTCCGTGATCTTTACAAAATCGTTGGGGTGGAAGGGTTTCCTACGCTTCATCTTCCGGTTCGTGGTCGCCATTTGATAAACTTTATTCCGGCTGTCAGTTCTTCGAGCTAACCCAATGCCTATTGCCACCTCAACTTGTTTATTTGCTGCTTGAAATTGCATGAAGAATGAACATGCTCTTTAATGGATCCCTTGATGAAATATGCCCTTAGAAAGGGCATAATATGCCCTTAGCGTCCGCTCAGGTGCGCGTTTTTGTAACCTACGAAAATGTTTACAAGGCACTTATAGGTATTTAAACTCGGAGAGGTGAGGAACGACCTTCCTGTATCTGATACATCTGCAGATATTTAGAGGAAACATATCAAATCCTTGCCAAAGCGGACCAAAGCCAGTGCTGCGATAAAATCGCCGATCTATCATAAACGGCACCCCAAATCGTTATGAGTTGATGTTTACACGGGCCGAGCCATAAAATAATGATTCATTGGTTTTCTGAACCACTGGACTCGCTATACAACGGACTAAGGGCCGGTGTGAACTGAAGCTCACACGCATGCTCCATATAGCTGGTGAACTTTTTATATCAACTGTTAGCCTGTTTTTGAAATAGGACATCACTACTGCAGGCCCTACCGGGCAACGAGACGAGATCACTAGCAGAGAGATCATTATAGTGATGTCAGTAGTAGAAACGGGGGAGATAAGAAAATGGCGTCGTAATGCGTAGATGGTTGTTGTTAAAGCTGGCATATTTATGTCAGATTTCGTTATAACTAGTGGCCGCAGCTTTGCTCGTCCCGTTCCCGTTTCATTAATTTTCTTATTTTTTTTCTCTTCAATATTATTATGCATGTATTATAGGTACATATAACCTTCCTCTTGAATCACTCTATCTATTAAAAAAAACCGATTCAAAATCCGTTGCGTAGTTTTAAAGATATAAGCATACATAGAGATAGACAGCGACATCAACTTTGCTTTATACTATGTAGTGATAAAATAAGTAATGTGATTGTTTTAGATTAATGCTTTAGTAGACAGTGTACTTTTCACACAGCTCAAGCGGACTTTATGATGGCCTGGTGATGATAAATAAAGGATGTGGGATGTTAACGTAACTCAATGGACATAAAAGTGTAATGGTCCTAAGTTGCGTTGCTCGTAAAAGTCTGCTCTATTTTTTAGATGAAATTTCACCAATTGGTTTGATTGACCTCACAGTTCGGTTGGTTCGCTCTGCCTTCTGTAGGTTGAAGATTTGATTGGATTTCATACGAGAACCCCAATATACCTATAGATAGTCACCATGCCACATTATTTTTATAAGTTATGTGAAATTGTCTTTTTAACTGAATTCAAATTAAAAAAAAAACGTCTTGACAACGTCATACAGCTGTCCATGCGGACGCATCGCTCACTCAAGAACAGAGACAGATGTCGAACGCTGCCGAACGCGGAGGCCGATTGTGCCTCTTTGTCGCTCATTCCGCGCTCTCGCTTGCACTTCAAGCCTTAAATGGAACGCCTCAGATCGAGGTAACGCCGCATGAGTCATGTTTTTTCGTGCGTTCACCCGGTTCCATCGAATTATTCGACGTTGTCACGTCAAAAAGATAAGGTTGTCAATTCAGTTGTATTTTTTTTTGTTCGTTACTGCATACGTCATTTATGAACAGATTTAGCATATATTTTTTTTTTCTAAAAGGTCCAGATTGTTCCAACAAAATGCTCCCGAAACTGATGGCTCAGTAAGTGCTTGTGATGGGTCACACAGAGCGAATATTTCATTTTCATAAATCACGGTACCAGAATGCAACAAGCGTGATACTGTAGTCCTACCACAAGTTCTGTCTGGCTGTCTCTGGCTTTGGTTTTGAGTCTGTGTGAGTACTGTCAAAATAAACCCTAAGTCGAAACGACACGCACAGCATAATACACTGGTCAGCACTCACGTAGACTCAAAACCACAGCCCTCTGGCTGTGGTTTTGAGTCTACGTGAGTGCTGACAGAGCTAGACAGAGCTTGTGGTAGGCCTTCAGGAGGTCAGCGTGGTATCGAATTGCATTCATCAACCAGAGAAGTGACGTGGAAAGTCATGCTTATGTGGTTCCATAACTTGAAACGTGCATACATGTTTCGCGCCGCAGTATAACACAACATGCTGCCCATACACTAATTAGTAAGTCCTCATCGTCATCATCAGCCTGAATAAGTCCACTGCTGGACATAGGCCTCCTCTACACATTCGTGGCCCGATGTCCCGGTCACTCTACCCATAGGAAGCTAGCATGTCAATTTGCAATGTCTGTACCTACTATTTCGTATCTTATTTTTATATCTGTGTAGATACTTTATTATAACTTTGAAGCGTAGCGTGTGCTGCCTTTGAAACTTTCGCTTTTGTGGGTATTATTGCATTGCATACGTCTGACTAAGTGAAGTGGCACCACACTGGAACTTCACTGCTATTATTTTAGACTATTTTTGATTTGTAAAAGGATCATGTAAAAAAACGGTACGAACCGAGCCGAAGTTTGTTGCCTGTTCTTCTAGCCTTGGTCGCGTGGAACTGGCACCTAGACTCACCTAGCTTTAAGACGTTTCAAAGTGATTCTTGTATCGTATTGAATAAACGCTTATTGAATCTTGAATCTTGAGAATCATTTCCAGGAAGAACAATCTGAGCCCTTTCCATACATTTACTTCCCGCGATCTTAACAATTTCGTCAGTCCATCTGGTGGGTGGATGCCCTACGTTTCGGTTTCCAGTTCGTGGTCGCCATTCGAGAACCTTTATTCCCCAACGGTGGTCGCTTCTTCGAGCTATATGACCAACCCATTGCCACTTCAACTTAGTAATTCTACGAGCTATGTCGGAGACCTTGGTAACAAATAGGTAAGAGTTTAGAACCGAGATAGACGTTATTGATGAAATAAAAAAAAAAACATAATAGCCTTTGCAATTCAGTTGGCAGTAGCTCTGCCTTCTGCGCTGGAGGGCGTGAGTTCGATTTCCACCCAGAACAAATATTTATAAGATGACACAGGATGTTTGCTCTCTGTCTGGGTGTTATATTGTATTCTAACTATGTATTTACAAAACAAAATTGTATAATTATTAGGTATATCAGGGCCCTGTTTAATAAAGCTGACAATTCGACAAGTCCGACATATGTGAAAAAGTGACAATTCGACAATTATTCTGTTTAATAAAACCGACAGGCGACAAAGTTTTGATGGTAGTAAATTTACAAATATGTCAGATTGTCACGACAATTCAGCCTTTTTCTGTATAATATTTTTTTTAAAACGACAAGTGACAGGTGACAATTTGTCGTTGACAACTTGTCAAATCTTCTTTATAAAACATAAAATTGTCGCGAAATATTGACATATTTGTAGAACTGTCAGACGATTCTGACAGGAGCTTTACCCTCTGTCACGAAATCATATTTTGAAGGTGTTTGTTTAGCTCCGTAAAACAAAATTATGTCAGAAGTCGACAAAATTGTCGCGACAACCCGACAAATGTCAGAAATAATTTGACTGTGGTTTCATGACATAATTGTCGAGTTTTGACAAATATGTCGTAATGCCACCCTGTTTGTAACATATTTGTCACTTTTATAAAACAGCTTAGGCGCGACAATTCCACAATTTTGTCGCTTTTTGACTTAAATGTCGAATTGTCAGTTTTATTAAACAGGGCCCAGCTATCTGGTTTCCACCGTACAAGGTCGGCTTAGTTTGGGGCTAGATAGTGTTGTGTGGATGTGTCCACAATATTCATGATTATTTATTGCGGTGCTTAAATGAGTTTAATTAATTCCATTTTAATTAACACATTCATAATTATTACTGGTGTTGGCACTTATATCTATTAACTTATTGTGAATTTCAGTGGAAAATGTACGCATTTATATAACTGCCGATATTTATTATTATTGTAAATCATTTAATAATGTTGAGATAATTATTTTACGGTTTTTCCATGAATTGTATTTTAATTTAGGCGCTGTGTTAACACATTCTGCATCATTTTGTGTTTACTTTGTTGGATTGAAATCACGGAGTCTCATTTGTATTGAAATCACGGACGGAATAATTATAATTCGGAATTGTTTTACCGGAACTGAAAGAAATTATGGTAATATTTATTTTGACCCTCCCCTTTTCCCCTTTTCCTCTTTCGGTATTTTGGTCTTATAAAGGTATCTGTTCGTTTCGGCGTAGGATTTATTTAGTCAGCGCTCACACAGACTCAAAACCAGAGCCAGAGACAGAGCCAGACAGAGCTTATAGTAGGCCTATAGGCTGAATAAAAAAAAAGATAGCATAATTTGGCGTACCTATATGTTTTACCAAACAATTGTTTAATCAATAGAAGATAAGACCAATCGAACATTGATCTTACATTCTTTTGTACGTGGTAGTTTATACCAACTCAATACAGAGCAGTAAAAAGGTTCCGTCGATAAAATAGCCAACGCTGCCTGAATTTATAAAACCTTGGTATTCGTTATGACAATAGTCGAAGCATTTTCACCGCTCTATTGTAGAAAATCATTCACCTCTAGTCGTTGCCCATTCATAGCTCCATTGTTGGTTTATTAAAAACTAGAATTATGGTTTTTATCGGACTACGTACTTATGCTAATCTCATGATTTTTTATAACCACGTTTATTCAGCGCAAATTGAGATTTTCAAGGCAGTTGTGCACGTAATTTACTGCTTGAAATTAAAAGACATGGGGCTATGAATTATTTTAGAAACAGCGTCACAGGGCCGTATGCAGAAATAATGCGAGTCTGAGCCTGAGTCAAGCATACATTTTTGACAGTTCTCATGTGTCAAAAAATTTATGCTTGAGACTCGACTCAGACTGTTCCTGACACTGACACTTCCTTCTTCACTTCCTTCCTCACACTGTTCCTGAAATAATGTTTTTGCAGGTTTCTGCCCTCAAAGAATTCCTCTAATGTAAAGAAGAAGTATTTCTTTACATTAGATCTTTAGAAGATTAGTACTTTTTAAACTTTCGCGATCATAAAACATATTTATACTATTAAACGGGTGTTTATCGCGTAGCCCGCGACCACGGTTATTGCAACATAGCCGAACGAAACGTCGGGAAAATAAATAAAATAAGGTAATATACACTGAGAAAAATGGATTTCTGGCCTAAGATGAATTCCACCTTTGACGGCTGAATTGTAATGACGCGAGGCGATTTTGAAACGCTTACGGTTAATTTGACTTTATATTCATTTGCGATAAACTGGTACGTCTCTTATGATAAACACGAACCGTCTCGAATGACTTACCGTAAGGTAGTCTTGGAATCCAACTTAACACTGTTAATACAGCAGCAATGGACTATTGAAAACGCTTTAAATTTACGACGTTGAATATTTGTTGAATATCACCGTAATTAAGGCAAAATTTAACTTAAATTAAGGCGATATATGCTTTAATAAAAACTAAACAAACGTAAACCTAAGTCATAAACAAACTTTCGAAAGCGGCATAAATTATCTTAAGCATGACAATATTCACCTTACAATAAGGCAGAATATACTTTAGTCACAAAAATTTGAACGTAAACTTAAAGTCTTTTAGCGACGTATGAATTCGGCAACTTAGAGGTATAATGTGGCCACATTTGCCCTATTATAAGGCCAAATATGCTCAGGTTTCGACGAATCAAATGGTAACATTAGGTTTTATAACGGCATACATTATAAACGTAAATATGGCAATATTCACCTTTTCATAAGGCAGTACATGCTCAAGATATCGACTGGTTAAACGGTAACATTACGTCATATAACGACTTACATACTTGGTCAATATAACCGTAAATTTGGTGATATTAGTGTTATCATCAGGCGAAATACGATCAAGTTACGACTAATCAAACGGTGAATAACATCATAAAACGATTTACTTATTCGGTTAATTAAACCGTAGATAAGACAACAATCACCTTATGGTAGGGCGGATGATACTTTAGTTACTATTTAATCAAACGTTTAAAAAGTCTAATAACGCCATACATATTTGGCCAATTTAACCGTAAATTTGGCAATATTTACCGTATCTTAAGGAGAAATACGATCGAGTAAAGACTAACCAAACGGTGAAATAACTTCATTTAACGACTTTCATATTCAGTAAATGAAACCGTAGATATAACAATATTCACCTTAAGATAGGGCGGATGGTACTTGAGATATTATATAGTCAAACTTTCAAAAAGCCTAATAACGGCATACATATTTGGCTAATATAACCGTAAATTTAGCAATATTTTCCTATATTAAAGGCTCATTAATGCTCAAGTTACGACTGATCAAATGGTCAAATAACGTCATCTGGTGACTTAAATATTCTTGAATGAAACCGTAGATATGGCAATGTTCGACGGATAATACTTTCGTAACTATTTATACAAACGTTTAAAACCTACATAAGTACGATCCTAGGTAATGGATAGGCAGGCAGATTTGTACATTACCTACCTAAATACTTAAGTAGGTCCTCACTTAAGTGTCACTACCCACTTAAGTGTTTCATTGTGTTTTATTAGGGAGGTTCCTATTGAATCATAGCGCTGTTTAATAAAACCCATTAATAGCTGTTCCATTGAAAAAAGTTTGTTACGCTCTATGACTCCTTGTTGCTATTCAAAGGCAGAACCCTCGCTTCTACACACAAGCCCTGTTCTCCTGTAGGTAGGTATATACTTAGATCAAGCGAAGAACCCAAACCAGTGTCTACAAAAATTTGATACCTATTTAGGTAATATAGGTCTCAGCTACCTGTTTCCCATATAACCAAGCTTTGCTTAGTTTACGGCTATATTGTGTTGTGTGGAATGTCCGCAAATATTTGTATATAATTTGGTGGAAGAAAAGTCTATTTTACTCAATTTTATTATTTTAACGACTTTCAGTCAATTGGTGGGTTAAGTTTAAAAAAACTCTCTAGTTACTGCGAGATACACCTTTGTAAGGCACTTGTCGTAGGTAAAACGAAAATCTCAATAATGCTGCCAGCTACACAAATAACCTTGGTTCGTATAACTGTATTAGAGAGAGTATATAAACTTGAAAACCTAACGACAAAACTGCTGAACCGATTATGATGAAATTTCGTTGGGACTAATCTGAAAGTAAAGTTAAGATATAATTTTTCAAATTAGTTTACGAGTTATGTGGTAACAAACAAAAAAAAAATCAAACAAATCAAATATCCGTGAAAACACCCATTTAGAATCTTTCCCTGAGTTTACTCGCTTTTTGGTTGGAACCCTGACGAACCACATTCAATACCTACTTTTGCTCTGTGCTGTGTGCTAACTACACGAACTATGCTTGGAGTATACGCCAATCGACACACACATGACACAGGCAGTTAGTAATGCAGTACAGTTTTGGCTTAAAGACTATACGTATACTTAGCATATTTTTGATTGGCCTCTCAGCTCAGTTGGTAGGATCTCGGTCTTCTGCGGCGTAGGTCGTGGGTTCGATCCCCACCGAGAACAAAATACTTGTGGTGAACACAGTTGTTTTTTTCTCTGTTGGGGCATTATATTGTATTCTAAGATGTATTTACAAAAAAAATGTGTGTTAAGTATTATATCAGCTATCTGGTTCCCATAGTAAGCTCTGCTTAGTTTGGGACTAGATAATGTTGAGTAGATTGTCTTGAATATCTATTTATTATTATTTTGTTATTTTTAACACCCACCACTAGCATAATCTGCAGTAATCGAGTTGGCAGCACTGCCCACGAGGCCACGAGCACGTAACGACTTGTTTCATTCATCAGTTTGGTTTGACTTTGGACGGAGTGTTTGGTTTAGTTCTGAGTCATTCAAAGTTTATTTTGGCGGTTTTTTTTATTTTCCCTCATTTTCTGAACGCTGCTGGCTGTGTCAATGTATGGAAGCACAGACAAACAGATGTAGAGAGGTCCAAGACAGACCTATCAGCAGCAACCAACCAGACAAACATCTTCGTGCTTCGAACGTGGCGGACCAGAATCCCACAGATTTATTAACAAAATGGGGCAATCACCTGATTGATACGTCATTTCGAAGTAAGTAGAGTACCTGTATCAAACTCAGTTATTCCCTAATGTTTTTGAACCTAATCATGTTTTGTATTTGATAAGTTTAAGTACCTAATCCCTAGATTCTGGTTGTGTTAGAAACACGAACGAAAAATGATTTATAAAAATATGTACTTAGTGTTTTCAGTTTTGAACTTTTGCATTTAATTTTGTAAATTGGTACAAAAGAGTTTTTAAACTTATGAAGATTAATTGTTTATTTTTTTCAGATAAGGTGTACTTTACATAATACGCAAAGAGGACGGGCTACTTAACAGACTGTTAATGGCTTCCTGGATTCCAAACAAAGAAAATAATTGGCCCATTTGGACTCTGGGCTAGAAGTAAATCCAAACACCAAACTTCAATGGAGTGATTTCAATCATGGGCACGCGGTATTGGAGAACCATTTAAAAAGGATTATAGCTGTAAGTACTTGTCATTTGCTATCAGTGATTCAAACGACCTCTCTGACTTAGAACCTGCAATGCCAGGCCGACCTGTCCTCTAATAGACCTGTGGTCGTAGTTTGGTTAGATAAACATAATACCTACTTGTACTAATTACCATCATAGAACGCTCTACTTTGTTTGCGATAACTATTTCCTAAAAAATACATTATTTTATTTCAGATATTGTAATCCGGTTAAGAAGGCTTCACTTGCAATAACGGATGCCGAGGAAGGAGCTACGCCATGAGAGGAGCTAGCCTGTGGGCAATAACAGCAAATGCGTGCCTACAAAAGCTTTACAACGAAAAGGGCATTCTCCAAGACGATTTTATCTTGTTTTAAGTATTTAAAAAGTTAATTACTTATCTAAATTGATTTTCTAATACAGATTTATTGATTTTTATTGAATGGTTTTATTGCAATACCACTATTATTTATATAAGATGCAAAAGCTATCGACTTATTTATTAGGCTAGGTTGAGGTTAAACTGTTGGGTTGAGAAAATACTAGTCTATCTAGTTCATATCTTTGGTAACCTGTAATCAGTTATTATTGAGGTGCTTTATAAATTTTTGTTCTATTAATTTCAGAAGCTTACAAAGACTGGGAGAACAGCTTTCTGAGGCAGCAGGCTACGCTGTTCACTGAAGGCATGTTTGGCTGATCTATTATCATAAAGTTCATGTGAAGGATATTGGCCCGCGTTACCTAAGAGTGACCTTTGAGCAGCCCAATGCCCTTAATATGAACTAAATGATAGTAAAGCAAGTCAATCATGCCCTTAGGGAACAGCGTTACTAGCCATTGAAAGGCTTTTTTCCGGTCTTTATAAAACGTTTCTGCTCGTAAAGAAAGCACAAATTACCGTACGATACGGCTAGCCTAATCGTATGAAACATTCTAAAATAACTTCTAGAAGGCAAATACGACTAAGTAAATGTTGAAAACGCTTAATGCTTAGGTTAAACCCATAGTAAGTAAAGACGTAAAACACCTTACTAGAAGAGAATAACGACTTAAAAAAACATCAATATCGGTTAATGAACAGGTTAAACTACAGTAAGGTAAGACGTACGATGTCTTACTAGAAGTCGATTATGACTTAGTAAACAGGTTTAACTACAGTAAGGTAAGACGTACGATGTCTTACAAAAAGTCGATTACGACTTAGTAAACTTTGAAAACGCTTAATGAACAGATTAAACTACAGTAAGATAAGACGTACAACGCCTTGCTAGAAGGCGATTACGACTTAGTAAACGTTGACAACGCTTAGTGGACAGGTTAAACCCACAGTAAGTAAAGACTTAAAACGCCTTTCTAGAAGCGAATTACGATTTATGAAACGTTCAAAACTCTTAGTGGATCGGTTAAATTGCAGCGAATAAAGGTATAAAACACCTTACTAAAAGTCTATTATGACTTAGAAAGCAGTCAATAAATATTCAAAACACTTTGTGAACAAATTAAACCGCAGTAAAAAAGGCGTAAAACGCCTTACTAGAAGTTAATTGGGGCGCAATGATACGTCGGATATTACTCTAGGAAAGATTTACGTGTGTGACCCGAGCACCTTCTCTACCGTTTATATCGCCTTACCGGAAGTTAAATCCCATCGTCTGTTCGTCGATCCTTTCTCACTTACCACGTTAATAGCTTTTTATTTAAGGCTAATCTGTAAAAAAATACGTCTAAAACACACATTAGAGAGTATAATGCTGCTTATTTGTTGCGCCTCACGCTTAAGGCGTAAAACGCCTCCAACCTAGGAAGACGTTTTTCGTCCAAGTACGCTTGGTCGTTTTTTCGCCTTCATTACGAATAAATCCACCCTAATTACGAACTTTTCAGCTTTACATTTTTCTCAGTGTACGCGATAAATACCCGTGTAATAGTATAAATATGTTTAGAAGATTGGTTTCCATTACTTAGGTACAAAATACAAAATGTCCAACCATCCCAATCAACCAATATTATGACGTAAAATCCCACAAAGTGAAAGGTACAACCTCGCCGTGAGAACCCACCACAATCAGCATTGTATCGAGAGGAACAAAAACCATTGCTGGCTGACGTGCGTGTGTCCACTTGACTATTGGAAGTTATGCATCAATGAGAAGTAAAATGATGTCACGTTACGTGTGGTCGGGCAGTGTTGCAATTATTGGATATTGAATTTGTAATGAAGTGGCTTTGTCATTGGATAGGTTAGTTCTTTAGTTCTAAGTTTAAATACCTACTCAATACATTTATTGCTTTAAACATGACTAGCGGCCGCCCGCGGCTTCGCTCGCCCCGTTCCCGTTGCTTACAACCGTTCTCCGTTACAATATCTTTATAAATTGTAGCCTTTGTGTTATTCTGATGTTTAAGCAATATTATTGTAAAGTCTAATTAAAATCCATTCTGTAGTTTTAACATGAAAGAGTGACTAACATCCATCCATCCATACTTACAAACTTTCGCGTTTATAATATTAGCAGAATTTAGTTTAATAAATGTTTTGGACAATCCACACAACACCATCTAGCTCCAAAATAATCAGAGCTTGTACTTTAATATATAATATGTTATATACTTGTTTGTTTTTTGTTTTTACAATTTGTTTTTAAGTGTATGTATCATTGTTTGTTTCTAAGTTGTTGTGAGAAATATAGTACATTGTTACCCGAGTGTTGAAAGTCACGTTTTTTGAGTCAAGAGACGGGTTTGGCGCCAGAGCGTAGCGAGGGCGCCAATGGAGCTTGAGGGACTTAAAAGACTTTCACCCGAGGTAAACACTGTGCTTTTCATTACGAATACAAGGAAAGTAAAAATAAAAACATGAAAGAAAAATTAGTGAAAATGAAGATTGAATTGCCGCCTTCTCGGTTTTTTTTTTCTTTTTCTCTGGCGGTCCTTCGGCTTCGGCTTGCCAGCATTATTCAGCCATTATTTTCATTTTCATAATTTAAAAAACGGTAAATTGTTTGCTCAAATCTATGTTATTTTAAATAAATAGTAATTTAGAAGATATATTATTATTTATTTAATACTATCCTTATGTTATTTAAATTTAAATTTTACATTGCGCTCTAATTAGACTTTTTAAACTTCTTACCGTTGTAATGGGTTTCCAACCTACTTGCTGAATAAAATGTTGGAATTTGGTCAACCTCCTTGCAGTTAGAAAGACTTTAGGAAGTTGGAACATGGTTGAATAAAATAGATTTTGTTTTTTTTTATAATTTGACAGCTGTCAGTAGAAAGCGATTCTCCCTAGGGCTGAAAGTATTACTTTCAATTAGGCCCCTCAGGCAACTTCAGACCTACTTTCAGAGTATGAGCAATGAAAAAGTCTTTTCTATCTAATATCTATGTCTCTATCTATTTTTTCTGTTGTATCACAAGAATCTCTTTGAAACATTTTGAAGCTATGTGAGTCTGGGTGCAAACATGGTTTTTGTCTTGTTTTCAAGATGATACTTGATTAGGAAGCTACTAATATTCCATTGTTCGCATATTCAGCATAATTATAAGGTATTCGCAATTGTTTTTGTTAGAACACAAAAATCTGATAAGTATACCTTTGTTGAAGTATTGGATGTACTATTAATAAATATCCTGTACTATTATCATTTCCTACATCATAAAATATGATTTCCTTATTTCCTTATTTGGAATTTTCTTTGACTTTGTTTTTTTTTCCCGAATTCAAGTTAAAAAAATTAATGAGGCATCTACTCTTTTTTAGTTCTCCAGATCTTTGAAAAATATTTAAGAATTTTCAAGGAAACATAAAGATTAAAATAAGAGCATTATACTAATTTATTGTGAAAATGTTAGAAAAAAATAGCCATGTCACGATAGAGCATCGGTAGACAATTTGTAGCGGCCCCGCCTTCCAATCTAAGGTCGTGGGTTCAAATCCAGTCGTGTACTAATGAGTTTTCTGTTCAAATATGTATGTGCATTATGCCAGTATCTCTCAAACGGTGAAGGAAAACATCATGAGGAAGTCGTAGGCCCTAAAAAGTTTGAAAACATGTTTACAAAAAAAACCTCTTTGAGGAACGCTTAAAATCCTTTCACCACATTGTTCGTAAAAATCAACGACACGATAAGAGAAGACACCATAGTATATCAGTCCTTCGAACAAAAACACAGTCTACAAATGAATAGGCCTAAAGACTCAAGTATGCCAACATGCAAGCCAGTCAGTTATACAAAGTACTCTGTGATGCAAGCCATAACGGCCTCACAAGGCCTCCGAACATCGCACATCTCGTAAACTGTGCGACCTAGTGGAAGCACCGCCCGTGCCAAATGCCAACCTCTTATTTGGTATACAAATCATAATAGACATAAAACATTACCTACCTATTAGGCATTATTATAGGTAGATAATATCCTCGGTAATTTAGGGATTGAGATAAAGATATTATAATCTTGTAGTCTTGATCAATGTTCTTCTTCTTCATGAAGGGGAAGAGGGGTTCCTTGATAAGGGCAGGCCCTTATCAATGTTACGTATGGTTAATAATTTCCTCTTGTAGTCAGACATTTTTCAATTGAATTGTGTTCTTAAAATGTTTAATGTTTCTTCCTAATTTTGTAGAACTGTCTTTATTCTGTTAATCTGTAGTACCTACTGGATTTGTAGATGTTATTTTATTTAGTTTTAGGTAGAAGATGTACCTAGTCATTCTTCTTATTTTTAATATTAAGGCTAATTTACTGTTCTTTAGCGTTTCAATTTTGTAAAATCCTACTTAGTCTTAGTGCGGGGTCCATTGTATATACTCGTAAGTAAATACATATTCTTGATTTTTGTAAAGCTGATTTCTCGAATAAATCATTTTGTATTTGTATTTAGTACAGTCAGCTGAACTAGAGTGTATACAATTTTGACAGCCGTCATAACTAATCTGGTAGTAGCTCTGCCTTTTGTGCTGTAGGGCTTGGGTTCGATCTCCACCGAGATACAATGTTGGAGTCGTGATCATAAGTTTTAGTTCTCGGTGTTATAACTATTGATTCTAAGCACATTTATGTTGTAACAAAAAAATTTCATGTGTATTATAATTATGCGCTATCTGGTCCCCAAAGTACAAGCTATGCTTAGTTTGTGGCTAGATAATGTTATGTGGATTGTCCACAATATTATTTTTTTTCTATTTAATTTTATAATATTCAGGGTCATATTTACAGGGCAAATGTGGAAAAATAAATGGAATTATCAACCAAACATAATTTTTAAGTTTTTGCCTTGTCAATGTTCTTTGCAATGCTACCACACAACTTTGAACGATAGTAATTCTATCCAGTTTTTTTTATAAATAAAATCACACAACACTATCTATCCTCTAATTAGTAGAGTTTGTGCTAATGGGAACGAGATACTTAGCTGACATAGTACATACCTAAAGAATAAAATAATTATAACACCCAGACAGAGAACAAACATCTGAGTTCACCACATAATTATCTGTTATCGGTGGGAATCGAACCCACGACCTACGGTGTAGAAGGCAGAGCTAATACCAACTGAGCTGAGAAAGCCAGACAATTTAGTGTAAAATGTACATTCTAATGTAACTGACTGTACAATTGTGTGAAAGATGACATGGAAAAGAAGTGAATAAAGATATGACGGCTGACAGAGGGCAATAGAGGAAAACATGTTGTGCCAACCCTACATCAAGTGGGATAAAGGCAGGGAGATGAGTTTTCTCAATAGGATGGTACCTTTTCAATAGTTTTTACAGTTCGATTAGTTTTTATCTTGAAATTGTTTATTTATTGAGATAGGTAACAGTGAGACATCGATTTAGGAGTCAATTAACAAGTCGTGGAGTTTTTAGCACAGATTTAGTAATGTTTTGTAACACTATTGGAAATAAGTGAAGTGTGAGATTAGACGTTTGTACATCTATTTATCTATCTATCTACTATTTATCTATTTACTATCTACTTAGATATCTTTTATATATACCTATATAAAGTAGAAACTAACATTTATATAAAAGAAGTCGTGTTAGTTACACTATTAATAACTCGAGAAGGGCTGAACCGATTTGTCTGAAAATTGGTAGAGAGGTAGCTTAGAACCGGGAAAAGAACGTAGGATACTTTTTATCCCAAAAAGTTAACGGGAAAGGGATTGGGGTCGCAAAAGGGGCGAGCAAAACCTTACAGGAACCTTATTGTTAGTGCTTGATTAGTATATTCATTAATAGTGTTGAGTACCACTATTGGTTTCGTAAAAATGATGAAAGCGGAATTTCATCATCCTGTATACGACTGTGCATACAAGTAGAAGAAAGTCTAGAACGGCCAGAACACCCCGTATAAGATTAAACGACCACATACAAGGCTAATCAGTAAAACTCAAATCACAACATACCGTAAAAAGTAATTCAAGTAATTTCACATCCTGTGTAAATGTCCAAGGCAAGGTTACTTAATTGGTAAAAATAAACACCTTTTATATACGAACACACACGACTATAAATTAATATACACGTAGTAGTAACGATACATTGATCACAGTGAAAACTTGAAAAGGGTAAATAAGGGTCAGCGCGCACTGGTGAACAGCAAAAAAAATCCTTTACCGTGCTTTTTTTTTGAATGGTCTAAAAATGCTGGTGATCGTCTGACGATTCATACAGCGCTACTGGACACTTAACCGTGCAAAAATATGTATGTCTTAGTAAAGGTCTAGGCACAAGGTACATGTTATAAGTTTGTGTAGTAAATAGGTAATATTATAGTAAATAAGTTTGTTTTGAAATCTTTGTAAACAAATATTGTGGTAAATCCACACAACCTATCAAGCCCCAAATTAAACAGAGCTTGTACTATGGGAACCAAATAGCTAATATAACCAATATTATTATTTTTTGTAAATACATCTATACAGAATACAATATACCACCCAGACACACAAATACAAATTAAATTAATAAGTATACATACCGTTGCAAGTAATCCAAGTCCCAAACACAACACAGCACACTCGTGAGTAGACTGACGCGCTACGCTCGCCTCTACCACCACCAACGAGCCGTACGAAGGGCACTAGCATTTAATTAGCTTATTACCTTTTATTGGTATAACAAATTAAAAATAATACACGGTGCGCTTTTTCCGAAATATTTTTAAGTTTATCATTAATCTTTACTATTTTTGACTCGAGATAGTGTGTCAAAAAATTCAAACGTAGGTGGTTTGAATTTTTGACACATTAACTCATTAACTTAAATTTATTTATGTTAGTGAGTTAATGTGTCTATTAACTTAACTATCTATTAACTTAATATTCTCAGGACGTGCTAAGGTCGCGTGGATCTCTACAAAACATGTTTTTTTTGGTGTTTATCAATTTTAAAATAAAACGCGTTGCATTTTTTAAGAAGTAAGTTTAATTTTACTGAGTGGAACACAATACCTTTTATTATTTTTAATTCAACTTAATTTGTCTAAAAATTCCAACTCCCGACCGACCGACAGATTAATATTCTTGAAAGATGAAAACAGGTGCGTAGATTTCTACCAAACCGAAGCACTAACAGCTGTTTAGCAATAAAAAAACACGCAAATCGGTTTTTTTTTGGAACTACGAGGCCATAGACAAACAAACATGGCCCCAAACTTAACTAACTTAACTCCGCCCAAATATAAAATTTGGAATAATATTAAGTAAGCTTGGATAGTTTCCTGATGGACTGGACTAACCTAGCTCAAGATAGCGAAGTCTTGAAGAATAAAAGAGGCTTTAGCCCAGCAGTGGGACCTCAATGAATAAACTTCACAAGCGATTGTACCTGATAGATTAAAACGTGTTTTCCTTTCGCTTTTTTTTGTTTGTTTTTTTTCCGTTTACATTTTTGTTTTTTTTATTGTAATTGGTATTAACCTTTTTAATAAAAGTAAATAAATAAATAGGTACCCACAAATACAAATCTCTATCTAAAAGAGTCCAAAACATTTGCATACAATAGCCTACCGACCTCTTCATTAAAGTTATCAAATGTAATGCGGTATTACGCAAGTGGTTGCATCACCGCATTCGCTCAGAGAAAGTCGACGGCAATGTCAATAGCGCAGGCGGAAGTCGATTACGACACCGCACCTTATTCTCGGAGCCATTCGATAAATGTCACTGGGAGAGTACTGCTGGTGGCAGTCTCGTCTTGTGAATTCAAGATGGTGGGTTTAAATTCGATCGTGCACCAATGAGCTTTTTGCCCAACAAAATAATTTACGGGTAAGGAAAACATTCTGATGGAACCGGCATCGTCGAAATTAAACAGTTCGAATACTTACCTTTTCTATAATGTCCCAAAAGTGAAGTGCCGAGTGAGATTTGAATCCATTTTAAGTGTAGTAATAAATTGTGTCACACGAAAAGAGACGGTTTGAGGTGCACCTAAAATTGTTTCATACTGTAACTTTAGTCTGAGTTTTACTCGATCAGTTTGAATATTTTTTTACGTAGAACCGTTCGAAACGATTTGTTGTTTCATCATTTCTCGATACAAAAGAGAGGGACACTATAGGCGAAACGAAATGTTCAAACTGATCGAGCAAAACTGTAAATAAGGTGTCTGGAGTAAGTAAGGTCAAAACTTTAAGTAAGGTCTCGAAAGAAATAGCGACATGGCAAAAAGAAGAACGGGAGAGATTATGGCGATCGAATTTTTCTCACCCAAAATGTGACGTCATGTATCCCAGTTTTCGAATGTTTCTGAGCATTGCACCCATCTCTGCAGGTTTGCGGTCACTTGCACTCCTCACTAATTAATTACGAGGAAAATAATTAAACTCCATGAGTGTCGCATTATGGCTGTGACTGTACTTAGAGTTATTTCCTTAGAAATACCGAAGTACATACCTCTAACGATATTAACATAGGTACAGTCATTGTCAAAAGTAACATTTCTGGTTTGAAACTCAAATATTTCATGCACCAGCTCACTTTTGAATGAAGTTTTGAGCTATATTTTGAGCATTCACTTTGATTCATACCTAACTATTTAATTTTGCGAACCGAAATTGCCACAGGTAGTTTTGAAAAAGACAAAAAAAATTGAATAGCTGATGTTGCTAAATCTACTTTTTACGCTGACTTTACCTACTAATCTCACCTATTAGCTTTTTATGACGTTCCAAGTGATCCTTGTGATACTACTGAATAAGTAAATATTTGACTTTGACTTAGTTGGAAAGAAAGAAAGAAAATTTATTTATTTCACATAACGATTTACGAATTTTGGTTAGACGCAAGGTCACAAACATCGAGGAACTAAGAAGGAAGGAGTCCAATAATTCGGTCTCGTGCGGACTAAAGCAGAGAAAACTTGCCTACTTGGGACATGTCTTACGGCATGAGTGTTACGATCTGCTCCAACTTATATTTATGGCAAGTTTTTGGAAAAAAAGAGGAGTAGATAGATAAAGAACATCATGACTTCGCAACATCAGAGACTGGACTGGGATCAAGAAGGTAGAAGAACTATTTAGGCTTGTCCTAAATTAAAGTAAGTTTAAAAGGATGACTGCCAACCTTCAGTAGTGGAGATGAACCAAAAGAAGAAGATGATAGTTCGGTGGTTAGAAGGTAATAGTCCACTAGAGTACTCACTCACCAACAAAAAAGTAAAGTAAGTAAAGTAAGTTGGTCACATTGACCAACTGTAACAATTTATACAAACCTAGGTATTAGCCTGCGTAGCTTTGTGAATCAGGTCAATGCGGTCAGCTTGATTCCTGGGGGATGACGAACGTTTTATTACAGTCGTTATACATCAGATAGATAGATTAATACTTTATTGTAAGAATATGTACTTTAGAAACATAAATTATAAAAGAAACATTACAAATATAGGTACAATGAGCGCCCTACTCGCTAAAAACGATCTCTTCCAGACAACCTTTGGATGAAGAGATTTTACCTGTGTGCCCTTTGGCATAGGCCTCCTCCAATGCCTTCCATTTTACTTTGTCATTTGCAGATCTTGACCATAACTTTCCTCCTGTTACTTCGATATCGTCTCTCCAACGCTTGTTGTCTTCCTCTATTTCTTGTTCCGGTTCTTGGGTACCATACTGTAACTCTTTGGCTCCATTTAATTTTGTCAATACCGCGGAGTGTATGTCCTGTCCATCGCCATTTCAGGGATTTGATTTTAAATATGACGTCGGTCACCTTGGTCTCCACCCGCACTTCAGAGTTTCTCTTCCGGTCTCTTCTCTTCACACCAAGCATACTTCTCTCCATAGAGCGCTAACAATACATACATACGCTCAAAACACATTGCCCTCTAATTTGTTCAATTATTATTAATTTTAGAGTGATTAATACATATGAGAATACTCGCCTTTTAACTTTTGGGACATTATAAAAATCTTAAAGTTTATTTAATTGAAACGTCGGAGGTAAAAAGGTTACCAAATGGAAGCATCAACTCATCCTTTATCCCTTTCTTGTGGCAAAGCTAGTTTTCAACGGATTAGTATTAGGAGTGACCACAGTGACCCGATTAGGGTAATCACGCACGTTCCGCCCCCGGCACCTCGGGCATTAACTCGTGCAATGAGGCTGCGTGAGGGGAATACTGATGTCAGTGCACTTGGACAGTTGGCTACTTCAGTTATACTAGTAAGAAATCGAATCAAATCAAAAATGTATCTGCCTTCTCAGCTAAGTTGGTAGTAGCTCTGCCTTCTGCGCCGTTAGGGCGTGGGTTCGATTCCCACCAAAAACAATTATTTGTGCGCTGAACACAGATTTTTTCTCGATCGATTATAAGTGTATTTACAAGAAAATGTTTTTTATGTAATATAATGTATAAGCTATCTGGTTGCTATAACCATAGCTCCCATATAGCCATAGCCATTCCATATCTCTGCTTAGTTTGGGGCTTGATAGTGTTGTGTGGATTGTCCACAATGATAACATCTTTTTTATTTTTTTATTTCTTTATTCAGTAGTATAGTATCACAAGGATCACTTTGAAATGTCTTAAAGCTATGTTAGTCTAGGTGCCAGTTCCCTGCCCCAAAAGCCTAGAAAAACAGGCAGCAAAGTATGGCTTGGTGCGTTTCAGGCGACCAAGCCAAGAACAGGCAAAACTACAGCTTTTTGCTTACCGTTTTTTGTATGATCCTTTTAAAAAACCGGCCTTTGCATCTATTGCAGATGTTTTATATCATGTTAGAGGCAACTGGTGTTTGCTCATGCCTCTACTTACGGAACCATATTATAGAGTATGTATGAACAGCTATCCTATCCTATTCTGACCTCATAGGCAGCCTAATCCACAGGAAAGACAATTGGTCTAATTACGTAAGGAGCTAACTAAACCACGGGCTTCCTCACGATACTACGGTAGTGGTACTACGCAATGACATAGACCTAGGATGATATTCAGCTGTAAAACCAGAAAAGAATTGAACTAAACACTTTTAAAAAAGCTCGGAAATATTTTGTGAAATGTTATCGCGAAATCTCAGGTACTGGCACCTTCCATCAATCCGATGAGGTCGTCCAATCTTTATTTCTCTTGGAGACATCAAAACTTGAAAGGGCCGGTGAGAAAATTGAGAGTTGAGGTAGCTGTGTACTGTAAGATAAGACATGCGATGAAGAAAATCTGAAGAAGCACGTAGAAATCAATGGATTATTAAAATTTACTCATAATAAATCCTCGTTAGAAAGTTTTTTTAACCGATCTTTTTCTTGTTCTTCCTGCCCTTATCCGGGCCTGGATAAGGGCACAACATTTTTTTTTTCTTCCATTCTCCCATAACACTCGCCATCTCAGTACTCACTCCTTTCTTTTCCCTTGCTTTTTTTTTCTCGCCGACCGTCATCATAGGTTTATTATACAGGCAAAGACATACCGAAGTAACTACCTAAGGATTGCTATTATAGTTTTGTAAGGAGTAAATTATTTTTCCCCTTTTGGTAGAAGATTAAGACTCAAGTCGAGCGAGCGAGCCATTCATCCTGCTTTTGCCGTAATGAGTTCTCATATTATTTGATCTTTAAATGCACGTTGCATACTAAAAAAAAAATTAAGCCATGAATTCATTCCTTGATGAAGGGTCAAAGATCTATAAATCCTTGTCTTGCCAGATTTTTTAAATAAGTAGCATAAAGTAAAAGAATCTGACACCTACTTTGTTAGATAATGTAAAGTTGCTAGAGCAACAATAAGCTTTACATGCTTCTGCTTTTTGCTTTGTTTTTTCATGAAAAAGCCCATTAAAAATGTTTCTGGGAAACACATCTTTACGTAGGTATTTTCAGTGTTTTGTATTAGGCTACATAAAAGTAATGTTTTTCTGGTTGAAACCTTGTGTAACGAAACATGGAAATAATACTTTGTGAAACACATTCCTAGGTAGTAATTCCGTTAATAATATTTTTCATCTTTTTCTTCTTGTCATAAGTTACCTACCTACCTATTAAAGTTGTTTCGAACCAGTCTGTTAGCATTTCTGGAGCTCTACAATTTTTGTGGGTATTTGATATGCCAGAGCATATTTAAGCGTTTATCAGCAAATCCAGTTTTTTTTTAAATCAATAAGTCATCATCATCATTAGCCTGAAGAAGTTCACTGCTGGACATAGGCCTCCCCTACACATTTCCAGGAAAAACAATATTTCGTCCTTTCCACCCACCACGCACTTCCCGCGATCATATAACATTGTCGTCGGTCCATCTGGTGGCTGGGCGCCCTACGTTTCATCATCCGGTTCATGATCACCATTCGAGAGGCTTTATTCTGGTTCCGGCTTGATTCCAACGGTTTTCAAGGTATGACCTGCCCATTGCCACTTCAACTTATATAGTACTTATTCTTCGAGCTATATATCGATAAGTACCGGTTTTAAATTAAAAGTTCAGTGGAAAACCAGTTTTATATCAGGGCTCGTCAGCGGTTTGATGCCATTACTCGAAGGGATCGCCTTGAACGGTTCTCGCTTCCGAAACCACTGTCTCGGTAGACAGGTAATCTGCGGATATTGACCCGTTAACTATGGATCGAATTGTTACGTACCGTAGGAAATATGAATTCTGTTGAAAATCTTTTGTTATAAAGTAAGTTAAGTGCTAGTGACCAACTTTAGTATTTCTAGTAATTTTAAGGGCACCTTTGGGCCTCTTACATGGCTAAAGCTGGAACCTTCCAAAGAGCCATGTCTCAGATGTAAACGCCACTGTTAGCGGCCACCATCGACCACCATCCAAATAGTTATCGTGCGTCAGATGTAAGTAAGATAAGTAAGGATTTAGAAATTACTTAAAAATCGACCTATCTAAAAACATATCTTAAAAATATAATTATCTATCTACGGAATGAGCGCTAGGAAATTGCAATAACAAAAGTATAATCAAATTGAGAATCACCTCTTTTTTTATTAAAAAAAAAAACTATCTAATAAAGTCAATAGCTGTTTCTTTTAAAAATACCGATTAAATATGGAATCTCTTGAGATAAATCTCTAGCTAAGACAGACTAAATAAGAAACAAGAATACGCCGAGATTACTTTGCAAAAAATACAAGCAAGACCTAAAATAACTTAAACGGGGATAGGTCACGCAAAATAAAGCTCTTTTACCCACAAACGCTAAGATGAAAGCTTGTGGAGACAAACTACACAAATTACTTTTAAAAGAGAGCTTTACTATGCTTTGTAACGGTCTGTGAAACTGTGATGCACGCTTAAATTCGACTTCTAAAAGTAAACAAAAGTCTTGTTGACTATGGCGAAGTAAAAAGGAGGGTTATATGATTTGCGTTTTTACTTAGGTGGCGATATATAGCTTGCTTAATTGATTTTGATCCATCGACTATCTACGCGGTGACCAGATGATGATCAATTCCAGTGTGCAACGTGACACAAAGTGCCCACAATGTAGTAGAATTCTTTGTGAAGGGCTCGTCCGGGATAGTACTACCACCATGTCTATTTCTGCAGTGAAGCAGCATTGCTATAATTCGATTTGAAGGGTGCCATGTAATTACTGGCACGTGAGGTTGAATATCTGTATGCCTCAAGTTGATGGACGCAGTGCAGTGTATCGTAGGGCACGTTCCCGACGTGCGTGAACTTCTACGAGCTATTTCATAACCGACATCGCGGTACTCGGTTCTCAAAATCAAAACCTAAGAAGTTTTTAAATTAAAAAACTTACAAGTCAAAAACTTTCGTCTTGAGACTATCCATTGATACAGCATTACAGTAATTTTAAACTAGTTTCGAAGCAAAAGAGCCATTACAGGAGACGTGAGCTATTATTGCTTAACGAGTACACTTTTTTACTGGCGCATTTACAATGTTTTAGTATTTTAACTAGTTGTAAAGAATTTATAAATCTGCTATGTTTAAAGCGGATTCACAGTTTTATTGTAATAGTTGCATCGCGCCCTTCTCTTCTGAAAAGTTGATATTACGGTATTAAAGGTTGTTTTTTTTTAAATAATCAAGCTTCGTATACTAAAAAACACTACCTACTAGATACTGTAAGTGAAGTCTTATTAAAAATAAGCCTAATAAAAAACACGTAAAATACCTTCATAAAAAACACGATAATTGCACCTACCAACCTGATTCTATTACTTAGGTTTTATATTCAAATACTTTATCAGCAAAACAGATAGTCAGATGATTTTTGACACTTTTCAATGGAGATAAATGTCAAAAAAATCTATGCTTGAGGCTCAGCCGTTCTACTCTTGAACGCGATTCCGATCCCAATTTTAAGTTTTGACGGAATTTTGACAGAAAACCCATAGGATTTCTGTCAAAATTCCGTCAAAACTTAAGATTTGAATCGGAATCGCGTTGAAGGGTAGACCGGCAGATCAGACTCAGGCATTATTTCTGCATTGTACACCTTGTTTCATAAAGTGCTATGCAAAAATAATCTCTCTGCAGTGGTATTAATGCATATACTGGAGTAAGCATGGAGGTTGGAAATTATACTCGAAAGTGGGTTAATTATAAATCTGCATTGCACTACACAATTTTACGCATAACGGTTTTCACGACCTCACGGCACTGTGAATCCTGAAACGCACGAGAGTTTGATTCTTGTAACGAGTCAGTATTATTACGGTCACACTCAATATGCTGCCTTCCTACGGTGCGTGGTTTTGCAGATCATCACGCACAGCCGACGACGACGCACGGCAACGCACACAGAAAGAGCTCCTGTGCTACCGCGCACCTCGGCGCACGAGACCGTTCCCATGGTGTGTCGTGCGAGCTGATCCGCCTCCGTGCGCGATATCACACACACCGGTGGGAAGGGGCTATTACACGAACAGTTGCGAACTACGATGGTAAACTGATTGTGCGAACAGCACCTACACGCACCGCCGCGAACAGTTGCGTTCTCGTTCACCATTGCTTATTATATACATATATGTAATCATTGCCACCTTTATGATGCAGTTTCAAGGCAGTTATTAACCCTAATAATACTAGTTCGCTGTGGGCAATGACAGATCGTATTAGTTCGCGGCAGTGTGTGTGGAATTATGCCAAACCTGAAAATGATCGCCACTGCCATCGCTGTCGCAATTCGCAATTGTTCGTCTCAATCTGCTCTAAGCTTTAAACTGTAAGGCCTACCACAAGCTCTGTCTGTTTCTGTCTCTGGCTCTGAATTCAAGTCTGTGTGAGTGTTGATTAAATAAATCCTACGTCAAAACGTCACACACACAGCATAATGCACTGATGCATGGTGGGCACTCACACAGAGCTCTAAACCAGAGCTAGACAGAGCTTGGTAGGCCTACTGCTGCCTCAAAACTTCATTCACTCCTTAAATTTTGTTGGTCCATATATTTTGAGACAGTAACTAGACGTAACACTACACCAGTCTAAACGAATCTCACTAAAAATTCAATTTTCTCAAGAAAACAACTTGCTAACGCGGGTTTTTATAATATTCCACGTACTCTCATTTTTTCCCGGGATTTTCCCCGGGATCTTTCGCCAGGATCCCGCGAGTGCAACTTCGGTTTAGATTAAGTAATGCAAATTGAGTTTACTCAAACTGGAATCGTACAAATCTTTGCTTCAAAAGGTAAGCTAAATACATAACAGGGTAATAACTTAGATCTTTTAAGAATTTTTTATTAAAGTTATTTATTTACACAAAGAAACAAATATTTACAATCAAACAAATATTTACAAAATGTAGAAAATAAACACAAACGATCTAGAGATAGCTCAACTGATCCAAATCAGTACCAGACGGAAGCGTCCCCAAGACGCTGGCGGCATTAAAGTTATTGTGTGTCAGCATCACCCATGAGAGCGCTGGTGGCCTAGTGGTAGCGGCCCCGCCTTCCAATCCTAAGGTCGTGGGTTCGAATCCAGTCGTGTACCAATGAGTTTTTCTGCCCAAAAATTTATGTACACTATGCCAGTGCTCTCAAACGGTGAAGGAAAACATCGTGAGGAAACCGGCATATTGTAGAACCTAAAAAGTTCGAAAATATGTGTCAAGTGCACGAAAGGAGCCTCTTCGAGGCGCACTTAAAATCCTTTCACCACACTTGGTTCGAAAGAATCAGTGACACGACAAGAAAAAAAATCACCTTAGTATATTTATAGTGTCAACTATCTGACGCCTGTAGACCTACCACAAACTATGTCTGGCTCTGTCTTTGACTCTGGTTTGAAGTCTGTGTGAGTGTTGATTAAATAAATCCTATGTCGAAACGTCACACGCACAGTATTATACTGTGTGTGTGACGTTTCGACATAGGATAGGATCTCTGTACTGTACTATAATAGTACACTGGTGAGTAGTCACACAGAATCAAAACCAGAGCCAGAGACAGACAGAGCTTGTAGAAGGTCTACTGGATAGGCCATCTTAAAACAAAATAGCTTTCCCTCCGATCACATTTACAGCTAATCTAAATTCTTGCAGTTTAGGAAAACGTTGATCAACAAAAAACCGCTCAAGTTTCTTGCACCCGTATTCAAGATGTACATTCAACTTCTCTCACAGCTGTAGAGTTTCAAATAAAAACTAGACTTTTTAACATTCTTCGTCTTCATTTTGTTTGTCAAGCAAATGTTGGCGAATCACTTCCTAAAACAACAATTCTACCTTCTTAATACCTTTCAGTTATTATTATTATTATTAAAAGCCTGTTGTGTCTACTGCAGGGCAAAGGCCTCCCTTCCTTCTCTCCATTCCTCTCTTGTTTGGGCTACTGTGGACCAATCCTTAACGTAGGCATCTATTTCGTCCCTCCATCTTCGCCTTGGTCTGCCGCGAGGTTGTTTTGCGTTTACTTTATTATACTTCACAGGTGCACTTAAAATCCTTTCACCACACTTGGTTCGAAAGAATCAGTGACACGATAAGAAAAAGAAGAGTACATCCACATAAACGTAGACGTCAAAGTCTGCCAAAGAGTGGAACTCTCTACCGCGGCGTCAGTATTTCTGGAACTTTTTTAAATTAGAAATTTTGAGACAAGAGTGAACAGGTGGATTATGGCTAAGCATGCTCCATCTTAGGCTACATTCTCACTTTCCATCAGGTGTGAAGGCAGCCAAATGCTTAGCTATCTATGTTAACAGGTTAGCTGTCCGATGAGGCACATGTGCCTCATGGGTGATTACACTGGTACGTCCATGAGGCATATGTGCCTCATGGCCAATGATGCGTTAGCTGTCATTATTTACTACGAGGACGTGTACAAAGAAGATCGAAACTTGCTTCGGGACAGCTAACCTGTTAAAAAAGAAAGAAAAAAAGACGTGTCTACGCATAAGTAAAAATCGACATCCATGCTCAGACGAATTCTTACACAAAAACTCACTTAGTTTATTTTTGATGTGTGATAAGTTTGTTTGACGGTTTGAGGGAAGTTGAAGTTTATACTTATAGAATACGAGAAGTTGAAAATGATCCTTAGAAAATAGCCTCCCTCAACAAATTAACGAACAACCTATTCTATTGAAGAGTTCTGAAGCTTTTGCGCGAAGTTTCAAGTACTTCTACCAAGGGCAAATAACTTGAAGTCATCGACAAACTGTGATACTTTAAAACAAACAAGTAACTTTTTTTTATTGTTACTCATTGATTGGTCTGGGGTTGAACGATCATTATAATTAAAAGAGATAGTACTTGACTAGTTCGGTCATGAGGTCATTGGCTTGAGTCAGGTTTAGCACCTCAAGATTGTTTTGTTAAAATATGTATGTGCTTATTATAATCAAATCACATCAAATATATACTTATTCAGTAGTATCACAAGGATCACTTTGAAACGAGCTAGGTGAGTCTAGGTGCCAGTTCCACCCGAACAAGCCTAGAAGAACAGGCAACAAATTATATACGGCTTGGTTCCTATACAGTGCCCATACATAGTTCCTTATGTGCTAGTAAACGGTGTGAAAAACCCGCAGGTTAGTTGAGACAGAGCGTAGTATGGTGTAGGTTTCTTTTTAGGGTTCAGTGCCCAAAGGGTAAAACGGGACCCTATTACAAGACTCCGCTGTTCGTCCGCCTGTCTGTATGTTTGTCTGTCACCAGGCTGTATCTCATGAACAGAAAAGTTATATTTAAACGGTTAAAATTTCAAAGATGATGTATTTATGTAGCCGCTTTACAAAAAATACTAAAATACAGAATAAAATTAATATTTAAGGGGGGCTCCTATACAACAGTCTTGATTTTTTCCCGTTTTTATAGATTATGGTACAGAACCCTTCGTGCGCGAGTTAGACTTGCACTTGGCCGGTTATATTTCAAAGCACACCTATAACCGATAAGGCATTGCTTTTTTCGACTAAATAATACGTTTATAAGTGATCCTTGTGATTCAACTGAGTAAATTGCTCTTGACTTTGACTTTGATTCATGAGGCCGTTTATCAATACCACAAGTATCACTTTGGAACGTTTCAATCTAAGTCTAGGTGCGTGTAAAATATTCCCCTAACGCTTTATCTAAGTTTAGAAGTCATCTGCAAATTCTTCACTAAGTAGGTAGGTTCCAGGTGCTTGCATCAAAAGTTGCCTAATTTAAAGTTATCAAAGCAATAACGACTTACTTACGTTCCACTAGGGTTGATTATAATCTGTCTTCCCCTACGTCAGACCGTGCTATAATCGTAAAGAACCGTAACGACTTAGATAGCAGCCCTCCCAGTTGATTAGGATATTATTCAAACAAGCTTATAGTCCACCTTCAAATTTTACCATCATAGAAAGTATCAAACAAAACAAAAAAAATCGGTTGTCTGTAAAGTCGGTTTACAGTGCCTCTTTGTCGCTCGTTCCGCGCTCTCCCTTGCACTTCAAGTCTTAAATTTGCCCAGCACTTATACCATCCTGACAACTTAATTGGCCGAATCCACAGGAAAAACATGGTCAATACGTGCTGCTGCTGAGCTGACTAAGCGGGTTTCCTCACGATGGTTTTCCTTCACCTACCTACCTCAATAATAAATACTCTCTTATATTCCCATATCTCATTTTAACAGGTAGAAATTGAACGCACAACCTATAACGTTGCCGTATGCCACTCACTTAAACCTTGTTTATCATTTTACAGAATAGACCAGACAAGGGTATCAGCTGCAATGCTTTCTTGATGGGTGAATTGGATTACTTAGAACACACGGCGCACTGCTACACGGCGTTGCTGGATCAAGATTTCACAGTTATCCGATATGATTTTCCAGACTGTATACGTAACGTGTATTTGATTCGCAGTCGACGCTGATTTCTTGATATCGTTGCATTTTTAAAAGAACGGTAAAACATACAAAATACACGTGCTATTATCTTATTATCTTATTATCAGCTATTATCTACAAGTTTTTTTTTAGTTATATTAGTTCTACCATTGAGATAAAAAGGACAAAAAAAGTTTAGATAGTTATAAGCACAAATATTTCTATAAAGTTAATGGAATTTACCAAGTAATAAAATCCTGTCTGTGAACCTCTAAAGAGCTGGGGAATATGAAGAAGAGACTGAGTTAGATAATCGTGCATCCCTCTTCTCTATTGCATTTAAGTGGTTCTCCGCCAGTTTTACCGTATCCATACACACACACATAGTATAGGTACACACACACATTTATACAGCAATCCATATTTCTGGTTATAACTACTCGTGTTTGTTGGTGAACACTAGTCCAATTTCACACGTCACTTCTTGTTAGTCTAGCTTGCATTGCACTTGGCTTAATGGGAAAAGTTTTAACACAACTCCACCGCTAGATGTCGCTGTTACACGTCAACAAATTATGTCGAGAAAACAAAGTGTGGTAGTAAAACCTCGGAATTATAACTAAAGCAATTCATGTGGTGTGGTGGTAAGGTTTTTTTTATACATCTTGCTGATGAAAAAGCATATCGCTTACCTGAAACATTGCCTACTCTTATGACACGTTACTTCTTACGACACGTACGTCAGGAACGTGCCCTACGATGCACTGCACTGCGTCCATCAATTGACGCATACTGATTTTCACCTTATACGTGACAGTTAAGGGGCCAGCGGAGGGCGAATTTTCATACAAACGTAATACCAAAATGATTACTAATTTAAGCAGATTTTTACTATATTATTGTAATAACTGTTTTTGTATAGTATTTATCTAGGTTCCTGAACAGTTTTTATTTTAAATTACTTACCTCAAATGAAAATAAACACCAATCGCATTTTACACATTTTTTTCATTGCAAAATGTGATTGGTGTTAATTTCATTTGAGGTAAGTAATTTAAAATAAAAACTGTTCAGGAACCAAGATAAATACTATAAGAATACAGTTATTACAATAATATAGTGAAAATCTGCCATAACTAGTAATAATTTTGGTATTACGTTTGTATGAAAATTCGCCCTCAGCCGGCCCCTTAAGTTCACCGGCACCCACACCCTTCAAACTGAAAGATTCAGAAGATCAATTTAAATTGAAAGAATCGTTTTTTTAGATTTACGTGTATAGCAATAAACGCTTACAGATTGATATTAAATTATGACGATCAACTCAGTTTACGCGGCATAGGTTTTATTTATACTTAGATAGCATTTGGCGACCATCTCACCTGATCGAAAGTGAGGATGCAGCCTAAGATGGAGCATGCTTAGCCATAATCCACTTTTCATTTTTAGTTTCTCAACACTCACATTTTTATTTAGAATAAGATAGCTTTTTATTTGGCCCAAAAGACTCACAAGTATTATAGTTTATCAAGAAAAAGGCAACAGAAAAAGAGGAACATCGAATACAGGTACGGATAAACAAGAGAAAAAACATTTAAATACAAAAACACACGTAGAAGTGCCGACAGTAACCAATTTATACATAAAGGTATCATTGAGCCAAAATGGTCTTCACTCAATGCGTTTTCAATTCAAACTTAAAAACAGTCAAGTTTGTAACTTTACCTTTCTAGACCACAAAGCTAAAATAATTGCAGAAAAACCTACAGCAGAAACAATAGATCGATATCCAAGTAAGCTAAGAGCGAGTGCCACCGATGTTTCCTTCAATTCGTTATTATTGCAGTCGGAAAATGGTTATAAGAATTGTGCAATAGAATTCTTGTGTTCTCTGTCACAGCGATGTGGATAGCAGCTGTCTCACTCCATAGAACCAAAGACCAACGAACTTTAAAGTTGCAATGATAAGTGGCCTCGGGCAACTAATCTGTCATAAACATTGCTCGTGCAGTTTTGATTCCAAAATGTACACAATTAGTTTAAATAATTTGCTTCTGCGTTTTATCGAACTTAAAGGTTTAAAGTGGGCCTCAAAAAGGCTCCTTTCGTGCACTTCACACATGTTTTTGAACTTTTTAGGTTCAATGACGTGTCGGTTTCCTGACGATATTTTCCTATACCGTTTGAGAGTACTGGCATAATGCACATTATTTCTGGACGGAAAAAGTCATTGGTACACTGGACTGGATTTGAAGGGTCGTCAGTTTTCTTCTGCAAGAACTTACGGACGTTATACTTGCTAAGTGGAAATTCACATTAGATAAAATGGACCAGCTGTTTTGAATGTCTGTTTAGAAAGTTCCGTAATAGTTCTCCGTAATGTTTCTCTAGCTAAACTGAACATTTTTGTATCAAGTACGTGGTCTCGACATCGTTTTGTAAAGTCACTTGTAAAAGCTCTATTCTTAGTACCAGTTACTGTCATAAGTACAGAGCTTTATTTCTCATGCAACGTAGCTCGGATGGGTAACAAAGGTACTAGTGTACCTACCAACGTATTATATTTTGTTATTTTTCATTGCTCATACTCTGAAAGTAGGTCTGAAGTTGCCTGAGGGGCCTAATTGAAAGTAATACTTTCAGCCCTAGGGAGAATCGCTTTCTACTGACAGCTGTCAAATTATAAAAAAAAACAAGTTCTATTTTACTCAACCATGTTCCAACTTTCTAAACTGCAAGGAGGTTGAACCAAATTCCAACTTTTTATTCAGCAAGTAGGTTGGAAACCCATTACAACGGTAAGAAGTTTAAAAACTCTAATTAGAGCGCAATGTAAAATTTAAATAACATAAAGATAGTATTAAATAAATAATATATCTTCTAAATTACTTGATTAATATATAACTTCAACTATTTATTTAAAATAACATAGATTTGAGCAAACAATTTACCATTTTTTAAATTATGAAAATGAACATAATGGCTGAATAATGCTGGCGAGCCGTAGCCGAAGGCCCGCCAGAGAAAAAGAAAAAAAAAACCGGGAAGGCGGCAATTCAATCTTCATTTTCACAAATTTTTCATTCATGTTTTTATTTTTACTTTCCTTGTATTCGTAATGAAAAGCACAGTGTTTACCTCGGGTGAAAGTCTTTTAAGTCCCTCATGCTCCATTGGCGCCCTCGCTAACGCTCTGGCGCCAAACCCGTCTCGGGACTCAAAAAACGTGACTTTCAACACTCGGGTAACAATGTACTATTATTTCTTCGCTTACTCTTACTTTTAGTAATTTATATTGAGTGCACTCCTAAGGTCGCGGTTTCAAATCCAATCGTATACTATGGATTTTTCTGTTCGGAAACTCTGTTCTCTCAAACGTCGCAGAAAAACATCGTGAAGGAGCCCATGGTTTAGTCAGCTCTGCACGTATTGACCATGTCTTTCCTGTGGATTAGGGAAACTAAGCTGTCAGGATGGTAAAAGTGCTGGGCAAGCCTAGCCACAATAAACTCAACAAATATATATCCACAAAAAAAAAAAAAAATGCTTAACATAGGCTATATTTATTACTAGCGACATGCCCCAGCTTCGCACAAATATTAAATTTAGAAAAAAAGAAGTTGATAAAATATGTGGTCTTTGGTTTTGAAATTTTCTACCCTTGAGATGGGGGCGATTCGCTCATCATCATCATCAGCCTGAAGAAGTCCATATGGAGTCCGGTGCTGGGTGGCCTCCCCTTCACATTTCAGTGCCAAAAAAACTTGTGCGTAATCCCATTATGGTCTATGTAAAGGCTGTGAGAGCCTTATCCAGCCCTATCCACCCTGTAACTGTCGTCCTGAGGCAGGCCGAGGATTGGGCAGTTTGGAATAGTACATTGTTACCCGAGTGTTGAAAGTCACGTTTTTTGAGTCCCGAGACGGGTTTGGCGCCAGAGCGTAGCGAGGGCGCCAATGGAGCTTGAGGGACTTAAAAGACTTTCATCCGAGGTAAACACTGTGCTTTTCATTACGAATACAAGGAAAGTAACAATAAAAACATGAAAGAAAAATTTGTGAAAATGAAGATTGAATTGCCGCCTTCCCGGTTTTTTTTTTATTTTTCTCTGGCGGGCCTTCGGCTTCGGTTCGCCAGCATTATTCAGCCAAAGTTGTCATTTTCATAATTTAAAAAATGGTAAATTGTTTGCTCAAATCTATGTTATTTTAAAGAAATAGTTGAACGTACGAGTACGAATATAATAATTAAGCCGTATAAGGAATCAACACACGAGGATAGTAGGCAGTGCTAATTTTTATCATATTTTTTATAAATATTGTTGACATGGATGATATATTAATAAAGTAATTTAGAAGATATATTATTTATTTAATACTACCTATCTTTATGTTATTTAAATTTAAATTTTACATTGCGCTCTAATTAGACTTTTTAAACTTCATACCGTTGTAATGGGTTTCCAACCTACTTGCTGAATAAAAAGTTGGAATTTGGTTGAACAACCTCCTTGCAGTTAGAAAGACTTTAGAAAGTTGGAACATGGTTAAATAAAATAGAACTTGTTTTTTTTTATAATTTGACAGCTGTCAGTAGAAAGCGATTCTCCCTAGGGCTGAAAGTTTTACTTTCAATTAGGCCCCTCAGGCAACTTCAGACCTACTTTCAGAGTATGAGCAATGAAAAAATCTTTTCAACGCCACGACTAAGTTGGTTCAAGACGGACACGACCTTAGTAATGAAGAAATTGACGAAGAAAATAAATCTCATAGAGTAAGTACAATAACGCAATAGCTTAAAAAGTTGAACAGGATAACAAAAAATAAGCACTCTTTGTTTCACAGGGATGGTAAACTTGGTACTCAACATGTTTTTAATAGCATAACATTATGTTTCCCTCCACCACAAAGAATGAACCTGAATGAGAGACGAAACTCCACCGATGTTGAATACGCCTATGTAAAGAATGGTCATTATTATTATTGTTTTTAGCCTACATCGTCCCACCCCACTGCAAGGCAAAGGCCTCCCTAACCCCCCTTCCACTCTTCCCGTTCCTGTGCTGTGGATGCCCAATCTTCCATAAACGAGTCAATATCGCCCGTCATCAAAAATGGTAATCATCATAAGAGAAAAGGTCCGTAGGTATAAAGAAGTCAAGGAGGCGCATTGGAAAGAAGTTCCTTTGGGCCATCTCCAACAAACGCGGCTGCTAGCTCTGGTGCACATTTTCGTTTGGCATGCAATTCTGATTTTAGTCCGGGATACCTTTTAATGCTGAGCCATTATTGTGTTGGATCATTTTTTTAAGGGGCAGACAGAGACAGAAATATGACGCGTATAGTGTTCACTTCTATTACAAAATGTTTGGGACTGATGATCGGCTTAATTCTGATGCGTCGCAAAAAGGTCGCAACACATGATTTGCATTCTGGTTCAATTCACAGTGAGTTTCATATCTATATTGTTTTATCTGTCGCACACCACACTCGTTTAGCATACAATTCTGTATCCGAAAAGCCATTACAACATCTAGGCTTAATGCTGCTTTTAAAAGCGTTTTAATCACAATTTTCACGGAAAAACTCCATTATTTTGCCGCTTTAAATTTCGGCCAAAAATAGGGTAGACTGGTATTTGGACACTTAACATTATGAACTTTATAGAAAAATACGCGAGCAAAGTGGTTGCAGCAAAGCGGTGTTGAGGACTATTTGGTGAGGCACTGGTAATTCACCAGCTGAAATGCCTGCAATTAGATAGATAGATAGATGAAGAATTTATTTATTTTACCATGGCGCATTTCAAACATTGAAAATTACATGCATAGGTACATTAAAATCACGTCTTATTCCTATGGTAGAGATCACGAATAAGTAAAAATCCGCTACGATTTTGACATACCTTTTTTGCTTCATTTGCTCGCATAACATTCTTCATATATGCTCATCGGTTTAGGGCACTCCTGACCTGGCCTTTCTCTATAACGTCTGCTATCTGATCGAGATAAAAGCGCCGAGGTCTTCCCCTTCCAGCAGCTCCATTCACGCTTGCCTGATGCACCTGTTTTGTTAATCTTCTTTCATCCATTCTCTTTACATGCCCAAACCATCTTAGTATACCTTTCTCTACTCTCATCACTACATCTTCTTTCACATTGAAAACTACAGCTGGAAATAGTCGGAATTTTTAAATAAAGGACTAAATTCTGCAAAACCAAACTTCTATTTGTATCTTACTACAAAAAGCTATGATATGCATATTATGGCTTTAGATTGTTTTTTTTTTTTTAGTTTTTGTCTTCCATTTTCATTTACTTGGTCTACAGATAAAACAAAAGTAATTTAGTAAGTTAGAGCTGCTCATAATTTATTATTGTTTATGTTAAAACTCTTTGTGAAAGGACCATTTGGTTTCATAAAGCTTTTGTGGTGCTTATTAACTGCACTGTCGGGAGCTAGTAAAGTTTTACTAGCATTTTATTTTTAGTATTTTCTGGAATGAAATTGTGGGTGTTGATCGTTTGCGTGGCTGGGGATAAAACATTCTAAATTACGATGTAGGCTCGGGAATTTTATCAAAAATCTGAAAGTTTTTTATATGAAAAAATTGAGGGACAAATAGGTGGCACATCTGAGTTGAGTGGTTACCTATAGCATTTAAATATCCACTAAGGACGAGTCTAAGGCCCGTATTCCGAAACAGCGCTTGAGTCTGAGTCGAGCCTCAAGCATAGATTTTATGACAGTTCTCCATTGAAAAGTGTCAAAAATCTGTGCTTGAGGCTCGACTCAGACCTAAGCACTGTTTCAGAATACGGGCCTAAGGTTTTTTTAATTCAGAAGCAGTGCTTGAGTCTGAGTCGAGCCTCACGCACAGATTTTTGACACAATTCAATGGAGAACTGTCATAAAATTTATGCTTGAAGCTGGTCTCATAGGCCCTTCCCACCTCAAGATGATAGACGCAGGGCAGTGCATCATAGGGCACGTTCCTAAAGTGCGTGACCTATGAGGCAATACTTTGTTATAGGCAATGGTTACCACTTAACTTCAATCAGGTGAGCCATTATGCTTTTTTCCAAAAGCTAGTTGTATAAAAAACGTCAATATAGAAAAACACTAACTAAAATAGAGACGTAGGTAGGTACAGTGAGCGTCTACCGGTTGATGATGTTAAATAATGACTTACGAAGTTCCTCAAACCAACAACATAATCGTGAACTATCAAAGAAACCGCAGGAACTTCAAAAGATGCGGTTTGGAACGATAAGCAAAGGAATGTTAGAATACCTACCTGGCGCTCTAGCACGAGTTGTTACGTTTTTGCAAATCAATTAATATATGGAACAAACGGGTATTTATCGCGATTACTTTTATCGTAATCACGATAAATACCTAACCGTTTGTTCTATATAATTATGCATCGCGTTAATTTAAAAAGTACTTTTGCAAGTGAAGTTCTCAAGTTTTTAAACCTGACACCAATTTTAATCGACTTCAAATAAAAAAGAGGAGGTTCTCAATTCAGTTTTTTTATTTCGTCACTGGATGGATACCCCCGTCATTCATGTAAATTCTTTTTTTATCTGAAAATCTAAGTCTCTAATATAGTAATTCTCATCATAACTTACTTCCAGATTATAAATAATAAATAATAATATAAAAAGCCGTATATTTCTTTACATTTAAGTACATAACTATTCTAATCTATATTTAATGTTTGCGGTGTGGTTGATGTAAAGACCCCTCTTTGGGTGAAGGCCTCCTCTAGCTTCTTCCATGCGTCTCTATTTCTCCCCAGATTCATCCAGTCTTCTCCAGCGTTTTGGGTTATGTCGTCTACCCATCGTCTCATTGGCCGGCCCACATTTCTTTTTCCTACTGGTCCTTTCCATTTGGTTGCCTTTATAGTCCATCTATCGTCAGTGTATCGGGATAGATGGCCTGCCCACTGCCATTAAATTCTCAGAGCTTGTGAGACTGCATCTGTTAGTTTTGTTTGTTGTCTTATCAGGTCGCTTTTTATTTTATGTATTTTCCTTAACTTCAATATACTTCTCTCCATTGCTCTTTGTGTAGTTCTTATCTTGAGTATAGTTTTATTTGTGAAGACCCATGTTTGGCATCCATACAATAAACATGGCAAGAGAGCGGTTTCAATCACAATTTTCTTCAAGCTTAGGCTGTATTTTCCTTTCAGGATTTCTTTTTGGGACCAGAAATTCTTCCATGTTATATTAACTCGCCTTTCAGATTGGTCTCATCAAATTAAACTTTTTGTTTGTGAACCGATTTGTTTTTTTTTTATTCATGAGATAATATTCCAGATTGGTCCCGTTGGTGGGATGATTGTAATGAAATTGAACAAAAGAAATACTTTTTACAAAAAACTACTGCTTACGTTCCGGAAGAACAATTAACTCAAAGTTACCTACAACTTCTCAACTCCGAATACCCTTCCTCAGTACCTGAAGTTTAAGAGTTGGCTAATGATGCCCGTTTATGCCAATTTATGCTTGAAAGTTGGCATTTAAATGCGAGAATCATTGAGGGTACTTTTCGATATATTTAAATGGGTCCCATTCCGAGTTGTGCAGATAGTACCGTGTTCTGAGTAAATTATGCGAGAGATAAGAGAATTTACTAATGTAAACCATTTAGAGAAATGGTCACCCATTATTTTGGGAGAGAGCCTTTTGATCAGAAACCCCGAATTCGTTGTTAATAGGTCGTTTTTTATGCTTTGTCTTGTAGATAAGCTAAGCACCTATATTTTATGCCGCAAACAAAATTATAAAACGTTTTGAAGATTTTCAACGCAGTAGATTTTACTTCGTCCGTTGGGACTCGAAGTCAAAGATGCCTTTATTCAGTAGTAACTCAATTACTTTGATGCATCTCAAAGTTAGGTGAGTCTAGGTGCCAGTTCCACGCGACTAAGTCTAGAAGAACACGCAACAAACTACGGCTTGTTTCCTACCGTTTTTTGTATGATCCTTTTACAAAACAAAAAAAGTAGAGGGAAAAAGAAATCCTTCTAGGTATCTGGTTACAAAACCTAGCTAAAAAAAACCCTTCGTAAGTTACGAAACCCGGTTACGTACAACCTCTAAAGGGTTGAACACACCTAGTTCGCTGGCGGTAGCGATCAGTGAAACGCTGTCAAATATCGCTGTCAGATTTGAGATTTGACAGCGAATATTTGACAGCGTTTCACTGATCGCTACCGCCAGCGAACTAGGTGTGCGCAGGCCTTAAAGGGTTGAACGTCCCTCGTTCCACTACATTCAATTCTCATCAGAATGACATCTTAGTAAGCTCTAATCAACCTTTGATTCCACGAACATGCAATCTCGATTCACGAACTAACGAATTCCGTATGTAAATTCTGGGTTCAGCCACACTCTGCATGCTAACCATAGGTATAGAAATAGTAGAAGATCCCTCATAGAGATGCCTTATAGAGATGTCATCTGTTTATATACACTTGACTTTATTAAATTCCTTGCGAGACTTTCTGTTGCCTTGTTACTATTATAGCGATACCAAAATGATCGCGAACGTCTTTGATGTTGATACCATAATTTATAATGGCGTCGGGATATTATCATCATCATCATTTCAGCCTGGTATCACCCACTGCTGGATATAGGCCTCCATGATATTTTGCCAGCCTCCCCTGTCCTGCGCGTCTCTTGTTCAGGTGTTTTCTGCGACCCTTACGATGTCGTCGATCCATCGCGCTTTCGGGCGCCCAAGATTTCCTCGGCTCGACTTAGGCCACCATTCTTCATAAGATCCCTCATAGAGATGCCTTAAAGAGATAGCCTTATTTCATCTGTATAAAGTCATCGCTGCTATTAAACTGACTGACCTCATAGCTCAGTTGGTAGTAGCTCTGCCTTCTGCGCCGTAGGTCGTGGCTTCGATCCCACCGAGAACAAACATTAGTGTGGTGAACACAGATGATTGTTCTCTGTCTGTGTGTTATATTGTATTTTAAGTATCTACTGATTTAGTGATCGATTGAACGAATGGTGTTGCAAGCATAGACCCGCTGATCTCTCCATGTACGAACTGTTCTACTCGTTTATTAGATCTGCGTTTCTAACCTTTCGGTAGTACAACTGGTAGCCGTTAACCACTTCTGTGGTCACTCCAATTTCCGTGATCACTGTGACACTCACGTTACACAGTTTCAATCACAAGGCGAGTCACTGCAAGTGACAGACATTGGGGATGATAGAATAGTTTTAATTTTATTTTGTACACCTTCAAAATTTTCGCTGCCTTCACCTTTCTCTTTTCTGATAGGTATAATAGTTATCCGATTCTATCTGAACTACGAAATTATTGAAACTTGTATAATTGAGAACTGACAATATACTGGATAACCTTATAAAGAAAATCCAAGCTATCTAAAAAGTATGGCTTAGCACAAAAATAAAGATATTTTTTCAGCAGCTTTTACGGATTGCTAATCGACCAATCAAATATTTGACAGTTGTTTAACTCAAATTTTTGCTTGGAAAATCCATGAATCTACATACTTCGGAAAATCTGAGTTATGCATTGTCAAACAGTGAATTATTCGAACGTTATTATGATAATTACCAACTGTGGTAATTGTACAACTTGATTATTATTTACTTATTTTGCGAACACTAATCAATAAATAGAAAAACTCGACTTACCAAATTCCATTAGGTACAGGTTTTTCACAGAACACCGATTCATCAAAGGTGTTTGAGAAATTCGTTTCGCTCGTTCAAAGCGCACGTGGCAATTCCAGAGAACAATCTATCTTGGTCTCTCCAGTACAAAGAGCACCCTGCATCGATCTGGCCATATCGTGTGTTCCCAAAGCGCAGCGAGTCGACCACGATTGCTGACCTGACGGTGTCGATTCTTCAATTGCACGGCTTGGGACCAGTTGCTGGGATTTACTGAAACGATTTATTTTTCAGAAGTTTTAAGTCCAACTATTTTTACTGGCTGACATGCTGGTTCGATAGACCCAGTAACACGATAAGAAGGTGGTTCAAAGCGATTCTTGTAATTGTATTGAATAAAATTTTATTGAGTTTGAGTTTGAAGAAGAAGACTGACCTACGACAGTTCTACTACTAACCAGGTGCCTGTATAATATGTGCACACTCATAATAACATTTGAATTTAAATTAACTATAAAGAGCCGAAAAACCAATTGAAATGCCAAATTGCTGAATAGATTTTGATGATTTTTTTATGAGACTGATCTAAAAGTGACTTTAGTTTTTTTTTAATTCCGTGATACTAGCGGTTTTTTAAATTTTGTTCGTCATGAAGCAATTTTATTGTACAAAACAGGGAATTCCACGGGCAAACGCTTGTTTCTAAACATAATTATCAGGAATATTAAACTATTACCTACAATCTATCAAAAACAAATATTCGAAGAGGCTGTACACGATATTGAAATACTTCCTGCTTACATGTTTCTTTGATGTATGCTACTGCCTTTATTAATAACCTACAAGTAACATTATCAAAGCAATTCTCAAAGATGCTGAAATATTACTGACGCTCGTATTTTTTCGTCATTTCTCAACAAAAAAACGTACCACAACCATCTTTTCACATTTTCCTCTTAGAAGGATAGTTACCTGTGTACATGAAGGCCGTGTTATTTTTAATACTAATAGCCTCTTTGTGCGCCGCGGTGGGCCCGTGACTTAAGCTGTATTTAATTTAATATTTTTTTTATAGATCCAAATGAAAATGTTTATAATCCAAAATAAACCAAAACATATTATATCCAAAAAAGCTGGTTAAAGTCACTTCTTCTTCTTCTTAACGTATCACTAGTCACAAAGTCACTATTCCACGCGGACAAAGTCGCGGGCATAGCTAGTTTTTAATATAATAATAATCCCTCACGCCTCTAATAATAAACAACAAATGTTGTGGACAATTCACATAATACTTTCTAGCCCCAAACTAAGCTGAGCTTGTACGATGGGAACCAGAGTTCAGGAATAAACGTCATATATATTTGATATTTATACTATTACACGGGTATTTATCGCGTATATTATCTTACAAAGTTAATAAAAAAGTTATAAAAAGTACTATACAGGGTGTCCCATAAGTCAACGTCCAGCCGAAACCGGGTGATGCGCCAAGTCATGACAAATATCAAAAAAATATTAAAAAAAATATTTGCTAAGTAACTTTTGAGTTATGAATATTTTAAAAAAACAGGAAAAACTGACACCCTGTGATGATCTTTTAAGTCCTGTGACTACAAATATTAACTTTTCATAAAACTTTTTTCTGCAACGTAAGCATGAATAACCCTTCTGTAAATTACAATTCAAAATTAAGCCATAACTGCCTCAATTTTCAATGAAATCGTGGAGTTTTGGCCAACGTTTCATTTCAGATAATTACATCACCAAACTTTAACCGTCTGTACCGCAAAAAAAATGTACTACACTATCATGGCATGTAACTTTAAAAATTGGCGCATTTATCCAGGATTCCAAAATAGTATAATACTTGCTAGAGTACTCCTTAGTTTTGGAAATAAAAAATGTTTTTTCAACTAAACCGGATTTCCAATCAATTTTATTTCATGAGATAAAATGTTTGTACCCTTTAAATTATGGACTTAAAATGCCTACGCTGCGTTTTTAAATTGCTCACAATTTACAGGTACAAGTAAATACCATTTCGACAATGCAAGTAAACAGATAGAGCAACCATCTTGTCTAATAACCATGGGTGTTCAAGTAATTTGTTAGTTTTAGGTGAAAGTTTTAAATAAAATTCAATCATAGGCCGATGTCGAACGCTGCCGAACACGGAGGCCGATTGTGCCTCTTTGTCGCTCGTTCCGTGCTCTCACTTGCACTTCAAGTATTAAATGGAACGCCTCAGAGCGAGGTAACGCCGTATGAGTCATTTTTTCGTACAAGCATCGAGCCGGCTCCATCGAATTATAAGACGTTATCACGTCAAAAACCATGTAATAAGACCGGCAACGGGCGAAGGCAAACTTTAGATTAAAATCACGATTGAAGTAATCCTATGATTGAATTTTATTTCAAACTTTTACCTAAAACTAACAAATTACTTGAAAACCCATGGTTATTACTCTTTCGACAAGATGGTGGATCTATCTGTTTACTTGAATTGTCGAAATGGTATTTACTTGTACCTGTGAATTGTGAGTCACTTAAAAACACAGCGTAGGCATTTTAAACCCATCATTTAAAGGGTACAAATATTTTATCTATCGAAATAAAATTGATTGGAAATCCGGTTTAGTTGAAAAAACATTTTTTATTTCCAAAACTAAAGAGTACTCTAGCAAGTATTATACCATTTTGGAATCCTGGATAAATGCGCCAATTTGTAAAGTTACATGCCATGATAGTGTAGTACATTTTTTTTGCGGTACAGACGGTTAAAGTTGGGTGATGTAATTATCTGAAATGAATTGTTGGCCAAAACTCCACGATTTCATTAAAAACTGAGGCAGTTATGGCTTAATTTTGAATTGTAATTTACAGGAAGGTTATTCATGCTTACGTTGCAGAAAAAAGTTTCATTAAAAGTTAATATTTGTAGTCACAGGACTTAAAAGATCATCACAGGGTGTCAGTTTTTTCTGTTTTTTTTAAATACTCATAACTCCAAAGTTACACAACAAATATTTTTTTTTATATTTTTCTGATAACTGTCATGACTTGGCGCATCACCCGTTTTCGGCTGGACGTTGACTTATGGGACACCCTGTATATATTTGAATTTCTAACTTAATCAAGGAGCTATTTAAATATTATTATGCGATATTATTTAATTTTAATAAATACCAATTTGTTTTTAAAAAAGTTTAGCCAAAAGAAAAAATGTGTTTTTTTCTGTTTGTCACCGCATAGTTTAGTCATGCATAAGCCGATTTGAAAAATCTTTTTTATCAAGAATTTTATCAAGAGATTCAGCTAAGAATACCAGGGCTAATTATTTATAAACTACGATAATAAATATATTATTTCACATAAGCACATTTTTTTTGTCAATGAATAAATTTAAAACTCTGTATTTCATTTTCTTTGATAACCATTGCAAAAAAATGGACTATATGTTACGAGTAACATTTTGTAAATTGAATGATATTTGTGAAACAATATTATTGAAAAAGAGTCTGAGAGAAAAAATGTATGGCATAAAAAAATGTAAAGCCGGCAGAGTAAGTAAAGCTCGTTGAAATGTTTTTTTATATTTTAGTTCGTTTCAAACAGACTACACAAAAAACATTCGCAAATCCTGAAAGTTGGTATTTTGTAATCCTGTAGTTTCAGCATAGAGTGCTACACGAATAAAAAAACCCCTTTGCTATCACAGCACCCCGAGTTTAAGTCGCTTTAAAATTTTTTTGGTGTGCATGACCTGGTTTGAACCCACGACTTATTAAGGATCGCAAGACGAGGCTGCTACCACCAAACCACTAGTGCTAAAATATAATATGGAAAGTTCTAATACATTATGATACATTTTTTTCATTATATTTTTTGTATATTTAATAAATAATAATCAACTATTTCAACATTCTAAAGACTCTACTTTTTACTGTATCATAAAAAAGAATAAAATCTTACTTTTGAAAACGGAACTATAAGCGGCGATCTCTTTGGTAGAATGCATGCAATGCGTTGTGTCTTCAAAAGAAAAAAAAAGACGATGGCGCGAAATCTTTAGAAATTTTCTCAACTTTTTCATATTGTATTGGATTATTTTAGTTTCTCTCATTTGTAGTGAAAAGTAAAGTGTAACACGGTGCTAAAACCCACTAAAACTCGGTTTCTATTTACTTCCATAGCTCGGGGGTAAAATTACCTCGTATAGGTCATTTAAGCTACTTGTATAACAATCTAGAATTTATAACTGAACGACTTGAGACTGTCTCTTTAATTTTTTTATGGGGACTACAACCTATAAAGATTTATACAATTCGACATCAGTACCTACATAGTAACTCGACTCGTAAGAAGGCTGTGTTTTTAAAGGTTAGCATTGATAAAAGATTTGATTATTATGTTTTTGAACGAGATATTTCCAAGCATTTAAAATTTTGTTTATTTATTATGCACACACACAATGCACATAGAAAATATAAATCTTTGTTTTTACCTGCGGCCGAATATAAAAAAGTTGTAGTAACCTTGCCCACTTCTAAACGTTCTTCGGTGGCAATGAGTAAACCGCTGTCAAACATCGCTGTCGTATATTAAAACGCTTCACTGATTACCACCGCCGAATGTTTTGATGTGCGCAAGACTTTATAACATTTTACTCATGCTTAAACATTAGCAGGACGGACTATAAGTGGGCAGACAGAGTTTTAGACGAAGTAGGTTTACCCAGCACTTGAACCGTTCTCTCCGCCTAGTCAGCTTATACCCAATATTGTGTTGGGTGTAAGCTGACTAGGCGTGTGGCGTGTACCTTCTGCTCTGTTGCTCGTGGGTTCGATCCCCACCGAGAACAAATATTTCCAGACAGACAACAAACAGCCACCAACAGTGGCAGATGTTTGTTGTCTGTGTGGGTGTTATATTTATTAAAAAAAATATATATATAAGCAAAGCTTGCACGAAAGCTAAGCTTTTCTAAGTATGTATTTAAAAAAAAAGTTTACTTATAAGTATTTTAGCTAATGTATTTATAGCCTTAATTTTACTTGTCTGTATTTGTTTACAAATAAATAAATAAATATATCTATTTATATAAATAAATATTATACAAAAATAATTCTTGTTGCCGTGAAGCACTCCAAGCAGCGCAGCTCAGCTACAAAGCTTCGCAACAAATTAAATTCTAAATATTGAAAATCTCCGATAAAGTTGCATGTTGCTGATTGTTCAGTAAAAAGCGGGTAGAACGAAATCGGCTAGTTTTGCTGAAACTTTAATTAGTTGCTGGAACTTTACGTAGTTTTTAAGGGGCTATGCAAATCCTATTGCCACTGCACTGAACTTTTCCTGCTTCGGCACTTGGATGCTATTTAGTGAACTAACTGCAGCCTGGGGTTTCGCTTACGTTTTGTTCGTTCTTCCAAGGAATTTTTATTTGCTATTGAAATTGCCCGACGACATTGTTAAGATCGCGGGAAGTTCAGATGGATGGAAAGGGCTCAGAATCGTTCTTCCTGGAAATGTGTAGGGGAGGCCTATGTCCAGCAGTGGACTTCTTCAGGCTGATGATGATGATGATGATTGAAATTGCTGTGTGGGTGTGTGTTAAAAATTTCAATAGACAACGGAGTAGAGGGGATTAAGGGAGGCATTAAGAATGATAAATAAATAAAAAAAGTGGCCAAGTGCGAGTCGGACTCGCCCATGAAGGGTTCCGTAGCAACATGTAACATAATATAAAAGTTCTTGTAGTTCGTCGAAAGGTAAATTGCGGTTTACGGTTTATGACGTATAAAAAAAAAACTACTGGCTAGATCTCGTTCAAATTAAATATCGTTGAAAGTTTACATAGTAATGTACAACATATATTTTTTTTAGTTTTATCATTCTCTTATTTTAGAAGTTAGAGGGGGGGGGACCAACTTTTTTCCACTTTGGAAGTGTCTCTCGCGTAAACTATTCAGCTTAGAAAAAAACGATATTAGAAACCTCAACATCATTTTTGAAGACCTATTCATAGATACCCCACACGTAAGGGTTCGATGAAAAAAAAAATTTTGAGTTTCAGTTTTAAGTATGGGGACCCCCCAAATTTATAGTTGTTTTTCTATTTTTGTGTAAAAATCTTAATGCGGTTCACAGAATACATCTACTAGCTAAGTTTCATCAGTCTAGCTCTTATAGTTTCGGAGAAAAATGGCTGTGACATACGGACGGACAGACAGACAGACAGACAGACAGACAGACAGACAGACATGACGAATCTATAAGGGTTCCGTTTTTGCCATTTGGCTACGGAACCCTAAAAATGAAATTTTGACTTTCAAAATATATCTTTTGCACGAATATAATCTCCGCGGGAAATCGATGGATTGAGAGAGCTTAGAATTATTCCTCCAGTAAATTTATAGAGAAGAGCTATGTCCAGCAGTAGACTTCTACAGGCTGATGATGAAAAATTAGTAGCATACAGATGCATAACTTCCACAAGTTTGTTCTGGCAATAACTATTAAAAAGCAGCCAAGTGCGAGTCGGACTCGCCCATGAAGGGTTCCGTAGCACGACGAACTACAAGAACCTTTATATATGTTACTTGATGTAACATAATAAGGTTCCTGTAGTTCGTTGAAAGGTAAATTGCGGTTTACGGTTTATGACGTATAAAAAAAAAACTACTGACTAGATCTCGTTCAAACCAAATATCGTTGAAAGTTTACATAGTAATGTACAACATATATTTTTTTTAGTATTATCATTCTCTTACTTTAGAAGTTAGAGGGGGGGGGACCAACTTTTTTCCACTTTGGAAGTGTCTCTCGCGCAAACTATTCAGTTTAGAAAAAAACGATATAAGAAACCTCAACATCATTTTTGAAGACCTATTCATAGATACCCCTAACGTATGGGTTCGATGAAAAAAAAAATTTTGAGTTTCCGTTTATGACATATAAAAAAAAAACTACTGACTAGATCTCGTTCAAACCAAATATCGTTGAAAGTTTACATAGTAATGTACAACATATATTTTTTTTAGTATTATCATTCTCTTACTTTAGAAGTTAGAGGGGGGGGGACCAACTTTTTTCCACTTTGGAAGTGTCTCTCGCGCAAACTATTCAGTTTAGAAAAAAACTATATTAGAAACCTCAACATCATTTTTGAAGACCTATTCATAGATACCCCACACGTATGGGTTCAATGAAAAAATTTTTTTTGAGTTTTAGTTTCAAGTATGGGGACCCCCAAAATTTATAGTTTTTTTTCTATTTTTGTGTCAAAATCTTAATGCGGTTCACAGATTACATCTACTCACCAACTTTCATCAGTCTAGCTTTTATGGTTTCGGAGAAAAATGGCTGTGACACGGCCGGACAGACAGACAGACAGACAGACAGACAGACAGACAGACATGACGAATCTATAAGGGTTCCGTTTTTGCCATTTGGCTACGGAACCCTAAAAATTAGGGTGATAGACAGCCAAAACCGTTTGTTTTTCTATCCAGCCCGGTCCGGATAACTGTTCGGTGTAAAAAGTAGCAAACTACGTTATTCCTGAACACAAACTATATTAATTTCCGGTTTAATGAAAATTGATCAAACCTTTGAGGCGTGTCTAAACCACATACATCCATACATTTGAACTTTGAATTTATAAGATGAGTAAGATACTCGTAGGATAGTAAGATTAGCATAAAACAAATTGGATTTTATATTGGAATTTAGTTAGTAGGCATTTAATGAAACATTTAAAGAAATAAAAGTAGACCAATAAAAAGTAGATGGACTGTAAAGAGAACAATGTTAGAGCTAAATTCAAATTCAAAACATTTAATTCGGAACATTTGGAACCATATAGGTATAAAACATAAAAAGAAATATTAAAAATTAATCTACACCTCACTGTTTCCCCTTACGTGAAACTCCGCTAAGTTAAAAGATGGTAGGTAATGGTAGATGATAGAAAACCAGAGATACTATGATACCGACTCCACATCAAGTGGTGGTGGTGGAAGTGAATTTAGTTTGGCTATAATGTTTTCAATGAAGTGAATAGATACCTTCTATGCATGATACCAACATTAGAACACTACATCCAAGCGGGGATTCACCGTTGTGGGCACGAAGGTCAGGCCCTAATACGTAAGGATTTTATACTCGTACTATCGTAGATTCATGCTAATACGTGACTTGTGGCGTCACACTTATACGGTCTATTTAGATCGCTAAGCTTATACTATACTAAAATGCGTAGGTACTTGTTCATAGACTGTCGTTGATGCGTACTTGCCCCATTTTTGGGTGGATAGAACCACAACCTTTTTTGAAAGCTTGATCCGTGCCTGGCTAAATAATAGTCTAGCATAAAAATGATTGTGTTCAATTATTTGAAAAATAAGTTAAGGCTTTTTGTTAGTAAATTTACTGAACTGAAACTCAAATATATTTTTAACAGAATACTATAACGCTGAAATTCAGCTTAGTGGATCAGTGGATATCAAATAATTTGATATCGGTAGGCATTAGTCAAGTAGTTATTTATTTAAGGCCTGCGCACACCTAGGTCGCTAGCGATGGCGATCAGTGAAACGCTGTCAACCTAGGTGTCGACCTAGGTGTGCGCAGGCCTGGATCGCATTCAACTATTTACGGTTGAATTACGCTGACAACAGAACCAAATTTTTTTTGTCGCTTGCGTAAAACTTCTTCGATTGTGGACATTTTTATATGAAAAGGCTTAATTTCCCACGAGATAGCCATCCGTGCCTCATGTTTAAACTTTATCCTGAAATTCAGTTGACATTTTTACAACGAACAAGGAAAATCCATTGGAAAAGCTAAAGCCTGAAGATTTACCCATGTCACTCCTACGTGTTAAAAAATATTCTTGAATTTTTAAAAGTATGTTTGTACGTGTATGTAGTCATCATCTTTCTGCCCTTCATAATATTAACTTTATATGGGATCAGCACAACAGGTTTTTCCCCCACTTTATTTTAACAAACCCTGGTGTTTATCATGTCGTGTTCTTTAGTTTGATTTTAAATTGTTTTTACTTTTTGTTTCTTAGTTATATTAGTTTTCTTTCTTTCGTGTCTTGCCTTGTTTCTGTGTTATGTGCTTTTGTTTCACATATTAATAGACATCTTAATTCTAGTACTTTGGCCTCCCGCGATACAGGCTTTCCCTAGTGCGGGGACCACCAGTAATTTGAATAAGTCTGTATGTTTTTTGGTAAATAAATAATTTTGTATTTGTATTTTTTTTATAACAATCATTTTCGGGGCACCATATTGCGCCTAAATAGACACAATAATAAGATTCTTCCTCCAAGTTTCACCTGAATTGACGTTTCAAAGAGATTGTTGACTTTGACGTCTCAGCAGTTGAGAAAAAAAAACCATAAACAATGTCTGTTGCTGAATAGTCGAAAGTTCTTAGCCTGCCTAAAGTAAGCAAAAAAAAACAAACTTCATTCGGTGACACACGTCAAAACCATAAAAAAAAACTTATTTTACATTTACAATAGCCCATCTAAATTCGAAGTTGTTCATCGTAAAAATGATTTTATTGTCACATAAACTAAGTAATTCGTAGAAATAATATGATAGTATGCGGCGAAGTGAGGTCAAATGAACGTGCAGATGCAGATGCTACGTTCCGAAAGAGGGCGCTGCGAGACGCCGTGATTTGTATTGGCTGGCTGAAACTGGCAAGTAACAAAAATATACTGGCATCTCAGCTCAGTTGGTAGTAGCTCTGCCTTCTACGCCGTAGGTCGTGGGTTCGATCCTTACCGAGAACAAATATTTGTGTGGTGAATATAATTATTTATTTGTTCTCTATCTCGTTGTTACATTGTATTTTAAGTAGGTATTTACAGAAAAAAAATCGGTTGTCTGTAAAGTCGGTTTACTGACGATAGTTGAACGTGATAACGTCATAAGAAAATACTGATGTAATAATAATAAATAATAATAATAAAGTTTATTTATTTTCTCTCACAAAGTACATTAATTAATAGTAATTATAGCAAACAAATACCGATACAGTAGGATTACTTCGTGAGAGACTGGTGCCGGAAGTAGGTTCGTGAGAACCTGTAATACAAGTCACCAGGCCCTACTCTGTAAGTACAAACAGTTTCTGAAACTTGAGTGAAAAACTGAAATTAATACTAGGTACTCATTAATGACACAATTTGTTGTCATTGTGTGAGCGAATAAGAGAAACAGACAATTTTTAATAGTACAAAAAGAAAAAAATGTGTGAGTGAGTAAGAAGATGAGTAATCGGAGTGTATGAGTGTGTGTTTCCGAGAGTAGGTACTCCTCAAGTCTCAAGAGAGCCAGGGTTTCACAGGAGTACTCTTTGGTGTATGTATGTTTAGTGATGGTGTGAGTATGTTTAGTGTGGGTGTGTGTGTGAGTTTATAATTTTAATACTAAGAGATCGTAGCATGTAAGTATAGCGAGTTATCGGAAGAGGTGGATTTAGCATGGATGTGGTTTAAATAGTGGTTGGATATAAAAAAAAGTAATCCTCAGAATGGGTTCATTAGTTAGTGTTAATTGGTAGATAGTAATTAGATCCGGGATTTTAATAAATTTTCGGTTGCTTCGTAGTCCAGGGTTTTGAGGTAGTCACAAACTGATTTTTTACAGGACAGTCTACACAAAGAATATAAATTAAGGAAAGCATTTAGTTTATTGTATAGAAACGCACCCAAGTAGCAGTAAAAATTGTGTGAATGACTAGTGCGGAAGGCGGTGATTTTACAGACTTTGCCTTTCCTTCTCTTACCCTGCGTGATAAGTGGATCGTACTCTAGCTCAGCATGTTTTTTGAGCACAATGTGAAGAATAAAAGTTTGTCTGACCGTGAGTACGTCCCATTTTTTGAAAAGGTCAACCGTTGGATGGCGGTATGGAAGACCAGCGCCCACCTTGAGTATGGCACGTTGTGCTCTCTCCACTTCAATAACGTGGGTCTTGGCTGCACCTCCCCAAGAAGTGATGCAGTAGGATAATAGTGATTGGCACAGTGCGTAGTATACCATCTGAGTAACACGTCGATCAGCTAAGTGTCTTAGTGTTCTGAATATGTAAATAAGCTTACGCAACCTAGGTACAAGCACTTCTACATGTGGTTTAAAACTGAGGGATTGGTCAATAACTACACCCAAGTATTTAATGGAGTCAGTTCTTTGCAATGGCGGACAAGAGCATGGAGCAGTACCAGCAGTACAATTATTATGTGCAGTGATTGTGTTAATAGTGGGGGGCAGGTGATTTGATTTGAAGGCAAAGGCCATATATTTCGTTTTCGAGACGTTAAGCGTCAGTAGGTGTCTTTGCAACCATTGGCGAGCCTTACCGAATCCAGTCTGAGCAAGTTCAAAGACCTGGTCCCAGCTGCTCTCACTAAAAAACAACGCAGTGTCATCAGCAAAGGAGAAAATTTTACCCTTGCTCATTTGAAGGTCACACAAGTTGTTAATATAAATGAGGAACAACGTTGGGCCAAGAATACTACCCTGTGGGACTCCATAAGTAACCGACTCCTCGTCGCTTAGCCAGTTGAGGATTTTAACTTGCTGTGTTCTGCTGGTCATGTAACTAGTAAACAATCGAAGAGGTAAACCTCTTATCCCGATTCCCTCCAGCTTTAGCAGCAAGAGTGGGACAGATACCGTGTCAAACGCCTTTGCTAAGTCAAGAAACACTGTCAGACACTTTTTGCCTTTGTCTAAATTAGTAATAATACAGTTTAAGAGCCCGTGGACTGCATCATTGGTAGACTTTCCACGTCTGAAACCAAATTGAGAGGATGACAAGAGATGGTTAGATTCAAGAAATGTTATAAGGCGCAGGTTCATTAGTTTTTCCATGATTTTTGAAAGTGCGGTAAAAATAGAAATAGGCCTATAATTATTGACACAACCTTTGTCACTAGATTTGTGGATGGGTTTGATGAGAGCCGATTTGAATGCACGGGGAAAAACTCCAGTAGAGATAGAAAGGTTGCAAATATGGGTTATGGGAGATGTTAGGAGAGAAATGTATCTTTTAAGTATTTTTCCTGATACTTGGTCAAGCCCTATAGCACAATTGTCCTTAAGGCTTTTGATAAGTTGAATGATTTCTTCTTCATCCGTCGGTAGCATGACAAACGAGTTAACAGGAGAAGGAACAATGGAATCTTCGAATTGAAGTTCACCATCATGACCGGAGGAGTCAATCTGTTCAGCGAGATTTTTACCAATTTCAGAGAAAAAGTTGTTAACTTTATTCACACTCGTTTTAGGATTATCAGTTATAATGTAATGGTTGCATTTTTCAAAAGAAAATTTTAGTTTTACTGAATTGAATTGAATGTGAATGAAACTGAATGATACTGAATGAAACTGAATGAAACTGAATGAAACTGAATGAAACTGAATGAAACTGAATGAAACTGAATGAAACTGAATGAAACTGAATGAAACTGAATGAAACTGAATGAAACTGAATGAAACTGAATGAAACTGAATGAAACTGAATGAAACTGAATGAAACTGAATGAAACTGAATGAAACTGAATGAAACTGAATGAAACTGAATGAAACTGAATGAAACTGAATGAAACTGAATGAAACTGAATGGAACTGAATGAAACTGAATGAAAATCCGGACCCGGACCCGGACCCGGACCCGGACCCAGACTGAACCCTTACCCTTACCCTCATTTACCCTCACCCTCATTTACCCTCACCCTCATTTACCCTTACCCATTACCCGACCCGGGCTCGGGCTCAGGTAAATGGAACGACGAAACGACGTAACGACGCATGAGTCATGTTTTTTCGTGCGTGCAGCCCCGGCTCCATCGATTTATAAGACGTTATCACGTCAAAAATATATTTAAGTATTATTTATCAGCTATCTGGTTCTCATAGTACAAGCGCTGATTAGTTTGAGGCCAGATAGTGTTGTGTGGATTGTCCACAATATAGTAATATGCGTTACCGCTAGTTACCTTCTGAGGTATGTAATGGGCCCGCCTGTCTAAAACCGTTTGCCACCGACAGTCACGGAGGCCCCTAATCTGGGCATTTTCAAGTCAAGTGAAACGCTGGCTAATCGAGCAGACCTTCTACACTTTCAATGAGTTAACTTAAAATCATGTAAAACAGAGCTACCTATGTATATAGGAATGTTAGTAGGTAAGCTAGCTAGGTTTTATTGTATTTTAGTTTCATATGTTTATTTGGAATTAAACTGTTACCTGACCTGTACCAAATATGTATCTACCAATAAATGACTATCTGACTATGCGAGCGGCAATAGGAGGGACTATTGTCTCGTTGCCACCGCAACTGCAAATGGCAGAATCGGGCCGATGATGGTTCGCTAACCCATTCGCCACTCGCGTAGTGCTATTCGTAGCACTACGTAGACTTTGGAGTCTACGCTGTGTTGGGCTATCAGAATGCATATTACTGCGTAGCGTACGGACCACGGAGAGCTACGTAGTGCTACGAAAGTCTACGCTGTGCTGGACTGTCAGTAGATTGAATCACAGAATACTGAATACAGTAGAATGGCGATAATGCGCCGTTTGTATGGGAGCCGATGACATCAGTTTTACATTTCCACTATTTTAATTAAAATATTACTAAATATAAGGATTCTAAGAAAAAAGAAGAAAGGAAGATGTTAAGAAAGTGTTTCTTTGTTTTATAAATATATTATTGTCGCTAAACTTGCTCGAAAAGTAATTCTTGCACAGCTGCAAGGCGTTTTTCACTTTACCACTCCCGAAAAAACGGTTGAATTTGTATGGACAAAGGAGCTCATGTATTTTGGCGACACTTTTCCGGGGCCGTTCTACTTTGTTCGGTGGATTGAATAGATTTTATTGTTCCAGCTATCGGTAATATGCTACGTGACGCTATACTTCCTCGTGCATTCGAACAGCAAGGGGCACATGTCCACCGTGCTACAAATAATGATACTGACGACCATTCCACCTCAGATCCTGCACGGTATCTTGCTGTTTCTGGGTGCTCTTGAAGTAAGTGTGCTTTTTTATACAACTAGCTGTTGGAACAAGTCTAAGACCCTGCGGTTTCCATCAAACGTGCCCTTCGATGTACTGCTCTGCATCCACCAACTTGAGGCATACAGATGTTCACCTTCACGTGCCAGTAATATCACCGGTACCCACACCCTTCAAACCAAAACACAACAATGCTGCTTCACAGTAGAAATAGGCATGGTGGTAGTACTTCCCCGGACGAGCCGCACACAAAGAGCTCTAATACTACTAAACCAGTACTTGTTAAGACTGACATGCACCTTGGTTTTATACATGAACACTGTGCGCATTTAAATGAAACTTGGTAATAGTTACCCTTATTCAAAAGTATTTATTATTTCTTGGTTGAAAGGGCTCGTTTTATCATCACCATCAGACTAAAGAAGTCGAATGCTTGACATATAAAGAAGTCGAATGCTTGACATAGGCCTTCTCTATACATTTCCAGGAAGGACGATTCTGAGCCCTCTCCATCTTCCAATTATCTAAACTCGCTCGTTTATTCCAAACTAAAATATTATCCTTACCTCTCTTTGTCATTGGTTTTTGCTCGCATTATCATACTATTCGTAACAGTCACAAATAAAACAAAAATCTGTAAAATAAACCGTAAGCTTCCGAGCACTTTGCGCGATCCCTCTGAAAAATCGCCAGCATATTTCCCTATTTTATGATAATCCACCTTTAGATCTTGACTGCCTCAGGCGCTGGCAGGTCGTATAAAAACATGTGGGACCCTTTTGAACAACGTGCCCTGAGCAACTCCTTTGTTAGTACGCGATTAGAATTGATGCGTGTGAAGTTTAAATCCTTCTGTGGTGCTATGGATAGATTTATTTATGGTTTCGCGTTAGTTTACATGGTTTTATAGGCAAAGTTCTGTTCATAACATAAGCCCTGCTGGAGTATTAAAATTTCTAGGATAGGTTTTTGGCTATCATGGCTTTTTAAAATAAGGTTTAAACTTATTAAAAGAAAGAAGGAAAAACTTTTTTATTAACCGGCACATGAAAAACAAGAAAACCACAAGATTTTTTGATACTTAGCGAACAAAAACACATCAAAGGCTGCCTATAAGCATATGGTACTTTATTAATTAGAGTACCTAAGAGCTCTGGTGGTCTAGTGGTAGCGGCTCCGATTTCCGATTCAAAGTTTGTGGGTTCAAATCCAGTCACGTATTTCAATGCACTTCTTTGAAAGTTACGAGTTAAATAAATAAAAAATGCGGACAATTCACACAACACTATCTAGCCCCAAACTAAGCCGAGCTGGTACTATGGGAGCCAGCTAGCTAATATTATACCTAAATACTTTCAATTAAATATATAGAATACAATATACTTAACAACAAAACAGAGAACAAACATCTATGTTAACCACACAAATATTTGTTTACGGTGGGGATCGAACCCACGACCTACGGCGCAGAAGGCAGAGCTACTACCAACTGAGCTGAGATGCCAGTCGTCTGATATGTATAAATTCTAGTTCCGCTGACTGTACTTCAAGGAATTGTTTGATAATTCACAATCCATGTCTGCCGTTTTCCACAATTCAAATCTACAAATAGATCGATTCCACTAATCGAAAACCTGCCAGCTACTAACTTTTACCCTCACATGACGACGGAAAAACCCTCATCATGGCTTAACTACGGCAGCGGTACCGGCTTAGGCCACGGATCGATTGGCACTTATCTATAAGTTAAACTTTGATTTTGGCAGCCTCACAGCTCAGTTGGTAGTAGATTTAATTGTTGGACGCAGGACAGTCCATCATAGGGCACGTTCTTAGCTCGCTTGACCTGCGATGGCTTGATATAGGGGCGATTGTTAGCACTCCACATTATAAATATTCCGTAAGCAAGTTTTCTAAAAAGAGGCTAAGTTATAATATAAATAAATAAATATTGAAGACAATCCACACTCTAGCCCCAAATGAAATAGAATTTGTACTATGGGAACCAGATAATTGATCTAATACTTATGTAACTTTTTTTGTAAACATATCGACCCTTCTGAGATCAAATGTCGTAAAAGCCAAATCACGACTTTTGGGAAACGCCAAAAAACTAAAAAGGTCAAACTTATTTTATTTGTAGTTTCTTTGTTTTTAGAACTATATTCAAACCTCTCAGTTATATATTCTTGTAGTTGTGAGTTCTCTCTATTTCTATAAGCCTAAAATGAGTAGCTATTGCGGTTTAAAAGTTAGTTGGCTTATACTACAAAAAAAAACAGCCATATCTGGCTGTTACTACAAAATGTCTGACATTAAAAGCTACGCAGGCTCTGTACCATTTGTTGCAAGTACGCATTTATAAAAACTAAACGAATAAATTATGCAGTAAAAGTCTTGTTGGCGAAGAACAAATTTACTATTTAGCAGTAAAAGACTTGTTGAAGTTGGTGATGTGACTTTAATAGTACATTGTTACCTGAGTGTTGAAAGTCACGTTTTTTGAGTCCCGAGACGGGTTTGGCGCCAGAGCGTAAGCGAGGGCGCCAATGGAGCTTGAGGGACTTAAAAGACTTTCACCCGAGGTAAACACTGTGCTTTTCATTACGAATACAAGGAAAGTAAAAATAAAAACATGAAAGAAAAATTAGTGAAAATGAAGATTGAATTGCCGCCTTCCCGGTTTTTTTTTTCTTTTTCTCTGGCGGGCCTTCGGCTACGGCTCGCCAGCATTATTCAGCCATTGTTTTCATTCTCATAATTTAAAAAATGGTAAATTGTTTGCTCAAATCTATGTTATTTTAAATAAATAGTTGAAGCTATACAGGGTGTCCCATAAGTCAACGTCCAGCCGAAAACGGGTGATGCGCCAAGTCATGACAGTTATCAGAAAAATATATAAAAAAATATTTGCTAAGTACCTTTCGAGTTATGAGTATTTTAAAAAAACAGGAAAAACTGACACCCTGTGATGATCTTTTAAGTCCTGTGACTACAAATATTAACTTTTCATAAAACTTTTTTCGGCAACGTAAGCATGAATAACCCTTCTGTAAATTACAATTCAAAATTAAGCCATAACTGCCTCAGTTTTCAATGAAATCGTGGAGTTTTGGCCAACGTTTCATTTCAGATAATTACATCACCCAACTTTAACCGTCTGTACCGCAAAAAAAATGTACTACACTATCATGGCATGTAACTTTAAAAATTGGCGCATTTATCCAGGATTCCAAAATGGTATAATACTTGCTAGAGTACTTCTTAGTTTTGGAAATAAAAAATGTTTTTTCAACTAAACCGGATTTCCAATCAGTTTTATTTCAATAGATAAAATGTTTGTTCCCTTTAAATGATGGACTTAAAATGCCTACGCTGTGTTTTTAAGTGACTCACAATTTACAGGTACAAGTAAATACCATTTCGACAATGCAAGTAAACAGATAGAGCCACCATCTTGTCGAAAGAGTAATAACCATGGGTGTTCAAGTAATTTGTTAGTTTTAGGTGAAAGTTTAAAATAAAATTCAATCATAGGATTTCTTCAATCGTGATTTTAATTTAACTACATCAAGGATTTACAGCAAATGTTCAAACTGTTAGCCTTCAGGAGTAATGCAAGCTCTACATTTCCTTAAAAAAAATCAGCTGTCTATAAAGTCAGTTAACTGACGACAGTTGAACGTAACAACGTCATACAGCTGTCCACGCGGACGCATCGCTCACTCAAGTAGGAGAGAGACCGATGTCGAACGCTGCCGAACGTGGAGGCCGATTGTGCCTCTTTGTCGCTCGTTCCGCGCTCTCACTTGCACTTCAAGTATTAAATGGAACGCCTCAGAGCGAGGTAACGCCGCATGAGTCATGTTTTTTCGTACGAGCAGCCGGCTCCATCGAATTATAAGACGTTATCACGTCAAAAACCATGTAATAAGACCGGCGACAGGCGAAGGCAAACTTTAGATTAAAACCACGATTGAAGTAATCCTATGAATGAATTTTATTTCAAACTTTTACCTAAAACTATCAAATTACTTGAAAACCCATGGTTATTACTCTTTCGACAAGATAGTGGATCTATCTGTTTACTTGCATTGTCGAAATGGTATTACTTGTACCTGTGAATTGTGAGTCACTTAAAAACACAGCGTAGGCATTTTAAGTCCATCATTTAAAGGGAACAAACATTTTATCTATTGAAATAAAACTGATTGGAAATCCGGTTTAGTTGAAAAAACATTTTTTATTTCCAAAACTAAGAAGTACTCTAGCAAGTATTATACCATTTTGGAATCCTGGATAAATGCGCCAATTTTTAAAGTTACATGCCATGATAGTGTAGTACATTTTTTTTGCGGTACAGACGGTTAAAGTTGGGTGATGTAATTATCTGAAATGAATTGTTGGCCAAAACTCCACGATTTCATTAAAAACTGAGGCAGTTATGGCTTAATTTTGAATTGTAATTTACAGGAAGGTTATTCATGCTTACGTTGCAGAAAAAAGTTTCATTAAAAGTTAATATTTGTAGTCACAGGACTTAAAAGATCATCACAGGGTGTCAGTTTTTTCTGTTTTTTTTAAATACTCATAACTCGAAAGTTACGTAACAAATATTTTTTTTTATATTTTTCTGCTAACTGTCATGACTTGGCGCATCACAAGTTTTCGGTTGGACGTTGACTTATGGGACACCCTGTATATTAATCAAGTAATTTAGAAGATATATTATTTATTTAATACTATCTTTAAGTTATTTAAATTTAAATTTTACGTTGCGCTCTAATTAGACTTTTTAAACTTCTTACCGTTGTAATGGGTTTCCAACCTACTTGCTGAATAAAAAGTTGGAATTTGGTTCAACGACCTCTTTGCAGTCAGAAAGACTTTAGAAAGTTGGAACATGGTTGAATAAAATAGAACTTGTTTTTTTTATATAATTTGACAGCTGTCAGTAGAAAGCGATTCTCCCTAGGGCTGAAAGTTTTACTTTCAATTAGGCCCCTCAGGCAACTTCAGACCTACTTTCAGAGTATGAGTAATGAAAAAATATGTAAATAGCCTAACAATTAACACAAAAATGATTCAAGAAAACATATACCTACCTATAGGTAGATAGTTTTAATCAATTACAACTTTAATTATATACTTTCACTTAAAACATTTGCCTGTTTTAAAGAACTCTATAGACAATTACTAATACACTATGTAGGTACTTCTTCACTTTCTTCATGGTCTTCTTCGTCAGTTTCAATAATTATGTCAGTTTTACTGTCATCCTATGGCATGGCTCGTTTTTGGCAAAAACAAGGACCTGCAAGAACTATGCAAAGAAGGAGTAATTCCTAAAAGATTTCACAGGGAGTTCCTGGAGATGCCATAGGATGACAATAAAACCGACACACTTATGGAAACTGACGAAGAAGACCATGAAGAAAGTGAAGAAGTACATAGTGTATTAGTAGTTGTTTATAGAGTTCATTAAAAAAGACAAATGTTTTAAGTGAGAGTAATAATTAAAGTTGTAATTGATTAAAACTATCTTCAAATGGCGTAATTTTTTCTTACTGTTACTGCTTCATCTTTCATACTCATAGAATATTTAATTTCAATCTGATCCAACTTATTTTTCTTAAATGTTGCCACTCGTATCTCTATAAATTTAATTTGTTTTGACGTCTCTTTTGTGAATGTTTTTTCCACTAGCCATTGCCAGTTAATAAAATCTGTACATTTCATAACAGTCAAATCATAGGGTTTTGGTTTCTTTCTCGCTGTTTCAAAGTATGAAGGCCATTGCGAGGGACTCCACACACAACTCAGTAGGACGTGTTTTTTTTAAAAACGAGCATTTGTAACCAATGTAGTATTGACCATGCAGAAAAAAATCCTCTAGATCGATAAAGTAAGTACTTCGTCTTTTACGACAAATAAAAAAAAATCATTGCACAACGTTGCACAATGTATTGCTTGTTAAATGTAGTATCGGCCATGCGTCTCAGCGATTTGTCTTTTATCTCAACTTTTTGATTGATTCAAACATTTTAAAGGTGGTTACATCATTTTTGTTTTTATTTATCCTGTTAAGGGGGGGAAAATTCAGGGTGGTAAAAGCCATTTTTTGCGAATATCGAAATTTTAAATATACAGTTCGATAGAGGATGTTTAACTTAGTAAGAAAGTGATAAAAAGTCATTTTGGCCAAAATGGCTTTTACGACATTTGATCCCAGAAGGGTCGAATACGTAGAATACACAGACAGAGAACAAACATTCTGTGTTCATCACACAAATATATTTGGTTCTCGGTGGGATCGAACCAAGATCGAACCCACGACCTACAGCCTACCTATGCCTCGTAGGTCACGTAGGTAGATAGGTAGGCTACCTATCTACCTACGGTGACCTACGAGGTATATGATGAGATAAAAAGGAAATATTTTTAATATCTTTCATCTCAATAAATATTTTCAATTTCCTATAATCTGAAGCGCCCATCAAGGTTTAATAGGTTACCGATATTGATACTCTTGTTGTGACCTAAGGCTTGTTTTACATTGAGGCAAAAGTCGTTAGTTTTACAAACTAGCGCAGCAAACTTTATTTGCGGCTTTAAAATCCGTTGTTTGGAACGACAGTGAAACAGCGATCAATTTAATGGCCGGTTTACATTATTCCAGTCCAGCAATCCAGTCCAGTACTGGATTGCTTACTGGAAAAATGTAAACCAGCACTGGAATGAACTTACTGGATTCAGCTCATTCCAGTGCCGGTTTACATTTTTCCAGTAAGCCGGGTATAATTGCGTTGCCCGTTCTTATTTTTCTTCATTTTGCCTATGTCAAGTGAGGATGTTATTTCATTAAAAAATCGGCCTTCATTATTTTGTAAATAAAAGTGACACAAGGCTTTTAGCGAGCCGCTTAAAAATGTCTAGGTTATGAATGAGGGGGGGGGGGTCAAGTTTTGGGTCACTCTAAAAATGGCGCCCTTTTTATTACTTGTTTGGATTTACGTCCACGTAAAAATATACAAAAGTTGACGTAATAAACATGAGATAGCGAATGAGAGAAAATTGGCTTTGTAAAACTAGCATGGCAATAGAAGATTTTTTATTTTTAGAAAATTGGCTTTGTAAAACTAGCATGGCAATGGAAGATTTTTTATTTTTTTTAGATTTTAAGTTTAGTAATAATATGTTTTCTACGTTAAAATATACAAAAGTTTACGTGATAAACATGAGATGGCGTGAAATCCATGACAAATCCATGATCTTGGCGTCCATGGTGAATCAAGCCTATGCGTTCAAATCGGAGCTAGTATTTCCACGCCTCGCCCGAAACGTGCCATGTGATCCCACCTGATGATTATGCCAGCGGTAAAGGGCAAATTCTGGTTGAAATCAAACATTTTCCGAACAAAAGTAAATACGGTGTTCAATAATTTCCCTGAGATGATTTTTGGATTCACCTGGTGTATTTTTGTTTTTATTTTTGACTGGCCTCTTATCTCATTTGGTATTAGCTCTGCCTTCTGCGCCGTAGGTCGTGGATTCGATCCCCACCGATAACAAATATTTGTGTGGTGAACGCAGATGTTTGTTCTCTGTCTGGATGTAATATTGTATTATAAGTATGACTTCTTCTTCCTGCTCTTATCCCACTTTATGCGGGGTCGGCTCAACATATTCCTCACTTCCATTCTCCTCTATCAGCCGTCATCTCTGTATTCACTATTTATAAAAAAATAGATATTCTATGTATTATATCAGCTATCCTGGTTCCCATAGTACAAGCTAGCCTAGTAGCACCTATTAGCTTTAAGACGTTTCAAAGTGATTCTTGCATCGTACTGAATAAAAAATTATTGATTTTGTCTTTGACTTTGAGCTCTGCTAAATTTGGGGCTAGATAGTGTTGTGTGGATTGTCAACAATATTTGTTTACTTATTTATTTGTATTGCAGAAGGCAGAGTTACTACCAATTCAGATGAACAGCCAGTCCAGTCCATATCTACAGTGTAGTCTTTTTTTCAGGAGAAAGTGATAGCATTAGAGCTTAGCCTATGGATGTGCTTGTTACTGGCGTCATACACCACCGTGCTGGGCGTTATGGGATGCATCTACTTCATCCGCACCGGTCATATGACCTTCCACTTTCTACTGGCTGTCGCTTTCGCTGTGCTTGCTTTGTCTTTGTTCAGTAAGTATTGACCATTCCGTTTTATTTCACAAAACGTAGAAAAGAAACATAGTAAAACGTAGGGCACCCACCCACCAGATAGACTGGTGATATTGTTAAGGTATTGCTATTGATATTGCGGGAAGTCGATGGATGAAAGAGTTCAAAACCGTTTTTCCTGGAAATGGGCTTCTTTAGGCTGATGATGATGATGATTTCACAAAAACTACTATAATGACATTTTAGTAGCAGTAGAGCTCTTTGTAAAGGTCTCGTCCGGGGAAGTACCTACTACCACCATGCCTATTACTGCCGTGAAGCAGCATTGCTAATGTTTTGATATGAAGGGTGTGGGTGCCGGGGAAATACTGGCACGTGAGGCTGAACATCTGTATGCCTCCAGTTGATGGACGCAGGGCAGTGCATTATAGGTCACGTTCCTGACGTGCGTGAACTACAAGGCAATGCTTTGCTAGAGGCGAAGGTTACCACTTAACATTAGGGGAACCATGTGCTTGTTCTATCAACTACATAGTTGTGTAAAAAAAAATACTATAGACTCCTAAATGCAAAACAAACAGTCATTTCATCACACAACATTTAATTTTTAAAGTAGGAGGGAATTGAACCCACGACCAACGCAGAAGGCCACCAACTGAGCTTTGGCACCAGTCGAGGTACACGCCTCCACGATGTGAGGCTTCCGCCAATTCGGACCGTTAGGTACTTAGACCACGGTCCCAGTCGCCGATAGATAGATGATAGATTTAATTTTATTATTTTTCTTCCGACGAATCGGACCGCTCTCGAAATAATAAAAAAAATCTATTGTTTATGGCATATTGACGGAAGCCTCACGATATTCAGTAGAGAACAAACACATCATTATTTATTTGCCAGTACAAAACCAACAACGAAATTTCGCAGATGACTGCGTTTTATCAAGTTGAACGCGTTACGGCAACAGTGTCACCCGCGGGACATAATCAGGACTCCTATTTGTATTTACTGTTATTTTACTTGTAATCTTTTTTTCGACTGGCCTCTCAGCTCAGTTGGTGGTAGGTCGTGGGTTCGATCGAACAAATATTTGTTTGGTGTATGTATTTATGCAAAAAGAAATGTTTATAAGTATTATAATTATCAGCTATCTACATAGTTTACATAGTACAAGCTCTGCTTAATTTGGGGCTTGATAGCTTAATATTTCCAAAGAAATTAAAAAACTTAGACTTAAGGAATTGATTCTTAAATTCTTCAAATAAAGTTCATAACTGTAACCAAGTTATCTGAATGAATAATTGAACTTTACAAAAAGTAAATCTATTGTCGCTGACCGTACCTACAAGCTTTTTCAACCACCTTTGAACTTTGTAAGGCTTTTATTTTGTATATAAAATACGCCTATTCAGTACAGAGAAGATACTTACATTATTTTTAAATCTCTGCTACATGTTACAACTCTCTTTAGGATTTCCGAGCTTATTCCACTTAAATTGCTTCGCGTATTTTGTACGAAAGCATTATTTGGATACTAAGCTTTTACCACTTTAAATCAGCTTGCGAAGAAACATGAACCTTATTTTGTTGGCTTTAAGGTTTAATTAACCAATTAAGATCATTGTTAAGATCGCAGGAAGTCGGTGGATAGAAAGGGCTCAGAATCGTTCTTCCTGGAAATGTTTAGGGGAAGCCTATGGTCCAGCAGTGGACTTCTTCAAGCTGATGATGAACCAATTAAGACTGTTATTTTTAGTCTTAAAAAATGTTTTCATTGCTTGATTTAATCAAAGAATCTAATACTTACTTCCATTCCATTTTCTTGGTCGCCTGGAAACTCACCTAGCTTTAAGAGGTTTTTATAGTAATCCGTATAATACAGTTGAATTAACACAATACTTGACTTTGACTTGTTGCTAGTTTCTATGACAAAAAAAAAAGATTATTATATCGCTAAAATTATATTATTTACGAAAAATAATTATAGATACGTGATACGGGCATGTCATAATATGTGTATAGAGGTAGGAGCAAGATGGATGAACAGTGTGAACGATGACATGGATAAGAAAGAAGTGAATACAGTGATGATGGTTGATAGAAGAGAATGGAAAAGAACATAATGTGCCAACCCCACATGAAGTGGGATAAGGACAAGAAGAAGAAGAGAGTTAAAAATACCAGTGCCAGAAGTAAATATTTCAGCATAATACTTAAGCTTTACTAAGGCACTGAGCTTTTGATCATTTATTAGGAACTAAGATAAAATCTACACTGATTCCGACCTTCAAACACTGTGAGTTTTTGTTCATTTATTTAAGATAAAATCTACACTTGAGTCTTGATTCAGACTTCAGACAAGGATGGTTCTGGAATTTGAACTTTCTCCTCCAAAACAAGAAATCAAATCGTGCAGACGATACTAGCTAATTGTCCTAACTTTGTTTGCTTCTAAAGTGCTCGCGAGCGTAGAGTGTGGTAACTTGGACTAGTTTGATAAAATAAGTTAAAAGCTCAGCTAATAGGTAACATGTTCTTTTGTACCCCTTTTCTTTTTGATATCTGAGATTTGAATCTAGTAGTTATAATATCTAGTAGTAGTGGGACCTTAATAGGCTCGGTATTTGTGTTAAAACAACATCATAACAACTTGCCTACTTATTTACGTAAAGGACTAGCATTGTGTAAGCGCTTTAGGTAATTTCGCAAGGTGGAATTGAACTGTCATGTTGATTTATGTATGAACATTGATTCTACATAATTTGTGCGTTTTGGGGTAATTGTAATTTGCACGAATTTGTATACTAAATGCCACCTGGCGTGTAATATTTTACGATAAATCAGTAATCATACAATTATTGGTAAGTTTTAGTGGGCCTTATGACGTGTGCAAGTCTTTAAAGATGCGGACCCACCGCTGCGCACGGAGAGGCTACGCATAAGCACGTGTATTGAGCTTCGTTTTGTGAGAAAATATCTCTTATCGCAGCGCAGTTCGTCCGTGGATTACAGTGGCACGTGCGTCGCCTCTCCGTGTGCCGTGCCACGCTATACATACTGACGGCAGTAACAGTCTTCGTGCACGACAGTGGTAACGTGGACCTACGTTGTCAAACGATTTAATACACGCAGCTAAACCACAAAACAGATAGGTACAGAAGTCAATCACATGTTTATATGAAAATGACACTGGAAGAAAATTATGAAAATTATAAGCGAATTATACATACATGCATACATACATAAAATCACGCCTTATTCCCATGGGGGTAGGCAGAGATCACGGATTTCCACTTGCTACGGTCCTGACACATGCACCTCTTTCGCTAATGTTGAATTTAAACAACCGTCCTCTGAACAGTTACACTAACTTTTTTTGTTGCGCTATTTTTGCATAAAAAATTGTCAGACGTGTGTCTCAGGCGGATGGCAGTCGCGCTCGTACTCGTCCAAACTGGTCCAAGATACCGTGTCCGTGAGTCATGTCTATGTGTGCGTTGCTCGAGCGCACTTTGTATGAAGATTGCTTTCTGTACCTATCTGTTTTGTGGCTAAACTGTGGCGTGTGGTCCGCGTGGTCAGCGTGCACCGCGGTGGGTCCGTGTCTTTAGACTTGGTGAGCCGGTGTGTTACTATTGTGAGTTTATGTGCACTCACACTTTCTTCGCCTTTTGCTTTCCTAACATATTACGTATTATAGTATTCCTTATAAGAAATTAAATGGCGTAAAATTATCATTTAAATAAGCTTAACACATCTAATATGGACTGAATCCTGTAAACCAATATTTAGAGGTCAAAAACTTTTAACAGTCCCATGCTTATACATATACGAAGTTGCAAAATTTATAAAACAAAATGACATTCTGTTTGAAGCCAATTGCAACTCAAACAAAAGAGTTGCAACAATTGTTCAGCTTAAAATGCCAGTGCCTAAGCTGGAAACATTTAGGAAAAATTGTGTTTACATGGCCCCTCTGATCTATAACTCCTTACCAAAAAACATAATAGATCTCCCTTATAATAAGTTTTGTGCTGAGTTGGAAAATTGGTTAATAGAAGAAAGCTTTTACACTATTACAGACTTTCTAAAAAAGGGTTCGTGTCGTTTTTACAAATATTAAAACTTCCATGTTAGTGTAATATTCTCATCAATTTGACATGTCCACTTCAGTTTTATTATTATTTTTGTATAGGTACCTAGAATAACTTTTGATTTGACATGCCTACAATTATATTTTTGACAATTTTAATATTATTATAATGTAGGTAAATAAGTAACTTCTCTAAATTAGAAATTTTTGCACACCGAAATGGTAAAAATATGTGATACACTTTACACTTGACATCTATGTACTTTCCACCATGTTTTTATGCAAATAAACGTATGAAATGAAAATAATAATATCTATAAGCATAATTCTCTAATCCTCTGGAGGATTCCACTATTTCCATTTCAAAAATACTTGGAAACTTGAACTGAAAACGGAAACACTGCGTTAGTACATTTGTTTGAGGATTTGCTCCTGTCTACGACAGCTTTTACAATGAAGTCAGGTTGTAAGAATCTGTTCATTTGAGTTCCTGATAAAATATGAGCTAAAACATGTTTTTTTACCATCATGTCATCAAAGATATCGTTGAATCGTGAAGAGTGAGATAAGAGATACCTTTGCTCTGCAGTTAGTAAAGACAGCACTTATTTTTATTCAAAACTGTTTTGTTCAAGCACAATATCCTGCATTATTTTTGAATAAAATCCTTTTTTTTCATGAAGGGAGACCAAAATGTCCTATTCCTCGGCATTGCTTCGTATGAAAAATATATAAAATAGAGTGCTGGTAAAAAACGTTTTTAAGCTTGAAAAAGCAGGAACACTGTGTGAATGTGGACCCCGAAAAGACATTGCTTCACAAAATTGAAATTGGATATCGTTTTTCTTCGTGTAGTCAAATTGTTTGGGTTTTCTATCCCAGCACAGTATATTTTATGCTATCAAAGTATTCGACGTACGTAACGTACGATACCTCGAGGCAATGCTTTGTTATAGGCGATGGCTTACAACTCAACATCAAGTGGGCCATATGCTTGTTCCGCTAACTATAAAAAAATAAGGCTTACTTATAGTGAAACTCATAATTACTTTACTTTTTTTTCAGCGGTAATATGCCACGATATACTCATAGTATACTCGTATAAGCAGATGCTGCTGGGAATTGATCCCGCACCTCAACCCCATGTTACGTGGTCCAGCGCCAATTGAAGTATTTAAGTTTGTTTTAAATCATTAAAGTATCAAGTGAGTTTACGCTGTTTTATTTTTATAGATTGATTTAGTACTATATTTTTTTTATTTTTTTTTATGCAGAGCACTGGTGGTCTAGTGGTAACGGCCTCGCCTTCGATGTAAAGGTCGTGGGTTCAAATCATGACGTGAACCAATGAGTTTTTCTGTCGAAAAATGTATGTGCACTATGCCAGTACTCTCAAACGGTAATGGAAAACATCGTGAGGAAACCGGCGTGTCGTATAACCTAAAAAAGTTCGAGCAACACGTGTCACGCAAAAAATGCCCGCCAGCGGCCTACTTGCGGAAACCAATTCGCACACTAAGTGCGGATGATGATTTTTTATGCGTGTATGATTTGGTTTGCCAAAGCCACCGATAAATAGATAGAAAATCCTTTATTGCACTAAAACACAAATTGCATTGTACATAGGCGAACTTAATACTAGAGAGCATTCTCTTCCAGTACCAGTACCCATTATAGCTCGCAAAATTTACTCCACCGTCATCCTTTTAGCCATCACCCTGACGAATTTGACATAGGCCTTTTCTATACATTTCCAGGAAGAACGATTCTGTGATTTAATCCACTTTTTTATTTTATTTGAGCACTCCATTAGAATCGAATAACATGGATATTTTTATTTAAGCATAATATGGATGCATAATAGATGGCTTGGACGCTGTTTTATATATTTCAAAGATTTTGAAAAGGTCATCATAAAAGCGCTGAATTTTATTAATGTTGAAAAAGAAAACAGCTGTTTCTTAAAGTGGTTTTTCAAGTAACAGACACTAATTTTATCTGAAAGCCTAACCAAACTAATTGCTTGGGTAAATATAATACTAGGCTTGAGTGATCAGGTATTTAGACGTTGGTAAGCGTCTCAAGTGTTCAAGCATGGGCCACTCTTGTACAAGTCTCAAAGTAAAATAGCTCTTATAGCACCAAACTTAGAGGTGATCTTGGACTCTTTATGTATTGCTATATTCTACGATACAGTTCTTTATGATGCAAAATATCAAGAATATTCAAATAAAATTATCATCCCAGACGGATTGGCTGGGTGATGTTAAAAATGATTAAATTTATGCTTTCAAAATTGGCTTTGGGGAGCTAACATATTTAATTTAACTTTATCATAGAAATACGATGTGATGTCTGCAAAGATATAGCAATAACTTGCGATTTAATATCGTATCTTTGAAATTAATGAGTTTTTTGGATTCTGCTACTTTTTATTTGTACTTTTTTAATAAGCTTCATTTTAGGATCACTTTAAAATGTCACTGCGTAGATGAGTTTGAGTAATTTATTCAAAGATAGATGAAACTAATTATGGTTCAAAAGATTTTATTTGTACTTTTTAATAAGCTTCACTTTGAAATGCCACTACGTAGATGAGTTTGAGTAAAATTCAAGGATAGGATATGGTTTTAGTGTTTTTATAACTTAACTTGTAATGTTTAGGTACCTTCTGATAGGTCGCCTTCTAGATTTAGACCATTTTAGAGATTGGATTCTGTAAATTGTAAACAAAAGTACGCAAAAAACACTGGTTTTGGTGGTCTAGTAGACAAAACCCGGTTCATCATTTTTAAAATTGTAAATTATGAGTATTTTTAACGTTGTTTCAACAACGGGATATTTACCAATGATTAAATTTTGTTGGGTTGACTTCCAATATTACGGCACAGTTGCATGCACCATGATCACGGTTGAATTGAAGTCCAAGAGTAAAAGAAATGTTACTCTTTTTTCGATTTAGAGAGAGTGAGAATGGAACCAGTCAGTAGTAGTCTCGAAACCAATAAAAGAGTGCGAAAGAGGGTAGATCGATTTATCTGCCAATAACATTTCTTTAACTCGTGGACTTCAGATTAACCGTGATCATGGTGCAAGCAACTGTGCCGATATATCAGAAGTCAACTCAACAAAACTAAATCATGGTAAATATCCCGTTGTTTCATAGAAATAGTGTTAAAAAGCATGATAGTTTCAAAAGTTATATTGTAAATTATGTTTATAAAACTTCATATTCATGGAGGCGCTAACGCAATAAGAAAATGGTTTTTGTCTAGTCAAGCACCCAGGTTTTTTCGCTACTGAGAAATGGAATAAAAATAATAATGATGTTCCCCTGCCTAGAGGGATACAAAGACATTCCTTTTTCAGTCTTTCAAACCATAAAGGAGAGTTTTCCGAGAATATTTTAATCTATTCCCGTAAAGAAAATGGTATTCAGAAACCTCGTTGCAAGAAAACAATGTTCCTAAGTGATAAAAACTGTGCGGTCACTAGTTCTTTCGAACCAAATGTGGTGAAAGGATTTTAAGTGCGCCTCAAAGAGGCTCCTTTCGTGCTTTTGAAACAGTCATGTTCTACGACATGTAAGTTTCCTCCAATGTTTTCCTTCACCATCATCCTGATTTCACCCACTGCTGGGTATGGGCCTCTCTCTCTATGTGCCACTGTTGACGGTTTTGTGCTAATCTCATCTAGTTTCGGAGCAAAATGGCTGTGACATACGGACGGACAGACAGACAGACAGACATGACGAATCTATAAGGGTTCTATTTTTGCCATTTGGCTACGGAACCCTAAAAATTAAGCTAGTTCTGTTTAAACGAAACTAGAACTGCTAGCTGACTAGCTTACTATCATTATTTTGCTATCCTGGCTTGAAAAACTAGCCCCGGGTATCAGATGCAATCAGTGGAACGCTGTCAAATATCACTGTCATATTTCAAATTTTACAGCGTTTCACTGATTGGCATCGCAGAACGCTTAGATGCGTGCGCAAGGCTTTAGGCTTAAGCCTCGAGTACATGTAAGCGTTCTGCGGTGGCAATCTCTTTGCTCTTGTAATGATCTTAATCATAAGGTTTTATTGAATATTTTATTATTTAATTGTGGTTAACAAAGCAGGATAAACGGTAGCGTCTTGATGACCCAATCAGTTACAAGTCTAATTCAATCATTGCTCGAACAAAACTGAGGCTAAAACCTTTTAGCCATAAAATATTTTGTACAACAATAGAGGCCTTTTCACAATTCAGTATTACATTCAGAAAATACATTTCCTTTCATAAAAAAATATTTTCCGTTCCTTTTGTTTCCGGGCCTCTAGACGAATAACAATCGATGTGCTAACGAAAACGCTTAGTATTTCTACTAAAACCCATACCTACTATTTGGATGAATCATGTTTCAACTAATAGTTTTATGAAGTTGGTCGGCCTTCGTCTAAAGCTCTTTGATCTCTTGCGCTAAAATGATTTGGATCCTAAAAATTTGCTTACAAATCTGGTTTTTGTTTCTGGTTTTTACATAAGTCAATTTTTTAAAAGGAAAACTTGTAAGGATCAAAATTACTGTGTGCTATGGGATACAAAATAGTTGCTCTCTATTTTTCATAAAAAAGTTTAGTGATTTTGTAATCTTTCAAAAGGTCAAAGTGCGCGAACGAGAAGGTCATCGGTGGCGGATGCGTTGGTTTTTTATTAGTTTGGCGGTATTTTTATTTATCGCATTTATGGTTGATGAAAACATATCCACTATAGGTAGGTACGTGTGTATTTACTCTGTGTTAGGTATCGTTGACGCTTTCGTTTTCGATATCCATCTATTGAAGATATTAAAGTCTTTACAGACAATTGGTGATCAGCATTGTGAATGAATCGACCGGAAGATGGACATATTGATAATTTCTATTGTAGCTACCACGGTCAGTTAAATGAACGTGACCTATTTATTGAAAATAAAAGAATAAAATGATTTTACCGTGTTGAGTAAGTAATAGAAGCTTGAAGTGATTATTATCAACGAATGATGCACATTTTTTCAAATTGTGAAAATGGATATTAGTAGAATATTATTATATAACGCTATAAAAATCATCTACAATAAATACAAAGGCCTGTTTACTTTTTTTATAAAATAAATAAATGCAGGTATTTGATTTACCAACGATATTACCACCTCTGTGTTTAGCTGTAACAAGCAGCTATTACTTGCGGCTTTACTCGCGTGGAATATCGAGTTTTCTGTAAAGATCTGCAAAATATTATTTTTAGGCATGAAAGTAACCAAAAATAATGATAATTTATTGGACCGCAATGGTTAAATTATCCCACAAACATCGAACATTGTCAAGGTAGAACCGGTATTAGTAGAAAAAGATCGGTATTTGGCTATAGCAGTATCAAATTAAATAATAGATGTAACATTAGTTCATTTAAATAATTGTAGAACGCAAAACTTTTCAGATAAAATTATTCATTATTATTATTCAATACAACACAACAACAAAATCACTTACTAGTAAAATTAAGTCGCTTCCATCCTATAACTATTTACTATAACAATAAAATAACACCATACTGCCGTGTTGGCTAAAGATAAAATAAACCCTACCCAAGCTTGTCCTATGCCAGACCCTAAAAAACAGCCATGATTTATGAAGATACAGTAAAAAGAAACCGATAATGTTAGCACCCAATTCAATACTATGTACACGACAATACACCACAAGTACACCTGAATAGTAATGTCTTCCTCTAACCAGATCCCAAACATAAGAATAATACTTGCGATAAAAACAATAGTCACTATGGCAAATATGAAAAAAAAGTAAATCAGCTCGTCTTGTTTTGAGGCGTACACCGATTTCCATAATTTGAAATTCACACACATAGACAGGAAGAAGAAGGTAGCTATAAAGCCGTATATGATCCCAAGAACCGCTATGATATTGGCACCGATCTTCAGAGGTATACAAAGGACGAAATCGTCAATAGTTTCCAGATCATTCCAGCTCAACATGTTTTCTATAGTTTTTGCTCAAGTGTGTGGACTCTCGTTGTGGTAAAACAAAAACACATTTTGTGTAAATATTTTTAGGAAATCTGATGAAAACTGACACGATCTTTTGCGTTTTGACAATAATTGGAAGTCTTCTTCTTCTTCTTAACTAGATGGCATCTGTCCATGCGGACGATTTTACCAATGTCAAGAGAGGTATATCATAAAAAAAAGTTTCTAGTCAAGTCAGTATAGAAAAATTGGCCGTCATTGGCTTTGAAGAAAATAGTGGTATTTTTCTTCAAAACCATTAGAAAATCGGAAGAATTGAAAACAAAAAAATAAACAATTGGAAGAGTATTAAAAAGTCGAGACAGAGCCGTGCCATCCCTAGGTGCCACCAGATGAGCATGGCATACAGATATTTTTGACTTTGACATTGGCATAAACTAACAAAGTAACCAAGGAGGTTGGAAACACAGCAAGGAATTAGAAAAAGTTTTTGTGTAATCTCGGGAAGCAACATAGGCTTCAACAAACATAATTATACTCGTATAGCCCTATTAATAAAAATATGTCAAAAGATAAGCTGTGCTTAAACTATTGCCATCTCTTACCACTGGGTAATGACAAAAAGTGACAGGGCTAACTTGACAGCCCTAAACCATGACTAAATTTAAATTGCGTTTATTAATATGGCTGCTAAAGTAGAATGTACTTCTGAGTTACTAACCAATATTAGTTGAGGTCTTAACACAAAGTGTGAGCAGTTATAATGAAAGCGTATTGTGTGGATAAAAATGATTTTCGTAGGCTTTCAACATGGGCATCTTCATTATAGGTCAGCCTCTTCTGACATATGCGTCTCTTACGTGTTTCTTATTATCCAACTAAAACAATTAGATACTTAGTAGAATCACAAGAGATATCAGTAATTTAATTTTCCACAAAAAATATGGTGACATATGCATATAAGGTAGGAGAAATTTATTTTTCAAACTCATCTCCAAAGATAGACATTTATTAGTTTTGTTGGATCTTTACGTATAAATTTCCTGTTCCAATAAGTTCTTCTGTCGGTACCATTCTTTTGATTACCACTTCAGCTTTGCATTTTGTAAATGGGAATAAGTAGGGGAACTTTGGAAAAGATATAGTAGCGTTCCTTATGTCCCAATTTCTCTGAAAAAAAAAATAAGTAGGTACATAATATAATAATTTGAGAATCAAACGAACTTCTAGTTGTTTGATTCCAATTATGCGGAGGTCTCGTCCAAAGACCATTATTACCTGCGGGATCCTTGCGTTACTGCTCGGATTATTCACTTAGGTACTTTGGTTTATATAGCGTCAAGGGTTATATATATACATACTTGACGCTATATAAATCATCTACAATAGATGAAAAGGTCTGTTTACTTTACTTTTTTTATCAACTCACCATAGGCAGAGGACACACAATTCCGTACTTCAGAATACGCCTACCATACGGGTCCTTGTTGACAAAATCACAAAATTTATAACTCATCTCAACGAATGAACGTCTGTACTCGTTGTGTAAGAATTCGTGAAAGTAGATGAAAAGCTGGAAAAAGATAATATTATCACCGGCTTTGATTTATGGCTTATTCCAAAAGCCATTGAAACTGACTAATGGGTTTCTGAAATGCCAGTCGAGCATGGTTTAGTTTTAATTTGAAGAGGCACTATAGAAAAAATGTTTCGCGTACTACTAACATCTGTGAGTAGCACAAGTTAATCATCTTTCGAATATTTCTCATCATCATCTCATTAACTCTTTAACAGTAGTAGAAATGCTTGATGGTACAGTTACTGGCACAAGTTGCGAGAGACAGAAAGTAATGTCACATAGAAAAAGTTCTATAAATGTGCTTATAAAGCAAACCACACAGGATTTTCTCGAGGATTACGTACCGATACGTTATTGGCCCAAACATGTTTGTTGTACCCCGCAAGGCGCACCACATACTTGCCGCCTCTTGACGCTCGCCTGACAGAAACAGTGCTATTATCGCCTACGTATTTTGGATTGTATTCAGTTATCTCAGCTCGTTCTGGAATAAACTCGATCGATTTGGGAGAAAGATGACTTTCCTATAAAAACAGTGCAGTAAATATTAAAATTATCTAAGGATAAAAATAGGCTTACTAAAAAATATCTGCATGGATCTAAGGGTTAGGTAACTGAAATAGTTATTAAAAGAAGGGTACATGATTGTGACAGTGATGCAAAAGTTGAAATAAATTTGGTAAGAATGGATAAAATACGGAATGAGTAAGTAAGTATAATCAGAAGTATGAAAGCAGTAAAAAGATTAAAGAGAGATGAAAATCATGTATAACCAAAACAGTGATGAGTATGACTGATAATAAAAGCATAGATAGACCAAAAATACATGATGATGACTTCAGTCACATGGTCAAGTTCAGTAGTCCAAACAATGAATAATCAAAAAATTTAAACACAATTGGTATGTAGATTGAAAAGATTAATAAAATCAGGTGGAACAAAAATTTAATTAATAGGCTGGTTCCGACTGACTACTGACTTTATTGAAAAGAGGAATTTCTTTGTTCTGATAGCAACAGAAAATTAAATTCAGAACGAGAATAAAGGCCTGCGTACACATAGTTCGCTGGCAGTGAAACGCTGTCAAATATCGCTGTTAAATTTGACAGCTGATTGCCGACGCCAGCGACCTAGGTGTGCGCAGGCCTTAAAACGAAGATAAGGTGTCTCAATAATAATCATCAAAATAATATGTTGGCAGCAACAATCTTAACAGAACTTACCCCAATAAAACAAAACGCTACTATCATACCAAACAAACTTATTAGAGTCATCTTATAAAGACATCTAAAACAAATTCAGTAAATATGTATAAATATCCAGAGTTTTGATTGATAAATGCTTAAAAGTGTAGTGTTGCGTTCTTATCTATGCTATTTATGTATCCAGATCAGTAGACTTTATTACTATTTTAAAAATACATTAATAGAGTAATAACAATTACTTATTTCAAAACATGATGGTGGTTTGATTATGATGATAGAATCAACCTAGAATTATTTTATCTATGATGTTAAAATAATGAATAATATCCTACTATCAATAACTGGCCTCTCAGTTCAGTTGGTAGTAGCTCTGCCTTTTGCACCGTAGTAGGTTGTGGTTTCGATCCCCACCGAGAACAAATATTTGTGTGGTAACGCAGATGTTTGTTCTCTGTCTGGGTGTTATAATGTATTCTAAATTAGTTTTAACAAAAAAAATGTGCATAGAACAATAACATTTAATCGCATTAGAATGTTTTAAGGTTGTTCGAAGCCCACGACCAACGGCTGACACTCCAACTTTATATAACTGGCCGGTAATAAGGACCACTGTAAAAGCCTATTACAGCTATTTCAGTGTACATTAATACTTTATACGCCCATAGTTGTGTAAATTAAGTTTGTATGGAAATCGTACCCCCTTTAATCTACTTAAAAATAATACACTGAAAAATATTAATATAACTAACACAATATGATTAATAAAAGTGAATTCAAATTTATATAGGCGACGCATAATAAATAAAATGTCAGGCTGATTGCCGATTATGCAGTTGGCTATCATAAAACTCTTCAATGGAATAGAAACATTTGGAATAAAAATTCCAGCAAAAGCTTCTTCAACTGTCTTTTAAAAGCATTGGGATTGCTGATAGACTTCAATTCAGTAGGCAGAGCATTAAATAGTTTGATGGCCTGGTACCGACAACCGTGCATTGCCACATTTATCTGCGGACACTTAGGGGCTTCAAGGTTCTTTCTTCTCATATCCAACCTTAGTAATCTATTTTCTACTGATTCATATCTATAATTATGAATGTTGAGCAATGAACATGAGAACCACTAATATTTAATGGCTGGGAAGGGTCAATATACTAAGATTTTTAAAATGATCCTTGCACAACTCCTATGGATGTATTCTAATAACACGTTTTTGTAGCACAAAAGCTCTATTCCTGTTGTATGTATAACTGTTTTCCCAAAATTTCACACTGTACCTGAACTTTGATTTTACTAGAGCTTAGTAAACAGATATTAATTGCTCACGATTGTCCACGATACCTATTAATTTATTTATTTAGCATTATTTAAAAGTAATTATTTAGCCTACTTTTTATCCTGAAAACTTACTACTTATAGGGGGAAGTCCCGTAACGCCGAACGGCACCTAGGTTCGGACACTCGTACTATTTCGGAAAGTCGCAACACGTTCGATTCAAAAACGGGTGAAAGGGGTGCGGGGTAGCGTAGCGATGCCCGGTCGCGCAACTTGGTGTGCCAGTGACGCGCGTGGTCAAGGTGAGAATTTTTTTTGACGTGATAACGTCTTATAAATCGATGGAGCCTGCCGACGAAAAAACATGACTCATGCGTCGTTACGTCGTTTCGTCGTTCCATTTACCTGAGCCCGAGCCCGTAATGGGTAAGGGTAAATGAGGGTAAGGGTAAGGGTTCAGTCTGGGTCCGGGTCCGGGTCCGGGTCCGGGTCCGGATTTTCATTCAGTTTCATTCAGTTTCATTCAGTATCATTCAGTTTCATTCACATTCAATTAAATTCAGTAAAACTAAAATTTTCTTTTGAAAAATGCAACCATTCCATCAGTATTTTTTTATGACGTTATCACGTTCAACTATCGTCAGTAAACCGACTTTACAGACAACCGATTTTTTTTTGTAGATTTTGGCGGGCATGCAGTGCATCGCATACAATCTAAGTGAGTGCTATTGCTATGTTTTTGTGTTTATGCATTTATGGTTTTTGTTAATTTACTAAGTGATTCATAGAATAAATAATACAAGGACTACTTGCGTAGCGTGTTTATAAGACCATGACAAAGACTGGATACATTTCTCCAGCTGCGTGCATGGGTGGGCTCACGAAGCTTGCGCTGACATCCCTGAACCTACGTATGCGATCGGTGCATGAAGTTTGAAAGATGTCGGGTGTTGGACCTTTGACGTTAATTCCGTCCGGTACTATAGGTGCCACTTTTAAAAACAGCATTTTTTGTTACCAAAGTTTCATTTAAGTTTTCATTAATGTTTATGTAGAAGTTGCATTTCTGTTGATTTATATTGATTTTAAACTTTTACTTATTGCGTAAATAAAAGTACATTTTTCGAAACAGTTTTTTTGTGGTTTCCTGAAAACCTTAGGTGTCCATCTCTAGGGGACTTCCCCCTATTAATCAAAGATTAAATATAAAAGTGTATCTGAGATAATGGATAACATCATCATCATCAGCCCAAGAAGTCCACTGCTGGACATAGGCCTCCCCTACACATATCCAGGAAGAACGGTATAACATGGATTTTGTTAAAATATAAATTAGACACTATTATTTTCTTTGGATCTGTTGAACTAATCTCTAGATTATTTGGAACAGAATGCAGATAACTGGTTTTTGTGTACTTTCCTAATGTTCTTTTTATTTGTAAGGTTTTGTAAAAAAATGTTTTGAGGTTTTATTTACCTACATTTTTTTGGACATTTTGGACAGTATATTCAATTAAAAAACATGTTATAAATAATTATACAAGGTGTATCTAAATATGTGTACTATGCGAAGGTGGGGAGTTTCAGACCACAATGGTGATCAGTTGTTGAGGGGAGATAATTAAAAATTCCTATTTTCAGTTTCCCATACAAAAATATTTAATTTCATAATGCCTAAATAAATTGACAACCCTATCCTTGTAACCCCTTGACCCCTTGACCTACTACCTCTGTAGGTCTACTACTACTACCTACTACCTCTGTAGCTGAGTTTAGGGTTGTCACTTTGTATAAAGTCAGCTGTTAATGTTGAAACTTCGTTGCAGTTTTTTTCAGAGATACCAATCGAAGTTCGAAAAGTCGTTGAACAAAAGTTGTTCCCCGGGGGGTGGAAATTCACCCCCCTTCAGGTTAGTACACATATTTTGATACACGTTGTATAAATCAAAAACCATCAAAATTGTGTAGTCTTTTTGTTTAACAATACTATAATGTTGAACAAAAGTGTATTGTTGCACGCAAAAAACAAATTGAAAATATACTATAAACCTCTCTGCATGATTGCGTTTGTTTATTTTTCCAAAGTCAGGCATAAGTAATTAAGTTTGTTGGATCTTCACGTACAAGTTTCCTTTTCCTATGAGTTCTTCTGTTGGTACCATCCTTTTGAATATCACTTCAAGTTTGCATTTTGTGAATGGAACTACGTAGGGGAAGTTTGGGAAAAACATAGTTATATTCCTTATGTCCCAATATCCCTGAAAAAAGGATAATTAATGTAATTCCACATCTGATATGAACATTTTTGGGTTAAGCTCACTCAGTTTGAAGAGCCCGCCGTGTTTCGTTTTAAATATTAGTTTCTCGCATTTAATAATGCATGCCAATCATTACGTACTATGTTGCGAGGGACGTGTTGCAAAAAATGTGTTGCGAGGGATGTGTTGCGAGGGGTGTTGCAAAAGATGTGTTGTGGGAGAAGTGTGCTAGGGCCAGTCATGAATTTTACATTTTGTTAAATTTACTGACGCAAGCACAAAAGTAGTCACTAGACGCTGTTTGCCAGACTTGAAGAGAGCCTCACATCATCCATTTACATATGCGTCGCTGTGTGTCTTTGTTGAGCTATTTCGCAAATCTTTTCTTGAAACGCAACCTTAAACCTTATTATAAAGTAATACCTATCAACTTACAATGGGCAAAGGACACACCAATCCATATTTTAGAATAAACTTGCCATACTGATTGTTGTTGACGAAATCGCAATATTTGTAACTCATCTCGACGAATGAACGTCTATACTCATTGTGCAAAAACTCGTAAAAGTTGAGAAAAAGCTGAAAAGAAAAAAAGACGGGTTGCACTCCATCTGGCACACATCATATCCTTAAAAATAAAACACAGCAATGCACGCGTCCCCTCTACTGAAAGTATTAATACATAATTATTAAGGTTGTTCAATTCTGATACAAACTTAATTTACACAACTATGGGCGAATAAAGTATTAATGTACACTGAAATAGCTGTAATAGGCTTTTACAGTGGTCCTTATTACCGGCCAGTTATATAAAGTTGGAGTGTCAGCCGTTGGTCGTGGCAGTCGGGGCTTCAGAAAAAGAACTAACAGACTTTTACGTCTATTTTGAAACAGTGATGTACAAAATTGACTCTATGCTAAAAGCTAGTACCCGTTAGAAAGAATGACGAAAAAATTACTTATTTGGTTTTTTATTAATATTTCTGTTATCCTACAGTTTTCTCCAACTTTATATAACTGGCCGGCAATAAAGACCACTGTAAAATTCTATTACAGCTATTTCAGTGTACATTTATACTTTGTTTGCCCATAGTTGTGTAAATTCAGTTTGTATCAGAATTGAACAACCTTAATAATTATGTATTAATACTTTCAGTAGAGGGGACGCGTGCATTGCTGTGTTTTATTTTTAAGGATATGATGTGCTGATGAAATTACTGGCCAATAAGTTAACAATGTCAAAAGTCGTTATACGGGATCGTATCATGTTTGTATAGAACCTGGCCTATGGTCTGCATATAGACTTTAAACTCCTTGCTGCCGCGTGTTACCGCCTATTTGTTATAGTAGGCAACAAATATTGCACATCGGCTAATTTCGGCTACTGATGGACTCTCAGCTCAGTTGGTAGTAGCTTTGCCTTCTGAGCCGTAGGTCGTGGGTTCGATCCCCGCAAAGAACAAATATTTGTGTGGTGCTTGTTCTCTGTCTGGGTGTTATATTGAATTCTTAGTATTTACAAAAATAAAAAATTATATAGGGTGTCCCATAAATCATCGTCAAGCCAAAACTGGGCGATGGGCCAAATCATGACAGTTATCAGAAAAATATAAAAAATATTTGTCATGTAACTTTCGAGTAATGAGTATTTAAAAAAAAGCAGCCAAGTGCGAGTCGGACTCGCCCATGAAGGGTTCCGTAGCAACAAGTAACATAATAATAAAGGTTCTTGTAGTTCGTCGAAAGGTAAATTGTGGTTTACGATTTATGACGTATAAAAAAAACTACTGACTAGATCTCGTTCAAACCAAATATCGTTGGAAGTTTGCATAGTAATGTACAACATATATTTTTTTTAGTTTTATCATTCTTATTTTATTTTCTTATTTTAGAAGTTAGATGGTAATTACAGTTGTAGTTCCTAAAAATCTTAAATATATATCGCCCACTTGCGACGACAGTGTGACATCTCAAAAACATGGATTTTACAGAAACCGACTTTTAAACTTTTAAATGAGCTTAACTTTTAAACTGTTGTCAAAATAGCTTTATTATGTATAAACAGATTAGACAATAACTAATAATGAAATGAAATATAAAAAAAGAAATACACTTCTGGAACAAAATTAAGTTAAAACTATAGTTTTAAAAAAATAAGGAAAATTTGTCACGTTTTTTCAGACAAAAATAAAGTTTTCAAAGTGACAAGTTCAGTTGTCACGTTGAAGATGATGTAAAGATTTACATTTATCTATTTTATTTATTTTTTTATTTAGTTATGTCAAAATAAAACGATATTCTTGAAAATCAGTTTCTTAATTAAGGAATAAAATATTCATTTGACACAGTGGTAACTATTTTAATCGTACATTTTGTTACAAAAAATTACATGTTGACTTGTATTTAATTAGGCACATGGGTATTGTACTACGCACACAATATTTATTTTATTTCAATAAAATACAAATTGGTATCAAAACACCTCCTCCTCGCGTCGTGCTCCTCACTGCTAAGGGTCGTGACCCCCTCCATGGATCAATTTGTCCCTGACATAGTTTCGTTACCTGGATCTGTCACCGGCACCCTGAATAGCTTCATGGACCTTCACGTCGAGAGTGGAGCGGATTTGGTCGGACCAACGTATCGGGCTTCGGCCTCGTGGTCTCTTGCCCTCAATTTTGCCAGTGATGACAAGTTTTTCCAGGTTGTCACCCTGTTTCCTGGCTATATGCCCGAAATACTCAAGGAATCACTGGAGGCAGATGGTTGATAGCCTAGTGGTCACTTTAGAGTTCCTTGAGTATTGATACGGTCCCACGCGCTGTCCACGGGATACGGAGCATCCTCCTCCAACACCACATATCAAACGCGTCCACGCGTCTGCAATCATGCGCTTTCAGAGTCCATGTTTCTGCACCGTAAAGAAATATGGAGAAGACTAGACTCCGGATAAGTTTCATTTTTAAGATAAAAAAAGATAAACAACTGAAAAAGCTGCTACATGAAGTACTCGAAGAAGATGAACTCGTTTATAGGCTACGATGGTGCTACTTTTGTGGCGTTTGTTGATTATCCATTGATTCATCCTCTTAAACGTTTAATTACGTTTTATTATTCATTTCCTTGCGTACAATAAAGAGTTAATCTATCTATCTATTGTTTGTTGGTTAGACTGTTTGATAAACAAACAGTTTTTGAATGAATTCGTGTTGTTTCAAGAAATTAGGTGCTACTGGGCAAGTCCTCGTCCATTTTTAGTTTGTGCTTATCGTAAAACTAGTGTAGACCTTGTCGCCATCTGGAAAGATAACTGGTGTTTTGTATTGCTGTTTAGTGTTTACAACGTGGCAGATGGACATACCACTAAATTTTATCAAAAGGTATTCGGCAACAACAGAACATCAACAAATGACCCACTACTTATTTCCAGTAAAAGAAAAACAAGTATCATCTTCAACGTTATAATTCAAAATGACGCAATGATGCTGTGAATTTCTTACAAGAACAACGTGACATCATTAACATTTCTCGTTAACTTTGCTTTTTGGTTTGCAAGAACAGTATGATAAGTTCATTGTACCACGTTGTCGAATAAATTAAAATTATTAAAATAAACTTACCTTTTTCACCTAAATCGTGGTATCCTCGTGATGTCACGTTTTTTATGAAAACCGAGAGTGCTTCACGTCTCAACGCCCAGGTGACAACTGAACTGTCGCTATGTCGAAGCCAACATGATCACCAAACGAGACAGTGCTATATTGTGATATTTTGTCTCATTCTCTCATTCCTTCGTTGTTTATGGAGCAAAAATTATCCCGTTTTTGGAGATAATAGAGCGCGCGATCGCGATTCTGAATATCAGAAAAACGAAAAATCGTATAACTTGAGATGTCACACTGTCGTCGCAAGTGGGCGATATATAGGTTTGTAAATCCTAGTTAGGATTTACAGCAAATGTTCAAACTGTTTGCTGCAGAAAAATAGTAGTGGCTCAAAACAGATCTTTAAAATAATGATTATAGATCTGTGTTGAGCTATTACTATTTTTTAACCCGATGCTACCATATTATGAGAAAAGAGGATTCTAAAAAAATTACAATCTACTTTCGGTGCTACCTGGGCCCTGTTTTATAAAACTGACAATTTGACATAATGTGTCACAAAGCGACAAAATTGTAGAATTGTCGCGCTTAGGCTATTGATAAAAGTGACAAATATGTCACAAAAGCGCGACAATTTCACAATTTTGTCACTTTTTGACATATAATAATATTATGTCGAATTGTCAGCTTTATTAAATAGGGGCCTGTACGTATATGGTTTCCGATAGTTACACGTTTTCGAGATAAATTATGAAATTATGAAGAACTAGCGGCTGCCCACGGCTTCGCTCGCTCCGCAGCCTTTACGTCCCGTTGATTTTTCTTTTATAGTTTTTCCTCTTTTTCTCCGCTTAGGGAAATAGTTTTCCAATTTTCTTTATTAGTGCACCCCTATGCTATAAAACGAACATTCCCTCCAAGTTTCATGCTTCTAGGACATACGGTTTAGGCTGTGCGTTGATTGTCAGCCAGTCAGTCAGTAACGTAAGAGTTTTATATATTTAGATAACCTACCGTCACGTTATTAGCCCAAACATGTTTGTTGTACCCGGCAACGCGCACCACATACTTGCCACCTCTTGTCAATCGCCTAATGGTAATAGTGTTATTGTCTCCTGTGTATTTTGGATTGTATTCAGTTATCTCCACTCTTTCTGGAATCATCTCCATTGTTTTGGGGGTAAGATGACTTTCCTATAAAATCAGTACAAGTTTAAAAACAAGAAAGGTAAGGTAATTGGAAATTGGTCTTTAAGGAGGCACGATTTACATACAAACTTAATTTACACAGCTATGGACGAATAATAGTACATTGTTACCTGAGTGTTGAAAGTCACGTTTTTTGAGTCCCGAGACGGGTTTGGCGCCAGAGCGTTAGCGAGGGCGCCAATGGAGCTTGAGGGACTTAAAAGACTTTCACCCGAGGTAAACACTGTGCTTTTCATTACGAATACAAGGAAAGTAACAATAAAAACATGAAAGAAAAATTTGTGACAATGAAGATTGAATTGCCGCCTTCCCGGTTTTTTTTTTCTTTTTCTCTGGCGGGCCTTCGGCTTCGGCTCGCCAGCATTATTCAGCCATTATTTTCATTCTCATAATTTAAAAAATGGTAAATGTCAAATCTATGTTATTTTAAATAAATAGTTGAAGCTATATATTAATCAAGTAATTTAGAAGATATATTATTTATTTAATACTATCTTTATGTTATTTAAATTTAAATTTTACATTGCGCTATCTTATTAGACTTTTTAAACTTCTTACCGTTGTAATGGGTTTCCAACCTACTTGCTGAATAAAAAGTTGGAATTTAGTTCAACGACCTCATTGCAGTTAGAAAGGCTTTAGAAAGTTGGAACATGGTTGAATAAAATAGAACTTGTTTTTTTTTATAATTTGACAGCTGTCAGTAGAAAGCGATTCTCCCTAGGGCTGAAAGTTTTACTTTCAATTAGGCCCCTCAGACAACTTCAGACCTACTTTCAGAGTATGAGTAATGAAAAGTATTAATATACACTGAAATAGCTGTAATAGGCTTTTACAGTGGTCCTTATTACCGGCCAGTTATATAAAGTTAGAGTGTCAGCCGTTAGTAGTGGCAGTCGGGGCTTCAGAAAAAGAATGACGAAAAAATTTCTTTTTTGGTCTTTTATTAATATTTCTGTTATCCTACAGTTTTCTCCAACTTTATATAACTGGCCGGCAATAAAGACCACTGTAAAATTCTATTACAGCTATTTCAGTGTACATTTATACTTTGTTTGCCCATAGTTGTGTGAATTCAGTTTGTATCGGAATCGAACAACCTTAACCAAGCGATTTGTCTGTATGTATTCAGATTTAATTCTATCCATATATGCCATGCCTTTTTTTGCCGTGAAGCAGCATTTCTTTGTTTTGGTTTGAAGGTTGCGGGTGCCGGTGAAATTACTGGCACGCGAGGTTGAACATCTGCATGCCTCATGGACACAGGGCAGTGCATGGTAGGGCATGTTCTTGACGTGCGTGACCTACGAGGCAATGCTTTGTTGATAGTTGTATAAAACAACTATTTATCTAACCAGCTAATTGGGATATATTAACCCTCCCATCTACTATGACAGTCTGTACTATAGTAGTATAATCTGTAATCCAGTCAAATGGATGACAAAACTCACAGATGTCCTTCTCCAAATTCTATGCTACCTCCCCACCAATTTTCAACCAAATCGGTTCAGCCGTTCTTGAGTTATAAATAATGTAGGTAACTAACATGACTTTCTTTTATATACAGGGTGGAATTTTGTAATGCCACCTGAAGGGAAAGTACTCTTAATACTGCAGATAGAAAATTTTACTCAAAGGAAACATTCCTTTATTTTTGAATAGAAAGCAAACTGCATTCAAAGATTTTCGAAAATTCTCTTCTCCAACACCCGGGAATCGAACCGGCTAAAATCTGAAAAAATTATATCCTGTACTTTTATTGCATCGATCGTTAGGATCAATTGTAAGGATGAAATTTCTCTAAGAGAATGGAGCCATTTCGAGCAACTAATTAGTTAGTTTACCATTTTTTGTTAATAATTAAATTAATTTAAGATTTCCTGATTTTTCTTTCATTTATTTTATCATGTTTGTTAGAGAGATTTCATCCTTATAATTGACCCTAACGATCGATGCAATAAAAGTACAGGGTAATTTTTTTTCAGATTTTAGCCGGTTCGACTCCCGGGTGTGGGAGAAGAGACTTTTTGAAAATCTTTGAATGCAGTTTGCTTTCTATTCAAAAATAAAGGAATGTTTCCTTTGAGTAACATTTTCTATCTGCAGTATTAAGAGTACTTTCCCTCCAGGTGGCATTACAAAATTCCACCCTGTATATAGATTTAGGCTATGCTGATTTTTATTCAAAAAGGCGATTATTATGTTTTTAAAATCAATATTATTCTCTAGATGAAAATAAGATAACACTTGTTTGTGTCTAATTTGAAATAGCACACGTCGAAATGTTAATAGGCATGAAGACAGTAATCAAGTATCGCCAAAATATTTATCTGATCTAATGAAAAAGGATTCAAAGATTTTGATATAATTATGTATTTATTCTCTTATTAATGTCGACATTAATAATTTATTTGTTAAAATAAATCTACAAAATACAACAATCCGCCATAATGGCTCAAACACCGGTCAGAGCGAATTACGTCACTTTTACGTAAACGTCATTCCGATTTAGTAAAAAAGCACTAATGTTTACTGTTGATATACTTAACCGTGACGTAATAACAGACGCCATGACACCAGCGAGCGTTTTGGCGTGAATTTGAAAATTAAAATTTAAATGTACTTTTATTGCACAAAAACCTTAATTTTCTATAGAAATATGATATATTTTAGACATAATAGTTACATCTGAATATGATAGAAGAGATTTTGAAAATTAGTCGTCATGCCTATATGGTAGCACCGGCTGTCCAGATCTTACCTTTAGAACACAAATTACTACTATTATTAGACCAAAGAAACGTATGAACGTCATGTAAAATGCTGTTATAAAATGCTGTATCTATCTAGACTATTGATTGACAAATACTAAAAAAAGTGCAGTGCTGTGCAGTTATATGTACCAAAAACGCTTACATTGAGCATGGAGATCACTCATTAGATAAGCTTAATATTGTAAAAAAGTGTGAAAGAGTAATAACAATTACTTATTTCAAAACATCATGATGGTTTGATAACCAAATATATTTCTGTCAGATTGATGTGTAAATAATGACGTCCTACCATCGTACTAATATTATATTAAAAAATTACAATGTTTGGATGTTTGTAAGGACGATTTGGATGAAAAAAAGTTGGAATAATTTGTTACCAAAATTAACTGATTTTATTTCAAACACTTAAGGGGCATACTGCTAATGACCTAATCATTCGCACATTTTGACTTTTGGATGGATATAAAAATATAACTTATTTGTCGAATATCGCGAGAACTATCTTTTGTGCAATCCGTTTCATCCAGTTGATCAAACATATTTTTTTGCTTAACTTGTAATGCTGAAAATCTCCTAGTTACGGGGTAGGAAGATAAGAAACACTTATATTACAAAAGTTTTTATTTGTGCTTTATTCGGTTAACAAACATAGAAAAATATTAGGTTCTAATTATTCTAAGGGGCCCGCTATGTCCCTAGGCTTCTTCGGATCCTTGAGAACTTATTAGGTGCCTATAACTTATTACTATCTAAACTTATTGTCCGTAACTAGAAATATCTTGGGTTGGTGACCTGCCTGCCTCGAATTCGGTTTGGCTACTAATAAGGAGTTGCGTTAGTTTATCCTACAGTGGTTGAACAGGATTAGGTCCGTCGTAAGGGTATCTGGTCCGTGGGAGGACGGTGTGATAGTGGCAACAGGGAACAACGGCGGGCCTTAGGGCGCCGAAGATAGCGGCCGCAGCCGGTGTGTTGGTGCTTCCACGAGCACCTTGACTAACCTCGGAGGCTGAGATCTAACCAATATCACGTTCGCAAGTCGGTAGCGGGCTCGGAACGGAGCTGGCGTGGGCAAATGCTCGCTGGTCCTTCAGCCGAAGTTTCGACCACGGGGAGTGACAATCGGTGCTCCCTTGCCGAAGGGACGAGTGCCAATATTCAGAGCCTGGGGCCCGTATGCGGCAGGAGTCTCCAGGAGCTACCAGACGGCCTCTACTGATCACGAGAAAAGGGAACAAATTTAATATCGGCACTTTACAAAAACACTGAACTCGCTCGCAACTAGGAATATTCGACTCACTTGAGGCTGATAAAATATTATGCGTAGGGTATATTTTTATCCACTACGGGACAATAAAATCGACAGAAATCTGTTAAATAAGATATCCAAGAATCAATTCTGTTTTCAACGGGTCGTTGCTCTCTCTGTCAGCTGGCTGTTTCAAAATCCAGACCATAGACTAGAGTAGAGAGATTCGCGCTAGCGATCTTGTAATCGATTTTCAAATGAAATCGATGGAGAAAAAAAACAAACGAATCGGCCCGAATTCAGCCGTGAAAAGGCGGACGGAGGTCTAGGACGAATGCATAACGTTTTGAAAATCCTGTATCCTGTAAAAACAGGGCACATTCTCGTAACAATGGCAATATGTTAGTAGGATAATCGATTCTCGATACTCGATGGCGATCAATAGACAATCCCTCGGATCGACAAACTCCTATTCGCAATAGACAGTCTGTGGCACGTCGCGCCGGCATGTTGCCAGCTACCGGTTTGCGGTTACCCTAAACTCAACTGCGCAATATCGACCGCCAACTCGGATCGTCATTATTTTACTATGAACAAGACCGTAAGCTCGGATATGGAATCGCGTAAGCATTTTAAGACGTAGTAAGTATTCAATGATGGATAATATGGAGGTATAAACAATTAAATGGGCTCTCGGGGTTGGGTGTCAAGCCGACTCACCTAACCCTTAGTGTGGACCGTACTGAGCGGGCAACCCCGAACCAGTTGGCGTAAATACGAACAGAAATTATGCTTCCAAGCTCATGTGATAATAAAATAATATGTTTTGTGGACACTGTGACAGAAGGACTGATGTTCCTGTCGCACGGCGCCGAAGGCGACGTGCGAAAAAAAAAAAATAATGCGGAGCCGTTCCATTTGGCGATGTTCTGATATAAAAACTATCTCGCTGAAAGGAAGCTTCAAATTGAATGGCGGGAACGTTTGAAAAGGTATGAGTTTATTCGATCGTTACCTACTATGGGGTTTACCTATTAGAAATCGGGTGTTACAAACTTACCCCATTACACAAGCTGTTTTCAAAAGATAATCAGTGTTTAAGCAACTGTCATCTCTTACCATTCAGTAATGTCAAACAGTGACAGGGCGAACTTTAATCAGTGCGTCACACCTAAGTAACGCTTGTAAGTAAGGCCTTTACCCCCGAATACTGAAACGCAACTCAGATTTAAGTACGTCTTAAGCGACGAATATTTGACAGATTTTCATTGAAAACTGTAATTGAAGATTGTAACCCCCGAATACTGAAACGCAACTCAGATTTAGTGTGTGTGTGTGTCTATAGTGTATTGTAATCGGATTTCATATAAGATACTTGCAATTTTCTATAGATAAGTTGATGTTGAAGAAGTGATTTTATATATTTCAAAAGGTTAAAGTGCGCGAGCGAAAAGCTGTTTCAGTGTTTTAATCGTCCTATCTATAAAGAGCCACCACGCGAGCAAAGCCCCAGGTGGCCGCTAGTAGTCATGAATCAAAGATTAAATCAAAATGTAGTTGAGGATAAAGGTCGAGGTGTCATCGTGCTCAAAAATAATTTCATGTAATTTAATCAGTCAATATTATTATAACTACATTTTGTATGAATAAAACTTACATTGTGTAAGTAAATAATTAAATAATTGTGTACACGAAATCATTTATTTAAGCTAAAACCATCGATTGAGTGTAGGCACTTACTTCCTGTCTATTATAAAATATAATCGTATGTAAGGTATATATTACATCATGCATGCTCAGTAAGTAAAATTTACTGCTGTGCAAAGAGGCTGTGTAAGTAGGCATTTGCTAACCCAATGCATCGTAAATGCGTTATATTTTCAAATCAATTTATCGCCACACAATAGTTGTTAGAACTATAACATATCAACCATATTAACTATAACATATCACACACTATAAACACTGAACAACTGAACTCCAAAATTATTCAAAATAATTTGCACAGGGTATAAGGTAAGGTAAGGCTCGTAATTTTCGATAAAGTATTTCAGTGTTTTCATATCTTATAAGATTTGCCTTGTGACTTAAGATTGCCTGGAACAAATCGCTTTTATCGATAAGGCCACCCATTGCTCTTTATTTAGTTACGCTTTATTACTGTGATGTATCCTTGTAATCTATCTATTGTGTGTGAGCAAGAACTTGTTTCACGAAGTAGTAAAAGAAGAAAAATAGTTAAAGCAAAGTTTTATTTAGATATTGGTTTGTATGAAAGTAGAGATTTCCATGACTTATCTTTTCTTGAGGCGGAGTAGGTATTTTTCGTAAAAATTATTTCAGCCTTTCCTTTTTTGAGCGGGAACACATAAGTGAAAGCTCTAAATGTGAAGGTTACGTTGGTAAGTGCTCGAGGACCCTGAAATAATATACAATATCCACTTAAAAATTTGTTGTCCGAAAAGAGAGGTTACACTGACATTGGGTACAATACGGTAATTTTTAACCCAGATACAGCGACGGGACTTTTAAAAGGTTCAAAAATATAATTAAATCTATGGCTAGTTTTCGCATATTTTAATGAAATAATGTTAAAATTCTTACTGCTTTCATCATCATCATCATCATCAGCCTGAAGAAGTCCACTGCTGGACATAGGCCTCCCCTACACATTTTCAGGAAGAACGATTCTGAGCCCTTTCCATCCATCGATTTCCCGCGAACTTAACAATGTCGTCGGTCCATCTGGTGGGGTCGGCGCCCTACGCTTCGTCTTCCGGTTCGTGGTTGCCATTCGATAACCTTTATTCCCCAACGGGTGTCGGTTACTGCTTTATGAATTAGTAAATTACGAAGAAACTGCGTGAAATAAACATGATTAAAATATTGATATATTAATTTAGGCTTAAATTCTTATTTCAGTGTTTTTAAACCACGCAGAAGTTTTTTCTTATGATGGGTAATTAGAGTGAATTACATTTCCGATAGAGAACTACTCATACAGTAACATGTAAACTGTTAATTTTCATCTAATCTATTATTAATTTGATTTTATAAAATGTGTTCAATCGATGAGTTTGTTTCTTTTGTTCTATGGCTACTTTTTCCATTGGCTGTACCTTATTTGCCTTAAACCAGAAGAAAAATAATAATACTAAATCTATTCGGCGAATGGAACCGCGGTCCGAATACCTAACGGTTCGAATTGACGGAAGCCTCCAAAATCGCGCCCTAAGAAGTCGGTTACAAACATACAAAATTGCAAGTGAAGCTTATTAATAATAAAGCGTGTAAATATAAATAAAATTACACATTCAACTTTTAATGTACCCAATATTCCATTTACAATGAAAGTTGGACTGAAAATAAGGCGAGGTCATAAAAAAATAACACAATAAAAAGCGTAAATATGTACCACTGAATTACTTTACCACTAGTTAATAGAAGTAGCCTCGTAGCGTTTTCAGATCTTTAAGGATCTGAGAATTTTAAAATAGGTTGTTTATCTTATAATATTCTTTGCCAGGGCTATGATACCTACTGCCAATAAGGGACAAGATAATCCATGGTATTTCACACGACTCCCGATGAAATCATCTTTGTTGACGAAGTCACAAAACAACTGACGAATCTCAATGAATGATCGCTTGTATTCGTTATGCAGATACTCGTACATAATGATGCTGATCTGCGGATTTAAAGAAAAAAATCGATACAGAGTTGCTATTGTTTGATACAGTATGTAATATTACCAATAATTTACGTTACGTGCACTACGTCTGGAATAAATTGTTTTCTAGCCATAAGACCACCCATTATAAATTTTATTGAATAATAGTTGTTGTGTAAAATTATCTTTTTGTTACTCTGTAAGTTTTTGTAGTTTGTACAATAAAAAAAAACTATCTATTGAACTACCTAATGTAATATTTTATCCTGTATTACATTAGGTAGTTAAAATGATTATTAAATTAATAATTTGTTAATTTAAAATGAGGTTTTTAATGTCGTGAAGAAGCCGGTAGTATGACCAAAAAATTTCCTAGAACCCAAAAAGAAACCAGTGACATTCTAATAAGTCTACATACATAGTTTCAAACTTACGGTGACGTTATTTGTCCATGTTTGTTTCAGTGTAGCAGCCATGTTGACTATGTAGGGGCTTTTTCTACTATACTTTCTAACTGACATTGTAATATTGGTTATATATTTTTCATTAAAAGAGATTAGATCACATCTTTCCGGCACCATTTCTAGGCCCTCAAATGATGAGCATTGCTTGTTAAAATATATGAAAACTATGAGTAAAACCAATTTTAACATCGAAGAAATAATTAGTAAATCTGATTGAATGAATTTTGCAATTGAAAAATTATGAGGATGTGTATTCTAGCTAGTTGTATCAGGTTTTTATACTCGATGGACTACGTCTGTGTTTAAAAGCTCATTACCATTTTTAATAAATATACATGGTGTAGTTCCAATTCAGGATTCGTGCACCGTTGTATGCAAATATTATGTTCGTGTACCTACTCAAAAGATATTAGCGAGAGAACGGCATTTAAAATTACATCTATTTTGTGTAAAAAAAATTGGTTGTCTGTAAAGTCGGTTTACTGACGATAGTTGAACGTGACAACGTCATACAGCTGTCCACGTGGACGCATCGCTCACTCAAGTAGGAGAGAGACCGTTTCGGGGCAGTGGTCCAACTGATCTGTCCAACTAGTTGGACTACGGGCCTTTACTAGGGGCCGTGGTCCAACTATCTTTGCAGTTGGACCACGGCACCATAGTAGAGTTCCCAGGTCCAATTAAAACAATTTCAAATAATACAACTGCAATTGTAACCACAGCACATTTTAAATTAATAATTAGTTCCGCGCTTTCGCTTGCACTTCAAGCCTTAAATGGAACGCCTCAGAGCAAGGTAACGCCGCATGAGTCATGTTTTTTCGTGCGTGCAGCCGGCTCCTTCGAATTATAAGACTCCCATTTACTCCCATTGACTCCCATTTATTGATTTAAAACTAGCTGCCTGTCCCGGCTTCGCACGGGTGGACATTTATTTTTTAAACACTTTTATATAGCCTATGTTACTCAAAAGATGAATGTAGATTTCCAATGGTGACAGAATTTTTGAAATCAGCACAGCAGTTTTTAAGTTAATTAATTAAAACATACAAAAACACATAGTATAGATTGACAACATAATAATTATAACCATCCTAGTAAAATAGATCTACCGCTTTTTCAGATACCTAGCGGTGTACATAGCATGCTTTATAAATGATTATTACTATATTTTATGCTAAATTAGCCATGTATTTGCTTGGTGTAATAGGTGATTTGTGCCGAGCACTTTATCGTGCAGTTGAAAAATATCATCATCATCATCAGCCTGGAGTCCACTGCTGGACATAGGTCTCCCCACAATTCCAGGAAGAACGATTCTGAGCTCTTTCCATCAAAATGTAATCAAAAAGTAATTATAATATATTTTGCAAAATATAATATGGTGTATTTTTTTTTTTTATTTTTTTTTACCCTTATATACCTTATATATACCTAGCCACGTATATTCTAAAGTCAACACAGTCAACCAGCTGGCTGCACAGCCTTCTACCATCAGGTACCCGGAGAGAGTACGCAGGCAACACATCATAGAGCTTGATGGGAAGACATAATGCCTAAGAATAAGAAGAAACGCTCGCTGGAGTAAAGATTCTAAAAGCCTTACTACCTAAAACAAACCTGCATAAGGTCTGAAAACTTATCGCAGTTAAGAATAGAACAAAAAAAAAAAAAAAAATTCAAATGTCTTCTTTCAGTAAAATGTTTCATCTACAATATTCAAGGTACAGTGGGATACAGCTCAAGTTACCTAAAAACAAAGAAAAATGACGCTTACTGCAAGGACATAAGAGCTAGCAGTGTGTAGTCTGATGCGTATCCTTGTGTACTTTCTCTCCATGTGGCATATCCGTGGGACGCCCTGTAAGGTGACTCTACTGGTGTCACGGAAGACCAGCGTTATAGTGGCACTCGCTACTATAACATACGCTGAGTGACGACCAATTTTTATGTCATTATCTCCTTGTAAATGATCTTTGTGTAATATATGTGTAATTTTCTGGCATAAAATAAATAATTTGATTGATTGATTGATTGATAAGGTTACGTAAGAATATCTGCTAAGTTGTAGCCGCCGATTGCCATCCTGACCCAGCGATAAGGCGACGCAGCATACCAAAACGGATTGGTGAGACGAGCTTGAAGGACTGGACAAACGTAGGCAAGGATCACGATGTTTGGAGGGAATGGGGGGGGCTTTTGCCCAGCAGAGAGACGCGTAGGGCACGTAATAAATAAGTTAAAACTTTTTTTCGAGCATTGATGATTAAATATTAAATTAGCATAAGGTGACAAAAGCTAAGCTTAATTCTTATGAATTAAGTTATGCAGCCAATATAAACTGTTAGGTCATAACATTGTATAATGAATAAGTCGTTAATCATAGTGAAGTATTAAAAGCACTTAGTTCCGAGGAATAACTTGAAGATTTATTGCAGCGTTATGTTACAGCAGAAAATTAACAGCTCGTTCATTTAGTATTCTAAATATGTATTTACAAAATAAAATGTGAATAAATGTTACATAGTAGTAATGCAGTAGTTTTGCAGTAGTAGTATAGTAGGTATTATATTAATACTGAAAAATAACTTCTTCTCATTTGATTGGTCGATTAGTCATCCGTGAAACCGGCCCTATAAAATCTTCTTCTTCCTGCCCTTATCCCACTTTATTTGGGGTCAGCACATGTCTTCTTCCGCCATTCTCCTCTGTCAGCCGTTATCTCTGCATTCACTCCTTTCTTATCCGTGTCATCTTGAATCTTATGGCCCCTTCCCATCGGTGTGTGATATCGCGCACGGAGGTGGATCAGCTCGCACGACACACCATGGGAACGGTCTCGTGCGCCGAGGTGCGCGGTAGCACAGGAGCCCTTTCTGTGTGCGTTGCCGTGCGTCGTCGTCGTCGGCTGTGCGTGATTATCTGCAGAACCACGCACCGTAGGAAGGCAGCATTAGAATACCTACTAAATACGTATAAACCTTGGGTAAAAAAAAGCAACCATAACAATATCAGCGTTTTACCATAAAGCGGTTGGTCGGCCTTGTGGTTTTTTAGCGTCTCGTGGTGGAATTAGACGCACGAATAACTCGTTCATACAAATAAAGAAATCAAAATTTTCATACATTGATTTGCAGCCAATTCCATAATGTATATGAACCTTCCTTTTCAAATGTAAACTTACACTTAAAAACTATGTACCTATGTACAAACTAAACCACGTGTAAAGCAATAAATGTATTGAGTATTGAGTATTGAGTATGTTTTTTGGTCACCGTTCCGCTATTGTGATTTAATTAACAAAAACTAGAATAATTAGTGAGATAGCTGGTTGTGTATTGGCTGTGGCTTCGCTGTCTACTTACAAGCTCAAACCCAGCTCATAATAATGTTCAATAATAATTTTAAAGTTGTTTTTTTTAGATGGAAACGAAGTCTTGGAATCATTTAGCCACTTCATACCAGCGTACTGTACAAACCAGCTTAGTTGTTAGTATCTTCGCCTTCTACGCTACAGGCTGTGGGTTTGATCTCCTCTAAGGATAAATTATTTGTCAACCAACTTAAGCGACTTTCCGCGTGGTCGTCATTAGGCTAAGTGACTGCTAGTAACTTAAATATACTCAGCGCTTATGTGCTTCGCAAGGCACGCTTAGCTGTCAGTTTTGGATAAAGCAGTTGTTAAGCCATGACTAAGGTCTTGATGTGGCTAAATAATTGGTCGTAGGACAAGTACCTGTAGTAGAAATCTGAAAAACTATCATAATATTTTCATTTAATACCAAGTATGTTGAAAGCAAAGCCAGGTTATAGAATGTAATATGTATTTATGGGTGACCGCGGTGGTGTGGTTTATTGAGGATAACATAGGCACATCACGAGTAAAATTACAAAAAAAATATTACTTTGCTTCGCGTTACATCAATTACTGATGAGCATAGAAATTCGACAGATAGAGAATGCTCAAAATATTTATTTCTGGAAATGTAATGAGGGAAGTCAAAGGCGTTCCTGTGAAGGGAAATGTATAATCCAACTCATGTCTAGAATGTATTAAAACTATAAGGCTAATCTGACTAATTTGTGGCCGTTATAAAACCTCCCAATAGCACCGAATCTTCTTGGGGGCTTAGAGAAGTGACCTAGGAGAAACATTGGTCCATTGACCCATGCAGCTAAGCCATGAGCGTTAACTATGGATAGGCCGAAAGCAACTCTAGGGGCATCAAAACCGCGCTGTGTTGTTTTCAATACTTTGTGGTTAGTGTTTCTCTACCCACTATTTACTCGTGTGTAAGTCTTGAACACTATCGTTGTACGTCAACAATGAACAAAGTTCGACGATAAAAGAAATCGAGGCCGTTTTTATGAATATAATAATATTCAATTTGATGCACGACTAAACTTCAGTACTAGTGATGTGTTGTTTATCGATAAAATGAATTTTCTTGCTTGTATAATCAATACTCAATATACAGTGTGTTAGTTTAAACGAGGGACATATTGAAACCCACAATAGTGCATGATTATATGATACTAATAAAAATATGAACAAAAAAAAAACACTGATAAATAACAGACAGAACCATACCAAAAATTTCGCAAAAGTCTCGCAACGTGTGTACACCCTTGCGCTAGCGATTTAATATTATCACAGACCACGTGCGCGGGACAATGACCTTTAGGTATAATCCATTTTCCCTTCATACTTTAAACCTGGCTTACCTGGGTATGGCTCCCTTCCTCGTCCTTGGGCATGCAACGGTACGGTGAACTGACCGAATGTTCGCAATCGTTGGTTAACACCTAGCATAAGATTGTACGACGGAATCTGGCGGTTGGGAAACATCTCTCGGTACAAAATAATGGCTCCTCGCACACTATCATTAGATAACACGTAGGCACGAACCATATCCCAATATTCTTCATTAGAATATCGTTAAGACGTCATTTTTGGTTATTAAAAGAACACGTTTACAGGACACACTTATCCCGAAGTAAGCGGGGTTGTTTTTGCGATACGCGGAAACGCAATATTAGACATGCGGAAATAGCAGCGCACTCGTATAGACTGACTGCGGTCAGCGCGGGAGTGTGTCCTCCTGTCGGTGCAACACAAAGGGAAGGGGCGGGGTTTGCGCACAAGCTTCCTTTTCGGCAGGATCGGCACGTGTTTTGCCGCGTGATTATTTTACTGTTTACAAGTTCACTTCTTGCGCGCTCAGTGTTCATGAATAATGTATTTTAGTGGACAATTACGTCACAAATTAAGGTTATAGGTTTTTTACATATTTGGGACGAGAATCGAATACTGAACACCCTCCCTCAATAAGTCCCTCGTTTAACCTAACACACTGTATAATCAATATATTTGATAAGCATATTACAAGTAAAAATGGATTTAGTACAGGTATTAAGAACCTATTACACATTAGGTACATAGTCACATACAAAAAGTAATAGTTATAATACAAATATAAATAGAAATAGAAATGTTTATTATACTTCACAAAACATGGTACACATTAAAAATATACAACAAGCAATAGGTGACAAAAAAAAGGCTTCCACTCAGCATTTGCCATAAAAGCCAAAGTAAAATAGTCTTAGCTCAATTAAGTTCAATAATAAAATAGAAAAAAAATAAAAAATAACACATCATCGGGTACATTATGTACCTATGTATAATACAAACTTCGTTAAACATCGTGAGGAAACCCGTGGCTTAGTCAGCTCCGCACGTATTGACCATGTCTTTCCTGTGGATTAGGCCGACTAAGCTGTCAGGATGGTATAGGTGCTGGGCAAGCCTATCCCATCTAATATCCTGTCCCAGGCACTACAGTGTCCCGTAAGTAGGGGCATGAGTAATCACCAGTTTCCCCCTGACGCTATACAGGGTTATTCATTATTAGCTGCAAATACTCAGGAATTAGGTTCAACAAATAAAATAAAAAATATTTATGAAACGATTTTTTTTAAGTTTTGTTATGAAAATCCCGAGAAAATCGATAAAGGAATCATTGGTGCCTGACCTATTTTGACCTTTGATCCGCGCCCGCGCGCCGTGAGTGACACTCTGCGTTCAGTCACCGCCTGGGTGGGTCGTCGTCCTGTTCTCCGTGGCAATCAATAAGCAATAGCCGTAAAAATAATAGTCAAATTTAAAAAAAATAATTTCATAAATATTTTTTATTCTATTTGTTGAACCTAATTCCTGAGTATTTGCAGTTAATAATGAATAACCCTGTATAAATCATCTACAATAGATGCAAAGGCCTGTTTACTTTTTATAATACAAAGTTAAGTCTTGTCGATGAACTCCTCGTAACTATAACTTTAAGGCCCAATACAGACGTGAGTTTGACGATTGATTTATTTTCGTAATGGAATTTCGTGTAATGGCTTTGCAGACGGATTTAGATTTCAATCAACGCTGATGGATTTTTAAAAACCTTTGTGCATTTACCTACTTGGTGGATGTCATTAGACGCACAATAGCTTTATTATAGCCCGATTTATTATTTAATGCAATATTTGAAATGAAGTTAATTTACCATGAAAATTGCCTTTGCTGGGCAGAATTCGTTAAACTTCGGAGCAAGTCAATAATCACGGGGAAAATTGGAGCTGTTCACGAAATAAGGAAAACCTCGCATTACGACTTGTAAAAACTTTCACCATCCGAAATCATGTTTTCTCTTGTTTTGCTATCGGAGAAAAACTAATTCTGTGTTTTTGTAAATCATTTATTAGTCCTTGGTAGTTATTTTGTCCTATATCAGACAGTCAGGGGTGGTTTTATAGTCAGATTACATACTTATATTTAAAGAAATAATAAATATTGTGGACAATACACACAGCACTATATAACCCCAAACTAAGCAGAGCTTGTACGATGGGAACCAGATAGCTGATATAATACTTAATTTTTTTTTTGTATACACATATTATTATTACTTCGAACACAATATAACACCCAGTCAAAGAACAAACATCTGTTCGATGAAAAAAAAATTTTTGAGTTTCAGTTTCTAGTATGGGGGACCCCCAAAATTTATAGTTTTCTTTCTATTTTTGTGTAAAAACCTTAATGCGGTTCACAGAATACATCTATCTACTCACCAAGTTTCATCAGTCTAGCTTTTATGGTTTCGGAGAAAAATGGCTGTGAACGGCCGGACAGACAGATAGACAGACAGACAGACATGACGAGTCTATAAGGGTTCCGTTTTTGCCATTTGGCTACGGAACCCTAAAAAGCATAGTTTGCAGGTCTAAAACACTTTATTTTTGAGCCAAATATGCAAATTATCAGTTGAAAACACTTTGTAGAAGAGTTGACAGAGATAGGGAAGATCTAATACCGTAGGTACCTATTTCTGACGGCACGCAGTGATGTTTGGAAGTGCTCGAAGACCTAGAGGCAGACCACCCGTTGCTTAAACGGCATTATTGTGAGTGAGAGTAAGTGGATGAGACTCACATGGGACCGGAAAGAGTAGTGAAATATAATATAAATTAAAAAAACTTGACAAACTGACTTTATGGCTAATCTGGACCTTTCAGATAAAAAAATAATTTATTAAATCGGTTCATAAATGACTGAGGTATGTAGTTACAAACATTTAAACTAAACGGCTTCCTATTTTTATTAAATTTCTATGGAGCAAGACTTTACTGATAAAAAACAAATCTAATCGGCTCATAAATTACGAAATCATGCGATAACAAACATCTTACAAAATACGACCGAATTGAGAATCCTCCTTTTTTATTTGAAGTCGGAAAAAAGGAGGCCTATAACTGACACACATCAGCAAGTGCAAATGGGCTGATTATGATGATAATATTATATTGGGGCGTCCCTAATTTTGTTTTTTCTCTTCTCTCGTCAAGTTAGTTTTTACGACATATTATCGGCGGAACGGTAATTGTCCCATCCCTTCTTCCTCGTAATTCTCATCTCATGAAATGTGCACCGCGGGAGTAACCGGGTAATGGTATTGTTTGTATTACGATATTTTTTACAACGAAATAAATACTTTACGAGCTCTTTACATAATGCAAGTCGTAAATTTGAGCATGATTCGTATAGGATATCCTCAAGTGTATTGTTTAAAAAGTCTGCTGGTTTGTTCGTGTGGAATAATATTTTTTGTTGGGAAGAGATTGGAAAATATACGTCAGACCAACATCAAAAAATCAATGAGTACGAAAAAACTTTCAAGTATATCATTTCCTTGTTTACTTAATCTAAGAGGAATACACTTTCTTGACACAGAAATAAAACTACGGGTATAACTCCTTGTTTTTTTCGGTAGGTCCGATTCAGTAATATATTCAACTAGTATCAAAACATTTTCTAAAAACAAAAACAATACTGGGTAGGTAGAACCTGAATATGCTAATTTATTCTATCATAGATTAAGTACACAAACAAACCATTTCTTGTGTAATCTAAGAGAGAAGGATACACTTTCTTGACACAAATAAGGCCACCATATACCTACATGAAAACTCTTGTTATTTTTTAAGTAGTTCTGACGCAGTAATCTATAGCCGTTGATGTTTTATTCAACTAGTACTTACATTTTCTCGAAACAAAAACAATACTGGTTGACCTAATTATGCTAATTTATGGAATAAATTTACAAATTTTAATTTATTGCACCGCACCTCTGCTTATTTTCATTAATACGTTTGACTGAAGAGGATCTTTAATTTTTTAAATAAAAATGCATCGTTTATTATATTACAAAAATAAATAAAAAAATGAAAACAAGTCTATTTTAAGGCACTGACTGATTATCATCATCATTATCAACATTATCATCTCGAAGAAGTCCACTGCTGGTCTTCTCTAAATATTTCCAGTAAGAAAGATTCTGAGCTCTTTCTATACACCGCCTTCCCGTGATCTTAACAATGTCAGCTCGTCAGTCCAAGATGGGTGGCCGTCCTACGCGCTACTTTTACTAATAACACTTGCTAATATTAGTGAGTAGAGGCAGACTTAAAATTATTTTACCACACGCACTGGTTCGAAAGAACTGTGATTTGACCAGAAGAAAAAGAAGAAGCACGGGCACATTTTGTAAAAAAAGCTTGCCGTGAAACCGTATAAAAAATCGAATAACAATAAAATTACAGCTCTCAACGAAGCTATTTCAGATCCCAAAAAACTCCCGACAAACGTGTAGGCATTTAAAAAACACACAAAGGTTTATCCCCCGAATAAAAGCTAACATTTTCCACCAAACGATACCCGTATCCCTCAAAAGATGCCTTGAAAGCTATACCAGTTTAACCGAATAGCTTCCCATTTAGAACCACAGATGAAATAAAAATTTCAGCACAACAAAATAGGGTAGACTTATTTGTCGGCGGCCGTCCGATTGACCGAGCGCATTTGCCGTGTGGACAAGCCTTTATGGCACATTAGCGACAAAGAAGGACTATTACGTTGGCTGGATCCGAGTTACGACACTCATACTTCACGCTCAATCGTTGGATTAAGCCGCGATTTATATAAGTCAGGAACTGTCGTGTTCACCCTATTTAACAGACAAGTAGGGGGTTGAGGAATCACATTGTTGGATACGCTTTATCTGCATTAACTTGAATATTAATTATTTATACTGATTTTGATGCAATAGTTAATAAATGCAATGGTTTAGACTGGCACAGGATCGAGGTAGATGGCACAAACTAAGGGAGGCCTACCCAGCAGTGGGTGAAGTTGGGCTGTGGATGATGATGAGGATGATGATACTGATTTTACGAGCCCTCATAGAAGTTGTTGAGAACAGAAGAAGAAAGATGATTGGCCATCTTGTACGACATGACACCTTTATCAGAAATACCATCGAAAGAAGGGTAGAAGGAAAGAGAGGAAGGGGAAGACCAAGGATAAGCTACATGAACCAAATAAAACGAATATCGCCGTCATGTCGTATAAGGAGGTCAAGTAGGTTGCCCTCAAAAGAAATACCTGGAGAAAAATGCATACACTACGCCGACAAGAGCACTGCTCTTTAATAAGAAAAATACTGATATTACACGTCTACACTAATATTATAAAGAGGAAAGATTTGTACCTATTTTTGTATGTTTGTAATGAATAGGCTCAAAAAGTACTGGGCCGATTTAAAAAATTCTTTCACCAATAGAATGCTACATTCTTCCAATTTGACATAGGCTACATATCATTTTGAAAAAAATTAGGGATCCGTGGTAACATTTGAACAATGTAACCGAAGGTGTAGAAAAATGAGTCTTAAAACGTCTTTCGTCGAATGCGCTGCCGAAACTATTAGCGATAGAACAAAATAATGTACAACAATATTGTCTACCCCGTGCAAAGCCGGGACGGGCTGCTAGTGTATTTATGAAGTAAATTACCTTCTTTTATTCATACCCGTGTGATAGATTCAGTAAGTGTTATGATCGCGAAAGTTTAAAAAGTACTATTATTGCTCTACTTGAGCTACTTATTGGAGCAATCATATGGCCCGTCTGTTATTATGTGGTGGAGAAAGGGGGATGAAATAATAAACCTACTACTGCTCATTAGCATAATGCGTGTTTGTTATGTGACTACCTCTTAAAACGTTCTTTGGATTATTTAAAATCCAGATCCAAAGCCACATTTAAGAGCTAGGAGAACTTTTAAAACAGAGAAGCACTACTAATAATAAAAACTTTTTATTTACACAAAGAAACTTACAATTAAACAAAATAATATTTACAAAATGTACAAAATACACAAGAAACAGTTGAGCTAACTGCAGATCAATCGATCTAGAGATAACTCAAAATACTCATAATTAGTTTTTTAATAATTATTACTTTTATACTCATTTATTCCAAACAGTGCAGCCTGCTCTAGTAGTGCAATTATTCGTGTAATTAGACTGTTATTACGATCCTCTATCAATTTAATTCGATATCTATTAATACACTCGGTTGGGTAAACCTATTGCATTTGAGCCGCGTTTAGCAGTCTCTGCATTTGAGCGGAATATCTCGAACTAGTGACGTAGTTTGCGGAGTAATTCGATCGGTGAGCGGTTTGGTACATTAGTTAAAAAATCAATAAAAATAAGATAAACTAAATAAAAATAAAATAGAATAAGCCTTTATTTCCCCGATACTAGTACCCACCCGCGACTTCGCTCGCCCCGTTCCTGTAACTTTTTTTGGCATAAAAGTATCCTATGTGCTATTGCGGACTATAATCTATAATCTATAATCTTTGTGTCAAGTTTTATACAGATCGGTTCAGCTGTTCTGGCGTTATTGAGTAACAAACATCCAATAAAAACACACATACAAACTTTTGCATTTATAATATTAGTGGGATTGTAAACCATCCACATAGCACTATATCTAGCCTCAAACTAAACACAGTTTCTGACGTGACAACGTCTTATAATTCGATGAAGCCGGCTGCACTTACGAAAAAACATGACTCATGCGGCGTTACCTCACTCTGAGGCGTTCCATTTAAGGCTTGAAGTGGAAGCGAGAGCGCGGAACGAGCAACAAAGAGGCACGCACGGCCTCCGCGTTCGGCAGCGTTTGACATCTGTCTCTCTCCTACTTGAGTGAGCGATGCGTCCGCGTGGACAGCTGTATGAAGTCGTCACGTTCAACTATCGACAGTAAACCGACTTTACAGACAACCGATTTTTTTACTATGGGAACCAGATAGCTGACATATAGTTAAATTATGTATATTATGTGCATACATAATAATATGTTTTGTTAAAACATACTTAGAATACAATATTAACACCCAGCCAGGGAATAAATACCTGTGTTTACCACACAAATATTTGTTCTCGGTGGGAATCAAACCCACGACCTACGGCGCAGAAGGCAGAGCAACTACCAACTGAGCTAAGAGGCAACAAAACAGTATTGCTTAATTTAAACTTATCCAACTTAACTTATACTTAGGCCACGTTTACCACTTATCATCAGGTGGGTCCATAAGCATAGGTACTATCAGCTAGTTTTATATAAATATAAAAAAACTTACCAACGTTTTGCAACAATAATAGACATGGTGGTAGTACCTCCGGCTGAGCCTATCACAGACAGCCTTACTACTACTAAAACTTGCCCTAACTCTCGTAAAAAAAGGTTTTTAGCGTTCATCAGCCGGGAAATGTTGAAAAGAACCGTTTTCAGATATCCACTGTAACGTGGAACACAAGCAACAATATCCATTGTGTGATATTATCTCGTTTGCCATAATATCAGGATAATGTCGACCGTGCATCAGATATTAGACCCTTGTTATTGAATGTAATGGGTAACAAATGGCCTAGTTGATTTATTTATCGCAACCTTTTCCCTTTTAGAAGTGCTTCTAGCCCTTTAATGTGGCTTTGTTTCAAAATTTGGAGTTTGTCCAAAGATTGTCTAAAAAAGATTGCTTTCAACAATAAAAACATCCATTGTGAAGTTTTTTTTTAAATTTCCAATACAATCATTTACTAAACACAGTTTACCTTATTCATATACCTAATTTAGACATACTCGTACTTTAATTAGGCCCAGTTTATATATACCTACGACCTCATTTGAGTATGTTTTATTCAGGCATTCTGCTTCAAAGCATGCAAAATACTGTGAGTAGTGTTTTGTATACTGTTGCTCTGTTTTGTTGTATTTAGTTGTTGTGTGTGTTTTTTAACAACTATAGCAGATAGAAAAATCATATGGCCAACCTGCTGTTAGGTGGTAGCCATCACTGATGGGTTCGATCCCCATGGGGTCTTCATTCACCCGCGTCACCTACGACCTACGGCGCAGAAGGCAGAGTTACTACCAACTGAGCTGAAAAACCAGTCAAAATAGAACACCTATCAGTAAATTTTCTCTCTTTATCGCTTGAAAAAACATGAGTTTTCTCGAAAACCTCACAAGGTTAAAACTGACAATACAAGTACGAATCTAGAGTTATCATACGAGCCCCTGGAGAGCCTCCCAAGATGTTAACAACAGCTATCGATTCGGTTTATAGCCCAATAGCCCAACAATGGCTCGATCGAGAAAACAGACATATTTTATTTCATGACTATCGACTTCAAGTGTTTGATCAATTGTACAACCGCACTGAGGTGTTTCGACTAGTTGAGAAAATGATTTAAGATGCTGAACTCCGTAAAACAACTACTCACTCGCATGCTTTGACTTTTTGAAACAACAATAAAAGCATAACAAGACAAGTTAACAACACACAACAACAAGTCGTTTATCTTTTAATGAATAAAATAAGATACAACAACAAAAAATAAGTGCATAACTGTTTAATCATTGCCATAATTGGTAAATCACAGTTTAATCATAGTTTTATTTCTAAACTACTGATGGGCACCGTTAGATCCTCGGTTCACTCCACTCACTCAGTGTTGAAAGGGTCTAGGTCATCTCGCCAGCGTTTTCAGGCGGCTGCGACTTTTACCCTCTGTGTGTGCCCATTCAGTGGCTTCTTTAGCCCACCTATCAACCGGTCTACTCTTTAACGCGATTCCGATCCCAAACTTAAGTTTTGACGGAATTTTGACAGAAATCCTATGGGTTTTCCGTCTGAATTCCGTCAATAATTGGGATCGGAATCGCGTTCAAGAGTAGACTGCCAGATCTCATCCGCACTTGGTGTGCGGATTGGTTTCCTCAAGTAGGCCGCTGGCGGGCTCTTTTTGCGTGACCCTTGACACGTGTTGCTTGAACTTTTTAGGTTCTACGATACGCCGGTCTTACGTTTTTTTTCCTTTACCGTTTGCGATTACTGGCATAGTGCGCATAAATTTTCGATAGAAAAACTCATTGTTAGGTAGGTACACGACTGAATTTGAACCCATGATCTTAGGATCGGAAGGCTGTTACCACTAGACTAGTGCTCTCCAATCTCCATATCAAGTCATACTGATCATTTTGCTGGCCTCTCAGCTCAGTTGGTAGAGCTCTGCCTTCTGAACCTGTAGGTCGTGGGTTCGATCCCCACCGATAACAGATATTTGTGTGGTGAACGCAGATGTTTGTTCTCTGTCTGGATGTTATATTGTATTCTAAGTATGTATTTGCAAAAAAATATGTATGTATAAGTATTATATTAATCAGTTCCCATAGTACAAGCTCGGTTTAGTTTGGGGCTAGATAGTGTTGTGTGGATTGTCTATAATATTTATTATTTATAGAACATTTAGTTATAATTTTGATTTCATTGAAAATAATCATAAATCTTTGATGGTGATTGTTACTAAGCTCAAATTTGGCATGGAAATCACATTACATTCGGATGTGGTCGGATGTGTTGTGGTAATGCAATTGATGGGGTAGGTCATGCATAACGAGTATCCTATCCGCTCATAATAAGTCGTTGTAGGGATCGAGTGATTGCTTATCGTGTAGTTTTAGTATTACTAACCATCGTGTACCAACAAGTAAAGTTTTAAAAACTTGAGAAACCGACTTTACGGCCGATCTGCTGAATCGATTTTGACAAAATTTCTATGGGGCCAATCTGGAAGTCAGACATATTTCAAATAAAATAAAACGGTTGTCTGTAAAGTCGGTTTACTGACGATAGTTGAACGTGACACCGTCATAAGAAAATACACAGATGCCGAACGCTGCCGAACGCGGAGGCCGATTGTGCCTCTTTGTTGCTCGTTCCGCGCTCTCGCTTGCACTTCAAGCATTAGATGGAACGCCTCAGAGCGAGGTAACGTCGTATGACGTCATGTTTTTCGTGCGTGCAGCCGGCTCCATCGAGTTCTAAGACGTTGTCACGTCAACAAAAGCAAAATGTAAATAAGACCTAATATCAAATAAATTTATGAACACTATGTCAGTACAGTACTCCCAAAACGGTAAAGGAAAACATCGTGAGGAAACCGGCGTGTCGTAGAACCTAAAAAGTTCGAGCAACACGTGTCAAGGGTCACGCAAAAAGGGCCCACCAGCGGCTTACTTGCGGATAAACCAGCCCCCGCACATCAAATGCGGATGATGAATTAGAATGGCCTAATATAATAAACGAATGCAAGAGATAAAATAAGAAATATTTACCAAGTTCAACTTACTTTAGTCATTAAAGTTAGATAACAAAATAAAAACCTTTTCAAACAAACTTTGCGACACTGTTTTAATGGAATGGGTCTGAGAGACATAGTTACTCGAACTTTTAATACCTAACTGGTAAGTTACTAAATTGTCCGCGAAATGATAATCGTAGAGTTATGAACTTTAACGATTCATCGCACTATGAAAACGTTTGAGGTCAGAGTAGTTTTTAAGCTTCGTCATACTTTAGTTTTTGTTCGGTTCATAGTTTTAGCGACCATGCTATGGTGGCCATTCATTGTGAGTAAAATTTCAATTTAAATATTAGTAATTAAAAACAGAATTTCGACATTTTATGTTATAAAGGTTGCCTGGTAGAGATCACTGTTAGCGATAAAGCCAGCCATTGTATTACTGTTACTGTTATTTTTAAGCTAAAAACTGTATTCTGTATCCTTAAGTGTCATAGTAATCAATAAAGAGTTTTATCTATCTATCTTAGCAAAAATGTACCTATCAATAATTTGAATATGCTTTATTTAAATATTGATGTCTCACTTATTTATTTCTTTTCATTCTTCTTCTACGAAACTTAATCTCAAACAGCGACAATGGAAGACAAAGCGTGGGATGCCCTCTCCTGAGATTTTAGTCTGATTGTGTTTTGGCTCAATAAACGCATTTATCAAATCAAAATCAAAAGTGATCTATTTTATGCCACACAACAAGACAGTATTACACAACGTAGTAGTAGTAGAGCTCTTTGTTTAGAGCTCGTCCGGGGAAGTACTACCACCATGCCTATTTCTGCCGTGAAGCAGCATTGCTGTGTTTTGGTTTGAAGGGTGTGGGTGCCGGTGAAATTACTGGCACGTGAAGCCTCACATCTCTATGTCTCAAGTTGATGGACGCAGAGCAGTGCATCGTAGGGCACGTTCCTAACGTGCGTGACCTACAAAGCAATGTTTTATAATGTTAATAAAGGCGATGGTAACCACTTAACATCAGGTAGGCCATATATGCTTGTGCCATCAGCTAGTTGTTTTAAAAAAAAACACAAGGATACAAGTATATACAAGTAACAATGACATAAAAATTGGTGGTACCAGAATTACACCTACGACTGTTATAACAAGCTAAATCCACACACTCTTTACTTATTACTCTTTGGCTTGGGGGCATTGGTTGACCCCGTTCTATAACAATGTTTTATTATTCAACGAAATGATTTGATTTTGATATTTATAAAGTTGAATGCCAACACCTCCGTTTGCGGTCGTTTTATTTAGTTAGTGAATTATTTTAAACGATTTTCAATTTCATTTTCTACGTAAAATTTATAGAATGATTATTTTAAATTATTTCTCAGAGTACTAAGTCCCAAACTATGCAAAATTAATAATTGGGATCGAGATAGCTGATAAAATTACTTTATGATTCTTCTTGAATAATATTTGTGTTTAATTCTCTTTTTGTTAGTTTCTAGTACCCCCTTCCCACGGTCTGTGATATCGCGCACGGAGGGGCGGATCAGCTCGCACGGCACACCATGGGAACGGTCTCGTGCGCTGAGGTGCACGGTAGCACAGGAGCCCTGTCTGTGTGCGTTGCCGTGCGTCGTCGTCGGCTGTGCGTGATGATCTGCAGAACCACGCACCGTAGGAAGGCAGCATAAGGCGTACAATATTTTTTTTTCTATCTATCTATCTATCTTCATGTAAATAAATGATAGCTCATGTTACATTGGTTATTTAAATTTAAGAAGCTATTAACATGCAAATTGGTAGGTTTAACTTTAATGCAAGTTTTACATGCACATTTGCAAATTTATTACAAGGCGTACATAAATCCTTTAAACTTTAGTCGGGATAGTTCAACTTCTTCATGACCGTAATTAAGTGACTTCGTTCCTTAGGGTGGACTTCATCATTTCAGGGGGGTAAACTGTTTTGGTACCACATTGAACTTAATTTAGATTTAAACATTTAGTAAAACCATACATTTCGTGATACTGTTTATTTACTCGCTAAGCTGAATTCCGATCCTAAGATCGTGGGTTCAAATCCAGTCGTGTACCAATGAGTTTTTCTGTTGAAAAATATATTATGTTCACAATGCTAAGTGCTCTCAAACGCTGAAGGAAAACATAGTGAGGAAACCCATGGCTTAGTCAGCTCCACACGTATTGACCATGTCTTTCCTGTGGATTAGGCCACTAAGCTATCAGGATGGTATAGGTGCTGGGTAAGCCTACTCCAACTAAAATCCTGTCCCAGGCACTATATCGTTCCGCGATTAGGGTTTGTGTAATCACCTCTGACGCTATATAAATTATCTACAAAAGATGCAAAGGCCTGTTTACTTTTTTTTAAGCTGAATTGAAATTAGTGTATGAACTAAGTTTTTTTTAAACATCTAGCCGATGGAACAAGCATATGACCCATCCGATGTTAAGTGGTAACCTTCGCCTATAACAAAGCAATGTTTCGTAGGTCACGCACGTCAGAAACATATTCAAAGATGCACTGCCCTGCGTCCATCAACTTGAGGCATACAAATGTTCAGCCTCGCGTGCCAGTAATTTCACTGGCCCACACCCTTAAATCGAAACAGCAATGCTGCTTCACGGCAGTAATAGGCATGGTGTAGTACTTTCTCTTACGAGCCCATCACAAAGAGCTCTACTTTAACTAAATTGCAAGTCAGCAATGAACTAGCACGTTATAGCCCCTTCCCACCGGTGTGTGATATCGTGCACGGAGGCGGATCAGCTCGCACGACACACCATGGGAACGGTCTCGTGCGCCGAGGTGCGCGGTAGCACAGGAGCCCTTTCTGTGTGCGTTGCCGTGCGTCGCTCGTCGTCGGCTGTGCGTGATGATCTGCAGAACCACGCACCGTATTTAGGAAGGCAGCATTACTGCCATAATATAAACTAAACTTTATAACAAAATTCATAACAAATTCTGTTATCTCTTCTAGTCATCGCTCAAATTAGCACGACGGAGTATAAAAACGTATCTCTGATACATTTATTAAAACCTCGCGTTTATTTCAATTACACTGAAAGGCGTAACCTGAAATTAGGCCGTTTAGTTTAATTAACGTTTGGGAAATGCGAACAAACGGAGATTTTCACGGACCAGAGGAGATATGAATCAGAAGGGATGGGAGAAATGAAGTCATATTTACCTAAATTTGATGTTGCTTTATGCTGAGACCGGGACCAATCATTCATCATCATCATTATTAGCCTGAAGAAGTCCACTGCTGGACATAGGCCTCCCCTACACATTTCCACGAAGAACAATTTTGAGCCCTTTCCATCCATCGACTTCCCACGATCTTAACAATGTCGCCGGTCCATCTGGTGGGTGGGCGCCCTAAACTTCGTCTTCGGTACGTGGTTGCCATTCGATAACTTTTATTACCCAACGGTCCGAGACCAACAAAGCGCAAAAAAAATGGGGAATGTTGTGATATGAACACGGCCGTTTGTTGTACGTGAATACGTCTTGTAACTTCGGGGCTTCTCCCTCTGCCGCGCGCGATGTATTACAGTTCTTACTTAGCGTAATAAATTTTTTGATTCTTTAGCTATTCAGTGGTGTCATTGAAATTTGGATGGGGATGATAGATTTTTAGCAAACGCACTTAATACACCATACCCGTACTTACAGTTATTGTGAATCTGTTATTCTTTTTTAATAAGCTAATATTCATTCGTGTGCTTATACCTATAGAACCCACACCCGAAAGCGCTAAAAGTATCTTTTACCAACAGAGCGGGATAAAAACCACCAAATACCAAGGATAAAAAGCTAAGGGATAAAATAATACACTATTATTCTTTTGTATCAATTATTCTTGAGTTGGTTTACTAAAACTTGTTCGTATTTTTTTCCTTTTTTATTGTTGTCGGTTAACAATAAGATAGATTTCAAATAAAGCACTTGGTAAACGATGCTGGTTGCTGTGACAAAACAGCAGGCGTATTCCTACGATACGGTCCGGCAAGCCTTGCGCACCTCTAAGCGAGAGCGTGACAGCTAAATCCTCTTTCGATTTTCAAATTTTTGAAGCAAAATTTTAGAACTCATCACATTTTAATGGATTTCTATTTAGATAACATTTGTACCATCATCTTGAATCATCTTATTGGTGGTTTAACTTATAGACATGCACCACACTGGAACTTCACTTCTATTATTTTTGATTTGTAAAAGGATCACATAAAAAAAACTGTAGGGACAAAGCCGTAGTTTCGTGCCTGTTCTTCTAGGCTTGGTCACGTGAAACTGGCACCTAGACTCACTTAGTTTTAAGACATTTCAAAGTGATCCTTGCGATTCTACTGAATAAATACACTTTTGATTTTTATTTTGGTTTTATGTAGTACCTCTTTATTTACGTAGTCACGTCGGAGGTAACATTTTAATTCGCTCTGTCACGCACCGCTGCGGTTAGCGGCGTCGTCTGTTATATGCCTTCAATCAGGACTACCAGGTTGAAATACAATGAATAAAAAGGATCAGAAGATAATCTCAAATTACAGTAAAAAACATCCTGTTATTCTTCTTATTCTGCGTTAATTATTATGTAGATATAACAGTAGATAGATAAAAAATATAAATACTTTATTGTACACCACATTAAAAATTAAAGAAGGACAGAGAAAAACATCAAAGTGGAATACAGTGGGTGGTCTTATCACTAAAGGCAATCTCTTCCAGACAACTTTGGGATGGACTGGACTTACTTAGACATTAGCCAGAGGTCCAGCAGTAACTATCATAGAAAAATAACTTTAATCGCCAGTTAGGATTGACTTTTTAGAGGCCTGCGCACACCTAGGTCGCTGGAGATGGCGATCAGTGAAACGCTGTCAATTTGACAGCGATATTTGATATCACTGATCGCCATCGTCAGCGACCGAGGTGTGCGCAGGCCTTTAGAGATTGTCTTTAAGCATAGGTAACTCCGTTAATATGTCTGAAAAAGTTGGCATAGGGACGGGACATACCTATATCAAAATAATGGCACTTTGCAAAAAATGAATATTATTTGAGGTGGGAAAAAACGTCACCGTCATTGACACCTCTTCGGCAAAGATCGTCAAACTTCGCCAAAATAATAAAAAATGTGGAAAAACTAGCTCTGCTTAACTTTTAGCTATAGATTGTTTAATCTAGCCTCAGTTCAAGCAGAGCTTGTACTATGGAAACCAGATAGCTGATAATATAATATAAGGTAATTAAATATTTTTTTTGTTAATATAATTATTATGTCATGCTTATAATACAATATAAATCAAACATCTGCGTTCACCACTCAAATATTTGTTCTCGTTAGGCATCGAACCCGTGACCTACGGTGCAAAAAGCAGAGGTACCTACTACAAACTGAGCTGAGAGGGTCGATGAGAGGCAAAAAAACACTTTTTTCGGCCTTCCCGCAGAGCTATTTTTTTGGTACCGTGTTTCCTAGTGGTCAGAAATGAGTGTTGTGTAAGATGTGAAATTATAATGCCGTGGCTCTCAGGTGTGAATTTTTGCATAAATTGCCTCTCGCTGTTGGTTTTTGCGGCTACGTTCAATTGTGGGCAGACTTGTATAATTTAAGGTGAGCATTTTAAATACGTAAAATGGCCTCGAGTTTTCGCCCGCCATTTGTTGGCTATTCTTTTATTTGCAAAGTTTATTTTGGCTAATTAACTGTATACAAGTTTTACGGACTGAAATTAAAATTGAACACAATACTACATGTGTTAAAGTTATAACTGATGAAATAATGTTGGTAACAAAAGAGAATTTGTGTTAATGTATAATTCCAATCCAGAGTAGGTAAGTAATAAAACAAGTTTATCTCAAGAAGCAAGCAATAATTTATTTTCACTCAAATATTATCATTTAAACCACGAAACGCAACGATAGCGCGATCTACGATCGGTACAAATTTAGGGGCGCCATCTAGTTGTAAAATACGTAAACCTAACTTAAAATAACATTAGACATACCGCCCACCAAGAACGACATTGGTTGTTCTTCACTACCGCCCACCATGAACACTGTGAGACAGGTTAACAAAAAACTTATAACAACTAAAGGTACACAATCATAAATAACAATATTCAAACTAAACTTACAAATAAATCAGTACACAAGTTTGAAGTGGGTATCTTGAAGAGAGATTGGCCACACTTTAATGTTACCACATGAGCAATCTGGTCTGCACCAGGATGCCTATAAACCACTCTGCCTAACATCCAACGAGCTGGAGGAAGGTAATCTTTCTTGACTAAAACAATGCTGCCAATAAGTTCTGGAGTCAGTTTTGACCAGTTATACCTCTACAGACACTCGACTAAATACTCGTTGGACCACCTTCGCCAAAGGTCTCACACCATTCCTTGAGTCACCTGCCAACGTCTCACAAGGTTACCTTGTTCAAAGAAACACTCAGGTATGATGACTATCGGTTCGCCAATGAAGAAGTATCCTGGTCTGAAAAATGCAGGTTCATAGTACTTTAAAGGTTTCAGCTTATCCTTTGATTCCAACTGGCCCTGCCTTATACAAGTTTCTACTGCTTTGTTCTTCAAGAATCTTGGCCACTGAGTAGGATCACCGGGTGACTCATCACTATCTACCACGAGATGAACCATGATTTTTCTTTGCTCCCGATCAGTAGAAGACTTCAGTGCCTGGTAAGTAACATCTGACCCTTTCCGCAATTCAAATCCTTCCTTACTTAACTCGTCTGTCTTCTCCTTCGGTGTCTTCTTGCCATTTTCTACAGTATGGTAACCAGTTAGCAAGTCATCACCGTTCAACTCTGCTTTAATACTTTCAGCCACATCCGGGCACTCCATCGCTTCCTCAACTACCACCTGTTGCAAAGTCTTCAAAGATAAGTATGGAGCCGGTGCTGTATTAAATGTCTTTCTTACTAATTCGTGTTTTTCTGTTTCAGATTCCGGATCTTCGGCGACTTCTTCGATGAGGATTTTGCTGTCATCTACATCGGATTCAACTTGCCCACACTTCATCAGCAACTCATCCACACAAGCATGCATGTTTACCACAACATTATGATGACAGTGCTGATCATCCTCAGCCTCATCAAAATGCGTGTTGTGTGTTGAACCTGATATCATCCATCCCAACGCAGTACACTGAGCAATCAGCGTGCCGTTAGGACCTTTCATCAAGCCTTCTTTGATAATTTTTCCATAAACGTCTGCGCCAAGCAAAATATCAATTTTACTAGGCGTGTGGAATTGGGGATCGGCGAGGACTACATCCTCTAACTCTGGCCACTCCACATATTCCACCTTATCTGACGGAAGAAGACTCGTTATCTTACTCAGAACATGTGCACGTACCTGCAGTTGAATGCTGGGATCATGGCGCGACTGAATCTTTACTGTGACAATGTGCTTAGAAGCTAAATTGCCTTTATCGCCACCTAGCCCGGATATGGTACTCTTGCTTAAAACTTTCCGGAGTCCCAGCGCTTGTACTGCTGATTCTGTTACGAAGGACGCTTGCGAGCCCTGGTCAACAAGAGCTCTAAGCAGCAGTGAACGATTGTCATCTGCTTGAGCTCCGACTACCGCTGTGACTAACAGAATCTGATTCTTAGTTCCCGGATTCTGGGAAAAATGTGCCTTAAAACTTATAGACAACTCGTCTTGAGTTGTCTTGACTTGGTCGATAGCTGACTTGACTTCTCCTTCCAACTCTGATTTGGCTAAAGCTGATGATGTCGATGTTGGACTTTGACTTGGGTGGAGCAAAGAGTGGTGTTTGCGCTTACATATATGACACCTAGACATAGCTCGACAAATGTAGGCGGAGTGGTTCCTACCTAAACAATTAAAACACAGACTATTTGTCTGGACAAAGTTTTCTCTCTGGTCAAAGCTATTATTTGAAAACTCATCACAATTGGCTAACTTATGCTCTTCCTTTTTGCAGTATGGACAAGTGACCGCAGCATCGGAATCGGTTGACACTGCATGCATAACATTGACCCTTTGGTTCGAAGAATTTGGCTTGGGATCCATAAACTCCAGTGCTCTGAATCGAGATTGCAAAAATTCCCGCAGTTGATCCAAGGTCGGCAATTCATCGGACACGCTTATCTTCAGTTCCCATTCCTTCCGTGTCTCTGAATCCAACTTTGAACAAACTGTGTAAATTATGATTGTATCCCACGAGCTAACAGATACTCCCAAATTCTTCAATCCATTTAAGGTTCCGTTCATCACATCCAACATATCCTTGATTGCACTGCTTGACTCGTTACCGATGCTGGGTTGATTCATAAAACGCTTCAACAGACAGTTGGCCAAATATTTCTTATTATTGTATCTACTATTGAGAGTCGACCAAGCTTCTTCATAGCTGGCTGCCGTGATTGGTACATGCCTTAAAAGTTGCTCGGCCTCTCCAGACAACTGACTCTTCAAGTAATGCATCTTCTGCACATCGTCAATTGAAGAGTTGTTATGAATCAACGATACATATAAATCCCTAAAGGTTGTCCATTCTGCATAGGACCCGGAAAACGTGGGGATTGAAATTTTGGGCAATCTTACACTCGACTGTATTTGTGACGCCGTGTACGAACTAGACTGAATAGATGTAGGTAGTTTAGATGACTTTAGCACACTTAAAGCATCTCTCATCTCTGACTTATACTCTATGTACATCTCTTCCATAGCCTGAAACACGTCCTCTTTCATGTAAGTGGTTTCGTCAATACCGTCTTGCTCAAGTAACTTTCTATGATTGTCTGTAATTACATTCCACTTTGCATCTAAAGATTCTATTCTTGTTAACAAATAAGATTCTTTACACAGTCGTTCGTTTGGTGACTTTTTGAAAGTCTCATACGCTTTTTCAACTGCTGACATAAAACCTAACTGAGCTTTAGCGAGTGAAGTCAACGACATGATGAAAGTTACTTTAAACCAACCATACAATAAATTTTTCTAAGTATAAAATATCCACAAAATTTTCTAAGTCCAAACCCAAATTACAAAAATTTTACAAGTGTTTGAGATTCGCTCCAAAATCGGGCATAGGTTCCCCGTCACTTCACTTTTTCCTAAATTATTCTAAGTCCTAACTATAGCATGCACAATTTTTTAAAGTCCAAATTAAATCTTCAAATTTCTTCTAAGTGTCAACTCTTGAACAAAATATCACAAAAAGTACTCACAATTTTTTCACTGGCAAACCACACACTGTCTCGCTGCTGTAGAGCTGGGCTTCCTCTCAGCCAATGGTATCCTCCTTGCGCGCCTTGCCTCCGTCACTCCTCAGACGGCACCGTCACGTGACCTCCCACGTCACGGTTGATTGTGACGTCAATGCTGCCACTCGCCGCGCAAAGGCTCACCCTGCCTTAGCCGTACTCCTCCACTTGCAACTGTGGTCGTCGGGTCACCCGTACGTACCCGTACCCGTACCACACACTGACTCAACTGTCAGTCGACGATCCCTTTCCCTTGTACTGGGAGGGAAGTTTGGTACAAGCACACCCAAAGGATTGCCCTCTGTGGTCCAGTGCGTTTGTAGCAAAACCAAAAAAATCTTCCATCAACATCCGACTCGGAAGGACCATGTATAATTCCAATCCAGAGTAGGTAAGTAATAAAACAAGTTTATCTCAAGAAGCAAGCAATAATTTATTTTCACTCAAATATTATCATTTAAACCACGAAACGCAACGATAGCGCGATCTACGATCGGTACAAATTTAGGGGCGCCATCTAGTTGTAAAATACGTAAACCTAACTTAAAATAACATTAGACAGTTAATGTTTATTACGGTACGGTCGTTTATCTTTTTAGAGTTCCGTAGCCAAATGGCAAAAACGGGACCCTTATAGATTCGTCATGTCTGTCTGTCTGTCTGTCCGGCCGTGTCTCAGCCTTTTTTCTCCGAAACCATAAGAGCTAAACTGATGAAACTTGTTGAGTAGATGTATTCTGTGAACCGCATTAAGGTTTTTACACAAAAATAGAAAAAAAAAACTATAAATTTTGGGGGTCCCCATACTTGAAACTGAAACTCAAAAATATTTTTTTCATCAAACCCATACGTGTGGGGTATCTATGGATAGGTCTTCAAAAATTATGTTGAGGTTTTTAACATCGTTTTTTTCTAAACCGAATAGTTTGCGCGAGAGACACTTCCAAAGTGGAAAAAAGTTGGTCCCCCCTCTAACTTCTAAAATAAGAAAATGATTAAACTAAAAAAAATATATGTTGTACATTACTATGCAAACTTCCAACGATATTTGGTTAGAGTGAGATCTAGTCAGTAGTTTTTTTTTTATACGTCATTAATCGTAAACCGCAATTTACCTTTCGACGAACTACTAGAACTTCTAGAACTCTATGTTATATATTATTTACTGCTATGGAACCCTTCATGGGCGAGTCCGACTCACACTTGGCTGCTTTTTTTCGTCTTCGTCTCATTGTGTTTGATTGTCACTACACTGGATCCTCACCATCTAGTATTTTCACTTCCCTTGCTCAAAAAGACCGTCACTGTGGCGTACATACCAGAGCAAAAAAAATAGTATTGCTTCTGCTAGAAAAAAAGGCTTCTTATTTTAAATTTTGTTTGTTTAATGAAAATGAGGCTACAAAAACGAAAAAGTTTTTAGTCACCATGAAAAGAACTTTTTTTGTGGCATCGCATAATTATGCATTTGCCATAATATTTTTTTTTTAACTACTCGATGTTTCCCTCCTTTTCTTCAGTGATGTTCTTGCCGTGCGTTGACGGGTGGCTTTTTGCGTGCGTTTTGATACTTTTGGTGAGAGCTATGTTCTACTGAAAGCTTTACAAAGCTCTTAAATCTAAGGAGATTACTTTATTACTCTGCTAAAATTATCACAAGCCTTGTACCGACCAGAGTGCCACTGAAAATTTTACGGCTTCAAAAAACCTTCCGAAACGAATAGAATGTTCAAACTGCCTCTGCATTGCACCAACAGTTGGCCTACCACAAGCTCTGTCTGGCTCTGGTTTTGGTCTGTGTGACTGTTGACTAAATATATCCTACGTCAAAACGTCACACACACAGTATAATACACTGGTGGGCACTCACACAGACTTAAAACCGGAGCCAGAGACAGAGCCAGACAGAGCTTGTGGTAGGCCTACAGACGGATGTTACGATGTCAGTTTTACGCATTCTATTCGCATATTTGATTTCACTCGGTAGAAGAGCTTATTTAATTAGCTGATTGTATGGACTATCTCGTATTGTTACAAAAATAATCCTAAAATAGACCACTGAGACTTACACAATTAAAAATACGTAATAAAAAAGTTCAAATAAAGAATCTGCTACCGCAGCACCTTTCACCATTTTGAATATACATATACACAACGGTTTAAAAACCCTACGATAATCAAATAAGCGCAATTGCAGGAAACACCTATCATACCAAAATTTAACGCCACTGAAAAATTATCGGCTACCACAGCATTCAAACACACTCTTAAAGTTTTAAATACAAACTCAAAACTAAGGCAACCAGCAGTTGGTTATGACAAAATAAAAAAAACAGATTCGATTACGAGTATACCCCAACGCATACAAAAACCTAACTTTGCAAAAAACGAGCTTAAAAATACGCAACAAAAAAGATTAAAAAAAGTAAGTAAAGTTTAAAATTATCAGAGAGAAATCATTTTGAGCACGCTTAAGGTTTATACAAATTCAAAGGTGACATAATAAAATTATTCAATTGGAATATAATTTACCGCTTTTAAGCCTATATAAATGCGGACACAGGAGTCTTCATACAAGAAACAAGATATGTAACTGGGAGTTATATTGCGCAGCTATAGTATGAAATATAGGCACATACGTTCTTGCTCGTGACTTCACTTGTTATTAAGGCCTGCGCACATCTACGCGATGGCAATGGCGATAGCTTAAACGCTGTCAATTATCGCTGTCACATTTGACAGCGTTTCAGCTGATTGCCACCGCCATCGCCTAGATGTGCGCAGGTTTTTAGTTATACAACATCGATTTCTAAAGAACTCACGTTCGATTGCCTGTTCGTTATTTTACCCTGTAAATCCTGGTATTTTTTCGGGATAAAAGAATAGTAGCATTGTGGTGTTTATGGCTCTGATAACATTAGTATAGCCTCTCTTGTAACTGTCCTTAGTTTTTCTGGTCATCATCATCATCATCTCAGCCCGTTTGCTCCACTGTTGAGTAGGCCTCCTCTTTATTGCGCCACTCTTTCCGGTCCCTCACGAGTTGCATCCTCCTTTCCAGCAATCTCAACGATGACGTTCGACTAAAGGGCAGGTGGTTTGCCTCTAGGTCTTAGAGATTTATTCTGGTAGTTACAAAATATATCTTATACCTTTAAACGAGAAAATCTTGTATATACAGGGTTATTCATTATTAGCTGCAAATACTCAGGAATTAGGTTCAACAAATAAAATAATTAATATTTATGAAATTATTTTTTAAAATTTTGATCAAAAATTTTTTCAAGTTTTTGTATCAAAATTTTATTTTTATTAATTTCTTTACGGCTATTGCATAATGAGTGCCATGGAGAACAGGACGATGACCCACCCAGGCGGTGACTGAACGCAGAGTGTCACTCACGGCACACGGGCGCGGATCAAAGGTCAAAATAGGTCAGGCACCAATGATTCCTTTATCGATTTTCTCGGGATTTTCATAACAAAACTCAAAAAAAAACATTTCATAAATATTTTTTATTTTATTTGTTGAACCTAATTCCTGAGTATTTGCAGCTAATAATGAATAACCCTGTATAATATAATCTGAATCTCGGAAACGGCGCCAACGATTTTCATGAAATTTTGTATACAGGGGTTTTCAAGGACGATATAACGATCTAGCTAGGATTCATTTTTAGAAAATGTCGCGTTATTTGTGTAGTAAATATTCAACTTTATCATAAAATCATAACTCCTAGCGTTATCTGTTGCATAAGTCACGAGTTAAGGCTCGAACACACCTAGTTCGCTGGCGGTAGCGAACAGTGAAACGCTGTCAAATATTCGCTGTCTAATCTCAAATCTGACAGCGATATTTGACAGCGTTTCACTGATCGCTACCGCCAGCGAACTAGGTGTGTTCGGGCCATTAGTGTGACAGAGAACGCCATCGATATTGACGAATAGTGGAGTTTATTATTATGTCGGTAAGATCGAAAAATATTATTAATATTTCATCAGTATGTAAGTAATTCGTATTTAGTATATAATTCACAACTAAAGATTACCAAAAAAAAAATACCGGTCACCAACTGCTAGTAAACTTAAAACGTTGGTCACGTACTAATAATATTCAATCATCATAATAATATTATAATTATATATTAATTTTGTATACACAGACTTAAAAGCATAATTATACGAAAAGCAATAACTAGTGGAATTTCACGTGAATGCATTTTCGTAAATGAATTGAAATGAACTTCGACCACTGCATCTCTTCAGGGGTTGTTTCCAGAATTCTTCTCTTTGTGCAACCTTACTCTATGATAAGAATTTAACAGAAAACTATACTCTCAAATCCCAAATTCCAGATACTTAAATTTCTGATATTGATGCTGCATCATCATCATGACCAGCCTGAATAAGTCCACCGCTAGACATAGGACAGGCCTCCCCTATACATATATTTGCAGACGCTTGGAAAACGGTCTGCGGCCACTCTCAGACCCTTCAAATCGTGGCACACATCAGCGTATGCTAAGCGACGGAAATAGATTTAGTAGTACATCCCCGGACGAACTCTTTCCAAAGATTTCTTCTATAGTTCTTTTTCTCAGTCAACCAGTCAGTCAGTAGCGTAAGAGTTATAACAAGTAATAACTTGTACGAGTTCTGATCCTCTTAATCCACCTCTCCTGTTTCATGTTACACGCGAATATTAATTTAGGTGTTTGCGGTCTCAAGTTAATTAGGTAGTACTTCCTGGTTGGCTTCATTATGCCTGACGTAGATAAAACACCCACGACCTACAGAGGAGAAGGCAGATCAATAAAGCCTGTATTTTTTCCCCCTAGCCTATGTTGTCCCGCTGCTGGCCAAAGACCTCCCTCAAACACTTCCGTAGTTCTCTCTATCCCAAACTTCCTCTCTTCATCTTCTTTTGAAAGCGTCGAGATCATCTCGCCAACGCTTTCTCGGCAGACTACGACGCTGCCTTAAAATATATTAGTTTTTTTATTTGATTTAGATAAGATGGGGATCAGTTGAACTACGAGTATATTTAGGCCGTTTGCAACGATTAACAGATAGCTCAACAGTTTAGTTTTTTGTACGTTTTTTAGAATCTTTTAACTCCTTGTATTAATTTTTTATTTATTTGTAAATGAATTACAATTAAAGAAGTATTAATAGCAGATACATCCTTAAAGCTTAATCAACTCGTGACTGAACCCTGATTTAGTTTAACAGAAGTCTTGAGAGCAAGCCGTGACCAATGCGTTGTCAACTAACTTTGTTCAATACCGTACCAACCCGTTCTTAGGCTTCGTTTCCCTAAAAAGCGGTGACCGTCATTTTACCTAGTGAGACTTACGCGTTAGTGCCACATCATGCTCGAACTAATCTGGGTAAACACGCATCGATGCCGAGGCTCTGTAGTCGTTACAATGCTCTATCAAAGAGTGATGATATTGATCTCACTGACCCCCTTCTTAAATTCAAAAGGCTTACCCGAAAATGTCTTTTGCCTCAAACACAGTAGAGTTTTCTTTTTTTCCTGTTTTTACCCCCTAATTCTTTCATTAAAAGCTTTTAACTAGGTGCTTGTGCTTACCGAATGTTATTTAGTGTTATACTATAGTATTATATTTTAATGTAAAACATGATCTCAATTTAAGTTCGTTGTAAGTAATTCGTATTTTCATTTGTTTATTTTGTGTTTAACTTTGTTTCTATTTTATTTTTGTATTTTCTATAGGTATTTATTACATACCTACTACCTTACACTAATTATTTTGCTTTGTCTAGTTGTATATTTTGCGCGCGCTGTGGCGTCCTGTAATTAGAGAGACACAACGCACTGATTACTATACATTTAAGATTGTTCATTTATACTATGTGATTTCTCTGTTGGATGCCCTAAATAAATAAAATAAAATCATCAATTTCAGCTGCGCTTGTGAAGCAACGAGACTTGAGACGAGAACGAGACGAGAGAGATGTAAAATAGTCTCATAGTTCTAGTACATAATAATTTAGTATAGGTACTCCTGTGATGAGTTCGATTTCTACCAAAATTAATTTATCTAGTCAACATTATAATGTTGGTTTTGTGTGTTGTTGTTTGGGTTATTTGGAATGGCGTAAGTATTTGGAAAAATAAATAAAGAAAAATAAACATTTAATTTGGTAGTAACAATAAAATATAAGAAAAAACGAAAGCCTTGAGCACATTTAGCCGTTCACATCTAATCACAGCGTTTCACTAATTGCCATCGCAGAATGCTTAGATGTACGCAAGGCATAAGCAATTTGTATTTTAGTGAGTTCCAACAACTTTCAAAAATACATGACATGTGCTGTGCCGCCCTCAGCCCTGTAGTTTTGAAGATTTCGGATAGGATAAAGTGAGTGAGTGAGGTGATCTATTGTCCATACTAATAGCACAGCCGTCATACCGGAAACATTTTCTCAAAAAATCAAGACTTAAACGAAACTCCAACGAAGCTTAAACTAAACCTTATTGATTCTACTTGTTTCAAACTTGAATTTTTCAAACTGGAAACATTTGGAATTGAAGAATAAAGTTCCTAAATAAAAGGGACACCCAATAAAACATTTAAAGAGATGAATAAAAAGAAAAAAGTTGAATAAGTAATACAAACAGAGACCTTTGAGTTAAAGAGTTGCTCGTTTCGAAGATTGATTCTGTTTATCTCTTCAAGCCCTTTCGATAAATGGATATCGGAGCGTAAGCGACAGGCGAAAACGCTATGCCAGTGACGTCAAACTCAAATACAAAAGGCTCTCAGCTTGCTTACACATTCATCCGTCATTGTTCGCGAACATCATCGAACGTTGGTACTCCTTCGAAATTTAAATTAACCTTCAATGGTATTGTGTGAACGAGCCGATAGTAAGTTACATCAAGAATTACTTTGAAGGTAAATTAAGGCGCCGGTTTCCCGATAACTGTTTAGATCGACAATACAAGTTTAAAAAACTTCAGAAACCGACTTCATGGCCAAACTGCTGAATTGATTTTGTGAAATGAAATTTTTATAATATGACTATTCTGAAAAGGAAGTTATGCGATAGCAAACATAAAAAATGCAACTGAATTGAGAACCACGTCTTTTTGTATTTGAAGTCGGTTAAAAATACTGCTTCTCAGCTTTGGTTTTTTATCTGCATTTAAAAGTTTTAGTCTAAAATTAGTTTTCCAACTTTATAATTTCGAATATCTCAATAAAACCCTATTGCATGCGGTAAACACTAATCGAAATAATAATTTAATATGGTTCAGCTGCAAACTTATTCACAAACCTAGAAGTTGGATAAGTAGTTTAATCTGGTTAGTTTCTTGATGATGTTAGTTTTGTTATAGATACAGATACATTTGTACATACATAAACGTACCAATACGTACGTACGTAACGGTACGTGTATAAACGTACCTTTTTTTTTTGATGTCATTAAGTACAATTATGGTAAGGTACCAATTATCTTCACATTTTTTTTTATTAAAACACTTGTTCTGCCTTTCAAACTGTTTTGTAATATGCAGCTTTGATTGTTTTCCAATCAAGCGCTGCTCATAATCGTTCATAATGTAACTTGTCTAACGCGACAGATTTAAAACGTAACTTTTTCGGGTTGTAAAGTATAACAATGTTTAAACATGAGATTAGGTTAGGGCGGGCGGGAAGTTTGTAATTTCATAAGGCAATCTGAACTTCTCCAATTTCGGAACCGAAGAGTTATTATGTGATCCCATTCATTTCCGACATTTTGTGTGACATTTTATATGAGAATGTTTCATGTTTATAATCATAATCAGTAGCCTGAGTATGTCTAAAAAAATATTGGCTACAGCCCTGTGCACGTCTAAGCGATATGCGATGGCGATCAGTGAAACTCTGATAAATATGACAGTGATATTTAACAACGTGACACTGATCGCCATCGCCATTGCCTAGATATGTGCAGGCCTTAAGGGGCCGGCGGAGGGCGAGTTTTCATACAAAGGTAATACCAAAATGATTACTAGTTTAAGCAGATTTTCACTATATTATTGTAATAATTGTATTTGTATAGTATTTATCTAGGTTCCTGAACAGTTTTTATTTTAAATTACTTACCTCAAATGAAATGAACGTCAATCACATTTTGCAATGAAAAAAATGTGTAAAATGCGATTTGTGTTTATTTCATTTGAGGTTAGTAATTTAAAATCAAAATTATTCAGGAACCTTGATAAATACTATACGAATACAGTTATTACAATAATATAGTGAAAATCTGCCTAAACTAGTAATAATTTTGGTATTACGTTTGTATGAAAATTCACCCTCCGCCGGCCTCTTAAGGCATCTGCCTAAACTAGTAATAATTTTGGTATTACGTTTGTATGAAAATTCACCCTCCGCCGGCCTCTTAAGGCATCTGCCAAGCACAGTGGCTTAGCAGACGGATGCCTTAAATAAGGTTTGTTTCCTGAGATTTCCAAGCAAATTTGATGAAAATCCAAGCTTGTGTTCTTTTATTGAGATTGGTTTCTTATCGAACATCGATTATGTAATTTGTGTGAGTAGGTATACCCAAACATAACGCAAAGTATTTTATGAGTTCAGTGCCTTTCCCGTCGCGTCCTGATCGGTGTACGTGTCATACTATGAATACTAGCAGTAAGTAACCAAACCAAGGTATTTTTTTGATAACATACTTATGAATGATGAAATCATATATTTCGATCTTACTAACATAGGTACTACATAATAATAAAAAATAAGAACTGGTTATTTAAAAAAAAATCACGAGTGCAATGAGATAGAAACTTTCGGAACTTGTGTTTACGTAGTCTTTTAGTTCCAAAACTCGACAATAGATGGCGTTCTCTGTGAAACATAACCCTTGAGTTCTCAGGTTCTCACAGAGCTTAGTTTTTGCTTCTGAGCTACAGATGGCGCTAGGAGTAATGATATTATGAAAAAGTTGTTTGTTCTTAACTCCGAACGCCGATATTTTCTAAAAATAAATCCTAGCTAGATCGATTTATCGTCCCCGAAAACCCCTGTATACTAAATTTCATGAAAATCGTTGGTGCCATTTCCGAGATCCTAAATAGGTATATATATATAATATATATATATATACAAGATTTTCTCGTTTAAAGATATAAAATTTCTATATAGAACAACGCAGCTGTATATTCTGTATCTGATGAAGGGCAAGTCCTAATTCATTTACAACATTATTTTTGTCTACGAAATGTTGTTTGCGCCTATTTGTCTTGTCTCTCTCTATTTAATGGAGTAAAGATGAGACAGCAGAAATACGTTACGTAAAAACGATCGAAAAGAGTTTTTGTCTCATCAATTTTCCTTACGAAAGAGAGAGACACGTGCTCACACGAAAACAACATTTGGTAGACGAAAAGTGGTATTAAAACTCCGACTTCGGGTACAGATGTAATAAGTTTATATTCTTTCTGATGTTAGGAGGTAACCAGCGCGTATAGCTACGCATTGCAGAAGGCAAAGCTTTACATACAATCAATAATTGAGCTATGAAAATAGATAGGTGGGTAGGTAGAGAGATAGAAAATACTTTATTACACACCACAACAACAAAGGAATACAGAAAAACATCAAAGTAAAATACAATGGGCGCTTATCACTAAAAGCGATCTCTTCC